>VBSM01001124.1:18257705-18441779 GCA_008086735.1 Cheirogaleus medius
AAAAAAAAAAAAAAAAAATGACTTGTACCATTTCATATTTGTGGTAAATATGTTTAGTAATTTTTCTTTTGCCTTTTAATGTTGTTTATGATGGTATTTTTATTATACAGGAACTATACTTTTCTAATTTATTTCATTCATAGTTTCATACATAGGTTTATATATAGTTTTCCCTCCCCAATATTAAATGAATAGTTTCATAATTTGCCCTCCTCAATATTAAGTAAATCTTCACCTAAAAGTTTTTTACATTTCCCCCTGAATTCTTCAATCAATTTTGAGTTTATCTTGGTGGTTATTGGGAGGCAAAGATCTAAATATAAATTTTCAAATAAAATTTATTAGTGTCATTTGTTTTTGAGAATCTAGTCCTTCCTTATTATTTTAATTACTATGCATAATATTGTTGCTACTAATATTTATTGAATCTTAATTTTTGCCAGGTACTTTACAAACATTTATAAACATCTCTTTTTCTTTGCCAATAAATCTTAATTATTAATATTACCCAACTTATACATGAGAAAACTAAGATTGAGGGAGATGGAATAGCTTGCCTTAAGTCCCTCAGCTTGTAAACCAGAGAGCCAGGATTGGACCCACCCCAGGTAGTCAAAATACAGGCTCTGCTAACTTAACCACGCTATCATCTGGGCATTAGAGAGTTGGCCTTCTTTAACTTGTATGCTATTTCTGTTTTAGTTACTGTTTAGTTGACATCTTTATTTTAAAGTCCTCCCTTTTGTTCTTCTTTTGCAAAATCAAAAAATTTAACCATCATACGATAACTAGCTATTTTTTATTACCACCCTGAAACATGACTTCTTGGATGATTTTTTTTTAAAAAAATACTGGTTTAGCATTTTGATATTTCAAAAGAAGCTTGGTAGAGTTTTTGCCAGACTATGAAAAACTATTCATCAATTTCCACAGAAAATTTAGTTTGCTTATGTAAGAAGTATTTCATTTAGTGATTTTTATAGTTTCTGAAATAGAGCTTAAATAATATTCACAAGAATCTTATAAATAAGAGGGCAGAATTGAAATCTTAACTTCCAGTTATTTTGTTCAGTATATTGAGACATCTTGATTCAGAAATAACACAAGATTTTTGGGAAAAAAGGAAGCTGAGTAATTTGCAAGTAAATATCTCTCCATGATGTCACAACTGTAACAAATTATGTGTATTTCTTAAGAATTGTGAATCAGATGTCTGTATTTATTTTACTTAAATCTAAATTTCAGGGACCTGTCATTTCCTGTTTAAGTTTCACCAATGCTTTTTTATGTTTATTGAGAAAGTATTTGCATTCCAATAGTAAGAATGTAGACATGCTATAAAAAGGAATTTCTGGAAAAATCATTTTATCAAAGAAAAACTACTAAAGGTTTATTTACCTAAGGAGACAAACATCAAATGATGTCAAGAAAAAGTAATCAAGAATTGTCAGACATCTGTACTTAGGGACCACAAAAGTTGAGAAATGGACGTGTAGAGTCTTTTCTTCAAGGAGGAAGGGACAAGAATATCCCAGGCTGAAGGACCTGCAGCCTACGATGAGTAAAATGAGAGCAAACAGTATGCAGACCTCAGAAGCACAAGTCATGAACTTCTGCCAGGGATACGCTTCCTTACACTTGTGTGTTCTTGTGGTGCTCCCATTTGAGGCCAAAGCAGTGATCAACGGGGGGAAATCAATAATGCTTTGTTGGATTTGCCTCACTAGATTGCGTTTCTGGGAGATGACAGGATGAATGAACACTCCCTGACTCTAATTTGCTTGCAGTCTTTTCTGTGCCCAACACATCTCCCACCTTCAAATCCCTTTGTCTTTTCATCCCACCCACCCTTGCAGAAACTTCTTCCTATGGAATGGCATCCTTATTTCCCCCAAGCAACTAATCCAGGAAGTTGGAAGATCTCTCTTTCTGCTTCCACTCTGGGTCAAGGCAGTCATACTCACCATCTTAACATCTATCTCTGCACTACTCAATTTGAACTCAGTTGTCTGCATGACCATCCGAATTCCCACCTGGTGGATAGTGGGATACATGCCACTTTAGGGTACCAGACGTTTTTGCTTGAAATTTAATGCTGTGGATGTTGATAGATAGATCGAAGGGGAAACTAGTTGAGAATGGCTCACAGCTCTCCTAGACTATACTCCCCTTGAGAGCAGGGACCCTGGGTATAATCAGGTGAAATTCATTAGCTTTACCTCAATTAACATATTTAAAATTGCACAACCACTTCGTGAAGGAATTTTGTTTATCTTCATTTTTAGTTGGAGAAACTAAGTCTTAGAGAAGGTAAGTAACTATAGCTAATGGTGGAGGTGTATTGAAACCCGTCTGTCACACTCCAAAGCCACAGTGACCCACCTTGGGGCACTACTGGGATTCAAATCATCACTTTCTCACCTGTTTTTCAAGGCTAAGAAGTGTGCATTTGGGTTTCAGGAAGCAGTTTCAATAGTATCTGTCTTATACACAAGATTTGCGCGTAAGATTTGTTTTGAAAATAAGAATTGTACTGCCATAAACAAATTGAAATGACTATTCAAATTATTCTGAGATTTGAGTATTTACTCTATTTTCTTAGAGAGCATTCACACTAACATATAATTGTTCCTTTTGCATGGTGTGAACGTTTTATCTTGTTTATTAAGCACTTTTAGGGCTCAATGATTTAGAGACACAATATTTTTTTACAAGGAAATTTATATTGAAGATTTTGAATGCCTTTAAGGGCCTAGAAAATGATGTCTGTTTTGGTCAAGTAACAAACAAATTCACCTACATTAAACAAAAGGTCATTAAACTTTTCCAAGACTGATAAAATTACATATAGGAGGCCACAGTTATAATTTCTTATACTTTAAGTTATTTACAAGTATGTCTGATAAATTCAGTCCTTAGAGATGTAATTAAATATCTGACTGCATCTTTTAATTACTCTTCAACTTGAGAAAGAGAAAAGAAAAAATGTAAATGCAATAAGTCATTAATGAAGAAAAATTATCAGAAAATCACGAGAAAGTGTTTTATACTTGAGGATGGACCCTAGCCAATTCTATCACTTTTACTTTTCATGAACATTAAATTTATAACTGCATTATTCTTAATCCAAATTTGTAAAACACCAAATTTCCACTTTCCCTCTTTTTGTAAGACAGCCAGATTATTTAAACTCTGTCTCGGGAGGCCAATTCTACAGAATGGAGTTAGTTCATGACCTTAGGTTCAACAACACCCCAGTAACATTTAGGAAAGTCTCCTTCTTCCACTGTAACTGGTTTCCTGCTGGACAACAGAAGGCTGATGTTCTCCATTTCTTAGACCAGTAACTTTTTCATACAGCTGTTGACATAAAAAAAAAGCAAAGAAACTTAATAAGTCATCTTTTGTATATTGGAAATTCAAGCATAACATACTCATTTTATCTGTGGTTTTTGAGTCTCTGCTCAGCCATGATGTGCAAATGTCAAATAAATAGTCCACTTTTGATGTGTTTTTACACGGTCAGTAAAATAGACTGTCACAAGGAAAACTTTGTCCTTCCACATCTCTGTGGCTGGTTTTCAGAAATCAATAACTAACATTTATATGTGCACTGCAGTTTATAAAATGCTTTTGTATTATTTCAACAAACCTGGAAGTAAGTACTGCTGCTATCCCGGTTTTAAAGATGTGAAAAAAAGCTCAGTGAGTACTAGCCACCCCAAATCATATAGAACTGGAAGTTCTTTAGGCTGGTTTCTGAATGTCCTTTAGAATTATAGCAAATAGAAGTGTAGCTTGTAAAATCATCTATCAAATTATTTTACCTCTGTTTGATATGAGACCAGAGATTTCCATGATGTAGATTCTGTGATTAGCACACAAGGATATTTTTACTGATAGTATAATAAAATAGAAAATAGAATTTCAATCATAGTGAGTCAGATTCATTTCAAGATATTTAGCACCTAGCTTAGGGCCAAGAAGAGGAGGAACTCTATAAATGCTTGGTAGATTGAATTGAAGTTGGAAAGATCACTCTAAGAATCTTTAGGGGTTCTTTTATTCATTAGCCACTTTTTCCAAATGGCTATTGTCCTAAGTAGACTATAACATTGTACTTCAAACATAGCATTGTAATTCTTTTAACTACACTTAAAGCTGCCTGTCTTAGGTACCTTCAGTTTGCTAGCGTCTGGTTATTAGGCTGAGAGCTGTTGGATAATGTAGATCTGAGTAATTTCCATTTTGTGATCTTCACTCTTTAGAAATTTCACTTTTCATCTAATTAAGTAAGAGTGGCTCCAAATCAAACGTTTGAGTATGGGTAGGGGATATTATTATTATTATAACTGCTGTATCAGTATAAGTATTAATCTAAGTAATAGGGTTTAGTTTAACTCAGGTTGGCATTGGAAACCATGAGGTCCTAGTACTTCCAAGATACTTTTGAAACCTGCATGTAGAACAACAGGCCTGGAAAGCTGTCCTTAAGGCAGGCTGCCTTTAATACTATCTTATTTTTAACTCTTATTTGATGGAAAATAAAATGAGCCACATCTTTAATATCTTTACTTATTGGTGCCTCCACTTTCTGTCCTTAATGGAAACCTAATACTTTCCCAGGCATTCATTGCTCGTCCTCTTATGCAAATACTCATTATTTGTTCATACTATAGTTATGTGAGGCAATATTGTGTTTATTATTGTTCTTTAGTGGAACTTCCCGATCATTCATTTTCATCTGTAAATAAAAATGCTTCTTCCTCTGGTGTTCATATTATCTGATACAATGTCAGATTACCACTCACTCACACTCTCCAGCCATTGAAGAATTTGACAGGGCATAACAAATCTATTCAACATTTTATCTTCAAAATTTCTCTGCATTCTACTTTGCAATACCCTCCCCCTAGTATCTGACACCTATGGCCACACCATAACCTAGTTCTGTTCTACCTCTGGACCCCAACGCCAGTGTGTCAGTCTCTGATGGTAATACCTTTTTTCCGTTTTCTCACTCCCTTAGTCCCACTGCCCTCTTCTCTGACTTCCCTAAGGACTCCAGGCTCTAAGCCTTCTTATAGGTGCCTTATCCAGCCAGGCCCTCAATGGTGCATCTTGTCAATACTTTGCCCATTTAACCTTCCTTTACTGCTAATTTCCAGATTTAATCTGCCCTTAAACATCTCCCTATCTCAATCTCCAGCTATTCCAAACCTGATCCCAGCTTCCTATTTCTCAAGACAAAATAAAACTTGCAAGCAAGTAAAACCAAACAAACAAAACTTGGGTCGCTTCGGTCTAAAGTCTTTTAACATCCTTTAAGCCTACACTCATCTATGTGAACATCCCTTCTTCCTTATTTTTATCTAATCTCAGAAGTTGATGTTAATCTTGAATTAATACTGTTCTAGGAGTGCTCTTGACAGAATCCTTTCTCTCCATTCCAAAATATGCACTTCTTTTTCTTTTGCTGTATTTTTAACAATTCCCTTTCTACTTTCCTGCAAGCTATGGATGGACATTCTCAAGCATCTGCCAATAGCAAAGAAAGATATGAATAATTTCATGTTCCACCTTCAGCTGCTGTTGCCCCATGTCTCTCTCCTGTCCTTTGCACCAAAATCTTGGAAAGACACAGTTTCTTTCCTGCTCATTAATTCTTTAAACCATTGCAAAAGTGAACATTTATTTATTTGTATCAGAATTCAATGAACTCCTTTCAGCCTTCATTTCATTTAATCGTTCTGTGAAATTGATACAGAACGACATGTGAGGAAGCCTTGGCATGTAGAAGAAATGTTGTTTGCAATGTAGAAGAAATGTTTGTTGCAAGAGTCATAGAAACCTGCATAGTTGTAACACATGGTTTGTTAATGAGTTGTAGAAATAACAGTAGGGTGTGGATCTTGATTATTAGATCTTCTGGACACCTCTGAGCAAATTCTATTAATTTGAAATATTAGAAGGAATAATCTGGTGGTGACTTGGTGTTACTAAATTTGAATGGAGAACAATTGTAGAGATGACATGGACACCAAGTGTCCTTGTTATCCTTTGTTATCCTTGAGTATGGTGATGAATTTATGGATCCAGAGTAGTAGTGGGTAACAAGGAGAGAGGGCATGTTATATTACTTTTCATTTTTCTCCTATGTAATTGTTTTTACAACCTTATTGAGGCATAATTTATAGATTATAAAATTCACACATTTTAAGTACATAATTTAACATTTTTGGTAAATTTCCAAGTTGTGAAACCATCATCATAATCCAGTTTGAGGACATTGTCGTCGTCCCCAATAAGATTCCTTATGCCCATTTACGGTTAATATCCATTTCCACTCCCAGTGTCAGGTAACCACTAATCTACTTTCTGTCTCTATAGATTTGCCTATTCTGGACATATCACATATTAATAAATGGAGTAGATGATCTTTTGTGTCTGGCCTCTTTAACCTAACATAATGTTTTTGAGGTTCCAGGTTCATCTCTATTGTAGTATGATCATGTTACATAGGACAGTTTATTCTTGGTATAGTAGTATTCCGTTGTTGGATATACCCTATTTTGTTTATTCATGAGTTGTTGGACATTGGGTTGTTTCTAATACTGGGCTAGTGTGAATATTTCTATTACAAAGATCCTTATCCAAGTCTTTCTGTGGACACATGTTTTCATTTCTCCTGGGAGATTCCTAGGAGTGGAATTGTGGGTCATATGGTAAGTTTATGTCTAACTTTTTAAATTTCTCCCTTGCAATTTTTAAGTGCACAAAATTAAAGCTGTGAGACTTAGAATCACCATAGAGTCTACCAATTCCACTCCCAGGTGCATACTCAAAGGAACTGAGAAGCAGTATTCAGAGAAAAACCTTTACATGACTGTTTGTAGCACCATTATTCACCGCAACCAAAAGTGTAAACAACTCAACATACATGAACTGGGTAAACTGTACAACAGATTATTATTCAGCCATAAGAAATGACGTTCTAATGCATGCTACGACATGGAAGAACACTGAAACATTTTGCTATGTGAAAGAAGCCAGACACAAAAGGTCACATATTGAATGATTTCATTTATATGAAATATCCAGAATTGGCTAATTCATATAGACAGAAAACTGATTAGGAGTTGCCAGGGCCTGAAGGAAAGGAAATAAGGGAGGGACTGCTTAAAGGGTTTGAGGTTTTCTTCTGAGGTGATGAAAAATTTTTGTAATTGGTTAGTAGTGATGGTTGCACAATAATGGGAATGTACTTAATGTCACTCAGTTGTACATTATAAATGTAAAATAGTAAATGTTACGTTATGTGTGTTTTACCACAATAAAAAAATTAAATTCTGTGTGTGATCCACAAAGAGAAAATTCTAAAATCCACATGAATAGGGTAGTGTGATTTGCTTCGGTACACTGCTTGTGTAGAATCAGAATGCCCAGGGAAATGATCCTTTCTTAGTCATCCTCATTATCGTTACAGTTTATGAATTCAGTGTCTGCTATGTCCATTCATTGCTCAAGGAGTTTTATAGACATTATTTTTAATTTTAATAGTATTCCAACTAGGCAGGTATTGTTAATTCCATCTTTTTAAGATTAAGGAATACAAACTCTAAGAACTTAACATATTCCTAGTCATAAAGCCAATAAATGCTGGAGCTGTCAGGAGACATACTCTTTTACTCTAAATCCTATGGCTTTTATACTATGTTTTGTGGTTCTGAAATTGTTTGCTCTTGTACTAGCTGGAAGGCACTGGGCACAAAAGAATAGCAAAACAAAGAATTATTATTGGAGAAAGCAGAAAAATCTGGAAAGGGACTCACTCTATTATTGGAGACCTCAGTGTTTTAGGAAATTCTTATTGTGTTTAATGCTAGTGGACCCCTGGGTATACCGGAACAATGACCATAATTAATCCCATATTGTAACATGACAGTTCCTAGCTCAATATATGCTTACTATAAGCTGATTTCAAATATTTCGGCTTAGTGCCAGGAAGAACACAGAGCTTGTAATTTCAATTACATGGTATTTCAAGTAGAACCATGTCTTAATATTGGAGGGAGAGATTAGAGTTGACTGCTGGGACAGCAACAAGATTCAGAAGAGGATTGTTATTTTTAGAGTATATTAAGGACCAAGTGGACTAGCTCACCCCCTGTGCTTGAAAACACTGCAAAGGCTAAAGGACTTAATGCTTGGTGAGTCTTAGAAAAATGTAGGTTGTGTGAAGTGGTTTTATATAGGGTTTCAACAGAAAGTTAAAACTTTGGTAATACCACATTGTATTGAGGGATAAGTGACTTGAATTACAATCAGCCTCCTAAGCTATGGGTTAGGATTTACTTGAAGTATAGATTTACCAGTAGTTGTTAGAAAAACATGAAATTACTTTGAGAAGTATTTAGCCATACTAAACGATATAAATAAAACATCAAATAAATAACAAACGAAAACCATCTCCAAGCTTGAAGATAAAATATAGGGATTAGAATAGATATATAAATTATTTTATTATGACATTGTTCCTGAAATTATTAGTAAAACTTATATTAGATTGATGCTTATAAAATATAAAATATTTACATCTTTGAATTTTAAAAATTCATTATGTTACAAATGAACTTCTCAGAATCTCTTGTATAAATTCATATCTGTACCCACGAAGCCATGAACTTCCTTCAAATCACAGGATGAAAGACTGAAGGTTTTTATGTTTTAGTTTAATGACATTTCCAGGCTCATCGCCTCAAAGACCATGGAGTATTCCAACAGCAGTTGTATTCTCACTCATCCAATATTAAGTGGTCTTTCAAACTTTCCTTAACTTCTCCAGGTTAAAGGCAATTAAAACCTCCACTAAGAGGAAGAAGATGTGTCTATTAAACATGTTAGAGAGTTCTTCCTTATTTAGAGTGATTAAAATTTGCTCCCTTTTACCTATCACAGATTTTTTCATACCAATGTCTCACAGATTCAATTTCCTTCTCTTTGAATTCTATGAGCCAACAATGCCTTAAACCTTTCTAACTAGTTCCCTGGCAAGAGTTACACCTACAAGTTCATCCCAGATTCAATTTCCTTCTCTTTGAATTCTATGAGCCAACAATGCCTTAAACCTTTCTAACTAGTTCCCTGGCAAGAGTTACACCTGCAAGTTCATCCCTTATCCTGCAGAACTTTCCCTTCCTTTGACCCGATTGTTAGATGTAGCCTTTGGAATGGGGGTTGTGCTGGAGCTGGTTCGCATGGCTTCCAGGAGCGACAGTGCCAGCTTTTCCCTACTCTGTGTTCAGTGACATCACTTGAGTACCTTAAAATCAGCCCTATGTAAAGACTGATAGCATAGAAATCAGTAAATGCTTTAAATAATAGCTTTAATTTTTCCCTGGAGAACTGGTTGTTAAACTTTTACCAATGTACCACTGATCTTAAGAATCTAAGTGAGAAATACAGAGAGAATGATGCCATTTTAAAAACTAAGTCACTTCTTTCAGGGCTTCACTGGCAAACTTTGCTGTGCATGCACAGCTAAGGCACCAGAACTTGTATCCTTCTAGAGCCTTCCACAAAGTTATGCGTATAATGAGTGATTAGTGTTTCCCAAATTTAATTAAAATGGGAAAAAATTTTCTCCTGTTCTTACATGAAATATCAGTGGGATGCCATAATCTACATATCAGAGACAGACTGGTTGAATTGGAAAAATGTTTCTTAATTTTAACTTTATTTGGTATGTTTAGGCCAGCATTTCTCATTGGTTAGCTATTGAATTGTGTGTTTTTTTAATATCAAGATACTGTCCATAAATTTGTGGAGAGTTCTTTTTGAGAATAATATGGATTCAATTTCCTCCCAATCCACCAGAGAATGTTGATTTTTGAAAACGATAGACAATATCTTATGAACCTCTGTAGTGCTGCACATTATTTTGTTCTTGAAGGAGTGCTTATAAGAAAATGACAAATAGCATATTTTATGGTCATAGCATGGCAACATTAAAAACATGTACTCTCAGTTAAAGTAAATGATGACTGTTTTATAAAAAGTGAGTACTGTCGTATCAGTAGATGTGCTTATGAATGCTGAATATTAAGTTCAATACACAATTGGAGCACATGCCCTGCTTTGTTAATCAACTGAGATAGTAAATATTAAGTTGATAATATGGCCACTCTCACCATGCCCACTGCATAAAGCCTTGTAGAAGAAAAATGAAAAGTAAAATGGTTTTAGCCCTAAAGACATTCTGATTTTCTTCGAAAAATTATCTAAATGCACCAAGATAAAAACGATTAAATAAATTATTTGATACAGATTGTATATATAATGTCAGCTTAGAGATAAGGAGAGCTTTCTGTAGGTTGGAGGAATTAGATAAGATTTCAAGGGAGGATTGAACTTTATCTTTGTGTCACAGAAGTCATTTTTTATCATTGGTTTTACAAGTTAACATAGTACAGTATCTCTTTCTAGCTCTGCAAAGTAAAAGCAGAAGGAAGACAGAAAACTAGGAGCCTCAGGGACATTTCATGGGACGTTCCCTTAGAATTGGTTGATGTAGTTTACATATGACTCAGATAGACCTTGTCTTAGAAGTTATCTTTTCAAACTGCAACCTCCTCACCCGCCCCCCCCCTCTTTTTTTTTAAAAGAAATGTGGTTTCTAACATGATAAAGAGGATTCTGATGTGTGAATAACATGCTCCATATTGTTGAAATTGACTAATCACTTTGATCTGTCATGCCTGGCCCCTATGTGACATTCCTTGGTGTGTGTTCTGTTCCTGGCTAGAGATAGAGTCACGGTCATTGGTGCCAAGCCCTCTCTGTGGCTGCTGGAGAGGTCAAGTCATGCTCTAGTCAGGAGCAGGAAGCTCTGAGAATGAGCCTCCCACATTCTGTGCAGCTTCCCTTTCTGTGGTTGATGTTTAGCATTTGGTTACCATGTAATTTCATGCAATTTTGTGCATGTGCTAACTGAAAAAAATAAAATCACTTAAAAAAAAATGCCAGGAGCAATTTGGTTAGACAAACTGATTAAAAAATAGAGAGCTACATGGATTATGTTATGGTATGGGAAAAATCATACTAATAAATCATACTGTAAGCTAATAAAACATACTATTGACCTTAGAAATGAAAAAATCTATCATGAAAGTGTTACTTTTACATTTTTTCTAAAGCTATGTTAAATTGCTACCTTAGTTCAAAGTGGAGAAAAGAAGCCAAGCCTGCTACTGGGAATGAAGTTGACAAGTATGTTCTTTCATGATTACTTTGTATTAAGGCATAAAATTCCTTTTTGATGTAAACAGGGTTTTTAAGAATCTGGAAAGGAATGTTAAACAGCAGGTGAAGGTTGAAACCTTGAGGCCAAAGAAGACATTAAGTAAACTCAAACCACCCACATTACCCTAGGACTTGAATAAATTTAGAGCCTAGAAGAGAATACCTAAGACTCTCCCAGCCACGATGAATTAATGTCTGAGTTAACTGAAGTTGTACTATTTGCATGGAGAACTTCTGGGATTTTTAAGAAGAAATGTAAAAAACACTCTAAAAGGCTCTACCTCTGAAATTCCACTTTATAAAACTTTTAATGTGACATGAACATCATAGTCTACCAATCACGGAAAAGGTACACTTAGAAATGTTTACATAAAATGTCTACTTTTACATGAAAATCCAAGGTAGAACAGATTTCTCAGGGCAACTACACTACATGTATCTATGTACTTCAGCTAGCCATAGGATAGACACAGTGGAAAATTTATTTTAATGGCCACAACCTTTAATTAATAAATAGTATATTTATATATTTTTCTGTATTCAAAGTCTTCTTAGAAATATTTAACCTTGGAGGAAATACCCAGACCTTATAAAACTAAAAATTATATAACACAACTGGGACACATTTTTTAGTTTTGGTTGCTTACTCTGATGAAATAATGTGTCCCATGCCATACAAATTTCTTATTTATTTCAAATTTATTATTCAAATATTTAAATTTCTTCCTTCCAAATTACAGTAAATATTTTGGACCAGGCATGTATAAGAGATATCTCTAGAAGATAACAGGATCACTCAGGGTCACTGCATTATAGATGAAGTCCAAGTTCAACCTTGGAAGAACCATCAAGATTTCAGTGTCAAGAGAGAGTCGTATTCTAGATTATGTGAGGTGCCTGTTGAAAGTCTTCCTGACATTGAAAAATTTGAGTCAGCTGTAATTCCCTGTGGACTCTGACAAAAGAAACCAACATAATGGTAGTGTCAGTGGTAACAGTAACAGAATAATAAACCAACATCATAAAGGAGTTGCCTTTTACATATTGAAAATTGATTATTTGCTCATGACTGTGCTATGCTTTTCACAGATATCTTGTAAAATCTTCATATCAATCCTGTATGATAGGTACTGTTATTCCAATTTTACAACTATAAAGACTCCTGCCAGGAATCTCAGTAATCTTTCCAGATTACAAAGCTGGGGAAGAGCAGAACCCGGCTTTGTCACAGGTTCACATGGTTCCACAGCCTGCAGTCTTAATTCTAGTAGAATATCTCCTCTTGTGCAGATGTCCAACCACCCATAGTTGTCCAAGCCACCTGGATAAACAAGGGAAAACAAATCCTTCGTATTCTAAGAATCCACTCCATACACAAGTACGTTTGTGGCACAGTGGTGCCTGCCTGTAGTCCCAGCTACTCGGGAGGCTGAAATGGCAGGACTGCTTGAGCCCAGGAGTTCAAGGCCAGCCTGAAAAACATAGCTAGATTCCCATCTCTAACAAAACAAAACAAAACAAAATAACTAGGTGTAGTTGGCTATCCCCAGTGTAGACAGTGCATTTGCAAGCCACCAGCAACTCTGCTCTTTCTGTCATATTATCTGATGTTCCTTGCATTGAGTACAGTACCCTGACATACAGTGTGTGCTTGAAGGAAGGAATGAGGTTACAGGACTTTATTTTTCCAACATTTGCCGCCTGAAAAAGATGTAAGTACTCTGATACTAGTGTAGACCACTTACACAGAATTAATTCTATTACAAACTCATTTATTCTATTTTGAAAAATTTACTGAATTTCTGGCCTATTATTCATTTAAAAATGTAGAAAATACACCATTAGTTTTTTTTTATTAAATAATTATAATTGACACTGACTCATTCATTCATTATTCATTCAGCTAATATTTACTAAACACCTCTGCTGGGCATTTTGCTGAGTGGAAGTGTGCGTTTCTGAGATAACTGGTAGGGGTGGAGGGCAATTTTGATTATAAATTGAGTCTTTAAGAATGAAAATCCTTCCTTATTTCTTTCCTTTAAGGAAGGATTTCCTTGCTTAAAGGAAAGAATGAATAAAAAAAAAGTAAGAAAGATTAAATAGCATCTTAGTTAAGTACCCTGTATTTGTTTTGTTTTACTTTTTATGCTCAGTGCTATTAATTGGAAAAATGTTAAAGAATGTTCCTCAAAACAGGACTGATATGGAAGTTAATCTGCACACTAAAGCATTCCAGAAATTGTATCAGTAAATAAATATCCTGATTCATATTTTGAATAACTTAAGCGGTGTTGATTGATATGATTTTAAACAGGACTAGCTCGTTTCTCTGTAAAAATCTGGAGGCATCACATATGGCTATTTCTTCTTAAAGATGAAAGAGAACTGCCATTTAGTTAAATGCAGTTGACAGAAGGCTTAATAGATGATTTACGCATAGGACGATCAGATGCATACCAAGTATACTATTCATGAATCAAAACAATTCCTCCTCCACAACATTGAAAAAAAATGTATGTTAGCACACTTGCGTTTCACAGTCAAATGTGATTGTCAGAGCAAAAATAAATTTGATTCCATTTTAAAGTCTGGCTGCACTACTGAGAAAAGACAAAACATTTTTATTATTTATTTTTTATTTTTGCATTCTTTCTTACAATCTAGATCCTTAAAGCCACCTTTGAAAATGAAGATCGAACCCTGTGCATTCAACAGGAAAATTCCATGGCTTCTGTGTCCCTCCATGTTATCTACTGGAAGGCCATGGAGACTGTGGGTCAGGGATGTATGTCAACCGGCTCACTTTAACAAGCGTGAAAGGCTAAAAACAGCAATGGTTCCAGTATAGAATATGGAGCTGACTGTGTACAGAGTTCACCCAAAATTTAAATTTAGGCCAAGCCAAATGTTGGTGCTGTTCTGAGAAGTATACACAACATACAATGGATGGAACATGGATTCCAGAGTTCTAGAGACCCAACATCAAATCTGGCTTGGTTTCTAGCTCTAAGATGTTGGGCAAGTAATCTAGTCTTCCTGACCTCACTATTTTCACTCATAAAACATATGATAACACCAACTTTATATGGTTATAGAAAGGATTAACTGAGATAGCATATGTAAAGTGCTAAAAATGGTTCAATGGCTATTTAACTTATTCACAGTTGTTCCGGATTATGCTGAATTCTTGGATTGGAATAGTCCAACAAAATACACCATCAATCTGCAAATGTTTACAGCATGCTGGCTGGGCGCCAAGCACTCTCATAGCATGGGGGACACGATTGTGATGAGGCTCAGCTTTGTCCTTAAGGGGCTTCCACTCTGAGGAGTGAGTGAGATGACACACAATTCGGCCATCCTAGGCTCCCTGCAGTGATGGCAGTGGTAATGAAGGCAAGGCTGCCCGTGTTTTTTGTTAAATTCTCTCTCTTTTATACAAACCAAAAAATTGAATTGCTTCCCCCATCCCCCACATGGACTTGTTTATTTTGTTCCTGTGGATGAGTGGTTTTGGATAGTCTAACCCATAGGAGTATGGCAGCAAATTCCTAAACTAAGCTGTAGTCAGGAGAGCGGCCCAGGATGGTTTCTTGTGTGAAGCTAAATTCAAGCCGTACTCCTTAGTCAGCAGTTGAGTTGGCTGGGAATATCAGACCGGAATATCCTCTCCAGTCGTGAATGATATATGAACGTATTTACGTTAGTTCTAAGATATCAGGGAGTATAGCACCATTATTAAGGACTATCTATCTTTGATTAAGCTTTTCAAGTCTGTTAACTTTATTTCAAACTCTGGCAGGAAGAGTTATAAGGAATTGTGGCGGCCTGCTGTCTGCGTGGGAACCGGGGGGCCTTTCAGAACTGTACTTCTTTTCACCCCAAGCAGAGATAACGTAGAGCCTGCAAATTATTCCCTTAGACTTTATTTTCTTTTATTGTTCTTATGGGCTGACCCATTTAAGTAGTGTATTATATCTAATACATAGACTACCTTACCAAATGGTCTTGACTTTCCTCGATAGGTGGAAGTTCTAAAGCCAGCAGTAAAGGCAATTGGACTTATACTTACTTTTCCTATAATCAGGCTGCTATAGCTGTGACCTTACTATCATTCCATACAGTTATGATAAAAATAAAAAACTAGCCATTTTCACTTTAACTATTTGCATTTCCAAAAAGAGTGCCTGAGATTTCAAAGAAAAAACCCTCTTAAAAAATTATATGCACACACACACATACATATACACACATATGTAATACATATACACAGTCTAAATTTTTCTTAACCATTCTAACCAAATATTTGTACATGTATAACCAAATCACATTTTCTGATCCCATTATGTACACTTCCATTTTACTTAATGAAAGAAAAAAATATGAAATTATCAACTTAACTTAAAGTTAACATGCACTAACTTTACAAGAAGGTATTTCACCCCCATTCAGATGAAAACAACTATGGAGGATCTAGCCTTCCTTTATGCCAAAAAAGCAAAAATGAGAAAAATGCAATTTTGAATTTTCTTGTTCCTTCACTCATGCCTGATCATCCCCACTGTTTCAGTTTCTCTCAGTGAGGGTCTTAGAACTAGCCTGCCAGAAAGGAGAGCTTCCCCAACAGTGGATTCTTAAAAGATTCCTTGGCTGTGAAAGAATTACAGAGTGCAGAAAAGCACCTTGTTGGGATCTATTGAATATCTATACATGTGAAAATGATTAAGTGGTATCTTTGTTTCAGTATTAGTGGAAAATGAAGAGACAGTTATCTTTGATTCTTTCTGAATCCCTTTCAGATTATCTTGTAAATGCATGTTTGTTTAAAATCAGTTGAATTCTTAAAAAAGATTTTAAGTGGATTGGCAGATAAAACTATTCTTAAAAATGATTTATTATAGCATAGAAAGAACACACTATACTGACTTTCTAGGCTTAGTGCATTCATTCATTCAACAAACATCTATTGAACATCTTCTATAGTAAAGCTCTCTGAGAGGCAGTGGGAATCTGGAAAGGAAAGATACACTCCTTGCCAGAGCCTACAGTATAATGGGAAGAGCAGTTGAGTGAACAGATGTTGGTGAGAGTGCAGAAATGCTGTGACAGATGTATGCACAGCATGCACATGGAAAGGGGAAGACGCCTGATGTATCCTGCAGGGTAGAGAGTGATCAAAGACAGCTTTCAGGAGAAGGTGGCCTCTGGGTGGATAGCTAAGGGGTCTCTGGGAAGAGTCATTACAACAGAGGGAGAAGACAGCCTGCTGGGAGGCTGCATGCAGTTCAGCACAGCTGGAGAATTAGGTGATGGGGCTATGATGTTGGGGTGACAGGTCGTAATTAAGATGGAAACCATGTATCCAGTGCCTAGCACCATGATTTATCGATATTGACCCTAATTCTTTACATTTAAAGGCTTCTTATTTTCATTTTCTCTTTACAACTGAAGAGAGACTTGGGGAATTTAAGTGACTTGCCTCAGAGGCCACCCACTTAATGGGTTACAGAAAAAAAAGCATCCAGTCCCAATCTCATCTCCAAAGCCGATACTCTTTTCACTGACGTGGGGGCTTAGTTTCCCAGGAGTGTCAAATGACATGTTTATATCCTGAAAGTTTGGAGGAGACACTGAATGATTCTAACACTTGCTCTTACTTATCCTCCTCCTGGCAGAAATACACTAATTTATCTGGGCATGAAGTTTTTGCAATATTATTTATTGAATTCTTATAAGACCCAACACTAGATTTAGTGACTCACAATAGGTTTTTATTCTTGAAGTGACTTTAAACATATTTGTAATGGGTTCATTTGTCTACAGTAATAATTTACATTAAGGTTTAATATAAATAATTTGTTGGGTTGGCCTTGGACTAGCAACACCAAGAAGTAGAAAATAGTGGAGTAATGTAATGGCTGACCAGAACTGGATTAGAATTCCAGGTGTGGGCTTAGTCAACTTCTATCACAGTTTAAGCATTTACTTTGATGAATACAATGGTTGATGTCATTCCTTGTCTTCTAGAAAAACCAAAGGCTGTGGATTCAAGATCCAGCTCTAACTTGAAATCTTCTTAGTCTCAGTTTCTTCAGCTACACAGTAGGGACGATTGCTTTGCAGGAGTATTGTGAGGACTGAGTTCAGCAGTACGTGTGCCTGGTCTATAGCAGGCACTGGACAAAGGCCATTTTCCTTCCCTTTATTCAGACAACACAGGCAAAAAGGCTAACTATATGAAGACTTTCCCACTTCATTCTCCCAGATTAAATGCAGCAAAGTTATAATTATGAGGAACAAGAGTCAGTCCAATTCTATCCCCTCAGTACTAATCTACCTCAAGTAAGAGGCCCAACTTTGGAAATTTAGGAAGAGACCACAGAAGAAATTTAGTGTTTAGAATATATAGGACAACTTCTTCCTCAGCGAGGAACCCTTTCTATGGCTCACGGCCTGCTCTTGCCCTCAGGGTTTCAGACAATGGCTCTTTCCTGAAACTTCCTGATACCACCCATGTTTTATTACTGCTCTAGAACAATGTCCCCTCATTTTGAGGGAAAAATTTGTCTCCCTGAAACTTTCATCTGTAAGCCCTAATTTGACTCTCTGAAACAAGAAAGAACTCTAATTTCCTCTCCCTCTTTTAAATCTTCAGTTAAATATATTTAATAACAATCACTTTCTTTAGTTCTGTTGTCCTTCTGATGAAAAATGAACACCTTCTTCAATCATCCTTTATGTGATGTTGTTATTTCTAGACCTCTCTCCATTTTTCTCTTCCTCCAACACACCAGACCTGACCACAATGCACTAACCTTATCGGCAAAGTACAATTCAACTATTAACAGCCAAGAGGAATGTATTATATTTTCATTAATAGTGTCTGTTTTTGAAATAGCTTTTTTAGTAGCTTCCACTGCACTTCTGGTGCAAGCTAAAGTTGTAGTTAACTAAAACTCCCCTTTTATTCTTATTTTTTTTTAATATGAACTGCTATCTGGCTATGTTTCTATAATTCTATACTTATGTGATTTTTTTAAAATAAAAAGCATAGTAGAGTATTTTATAATTCCATTGGGCTAGTTTCAGCTTCTTGATAAGTTTGAAAATTTATTGTTGTGCATTTTTTTAAATATCTGTCATTGTCAAAGCTCTTCATCCTCTACAAAAGTGGTGAGTGAGTTACCACTCACCTCCTTGGCTGGAGCACACTCTGCATGGTTGTACGTGGTGGCCAGTCTTAGGTCTGGTGCTTGGGCCAATTAGTGATTAAAGATTTCTCTGATTATTTAAAGGCAAAACTCTGTGTGGCAGGTGCCTTGATTAGCTTTATTTGTGTCATCTCTGGGCTTCAAAGGGCATTATCTAAGAGTAAATAGGATTGTTTCCCAGGAAACTTGTGATCTCTAAAAATATTGAGGCTGCCTTTTGATGACTTGGCTTTATTAAATTGATATATTTAACTAACTGGCAGTGACCATAAAATGAGTTACATTTAACTTCTAGCCTGCAATATTGGCACGGATTTAAGACAGGGCTACATAGTTTGGCTCTGAAGTTTATTGTCAAAAAGTACCCAAGATTTTAAATGTTTATCTCAATTAACATGGGGAGTGCATAAAATTAGGCTACACATGCTATAAGAATTATTCCTTTCTCTTGAAATCTTTGGCTTTTAGATTCCCAGACCTGGCAGGAATTCTTTTTGGCTCGTCTGCTTCTGATCCTAGCTGTTTTCACAAAATGCAAACACATGCAAAAACATTGTAATAAACCTCAGCATTCAGTCATGTTCAGTAAGACCTCAAAAGATGTTTGCTTTGAACTTGCTTCTAAAGATGGGCATACCTTCATGAGAATGGAAGATATCTTTTTACTCTTTATGATGTGGTTTGGCCCCTTTCAGGGTCCCAGCGTAAGCTTTGTTCTGTAAGGCACATTAAATTCATTTTTTTGGACTAAGAATTAACAGAGAAATTTCTTCCTATAGAACATCTTGGGCTAGAGTCCCTAAAGGGGAAAGGGTTTTAGACCACGAAGGAAAAACTGTATTGCATCAAAGAGATGAGGAACATCATCGTGAGACCCACACTGGTGCCCTGTCTTAGATTTAATGAAGCATTTGAATTGTGGTTTAGTAGGTTGTTGGGTCTGGTATCACTTTGTGGCTTTGCTTTAACATGCTTACTCTACTGATTGGCCTGGGAAGTTAGTCTTATGCACCAATGAAACAAATTCTACTGGATAAATTGTCCATGGAGTGAGAGGGCTTATTTTTTCAGTTTATGCTACAATTTTCTTGGACTAAACTCACAATGATTGAATTTGTAAACAAAAATTTGACTGAATTTGTCTAAACGTCAGAGATTTAGACAATAGCATGCTCCAGAGTTGGTGGAATATGGTTGCAATGATATCTTCTGTAAGCAGCTTCTGCCACATCCTTTCCTGCTTTGTTTTCTTTCTAAGTTTTAGCCACCTTCCTTAATGATGACACTGCCAAACACCCTGCCTGTCCTAGAGAGAACTTTTGACTTTGATGTCTTCTTAGACAGACTATTTTAGCTGTTGGGTCTGAAGGTCTCTTTTTGATAGGCAATTTCAATTGAGTCTACTCCCTTATTGCTGTTCTTCTATTCTACCTTCAGCTTATTTTTGTTCATCTATGTTTTAGGGCCATTATCCAACTCAAAACAACACAGTCAATTTTTAAAATGTCTTTTTCTACTACATATTCAGATTAAATTTTCTGTTGAACCTAAATAGATCTAAAATATGACTTTTCCCTTCTGTCTCTTGCTACTAGAATCTCCCTGATTCTGTCATTTTGAAATATTCAAAACTGTTACACAAAGTCTTTCTTTCTGTCTTCTAACTACATCTTCTACTATCTTTTGTACATTAAATTAGAAACATGCACTTCTTGCAATAATTCTCATTGATTCAGTAATGATTTTGGAGTATTTCTTAAGTGCTATGGATGGTAAAGAGAGAGTCGTGTCCATCGTCAGAGAGCTTTGATGATGTGTTTAGACTGGCCAAAGTCCATGCTCCTCCCTATGGGATGAGGAGCCCATTGGGTCAAGAAGACATATCCACCTGGAACCTGACCACCTGCTAGGTACCAGGATCCTGAAATCTTCTGCATGAGTGATCCTAAGCCTGCTTCCTGGACCTGGACAGGCCTCTTCATCCAGTCCTTTGTTTTCTATGGCTAGCTCTAGGTCTGAGTGGGCACAGGCAGCTGTTTTGGGGGCATGTGGATGAGCTTGGGCATACAGGTTGGGATGTCCACACATGTGCTCACAAAGCCCCTTGTGGTGTAACATGGGGTGTGAGGAAAGGGGCAGGGACATGGAGTCAGGAGTTAGCACTGACTGACCCTTGCTGCTCTCTCTTTTCTGCCAAATTACATTGCAGAACTGGAAGGAATGCAAGGATTCTGTTGACAAATTTGAAGTTGGCCTTCCAATTCTGATTAAACTTGAGAATCAAGTCTATGTAATAGTTTGTTGGCAATATGGAACTCGGTTTGGCCCCCTGTCCCAGACCCCACAAATGTTAAGGTTGTCTGTAGAATGCTTCAG
This sequence comes from Cheirogaleus medius, assembly GCA_008086735.1. NCBI lineage: Eukaryota > Metazoa > Chordata > Mammalia > Primates > Cheirogaleidae > Cheirogaleus > Cheirogaleus medius. The sequence goes on from VBSM01001124.1 coordinate 18,278,597, forward strand.
GACGGTGCAGTCAGTGGGCAAAGTTTCTGATGGAGCACGTGGGGGCCACACAAACACGTGGGGCAGGGAAGTCTTCATAGAGCAAGTGGTATCAGAGCTGAGACCCGCCAAGTGTCAAGTCTTACTTGGAAGAAGGCATGGAATGTACAAAGGAATGGCTTGAGGAGGGAAGGAAGGACACAGGTAGGAGGAAAGGAGATAGTCTCAAAGGAGAGACACTGATTGTTGGGATCCTGGATGTTCTTGGGGAGCTTCCTGAGGTGCCCACGGAGGCCCCATGGGCAGGACCAGGGCCTTGTTAAGGATGCTGTCTCACTGCCTTGTCTCAACAGTTACTTACTCTTGACATTCATCATTTGCTTCTTTCTAACTCTGATGCCCCCGGCTTTCTAAAGAGCCACTTTATTCATCATCAGTCAACCTTCCATTTACCCTTGAATTTACCCCTGAAAACTTATTTGTATGTGAAGCCATCTGATGATTTCCTATCAGTGAAAGTGCAAGATTCTTCTACTGAAAGTGACACAGAAATGAGAATAAATTAAGAAATAGCACCTGATTTCCTCCCAATCAAGATATCTTCCTAGCTATATTTTTAGAGAATTAAGCATATCTCTAATTTTCATACTGTTCATAACATTAGGTTGGTTTTCTCTTTCATTCACTATAAATACTAGGATTAATATTTATCATAGTGATAATAATGATGACAGCCTGGGATTTGTCCTTGTCTCCTATACTTTATAGACATTATTTAATTTATTGCCATAATAGTCCCTGAGACAAATAGTGTTATCACAATTTACAGATGAGGAAATCGAGACCAGGAAAGTTATGTAACTTGTTCAGTGTCCACGAGCATAAGTTGCAGAACTGGGCTTGAACCCATGTTTGTTTGATTCCAAAAGCTGTACTTGAACCTCTCTAGGACATTGCCACTTTTGTCACCTCCTGACAGTACATAGAGTCCAGGCCCAGTCTTAGTCCAATGACCAGGCCATATTCCGCCCCTATTAAGCAGAAAATAATGCACTTAAACAGACGCAGTGAGTTTGTACGCACTAATGGGGATTGTCTTTTCAAAGTGTCCTAGCGACTATAGGAAAATCTTCAGAGTCAGTCGTTGTAGTGATTTGAATAAGTTGAAGACCCCTTTTATTTTCCCACTCCAAGTCACTTCTCTTATTTATTCGCAGGTCCCTTCTTTTTCTGTACAACTGAATATGCTTCTGCACATTTACCCCTAGCAAGCCACAGCTCTCCTAGAGACACTGTTTATGGCATCAGCTGCCAGGCTAGATAAGGTTCATTTTGTTTATTTGATTTGGATCTTCATTCTGCATATAGCATTCTCTCTGGATCACTTATAAAATCAATTAAAAAAATAAAAAATTTGCCCCCTGTAAAATAAATGCATTAAGGATTAAAAATACACATATGAATTTAAATGTACTTCTGTATCATATAACCTGCATTTGTTATTTTTCTTACAAAGTTTACATTATTCTATAGCCCTTTAATATGTATTCCATAATACAAAGATATCTGAAATGTGACACTGGTCTTTTTTGTTGCTGAATGAAAAAAAAATCAGAGACATATGTTAGAATAGACAAACACAAAATTATTTGTGTCCATGCATCTGTTAGAGAAATATGTTTCCCTAGATGTAGAGAAATGCCTACTAATATTACTTATCTGAAAAATCAATCACTTTTTAAAATTAAAGAAACATGGGCTGAGAACACAAGAGACATAAAACCCTTGGTATTTCACAAGCATTGGGTATCAGTTTTCCTCCATGCTCCCATCTGAGTCACAGTTCAGGAAGTTGGTCACCTTAGCCATTTAGTCATTTTGCAAAGACACAGGTTAATTTAATTTTAAAAGAATACATTATGTGTTTGCTTTAAATTATGAAGCTCACATTCATATTTCACTGACCTTGCAGAATTTATACAGGTACTTTACAGATTCCAAAGTGACATCTATTGATTTTTTAAAAGCTTAATGGAAAAGAATTTAAAGGCTTAATTATTTCAAAAGGTAAAAATCAAAATTGGTAACTGATTTTTATGAGGTCAGTGTTATAATTAGGTTAGTTTAAGATTAAATCAGAACAATATGAGTGTCCTTTAATTACTTCTCTAGATATATAACCAAGAATTATCACTTTACATAGACCAAAAAATTTGGATCAAGAGGGATTAGGCACAAGATCATGGAGATATAGGCAACAATAAATGGAGTATTATATCATTTCACTCTAATATTTTAAGTTCCACGTGGATGTTACAATTATGCCTGTAAAAATTTAGTTTAATATTAGAAATGGTTATTTTAAAATATATTTTATTGCAAAATTAAACACAAATGTAGAAAATCACTCAAATCAAATATATGACTTAAGTACTTAATATAATAAGAACACCACCCAGGTCAAGAAATAGCACTTTGCCAGACAACTGAGAAGTCCCATCAGTATTCCAGTGATAACCTCTACTTCCCATTGCAAATAAAAACTATTCTAACTTTTATAGTAATTAACTCCTCGCATTTAAAAAAACAAGTTTTATCACCTAAATATGGATCCCTTGACACTATAGTTACTCTTGCCAAATTTCAAACATCAGATATGTCTAAGTCTCTTTTAATCTATAGGTTCCTCCTCCATCTCTTGCATTTTCTTACAAGTTATCTATTAAAGAATGCAGGGCATTTGACCTGTAGAGCTTTCCACAATCTGGATTTTGCTAACTTCATACTCTTGGTGCAATTCAACATGTTTTTTAATCCTCTATATTTTTCTGAAAATTATCCAGAAATGAGATACAGCTCCTCTTTGGCATGACTACTTAACGTCTAGTCGTTTCTTATTTTGTCATCTTAGTAGCTATTGATTAATGTTGATACCTATGCATTGGGTGCTGCAAAGTGGTGATATTCTAATTCTATCATTTCTTTTTTATTTATTAAGTGGAATACTTTTGTTAAGAGACCTTTCCCTTCTTTACTATTTGGTTAGCCAGTAATACAAGTGCTATAGGAAAGGCAGGGTACTTGCTTGATTACTCTTCTTTACTGGTTTTCAAGATAATGAATAGATTCCTATTATCTTCTGAAGATAACCTTTTTTTTTATTCATTAAACTTATTTGATAAATTTCAACCCATGGCAATTATTATCATTGCTAAGCTGAAATTGTCCCACCTTTGGCTCATGAGAGTTTCTTAAAGTTTGCTTTTGCTTTTGCCACGTCCCTGGTAGTCTCTGATAGCTTCCTTGCTGTTGGGTAGTGCAAGATGCTCCAATCTCATATTGTACATTTCCTTCCCTAAATGTGGAATCAGCCATTTTTTGAAAATCCCAATTCCCTTTAGTGAGAAATGGTATTTCCAGACCACAGTCTGGACCCCAGGGCTGCTCATTGCCCTTGAGTTAGTCATTGTTTTTAGCCCCTTTCGGTGGACAGTTAGCTCACATTGACCCTTTTCATTCAAAGTAAAGAATATTAAGACCTTAATTTAACCCCTTTTCTTATATCTTTAACCTTTTTGCTGCACCAAGAATTCTGGTTCTTAATGATAAAGATGACACAGAATTGTAATATCTCATAGCAACTTATTTGTTTTATTCCCTAACACACCATAGTCTCAGAATAAAAATACTAATACATCTGCCAATATGTATATTGAAAGCAAAAAACATTTGCATATGCTCTCACCATTCTCTTTCAATTTTTTAGTAGTTGTAAGAAATCCACATTGTCAGAGCATCTATATTGCCAGACCCTGTACCAGGACTTAGGAAGCAAAAATTAGTAAAAACAATTTTTCCCTCTGACAACTTAGAGTTAAGTAGGAAAGATAAGCTAAATGACCAGTGATTAAAATAGAGTATGATAAGTGCTTTGAAAAAGATATGCGTAGTGTCAAGGGAACACATAAAGGTTTGAGTGAGGGGCCGGAGTTGGCTTCCTGACTTGAAATATAAGGTGGAGGAGCAGGGCAGATGCTCGCAAGTAGAGGTGGGGGCAGAAGTCTGGCAAGTTCAGAGAGCCATACATAATTTGGCAAGCCGGGAGACACGGAAACCAAAAGACCTATTCTCTATTGAGTAGGTCAATGGAGCTACACGTATTTACTCAATGATAATACTGTACTTTACAGATGCCTAAATCTTTAATATTGTTAATACTCTTTCTCATTTATTATCCTACATGAAACACCATCCTGTAGTTTGATTGTCCATACTTCATAGATGAGGAAATTCAGCTTTGGAAGAAAAACCTTGACTCTCCAAGATCTCATGCCTAATAATGTGCTGTGTTGGCACATTAAACTGTTTTAGAAAGAATGGATGAATACTACTTTTTGTACATGATAATAGTGAAATAATATTAATCATTGATATAATAAAGTGATCAACACATATCAGAGAAGATACATGGCTGATACAATGACTAGCTCAATGTTAAGTGGATCTTTCTAAAGTCAATTGACTAATACTATATATTTCAGTCATTCTCTGAGTCAGTGCAACTAAAGATCGTTAACACTAGCCATTCATTCTTACAGTCAGACCCTCTCACCCTGTCACTTCTCTTGTCCAACATCCACTGATAAAAGCCACCCCTTTTCCAAATATGGAGCCTCTTTTTGCTGGCTTTGCCCTCTCCCTTTTTCCTATGTTATTAAAGGAAAAGGAAGAATAAAAATACTTCTTATTTTCAACTGAATAGTCACTTTTCAGAAAATAAGAAAGAACTCTAAAATGTCTTAAATCATTTAAAATTTAACACTCTTAGTAATAGTCATTAGTAACATAATTGCTCCTACTCTTTTTCATTATAAGGTAAATCGCTAAAGCAAAAGCATTACCACTAAAGGAATTGTTTAGCTTAATATGAAAAATCCAAAGAAAAAATGTAAATTGCAGAGTGAATCATAAAGTAGTGAAGTACCTTCTCTATTGGTTAAAGGTGTCATTTTCAGAGAAAGGTGATCTGTACTGGTGTTATATTTGTTCAGAAAATTGTGGACAAATTTTCGAAAAGTTTTTTAAGCTTAATATGAAAAGACATTGGGGCATTTAAACAGAAACAGGATCTGTTCATATATCCAGGTCTGAAAGTAAACATAACTATTAATTTATTGAATATATCAATGATTTCAAAGTCTTTTGAGTTTTCCAAATATTTCTGAGTTTCTAAAATTGCATCTAGTTTTCCATTAATGGAAATTGATCATTGCCTGTTCTGTTGAACATCAATAATAGTTGCTGCCTATAGCGGTTGCCAAGTTTGGAAAGGTGAATGTCAATCTCTTCATCATCTGTCAACAATTTAGTAACCCTATGTAATAATGCAGTTAGAAAACACAACATACAGCCATGATATTAACAGCTATATTACAAGAAATTGTAATATGAAATTAGAAAGTGACCCATGATGTTAATATCTCTGTATCTGAAAATACAGTATGCATTTTAGTGCCTGGAGTAACTGATGTTCCTCATTGTAATATCTGTGGTTTCACATATTTTCTCTGTCATTCTAGGCCCTTGCACAAAATTCTCCTTCTTCCTGATGTGAGTTCTCCTCCTTAGTCACCTCCTTTGCCTGACTAATTGACTAAGTCTTCAGGACTAAGCTTAAAAATAATTTCCTCAGTCATCACTCTCTTACTCCTTCCACTTTGCCATCTTCATCACATGTATGCAGTGGCTACAGTAGTTCTCAGCACATTGGAGTTCTCAATACATGCTTGTTAAATAAACAAAAGGTTTAGTGCTTTTTCTTCCTATTTTTTCCCATAGCACCTTGGTCTTACTTGTGTCAAGTAACTTTTGCTCTGCCTTCTACACCTGTATATCTGTTTTCTCAAGATAAACTTTCTATAGTAAGGATTAGTTCTTGTTCAACACCTGTCCCAGCACCTAGCACAGTATGTGGCGCAAATAGGTGCTTAATAAGTACTTGTGGAATAAATGATGGGTGAAGTTTTATGAGTCCCTTTGGGTTCAGAAATGCCCTGGCCATTCCTATTAAGTTCCCATCCTTCTATGGGTTCCAAATATATCAGATAGGTACTTCTTAAGAGGGTGCTCTGTGTGTTAGGATTATTGTTTAGTTTCATTGGGAAAAGGTGGGAAGAAAGATCATACTGGTAGAGTTGTCATGAAACTTTTTTTTTTTTTAAAGGAAATTAATACCAGAGGTCTTAGCCATATAATGTTTGTGAATAAACGTACCCTACATACAAGTGCCAGTCTGTTTGCATTTCGTCTAAGGATTAGTAAAAGATGAATAGAAAACACTTATTGATTGAAACAAGAGAAGCAGGTTTTGTGAAAAGTGGCAATAGATCCAGCAGAATGTGGGTCTAGTCTTACCTCTCTTTCTAGGATATTCTATCTCACTGAGAATGTTTCCTTAACTGTAAAATGACCAGGGGAACAACAAGAGCCTTCATCCCTCACGGCCATTATCTCATGTCACATGTTAAGCAGTAATTACATCAGTCTCTTTTTTCCCCCTTTCTCCATGTTTATAATGTATTTTCTAATTCACATTTAAAACATTTTTATCTCAACTGTGATTATATTAAAAATTCGTGACAAGTGAAACCACATTTCAGGAAATATCTTCTTTTGCTTTTTTTTTAAGGCCTGATTTCCATGTATTCTGTCTTTTCTCTCCTTCACACGCCCCTGTCTACCTCCCTCGTAACCCCTTTTCCCTCTTTGTTTTTCAAGGGAAATTGTGTTTGGGCATTTTTGATTCATTTCCAGGTAATTACCAAAATATTATGTTGCTAAAATGACTTCATGTTTAAAATGCCAATTCTTTAAAATTAAGAGAAGGATGACTGAAATTGATATCTTTTTGTTTTGAAAGGGATTTTATTTCATTAGCGCCCCCGGTGGGTGGAGGAAGGAATGTCAGCATTTCAGTGGTCCCATGTTGGAAATAGGGAAGCTGAGACAGACATATTGGATCAAGTCTCTTGATTGGGGCCATCTCTTCTGACCCTAAGAATCAGAGGTCCTGATGTTTTATTCTTTGCTTTGTCCACTTGGCCTCGTGTCACATTTGTTATCACCTCTGCAAAGTGTTAGTTTCTTCTGTATTTTCCTCCTAGAGTCTTTTTCTTTGTGTTCCTCATTCATCAGGGCCACCATGGCAGTGATTCTTGAATGACAGTAGCAGCCAAACTGGGGTAGTATCTATGGCCTTTGAAACAAATGCTATTGTTTGGATATCTCCTTTTCTATGGTGTAGATATTGAAAAGACCAGGCACCATGGGAAAAAGCAAAGCTGTCAAGAAGGCTGCTTTATTTCCGTTTGATCATCAAGAAAACCCTCAGTCATCACCAGGTCTTAGCAGAAGACTGTAAATGTCCAGACAAATTGTGAAAAACCATTGCATTCTAGCTCTAAGGAAACAAATCGCACTCTTCAGTTGGCTCCCTGGGTCTTCTCTCTTGCATCTCACCCTTAACCCTCAAACGTTCAGAGGCTAGCCAGGCAGGCCTCCCATGCTGGCTGTGCCAGAAAGCACACCTATAACTCCAGGCAGTTTGCCAGCTTGTCCTCTTACTCCTAGCAACCCAGGCAAAGGGGTAGGGAATATTAGCACCCAAAGAAACTAGTTCTGTCACATGGAAAAGCCACACTGGAAGAACACGTAGCACTCCTTCTAGATTAGTTGTCCAAATGAGGGGAGAGAGTGTAGCAAGGTCAACTCAAAAATGTAGTTTATCTGAAGGAAGTTTCCAGCTCTCTCTGTGCACTTTGACTTAAATTCCTCGCAGTTTGGGGATTTTATATGGATTTGATTTTTCCAAATAGTTTACTCTTTAGTTTAAGTAAGTACTGGTAGAACTATCTTATCTCTTTCACTATTTTATCCATTGAAAATCCCACAATCTTGGAACCATTTGGAAACATTTAAACTACAACATATTAACTTTTCACTAGTGGAAAACATTATTTGGGAAGAACTATTACCATGTCTGTGGTTTGACCTGTGATTTCTAGGTTTTTAGTAATATCAGCATTTGATTCCTAGCTTAATTTTTGTTTTGACATGAACACGGTTCCTCTCCCCTTCCTCCAAGTGCTTTGGTGCATACATCACAAGTCTTTTTTTAAAACTAAGATGAATTTAATTTATGTTTTTAAATTTTTTATTTCAGTGACATAGAAGAGCATCAGACTGGAATCCAGTCCCAGCAATGCTTTGCCTAGCTCCTTGGCTTTAAGCACTTTAGTTTCCCTAAGTATCAAATTGACCTAAGGATGTCTTTCCCTCAATAAGATAATATATGTAAGCATACTTGAACAGTTAGAAAATATTCTATAGAAACAAATATAAGCTTTATGCACATGTATTTAGTTATCTTTTAAACACATATGTTGTTCTAGAATTTATCATTTCATGATATCTCAGAATTTATTTCCAAATATCTGTGGCCATGGAGTATAAAATTATAATTTATCCACACTGACAAGTTGTTTAACAATTTTGACCAACAATGCTTAGATGAGTTAGGGATATATGTTTATCTTCATGTTTTAGATTTTGATGATTTAAATCTCAGTTAATGCTAGTGCTCAATAAACTGCTAGTATAAGGCACAAATAATGGAGAATTTACTAATTACATACTAGTAAGCTAAGAAAGATTGGCGATAAAAACTGGATATAAAGGTTAATGATCCGTCCTCTTTCTGAAAATATTTCTAAGTCCATGTGTTAGATCTTCACACCAATGTATAGGATACAGAATTTGTGACTTCTTTTCTTAATCTAATTTTAAGAATATATTTATAAAATTCATAACAGAAAATTTTATACAATTTGTTTAGCATCTTGTCCTAAGATTTAGTTACCTACTCTAGCCGGTTATTTGCTTACATGAACTAAAATCCACCTAAAAGCTATCTTCTTGTCTTGAAATAATTATCATCTCTTTCAAAGAGTAAGAAGTTGGCAAACTGATAATCCCACAAGTATCAGCTGAGAAGGTGGGGGATAGTAAAGATTTGGTGTTGCTCTCAGATCTCACTACTCTTCATGATCTTTTCATTCTGTTTCTCCCCTTCTAAATTTTTCAACCTCTCTTTCTCTTTGCCTCTAGGGAGAAGGCTCCAGTGAAGGACACCCATTGAAAACCTACATGGAAGAAGTGAGTTTTAAGATGGCCTTATAACATAATCTGAAATCAGTCTATCATACAGGATGAAACACCCACTCAGGCTTTTCTCCATCTACCTGTAGGGTTTCTAGTCTACATATGTTCAGTGGTCATGTCCACAAAACCAAGATAATAAATAATATGCCATCAAAATAGTTTTTGTTTTTCACTGGTAGAGAGATACTGTGTGTCAATTCAGTCACCCCGAACATGAAGGTAAAACGGCATAAACCCAGTGCAATTGTATATTTTCATTCACAAACATTTGTTGATATCCTAATAAATGAGAAACATGTGTTGTATAATGGGTGTGCACAAAAAAAGACATGATCATTGTTCTTATTGAAAGAACAATCTATACTAGATCTGCATTCATTCATGTGACAAATGTTCATTAGGTCATTATTTGCGTAAACCATTACACAAATAATGCTGTCCTGACAATTAAAATGTGTGGTAGATTTCCCTTGAAAACCCCTTTAGACTTCTGGATTTATTTTTGGAGGTATCCAAGGGTGTTCTGTGTCACAGAACTTTGGACTGACTGCAAACTATTTGGGAACTCTCAGATAAACCAGTGGAAATGTCCATAAAACATGGTCTGAAGCCAAACCACAGTGGTCACTAAATTAGCCATCTGAATCTCTTGCAGGTGAAGGGAACTGGAAAATAATTTGGGGATGATATCATAGCAGCAGAAAATATTTGGTTTGGGTGTTACTTCTCAACAGGACAGAATCTGTTTCTCTAAATATTCTTGCATGTGCAAGTTCACTCAAAAACTGTTATTTGTGGCCTCCTGAATGTGCTATGTAGTCCATACATCTGTTCAGATCCGTGTACCCATACTTAAACTCTCACTTGCTTCCAAATATCACTGGGAGAGGAAAATCAGAGTGCATAGCACCCCTTTAAGGCTCTAATATCTCTGGTTTGCACACTTACCTGGAGGTGGTTGAAGCTTTGCCAAAGGCACATGGAGAAGGAGTAACAAAAGGAAAGAAAGGAATGAAAATTAGTACAGCCACTATGGAAAACTGTATGGGGTTCCTCAAAAAACTATAAGGAGAACTACTGTATGCTTCAGCAATTCCATTATTGGGTGTATAGCCAAAAGAAAGGAAATATATAGAAGAGATATCTGCACTTCCATGTTTATTGCAGTACTATTTTTTTTTAATTTCAGCATATTATGGGGGTACAAATATTACGATTATGTATATTGCCCACGCCCCCCTGCCCCCTCGAGGCAGAGCCTCAAGCATGACCATACCCCATACGTTGCACATCTTACTCATTATGTTTGTATATACCCATCCCCTCCTCCCCCCTCCCACCCGCCCAACACCCGACAAATGTTATTCCTACATGTCCACTTAGGTGTTGATCCGTTAATACCAATTTGCTGGTGAGTATATGTGGTGCTTGTTTTTCCATTCTTGAGATACTATTGCAGCACTATTCACAGCAGCAAAAATAAAGAAAATGTGGTATAATATTCACAATGGAATATTATCTAGCCATAAACAAGGATGAAATCTTGTCATTTACAGCAACACAGATGAAACTAGAGGGCATTATGTTAAGTGAAATAAGCCAAGAACAGAAAGACAAATATTGCATGTTCTCTGTCATATGTGGGGGCTAAAATAGTAGATCTCATGGAGATAGAGATTAGATTGGTGGTTACCAGAGGCCAAGAAGTGTAGTGGGGAGGATAGGATGAACAAAGGTTGATTAATAGGTACAAACATACCGTTTCATAGAAGAAATGAGACTGGGTGTTTGAAAGATAAGTAGGGTGACATTAGTTTACAATAATCTATTGTATATTTCAAAATAGAACAGAACAATTTGAATGTTTCTAGCATGAAGAAGAGATAAATAATTTAATGTGATAGATATCACAATTATACCAATTTGATCATTACAAATTATATCAATGTATTGAATTATCACATGTACCCCCAAATATATACATCTATTATGTATCAATTAAAAATTAAAATAAAAAAACCTAAAAAAAATGTATAACTAGATAGATAGTCTGTGTTCAGTTTAGGAAAGTCAAAATCAATGGAGCAAAAAATTGGAGAGTTGAAACACCAATCTTAAATTTAAATTTAATGAATTTAATGCAGAAATTAAGTAAAATACATTAAAGCGGTAGCCCAAGGGGAGGAAGACACAATTTCAAGGTGTACACCAATAGAACCTCCCTTTAGGCTCTTGTGCTTGCCAAGCTCTTGGCTTAGCATTCTCCACTTGGCAGTGGGCCTGGGGATGGTGGGCCATCTCCACAAGAGGGGTACCTGATACTTCTTGTAGTGTGTCCTGTCTAGGTATAACTTTGTGCAGGAAGGGGAGCACAGAGGCGCTGGTACAAGACATGGCTTTTCCACTGATGATAGAACTTTTAGAACAAGTCTTCTTTTAATTTTATAGCTCCTATCCAGGAAAAAGAGCCTTATTTTCTCTGTAGTTACCAATGTCTAACCTAAATGTGCATGCTGTACATGAGTATAAATGCTTAATGTGGCAAGAAAGTCAAGAATTCGTGCTTTTTTAACTGGAGGCACTTAAAAAGGGCATTGCTTTTCAGAGTGTGGTCCTTTGACTACAATACTGGCAGAGGGACTTGCAAGAAATGCCAAATCTCGGGGCTCACCCAGATCCAAAGAATCAAAATCTGCATCCAAGATCTCTATATAATTCACAAGCACCTAACTGCTGAGATGCACTGCTCTAAATTATCATTTCCAATATCATTTTTATAGTAACTGCATACATTGTGAAGGTCCCCAATTTTATATAAAATAAGTGAAGAGGAAACCTTTATTTTAATAAATTTATGTTTTCTTCATTCACCTATTCTCAATAATAGTTTGTTGTTGTTGATTGGGGGTATAAAATCTCTTTAGTTTATGAAATCAATTATTGACTTTCAGTTTGAATTTTGCAATACATGTGGACTGCCTTTTTTGGGGGGTTCAATTTCAAGTAAGATTTTCATCCAACATTGGTTGATATTTAGATTTGACCTCTTTTCTAAATGAACAAATGACCATCCTTTACAGTAAAATGGTATACTCTTAACTATGGAAATATTAACTTATTAATAATAGTTGGTTTCTTTTTGCAGACATGAATCCATTTGGTTCTTAGGAAACATATACAAACTCCAACTCTTCTCCATTAAGAGCATATTTAGGATGTGAGAGCCATAAAAATGATAGCCTTTCGTTTTTTCTCACTTGGGCTTTTATTTTACTTTTCCTCTCTTTTTTATGTTAGTATAATCAGCAAACAACGAAGAACAATATTTATAAATGTTAGAGGCATTGAAGTTAAAATTGAACTAGCAAACATTTGCTTTTATTTAGTACACACTAAAACTCAAATAAACCATAATGTTTACATTTTTAGTATATTTAACATTTCTTGCTAAAGTTTGAACAACTCTTTGCAGATCAAAGTCTCTGTTTTTTTACAAATCTGGTCTTCTAATGAGACAGAATCACAACCACATGACATGAGGCAATTTTGTTTAGAGCTAAACCAAAACTAAAGAGACAATATGGTTTCCTCTAAAGGTAAAGCTAAAATGGAGCTTTTATTCTCTATTTTCTACTTTTTAATGTTTTCTTTTTCCAGAGTAGGGTTTATATTTTTGACCAAACTAAAAAATGACATATTTTATAATAGCCTATTTTTCTTAATCCTCAAAATAGCTCTGATAGTTAAATTAAAAAAATATTGCATGCTCTTTATATGTAAGACATTTGATAAGTCAAAGTAGGAATCATAATTTGACATCACAGAAATTTTGGCTTTTAGAATCATAATATTAACATTCATTCAAAAGAATATATAATTTTTAAAACAACTTATCAAATTCAAGTACTTCCAAATCTTGGTTGTCATACCTTTTGTAGAGAAGTTAATCCATTTAAAATATCACTTTACCCAGATGAATAATTAGGAAGCAGCATAGGACACTGGTTAAAAAATCCCCTACTCATTAGAGAAATGTAGGAAGTTAAATATATATACATCAGATGAACATTGCCAACTTAAATGGCTAAGAAGTTACAAAGAACTAGACTGAAGTCAATGATTTCTTTCATTCGAGGTTCCTCACAATGTCAGGCAGTGAGTTGGTGAAGGCAGGAAGCAAAGTGCACGGGAGTGTGAAGTCCCTGGCAGTGTTAGGTGGCAATGTCACAGGCTGTAAGGGTGTCAGGCAGGAAATAAAGCACTTGAAGCAAGTGAGCCTTTTTGAATCTGTTGAAGTTGGTTTTGCCAGCTGTAAGTACCATCTGAACTGGAAAGGGAATCGATTCTATGCAACGAGATATCTTAAAACAATTTTCCATGCCAGGTTTTGGCCTGTGTCTCCTGTGTTGTCTTCTGTGATCTCTAGTGTATGAAGTTCCAAATCTACTTCTGGGAGAGTGACATTATTCCCTAAAATAAATAAGATAGTTTACTTTTTATTATTCATAGGGATTTACTTATTAAAAATTGAAATTTTTATTAACTATCATAGTTTCATTACACTTAGGAAACTAGGAAACAAGGATTTTTTTCTCAAGAAAATCTTAGTTTGTCATTGACATTCCTCAAGAACAGATACATGTTGTTAAATATTTTTTTAAAAGTTATAATCATGACTGTCATACAGATATAAAATGAACACATGTCAAAGATGTATTTAACTGATAAATTAATGAGCAAATAACTAAGATATCATTAATAGAATCAGTTCAAAGAAGAATTCAAATCCTTACATACATAGTCAAAGAAGGAATGCTGAACTGACATTATGAATAGATGCAAAAACTGGCAAAACTATCAATATCCATACAACGGATATCCAATGGATGCAGTATCTAATGAATGCAATTTGTGCTTACATGGACAAGAATCATCTTTATTGCTATCATTTTCTACAAATTACATAGTTGTAAAATAGCTAAAGTAAATGAAAGCCCCAGAGCCTCTGTAGAATCAAATAACTAGAAGTGCATGCTAAAAAAATGACTTGTTTTTTTTCATTGACTACACCCAATAATCATTTGTCCTTTTCTAAATCTTTGACAACTTTACCCCTACAATTTCCGTGGAGAGAAAAGCCACCAAATGGAATGAGTTAGAAAATAAGATAAAGTGCAATTCCAATGCATAGCATAGGTTAGCAAATTAGTCATGTAAATTTATTTAAGTAGCTTGCATTTATTTTGTAATGTTTTCCACAACCTAACCATATTTTTCTAACTTTGTTCTTATTCCCTCTGTTTTCTTTTCCTAGATCCTATTAGTTCAAATCTATAGTTTCCAAACTTAACTTTTATAATTCCCAAAAGAAGTGGGCTGCAGAAATATAATTTACCGAAATGCTAAGGATTTTCAGCCTGATAATATGAGACATTTCATTAATAAACACACACAAAAAAGTTGCTTACAAACTTTACTAATTTAACTATGTAAATTATATATAGGGCATTCCATTTTAATGGAAATGTAGGATTAATTCTTTGTCAACAGAATCAGTTCATTAAATGTATCTGGAGTGGAGTGTGATTTTGTTTTGCTTTATATGCATGATGCTTCAGGGATCCTTATTTTATAGAGATCCTATGGTTCTAGAAGTAAAATTAAAGTGATTAAGCTTTTTTGAAAGATGAAAACTGCTGTTTTGTGCATTATTTAGATACTTACAAAAAAGAGAAAGAAATACGTAGTTGATTCAGAATTGAAATAGCCAGTGGTGAACACTTGAACAAAGGAGTATTCTTTTTTCTCTAAATCTAATGAACTTCCACAGCCACATATGATTCCTGATTGATTATATTTATAGAATCTAAAAATAAGCTATCCATGTGGAATAACAATACTGCTGAAGTTTATAAAGCACTTATTCTTTTAGCAGATAGAATGATATGTTGATTCAGGGCTAGCAACTGTTTTCCATATGATAAGTGTCACTATTTTCCACCACTCCTCATCCCTGGACATTTGCTATGCTTTTGGTGAAAGTGTTTTAGAAAAAGGATGAATAGCATTTCTTCTAAAAGCAACACAAAAAACTTGCTCTTGGGAATATGAAAGAGTTTGTACTATGCTAAGACACAATTTAATTTTCTTGTGAAAAATTTTTGAATATATTGACAAAGAGGAACATGTCAGTTCTTGTTTTTAAAAATGTTCAAGATTTTAGCTTTTTGACCCCATCAGAAAGATTTATCTGTAGTCTGATGGGCTGAGCTTTGGACACACATAGTACTGCCTATTAGCACTGATAAAGCAAACAGGTGTGTTATGTTACTAGCTCTGTTCCAGGGAAAAACAAGTTAAGACATTTAAATCATCTATTAATAGTAACATTAGTACTATCCTTCTGAGTCCAATAACTCAACATTTTAAAGTTCTTCCCAAACTACATATTTACCAAGTTAATGTTCCATTTGGTACTTTATGCAATTTGCAATAAACAGAGAATAGTTGAATGCTGCTTATCTGTTCAGGAGGAAAGCCATTAAAACTGCAAACCAATCCACAGTATTGCTTACTATTCTGAACTATGGTGGGAAAATAAAACAATTGATGTATTAGTCATATTTAGTATTTCAATGAAAAAGCTAAATAACCAATTTTTTAAATTAAAAACATTTTTATGGTCATTTTAAACTTTGCTATTTTGTTTATTTTTATTTGTTAGAATTTATGTATTTATTTTTATTTTAAATTTTTTAAATTGACATATAAAAACTGTACATATTTATGGGGTACATATAATGTATAATGATCAGATCAGGGTAATTAGCACAACCATCACCTCAAACATTTATCATTTCTTTGTATTGGGAACAACAATATCCTTTTAGCTGTTTCAAACTCTATAATGCATTGTTGTTAACAATAGTCATCCTACAGTGCTATAGAACAGCAGTAACCAACATTTTTGGCACCAGGGACCAGTTTCATGGAAGACAATTTTTCCACGGACCGGGGGTGGGGTGGGGGGGTGAGGGGAGGGATGGTTTGGGGATGATTCAAGGACATTACATTTATTGTGCAGCCAAACCTCTCTGCTAATGAGAATTTGTATTTGCAGCCGCTCCCCAGTGCTAGCATCACTGCTTCAGCTCCACTTTAAATCATCAGGCATTAGATTTTCATAAGGAGCGTGTGACCTAGATCCCTCACATGCTCAGTTTACAGTAGGATTCTGTGCTCCTAGGAGAATCTAATGTGATAGGAGGCAGAGCTTATGTGGTGATGTGGGTGATGGGGAGTGGCCGTAAATACAGATGAATATAGATATCTACCTTGCTAGATAGCTGCTCACCTCCTGCTGTGTGGGTGTGGGGGGTCGGAGATTGCAGCTATAGAACACTAGAATTTACTCTTCCTATCTAGCTTTAATTTTGTATCCTTTATCAATCTCTTCCTATCCCCCTCTTCTCAGACTCTAGTATCCTCTGTTCTACTTTTTCCTGAGCTCTTGGCCAGAGTAATAGGCCTATAGCCCCAGCCCCAGCCCCAGCCCCAGCCCCAAGTGGGCTACCCCACCATGTGCACACACACCTTGACCTGAGAGATCTTGGCAAGCCCACTCCTTGCAAAACTGCACCACCTCCACTGCCTCCACAGACTCTCTCTGGCCAGGCCCCTGAGACACTCCCAAATGTCACTAGTGTGGACGACAGCTGAAGAAAACTACACAGAGACGAAACTTTTGTTTAAAATGAATTACTTCCGCCATTTGATTTCACCTTACATAATCAAAGCGACTATTTTTCATATTTCGTCTTTAAACATCAGAGACTGCGTTCCATTTTTTTAAAAAACTGCAGAACATAATTTCCCTCTCTGTTTCATGAAAAGTTTTGAAAGTTTACTTCTGCCATCCTCTATACTGTTATGAAAATTTAGATCTAAGATTTTTCACATTTATGCTGCTTATTTGATATAGTTCTGCAAAGCCAAATTCAGTAATTGATAATTTTTTTAAAAAATTAAGATAAATACTAACAATGAACACTTACTTATATCCAAATGGTATATTCCAAGACTGAGTATATTTATTTATTTTTGGGCTAACTTTCCCTACAGTAGCCTAGTGTTTCTCACATCTGCTGTCTAAAGGACTGTAGACCAAACTAGACAGTTACCACTTGCCAAGCACTAGAGGTCATCTAATCCAGCACTTCCTCCCCTATTCCATCCCAAGAGGAAAAGTAACATGCCCTAGATTAACCAGGATAAAAAACTGTGCTTCCTGATGCCTGGGGCAAGGACTTTTCACTGTGGAGCCCATCTCTCATATGGTAGGAGTTTAAGTTTTAATCTAATTAAGAGACCATTTTTAGGAGCTGCTGGTGCTAAAAACGATGTGCTTTCATTTACTTTTTTTTTAAAAATGAGTTTTGAAATTTTTCATTTTGTTTCAATTTAAAAAATAAACCTTACGTTTTTGCAAAGTTTTAGATCTACAGAATAATTGGAAAGATAGTGCAGAGAGTTCCTATATATATCTTATCCAGTATTAACTAATACTAGTACCTAGTATTAGTACAGGACGGTTGTTACAGTTAACAAGCCAAAACTGATACATTATTAGTGACTAAATCTATGCTTAATTCGGCTTTCCACAGGTTCTCCCAAATGTCCTTTTTCTGTTCCAGGTTTCCATCCAGGATGCCACATCACATTTAATAGTTATATGTCCTTAGGCTCTTCTTGGTTGTGACTCTTTGTCAGGCTTTCTCTGTGTTTGATGAGTGTAACAGTTTTGAAAAGTACTGGTTTGATATTCTGTCCCTTAGTTGATATTTGTCTGATATTTTCTTTTTGATAAAACTGGGATAATGTATTTTTAGGAGGAAGACCACAGAGGTAAATTTCCATTTTCATCACATCCTATTAAGGACATATCCCCTATCAGTACGATTTACTGCTGTTGAACTTGATCACCTGGCTTGAGGTAGTGTTTGCCAGATTCCTCTACTGTAAAGTCACTTTTTAGAAATCTCCCTTTCCATATTCTTTGTCACTATACAGTGTCCACAGTTAAGAAGTGGGAAGTTATTCTCTACTTCCTTAAATGTTCAGAGTATCTATATAAATTATTTGAAATCTGCCTGCATGCACATTTGCCTATTCTCATCCACTCATATATGTAATCATTTATTTTTATCAATATGGACTCATAGATATTTATTTTATACTTAAGTAATGATCAAATGATGCCTTATTTATTTTGTTGTTCAGATTGTTTTAGCTTTGGCTACTGACAGCTTTTTCAGTTAGCTCCTTTATCCCTTTGACAAACCCCATCATCGTGTGTGTGTGTGTGTGTGTGTGTGTACACTAACTTGATTTCTAGCACTACAAGATGCTCCAGCTTATCCTGTATGTTTCCTTCCTCAGTCCTAGAATCAATAGTTTCCGCCAAAGCCCCAGTTCTTTCATTGGAGAATGGTACTAGAAACTGAGATCTGGATGGTGGGTATGTTTGTTGCTTCTGAGTGTTGTTGCTTCTGATTGTCATTGCTTCTAAGCCATCTCAGCTGCCAGACCAGAGAAATATTAATATATGTGTTAATATATGAATAATGTTAATGTTAATATATTCATTTATTACAACTTATATATAGAAAATATATATAATTATTTCTATATGTAGCAATCTGTATATACAGCAAGCTAAACATGAGTTCACACTGACGTCTTCAACTCTAATACATTACACACGGATCATTCTGGCCTCCTTCCCCTGCTTATCTGTAAACTCCCATGCCAGTGAGAAGACTGACTCCCACCACCTGCCATCCATTCACCTGTTCATTGGCAGAATATATGGAGAGTGGTTTCAGAACTGTTAACCTGCATGCCCATGGGAAACACCTTTATCAACTAGGGTGCAGTTCTCATGTACAGTTCCTTTAACCTTTGGTCTTAAGAATTCCACTCATTTTCGGAGTTACTTAGGTCAGTATCTTATTTTCTCACCCTGCTTCAGCGAGGTTGTGTCATACATCTGTCAGGTATTCATATCCTTTTTTAGTATTTTGCCTTCCATCGTTGGGATCCCCCAAATTCCTAATTGATGTTTTTCATTTGCATACATTAAGGTTTATGCTGTGATATAAAATTCTATGGGTTTGATGAGTGCTTAATATCTTGTATTTACCACTATAATGTCATACAATAGTTTTACTGCCCCGAAATATCCCATGTGTTTCACTGATTCAATCCCCATCCCACCCCCAAAATCCTGAAAAAATTTTGCCTTATTGAAAGTCTAGATTGGAACTGAACATTTCCAGAAATTGCCATCAAAAGTTAAGGGATGCCAGATAGGATGTTTCTCTCACACAGGAACTATTTTAAGCAAAGTAGACATTTAATGTCCAGTGATGTCATGTTTCTTAAAGATCAGTGGTTGTGAGTCTTTATTTTTATCTTGGTAATATTTTTCTGAATAAAAATAAAGCAAAATATCTTAAGTTAGAGAAAAAGACTATTGAAAGAGGGTAAAGATGAATCTGACAGATCATTTACATTTTATATTTTTAATTTTTAAAATAAGTTTGAAAAGGTTTTCTTGAGTCATGGTTTAATAAATTTAAAATTATTACATATTTTGTTATAGTAGAAGTTCATACTCCCTTATCCTTCCTTTCTGAACTTCATCCTCTCTCTTGTCTTCTTTCTTACTTCTTCCTGTACAAATGTTTACATAGTGAGTCCCTATTTTGTGCCTGGCACTACAACAGATGTTGAGAATGTATATTATTATTGAAGCAGGAAGATAAGAAAGGATAATTATTATATAGTAATTATTACATGGGTACAATGGACACATAAATGAATAGAGGAGTAGTTTTGCCTTAGAGGATCAGAGAAAGCTTCCAGTAGAGGTGACCCCTGCTCTTTGGAGGAGGAGTGTTAATGTTTGAGACAGATAAGAAAATGTACTGTAAAACATCTTAGAAGATTACAGAGTATGATAAAATAAAGGAGCTACCATTTAATTATAGTTGGAGTGGTCAAAGAGGAGATGGAGAGGGTAGTGTGATAGATCAGGCTAGATGAGTATGGATCATGAAGGGTCTTGAGTTTAAATTTCATCCTGAGAATAATGAAAGAGCCACTGAAGGATTATGAGCAAGGTAATAATTACATCATACAGCGTCTGAAAAAGCTCACTCTGGCAGGTGACTGGTGGGAGAGTTAAAGTAGGTATGAAACTTGATTCTAGAAAACTTCCTAGATGGCTATTATTACAGTTAGAATGGGGGATGAAGGTCTGCTTCAGGTCAATGACAGAAGACAAAGAACAGCAAGGAAGTATGTGAGAACTATCTTAACAAAAGTAAGAAAATGAGAAGAGGAAAGAGGCAGCAAAATAGTAATGAGGGTAAAATTGAAGATGTTATCTAAATTCTACTAAACTTCATTCTCATTAAAGGTAATTTGAAACCTTGATACCAAAGAGGGACATGTTATGCAATTTTATATTGAACATTTCATGATTATATTCCCAAGCATGAATGTCAACATTGCTATAAAATATTAATTCAGGAAGAACATAGTTTAGCTATTTTTTAATAAGACTCTAAATCTCATTAAAAGAAGAATGTAAAAACATGAGTTCATAGTTTGCAGTATGTCTATGACATGAAAATTAATTTAAACTTAGAGTTCTTCTTTGCTGTGGGGAAATTATTCCTATGGTTTTTGAACATGCAATTCATGGAGACTGAAGTGATCACCCATCTTAATGTTCATGATATCAAAATAGAGTTTAATTTAAAAGAAATCTGTTCTTTGCCAGGATGAATCCTTAAAGCAACTACAAGTAGTTCATCAACCGTGGATCTTGCCAAGTGACACAGAAAGTGAAGGGGTGGAAGCAGAACAAGATAAACGTGAGTAGACACTACCATTTACTGACAAATTGCTTTTACCCAAAGGAAATCCGCAATCAAGGTCTTTCACTTCCATAGAATTAAGCAACTTCTGCAAAAAATTCAGACTAGATTAGGGAGAACATAC
The DNA here is from genome assembly GCA_008086735.1 of Cheirogaleus medius. NCBI lineage: Eukaryota > Metazoa > Chordata > Mammalia > Primates > Cheirogaleidae > Cheirogaleus > Cheirogaleus medius. The sequence continues at coordinate 18,299,864 of VBSM01001124.1, forward strand.
AAAGCTAAGCTATACTTCAAGTCTTGGTTCAATGACATCTTCATTGTGGTGCAGAGGCCCATAAATTAACTTTCTGAAAAGAATGAACTATTCTTCCTAAAGGTCAACATACACCAACAACTGTCTAGTTGGAATGCGAATCTTCTATAAATAGTGTAGAATTATATCAGTGATAACTTGTGATTATTAAAACATTTCAAAGTATGTTAAGATCAGCTGATTATTATATATGAAATTATCCTCATTGGTTAAATGAATAAACTTACGTATGTAGGAACTGCTCTAAGTTCACGAAACAAATTAATACTATAACTTAAGACAAACACGGAATATATGGTTCTTGATTTAAGTCACTGAATTATAATAATAACAAAGAATGGATCACTATGCTATGGCGTAGCTCTGCGCATGCTCTCCAGGGGTTCATTGACATTGCGAGACATAGGAATCAGCAATCTAGTTGAGAGGTTAGTGTCTGAATTATATAAAAATAACATCAACTTTTAAAATAATAACATAAAAATTTATATTTTTCCTAGTGGTAGCCTGCAGAGAGAAATAACAATTGTATATGATAATGTAGCACTTATGATAATTGGTGTGAAGTGATTAATTATAATTCTCCTGAGCCATTATCACCAGAAATACCTAATATATTACACAGATAACATCATGATTCTGCACCCTGGGGGATCCAGGAAATTACACTTCCAGGTTAAAAGACATTTTAAATTGCCCTTATCCTACTTCTATAGCCACGGGCTTATGTGGCCAGAGAGATTATTAGTAAAAATCAGAGTGCTCAGGTGAGAGAAGGGGCACAGAGCACATATAGGGAAAAATACAGGGACACTTTACAGATTCCATCTGAGGAAAATGACACCTTCCACAAAAAACAACTGATGAAGACTCAGAAAGTAGAATGTACTTTAAGCAACTACAAAAGCAAAGAGTATTTTGGAAGATCCTTAATGCAAGGACTCTTGAGTAAAATGGTCTAGGAAAGAGCAGCATGGGATACAAAGAAGAGAACCCCCAAATTTGAAAAAATTAATAGTGGTCCAGAACTTTTATGAAAAAAATGCTCCTACACTTACACTCCCTCACCTATAATCTTCCCATGTATTTAAATATACATAAGCTCTCATTCTAGAGTTTGGGTTTAATCATTTTCAACAAATTCTTTTGAGGCCTTCTTAAATTTGTGTTAAAAAAAAACAAACCCTTAAGCTACTGTGCATGTGCATTGTATAAACACAACATATGTAATTGTGCTAGTTTTACCTTAGCTGTAAGATCCAACAACTGGTGCCCGAAGCGGACACAACAAGGCCAACAACATCCTTACAGAATGCAGAATGTGTTAATTGTATGCGTGTGCTATGTCTTATAATGAATTGAAACCTAAAAATAACTGATCAAACTAATGAGTTGTGTCTAATTCCAAATTCAGACTTATTTCCGCTTCCTCAAATCCATATAGCTCCAATCAATATTAGGACTAGAAAAGATAACCTAAAAATGTAAAGGAGATAAAAATCTTTAGAACTTTGTTCAACTCTTGCCATTTAATACATCTTGTTTTTCTCCATTTATTTTGACAAGGTTTTGACAATAAGTCATAGTTTTCTCCTTTTCTACTAGAGTGCAAATTATTCGCAAGGAAGAGTCAATCTGTTTTTTTCATCTTATTGAGGCACATAATATGCCCTCAACAAATATCAGAAGAATTGATAAATGAATGAGTAAATGAATGAATAGATTTATTTGGTTCTTTTCAACTTGTTTATCAGGACAGAAATTTAAAACAAAATAAATGATAGTTGTGACTGTGAATAATTGTTTTAAATTATGTATAGTTTTATTAAAATTTTAATATTTGATTTATAGCTTATCTATGGATTTTGCTGAATGGTCTATCCATCACACTAAAAAAAGCCCTTCTTGAACTCTCGTAACCATAGACCTGGAACCAAAAATATTTGATCCCAGCAATATTGTACTGGGAGGTGACCCTTGACAATGGTAAATTGTTTGAAATAAAATCAGGGTTTAAAATAATTAGGTGGTAATGGGAGCCATCTGGAAATGGAATGCTAGCTAGCATTATAGCCAAGCTCATAGCACACAGATGCAAATATTTTTCAAGAGTGGCTTCCATCAGCCAGGTGCTGGGACATGTGTAAGTTGGAGCCACTGAAGCATTGGCATCTCTGCTGATACTTGCACTCAATGCATGTGGTTTGTGGAACAGCTGGCAAGATAAACATAGATCATCTACCTATTTATTTTCTCACTGAAAGGAAATAAATGACATAAATCTATGTGAGCTTAGCATCTGATTTAGAGTTTATGGGCTCATATCCTAGAAATTTATGAGTGAGGAAGAGGACAAGTTCATCGTTTCAACAATAACACCTGTTTCTTGACTCAGCTTTCTATAAATTATGCCTAGGTAATTTTATGGAATTCTCTAATTTCTCCTGAGACAAAATCATCATGGCAGAAAGTTTCCAAATAATGTCAGGATCTTTGCAGTGGTGCACATTTCTTATTGCATCATTTTAAAAGAATATTTAGCTCAAAGAAATATTTATAAATAAATACCTTTTAGGAAAAGAAATCTGTAACAACTACATAGGAGGCTTTATACATTTTTATTATGAACAAGATAAGTAGAACCCTTGATTAAGTAGATTTTTTTCTTTACTCTGCTTTTAATAGAAAAGTATATATTACAAGTGTAAAAAAACACATGTCAGGGATGTGTTTGTTTTTAATCTCTCAGATTATGGTCTGAAGTCAGTAAATAAATCAAATTACAAATATTTGAATTAACTGGGGTACTTGTTTAGTATTCATATTCCTGAATTCTCATTCAGACTAATGAATCAGAATCTCTGTGGATGGGATGGATTCTGAATTATGTATTTTTAATTATTTCTCTGGTAATCTTTGCTATTCTAAAAATGGAGAACTACTAGAAGAAAAAGTTCAATGAACCAGGGGTTGTGTTTTTAGAAGTGGCTTTATTGTGTTGTTAGTCTTTGGTTCTTCTTTCTCTAGGCCTCTTTCCCTACCTATAAATTAAATTTGGGTATAAAATGTGGGGTTGGGGAAGAAGAAAGCTGAAATTTTTTTTATAAACATGAATAAACAAGCTAGAAACAAAGAAGCAAACAAACAAACAAAAAAAACCCCAACTAAACATCACAGATGCCAAAATTGAAGACATAAGAATCATGCTGTCATGATGCATTGAGTGTGAAAAAAACTTGGGTTTCAGTTCTAAACTCTAGGGCCTGATGTGTTAATGTCTATAACGATAGTAATTCACCCTTGAGTCTAGTTAAGGAAGTGGGACTGATACGATGGCACTGTGTAGAGCCTCACACCTGGAAGGGCTGCCTCAGGTATGAAAAGGGAAACAAAATACCTGTGCTCACCAGCTGTGGAAAAAGCCAGGAAGTTTCCTATGTGTACTGGGCTTTGGGTGAAAAATATAAAGTTATCCATAAGAATAAAACTCTCAGATCTGTGTTTGGTCTATATACATATATATATTTGTATACATCCATTGCATATATATTACATATGTATACATATATATTACACATATACACATATATTGTATATATGTGTGTGTTTGTATATACATATATAACAAGCATATATATATTACAATTCCCAGAAGGAGAAAAAATAGAAAACAAGCAGTGGTGAAAGATATAGTGACTGGAATTTTCCAAATTAATGGAAAGTTTTAATCTTCAAACAAGGAAACACAGCAAATGCTATTTTAATATTCACATTGTAAAAATACAGACTATCACAAATAAAGGAAATCTAAAAGCAACCAGAAAAAGTAGCTAGGTTGCATATAAAATAATAAAGTTAGACTTGCAATAGAATTCTCATCAATTGAGACAACATACTTCAAATAAGCTGAGAGGAAATCTTGTGCCCAGAGAAACTACCGTGTATGTATGAGTGATTACCACTCACCGACCTTTACTTAAAAAACTACTCCAGGTTATATTTTGGTAAGAAAAATAATTGATTCCAGAAGCATTTTGTAGTATGAAAGAAACAAAGATGAGCAAAATAATTGGTAAATATGTTGGCAGCCTTTAAGAATTACTGACTAAAGTAAAAAGTATTAATTTCTAAAAGAAAACAGAAAAGGGGGGAATAAAAAGAAAATATGACAAATATACAAAATGTGATGGTATAAATAAGTCCAAATACTTCATGAATTACAAAAAGCTGGCATATGAAATAAATAGCAATACAAAAGTGCTGCTAAATCAAGCATAGCTTATTATGAACATAATAAATATTATATTCATAAGCTATGAGGGTCTTTAATAAAATAAAATTAGTTATTAATCTAATGCATACTACAATGGGAATGTGGATAAATACATTTCACTAAACTTGGCAGCAAAGTGAATTAAAACAAGAATAGAATCTAGTTTGGTATTTATCAGATAGTTATATTAACAAAAAAGTTCTGATCTATTAAGTTTTTTTGTACCTTTTAAGTACATTGATACTAATGAAATTAAAAACCTATAAATGTTTTAAAAAGTAAGACTAAATTCAAATTATAGTGAAAATTCTTGGCACCTAGGAAAATGCAGCCCTGGATTTCTCCTTCAAAAATTAAATATATTTTAAATTAACAGAAGTTAATGCTAAAAGGCTAAAATCAGCAATTGTGTCCCAATACTTAATGATAGTGTGTCCTTTCCTCTATATATTTTACTATTAATACTAATTTTAAAAAATCATGAAGTATGTTTATTTATGTCTCACAAAATCATACATCTCAAGACCTGTATTAAGTTTTTACTTGTCATATAGCAGGGATTTTTAAAAAATGAACTGTTCAGTTTAGAATAAAATACAAAAAATTGCAAAGATAGTACAGAGAGTTTCCATATATGGCTCACACAGTTTCCCCTATCATTAACATGTCACATTCCCATGGTACATTAATAAAAACCAACATTACTATTAACTAAGCATCAGACTTTATTTACTCATTATGTTTCATTAGTCTCCACTGGTTTGTGACTGTTTCTCAGTCTTTTTTATTTTTCATGACCTTGACAGTTTTAAGATATTTTTAAGGAAGTTTTAAGTTTTAAGGAATTTGGTAGAAGGTCCTTCAATTGGGATTTGGGTGATAGTGTTCTCATGATTAGACTAGGGCTATGTATTTTGGGATGAAAGACCAAGAAGGTGAAGCACCCTTATCATTTAATAGCAAGGAATACATGCTATCAACATGACATCACTCAAAATGTTACCCTATATAACCATACCAAGGTAGTCTTTGTTAGTTTCTCCACCATGAAGTTACTTTTAACCTACCTTTTTATACTCTGTTCTTTTGAAGCAAGTCACTAATTCTAGCCTGCATTAAAGGAATACGTCATTCCATTACCTTCTGGCCACTATGGTTTCTGATTAGAAATCAGCTGCTAATCTTATTGAGACCTGTGTGTGTGTAGGATGTGTTGTTTTTCTGTTGCTGCTTTTAAGATTCTTTCTTGGTCTTTGTCTTTCAACAAAGAGATGTGTGGGTGTAGATATCTGAGTTTATCTTACTGAAGTTTCTTAAGCTTCTTGGAGGTGTAGGTTAATGTTTTCATCAAATGGGTAATGTTTTCAGCCATTATTTCTTCAAATATTCTTTCTGCCCTTTCTCTCTCACCTCTCCTTTTGAAACTCGATATATATAAACAGTTACTTAGATAACCTGTGGGACACCATCAAGTGTACCAACGTGTGTATTTATTGTAGGTTGAGTATCTCTTATCTGAAATATTTGAGACCAAGAGTGTTTCAGATTTCAAGTTTTTTTTTTATTTTGGAATACTTCCAGTATACATACCAGTTAAACATCCCTAAAAATCTGACATCCAAAACCTGAAATGCTTCAGTGAGCATTTCTTTTGAGCATGATGTTGATGCTCAAAAAGTATTAGATTTTGGAGCATTATGGATTTTGGATTTTGGAATTTTGGAATTAGGGACACTCAACATGTATATGTATATGTATACATGTATATTCTCTAAGTAACTGTTAATTTTTATTTATTCTCTTTTATTTCTGTTCTTCAGACTAGAGAATCTCAATTGACCTATATTCAAATTCTTTGATTCTTTCTTATGATAGGTCAAATCTGCTGTTGATCCCCTCTAGTGAATTTTTCATATCAATTCCAGAATTTGAATTTTTGTTCTCTTTATAATTTGTATCTCTTTATTGATAGTGTTCCATTTAGTGAAACATCATTCTCATACTTCTCTTTAATTTATTTGGCATGGTTTCCTTTGGTTATTTGAATACATTTATATAGTTGATTAGAAGTCTTTATCCAGTAAGATCAGTAACAGTTTCTATTGACTGCTTTTTTCCTTATTTGTGGGCCATACTTGTTTCTTGGCCTTTCACTTACTATTTTTGTTTGTTTGTTGAAAACTTGGCATTTAATATAATATAATGTGGCAATTCTGGAAATCAGACTCTGTCACCTAGGGTTTGTTGTTGCTGCCATTTGTTTTGTTGCTATTGCTGGTGCTTTTTTCGTTTAGTGAATTCCCTGAATTAATGTGTGTCAAAACTATATTATCTGTTGTATTCAGACTGAAGTTTCTACTCAGTAGCTTAGTGGTCAGCTAATGATTGGACGAGGTGTCAAGGCAGTCCATGAACACTCAAACAGTTTTTAACTCTGCTTACACAGAACCTCTAGGTCAACTAGACAATTGTGTCTTTCCTAGCAGATGCACAGCACTGCACATCTGCATGGCCTCCTATGGATACCTCATTCACCAGATTTTCCTTTGAATTTTTTTGGTAAGCTTCTTATTTGCCCCAACTGGTATCACCCTTTTAGGCAGCTGCTATGTAAAACTATTAACCCTGTTTTTGACAAATCTCCTAAGGGCAGAGATTCTCACTCAGTGAACTTTAATTTAGGTGAAATAAAGAAAAGTCCTTTAAGTAGGGATTTTCCAGGCAACTTCCATATGGGACAAAGAGTGATAATTCTCTAAGGATGGGGAAATTGGGAAACCTCTAAATGCATTCTGCCCTCCCCAGTGGTCGCTTGGCTGCTTTGCACACAGTTACTATCATGGTGAGGTGATTGATTTTCAAGGTTACTGCAGAATTAGAGAAAAATGTATTGATACAGGGCAAGCTAAAACCGCACATGTCTTACTGTTCTTATTCCCATTCTGCTATTTTTCTTGAATTAATGTTCTATGAGTTATTGTAAGCCTTTGGTTCATTTCCAGAGTTCTGAAAAATTCAATTTTGATGATATTTGCCAGTGCTCTTATTACTTTTATGGAGCACCAGATTTTTGGAGATCCCTACAACTCCATTCCACAAGTGCATCTCCTTTCCTATTTTCCCTTATTTCTTCTGTTTAGTTTTCTCTTTATTTGAGGACTGGGGTAAAATATTTTCATAATGGGGTATTGAATTAGACAATATCTGCTTCTTTGAGTCCTATTTTCATGAGAAGCTTTAAAAATTCTGTGATACAGGACTTCAAACTATACTACAAGGCTATAGGAATTAAAACATGTTGGTACTGGCACAATAACAGGGACATTGACCAGTGGAACAGAACAGAGAACCCAGATATAAAACCATCCTCATATAGCCATCTAATCTTTGACAAAGCAGACAAAAACATACACTGGGGAAAAGAATCCTTATTCAATAAATTGTGCTGGGAAAACTGGATAGCCACATGTAGAAGACTGAAACAGGATCCACACCTTTCACCTCTCACAAAAATCAACTCACGCTGCATAACAGACTTAAACCTAAGATGTGAAACTATTAGAATTCTAGAGGAAAACGTTGGAAATACTCTTCTAGACATTGGCCTGGGCAAAGAATTTATTAAGAAGACCCCAAAGGCAATGACAGCAATAACAAAAATAAATAAATGGGACCTGATCAAATTAAAAAGCTTCTGCACAACCAAAGAAACTGTTATGAGAGCAAACAGCCAACCTACAGAATGGGAGAAAAATTTTGTAAGCTACACATCTGATAAAAGGCTGATAACTAGAATCTATTTAGAACTCAGGAAAATCAGCAAGAAAAATATCAAACAACCCTATCAAGAAGTGGACAAAGGACATGAACAGAAACTTTTCAAAAGGAAAGATAGAATAATGGCCAAGAAACATGTGAAAAATACTCAACATCTCTAATCATCAGGGAAATGCAAATCAAAACCACAATGAGATATCGCTTATCCCCAGTGAGAATGGCCTTTATCAAAATGTCCCCAAACAATAAATGTTGGCATGGATGCGGAGAGATAGGAACACTCCTGCACTGCTGGTGGGAGTGCAAACTAGTGCAACCTCTGTGGAAAGCAGTATGGAGATACCTTAAAGTGATACAAATAGATCTACCATTTGATCCAGCAATCCCATTACTGAGCATCTATCCAAAAGAACAAGACAGTCTATAAAAAAGACACTTGCACTCGAATGTTTATAGCAGCACAATTCACAATTGCAAAGCTGTGGAAACAACCCAAGTGCCCATCAATACATGAGTGGATTAATAAAATGTGATACATGTGTACCATGGGGTACTATTCAGCTATAAGAAACAATGGTGATATAGCACCTTTTATATATTCCTAGATAGAGCTGGAACTCATTCTACTAAGTGAAGTATCCCAAGAATGGAAAAACAAGCACCACATGTACTCACCAGCAAATTGGTATTAACTGATCAACACCTAGGTGGATATATAGGAATAACATTTATTGGGCATCGGGCAGATGGGAGTGTGGAGGAGGGAATGGGTACATACATACATAATGAGTGCGATGCACACCATCTGGAAGATGGACACGCTTGAAGCTCTGACTCCAGGGGGGAAGAGGAGGGAAAGGCAACACAGGTAACCTAAACATTTGTACCCCCCTAATATGCTGAAATAAAAAATAAATTCTGTGTTATAATAAGTTTTGGGAAATTCTGCATTTTACTATTAAAGATATTTGAGGAGATTGTGGGCTTGTTCATGTCACCTAGTTAGTAGCAGAGTCAGGACCAGAACAGTGTCTCTTGATTGGGCCCAGTGTTGCTTAACCACATTGCCTCATCTGTCACCCATGACCTCCCCTCACTCCCACTCCTGGGGTGCGAGGGACACAGTTTATGCTGTGACTCTTGAAAGCAGAAGCCCTAGGGTGGTGAGGGGAGCTCCAGGATTCTGTTGCTCAGCCAGAATGTGGCCAGGCTTTTCACCTTGAAGAAAACCTTTTTTCTCTTTAACATAATGTCAGGTTATTTCTTTCCAGGTAGTCTCTCAAGATTTGTATTTGAGGAATATTTGAGATGGTCATATTAGAGTACCACTGTTGATTATGTCACTAGGACCAAGACAAGGCACTGAGGGATGGCTCTATCAAATGAAGGCATAAAAGGGTGTGTCGGGGAGCCACACATAGTATAGAACATAAAGACAAAGATGAGTTAATAGCCAATTAGGTCAGATAGGTTCAGAGCTTCATGAGAGTCAGAACACTCACAATTTTAATAGTATTAGGATTGTGGCATCAAAAATAGACACTAGGATTAGGCTATACATCCCTCAGGAGATAAGTGAGATAGGACTTTGGTACTTTGTTATTATTGAATGGTCAGCTGGGTTATCTCACACAACACAAGTGTTTATAGAGAAAAGGTGTACACACACTGGACACAACTAAGAATAGAACAATGATAGTACGACAATAAAAATAATACAGAGATAACCAGAAAGATGAAATCTCAAAGTGAAAAAGACAAGACCTTCTAGCATACTGTAGTAGGTTCTCTTCTGAAGAACAAAATAAATCTGGGTAATTTCTTAATCCTATCTTTTCACTTTCAATATTTCATAGCTTTAGAAAATTCTAAAGCTTCTTTTAAAAAGTTTAGGGCATCCAAACTCATATAAGATGATAAATCTCTAAATTAGTTCTATCAGACATCTGCAGGTTTATCTGTTGTTATTATTATAAATATTTTAGGATTTATCTTTAACGAGTAAATATAAAACTCAGTTAAAATAGTCATTATTAATTATCTGTTAAAAGCAAAACGTTCTAAGGCCAAATTGCAATTTTTCCTTATAATACTGGTTATAAGAATTGTTTTGGTTACGAATAAGTTTTTGCAATTTCTAGAGGGCAAATGCCTCTGACTCATTTATGTGGTTTCTTATTTTTAAATGATCTCCATATCTGTGGTAAAACTCTGGTATTATGAAAGGTTCAATTGATTCCTAAGATCCTAGAAAAAGTTTAAAGGGTAACATTTTAATACCATATAAAACTTATCTCACCAAATAAATTATTATTAAGTGTAATGGAAAAATGTGTCAAGTTGCTTAGCAATGTATACATTACATGCATCAGACTACCTGCTTTGTTTATAGAAACGTCTTTCTCTTGTCTAGTAGTCATCAGAAAATTTCATAACAAGTATCTGAGAAGGCTGTGTTTAAACAAAATGGCAAAATTCTTTGGATTAGAGTAATGTATGGAATCGAAGTCTTTATAACTATTATAAAAATAATAGATACATGGTCCAATTTTTGTTATTTAAAAAAATCAGAGTTATAAATGAATGGCACATGTTTTTAATCCTTTTACTAAATACATTTTGTTTGTCTTGGAATATTCTTATATTTGCTCTAGGTGTGGGCTAAAACTACAAAGTAAAATAAAATCTAGTTCATTTTTTAACCTAGATGCACACAGCTTACAGGGCAGCCTTATGTCAGATGGAGTGTATCTGTCACAAAAAAGAAGAATGCATTGGCTGGCTGCAAGTAAAGCCTATTGTTTGTCTCTATGGATTTTGTTGTGAATATTTTTAGTCACTGCAAGAGGTTGAGCATGTTCACACGGAACCAAGCTGTTTCATGCTTTTCTTTGGCTCTTTTTGCAGCATTAACCTTCACCTTTACAAATTAAACAGATCTGGGTGTTTTTGTCCCAAACCAGGAATTTAGTTAAGATTTTCCAATAAGGCCCATATGCCCTATAGGACAGATTGCCTTCTTAGAACAATCATATTTGTGGATCTTGAAAAGTCAACATATGTATACTGAGAGGCTACCATGTGTTGGGATCTATAACATGCGAGATGCAAAAATAAGTAGGGTATGATCTATTCTCCCTACCAATTTCCGGAGAAGTAAGCATCTGCGGTGCTAGGCTTACTATTTCTTAAGAGATAAACAGAATGTTAAGAAAGTCAAAGGAGGGAAATGTCACATTGAGTTGGCAGTAGGAACATGAGATTAGAGAGATCTTCATGAGGAATGTGGTGCTTGAACTGAGGGATGGGTAAGATTTTGAAGGACAGGGATGGATAAGAAGGTCATATCAGCAAGTATAATAGCATAGGCAAGGGTGCAAATACAGGAAAAGCATTGGTTATGTTTGATGGCCCAGGGAACATAGTAATTCATGCTGTTGAGGGAGACATCAGATACTTACAGTGGATTAAAGGGAAATAAGTCTGGAAAGGTAAATTATGACAAAGCAGAGAGGGTCCAGATCATAAGGATAAGAAATGTGAATTGATAAAGTAGATACTAGGGAAATCTTCACATAAGGCGGAACTCTGATGAGAGTATTCAAATCTGTTGCTTTGGATTCAAATGATGAGGATGTGAATAATTCAAATGTTGAGGAGGCCCAGGTGTCTGGCTCTTTATTTATCTCTTGAGTTAACAAGAAGAAATCTATGTTCTAAACTACCTCTACACTAGTGCTATCTCAAACAGAGATCATCTCCCTAAGGTGTACCATTTGTACAAAAGTCTATAGAATAAATTTTTTTAAAGCTAATTTCTTTACTAGACAAAGAGTAAAGATGGACTAGTAATGCAGCCTAACTTATATAAGGATGAAATAAATAATTGTAAAAGTACTTTTTAAAACATTGCTGTTACTGGGTATAGTTATTAACCTATTTGTTAAATGACAGTAAATATATGTAGCTCCAGATTATATTTTTCATTCCGCAAGACTTAATCAATTTTAACTCATTTACCTTCCATTCCTACCTTGGTCAGAATTTGAGGTTGTATCTCTGCTGTGTTTTCCTTGTTAGCCAAAATCATCTCCCTCTAGTTGCCTAATGTTTTTTGACTCACCTTGTCACACTGCCTGAATCCTTTCTGCTAACTAGCAGCGTTTTTCACAGGAACATTCTCAGTGTTGGTAGGATTAAATCTACAAAAATTCACATTCAGAGCTTAAGGTAAATTAGTTTTGTCTAATGGCATTTAGTTAATAATGAATTAGAATCTATCTAATAGAAAAAGGAGATATGATGCTTTAATTTGGAGAAGATGTGTTGTAAAAGTTGGAAAAATAATAAAAATAAAAATTACCTATAATCTCACCACATAAAAATATCCTCTGTGATTATTTTGATGTTTTTTTCCCCAGGAATTTTTTTTTTTTTTTTTGAGACAGGGTTTTGCTATGTTGCTTGGGCTAGAGTGCAGTGACACGATCATCGTTCACTGCAACCTCAAACTTCCCCAGGAAATTAAAAAAAAAAGTTTCTCATGTTTTCTCTCTCTCTCTCTCTCTCTCTCTCTCTCTCTCTGACACACACACACACCAGCATGTGTGTGTACACACATATACATTTATATAATAATATATGATATGCATCCTACATACAGTTTTATAAAGTAACTTTAATATGATATTTTATTTTCCATATTGTTAAATATTCCTTATAATATATTTTTAAATATATAAATAATATCTTATTATCTGGATGTACCATAATTATTACTCTTCTATAGTTCATATCCAATTTTTAAATTATTTTAAATGATACCATGAAGAGTATATTTGTGCATTCACCTTTATACATGTTCATGATACATATTTTTCATGTTTGTTAGACAAACTTGAAAATTCAAATAAAACACATAAATCTCTAGAAAATACAATTTACCAAAGCTGATACAAGAGGCAATAGAAAATCTGAGTAGTCACATAACTATTCAAAATTAAATTCATAATTAAGAATCTTCACATGAAAAATTTTCAGGCCTATGTTGCTCTACTACTGAATTCTTCTAGACTTTTGAAAAATAATTCCAATATTATGCAAACACCTCCAGAGAATCCAACATTTCCCAACTAATTTTATGAGGCTAGCTAATCTTGATTCCAATATGTAACAGAGAAACTACAAGGGTGGAAAACGTTTTTTGACAAATCAGTCTATTGACTTATAAACATGGATATAAATTCCTAAGCAAATCGGTACTAAACCAGATTCTATCATATATATATATATAACATTCCTACCACATTAAGTTTATTACAAAAATGTAATATTAGATTAATATTTGAAAATCAGTGAGATCAACCATATTAACATAAAAAATGAGAAAAATAATAATAGTAATGTATAAAAAGTGTTTGACAAATTTTGACATCCATTCATGATAAAAAAATCTAAATGGATTTGAAATGTAAGAAAAAAATCTTAGTCTTAAAAAAAGTATATTTATAGAAAATCTTACAGCAGACATCATATTTGATGCAATATGGAAACATTTCCCTTTTACATCAAGAATGAGATTAAAATTACCACTATCACCAGAAAAATCTAAACTATAGTGCTTAAATATGTGTTGATATTGTGCTAAAATATACAGAAAAGCAAAGAAATGCTGACCTAAAAGATAACGGTTATCTTTGTACAGGTAGTGGTGAGTGAGCTTTAGGGCTGGCAGTATTATATTTCTTAATCTGGATGGTGGTTAATGGGTTTACTTTGTCTTTTTTTTTTAACTGAATTATGCACTTTTTGTACTTTTCTGCATGTGTATTACATTTCACAATGTTTTTAAAAATATAGGCAGTGTTCAAAATGCTCTTGATTTTCTAATAATTTATAAAAATATTTTGTGTTGCTGATGAACATGGATTTAAAACATTTCTATGTAGAGAATTTGTTTGGTAGTTCATGAAAGGTTCACTGTCAACTGATGATTGTTTTCTTGAAAATCTCTAATAATTTTTTCAGTGTATCTACAATGGTACTGAATCTAATTTCAGAAATAATTACAATCTACAAAAGCATCCTTTTTGACGCCACTGCAAATCAATTTTCCTCAGTGTTATCAAGTCATTTTATCATTTGAAACTCTATGTATTGAAATTTTGCAATTCAGAACAAAATTTGTCATCTTCAAACTTTTCTAATTGCTCATTTTTTTCCTTCAAGTAAAATACAATATCCTTGAGGACAGATAACAGATCTTATGTATTCTGTACTTTTCATAACATCTTGGCTGAGATTTAATGTCTAAGTACTAATTACTATGTTTTTATGAGTTTAGTCAGATGCAAGAATTTTAGAAATATCCTTGAAGAAGTGTAATGCTATTTTAGTCAGTCAATATGTTAAGCTAAAATTTTCCCTTTATTAATTGTACATAGAATTTATAAAAAATGGGTTGAATGTTGGCAATTTGTCTAATAAACTTTAACAATAACCTCTGATTGAAAGACAAACCAAATTAAAATGAGGGAAGAAGCCAGGTAGAATAAAAACCTTGAGTTTACTCTCTTCTATTCCTTCAGTCTCATCTGAGGGTCTTTATCAGCAAAACCTAAGCATAAGCAGAGGGCTTGGGAGCTCTATTGATGTGGACGTCAACCTCAGCCTCCTCGGGAAAAGAACTGGGTATTAAAGACAGAAAGAGTATACCTGGCAGGAAAATAGAAGATAGTTGGCACAAGATGGTTGCCTCCTTCACTGATTTTCAGCCTTTCTTTTTTACTGACATATATATAGGTTGGTAGTTTGAATATTTCTTCCAAGTCCGACTTTATTTTCACCCTGCATTCATTTTGTTTAGAGAACAAGCTCTGTAGGGATGGTTTAATCATTTTAAATGTGTTGAGAGTTCCTTAATGACCCAGTATATGACCAGTTTTGAGCAAATGTTTAAAAGAACCAAGTACAAAAAAAAAATGGCCAAAATGTATGTTGTTGTTGGGTGAAGTTTTCTTTACATGTCACTTAATAGAATTGGCTGACTGTGTTATTCAAATATTCCATATTCTTACTGAATATTTTGGGGGGTGTTGTTCTATCAGTTACCAGGAGATGTTTATTAAAACCTCCTACCATGATTATGAAATTGACTATTTCTTTTCATTTCTGTTAATTCTTGCTTTATAAATTTCGATGCTATATTATTAGGTTTATATAAATTTAGAAGTGTATCTTCCTGGTGAATTGAATCTTCTGTCATCAGAAAATATTTCTCTTTATCCCTTGCAACTAATTCTGCATTAAATTCCATTTTATATGATATCACTATGCCAGCTTTCTTTTGGTTGGCATTTGTGTGGTATATGTTTTTTATTCTCTAACCTTTCAACATTTCTCTATTTGCATATAACAGATAATTCTCTTCAAAACAACATGTAGTTAGGCTATTTATTTAATCAAGTCAACAATCTTTTCTATTTAATTCATTTAATAATTTCTACTTAATTCATTTAATTCATTAGTGAATTTATATGTAGTATAATTATTGTTATAGTTACGTTTGAATTTATCATTCTACCCTCTGACTTTATACATCATTTTCCTCACTGTTATGTTCCCATTTCCCTTTTATTCCTTCCTTTGGATAAATTTCTGCCATTTTATTCTCTTTTAGCTTGAAGGTTATATACTCTTTTAAGATTCTTTCAATGGTTGTTCTTGAGATTGTAGAATGTATCATTTACTTATCAAAGTCTCATGTTAATTGGTCCTTATTTTTTCCCTTAAAATTCTTTTGCTGTCTATATACCCATTCTGAATCATACACTAGTGTTGGCATACATTTAAATGCCCTGTATATTTTCAACACCACAAGGCTTTACTATTATTGTAATATATTGTCAAAATTCAGTTACATTTTCCTACAGTTTTATTTTACTTGTTGCTCTTCATTTTTTCCATCTCATCTCTGAGATTGCATGTTGGATCACCTTTCTTCTGCCTAAAGACCACCAATTAATATTTGTTTTAGTTTGTAATTACTGGTGATGAATTTGAAATTTCTTCATTTCTCCTTTTTAACTTTTTAAACTTTTTTTTGTTTGTTTGTTTGTTTGTTTTGAGACAGAATCTCACTCTGTTGCCCGGGCTAGAGTACCGTGGTGTCAGCCTAGCTCACAGCAACCTCAAACTCTTGGGCTCAAGCAATCCTTCTGCCTCAGCCTCCCGACTAACTGGGACTATAGGCATGTGCCACCATGCTCAGCTAATTTTTTCTATGTATATTTTTAGTTGTCTAGCTAATTTTTTTCAATTTGTTTAGTAGAGACGGGGTCTTGCTCTTGCTCAGGCTGGTCTTGAACTCCTGAGCTCAAACGATCCTCCTTCCTTAATCTCCCAGAGTGCTCGTATTACAGGTGTGAGCCACCACTCCAGCCCGTTTCTCCTTTTTCTTGAAGGATATTTTCACCAAGCGTAAAAATCGAAGGAGTTTTTTTTTTTCTTTCAGTACTTTGAAGCTATCATTTCATCATGTTGAGAAATCACCTATCAGATTATTACTTCTTTGGATGTTTTTAAGATTTTCACTTTGTCTTTTACTGACCACAAAGCCTAGATGCCTAGATGTGGTTAAGCTTGGTTTAATCTCAGGCTCTTTTAAACTTGGGTGAGCAGAATGCCTCTGAATCTATTCCTTTTATATGTTTTGTAGCTTTGGATTGTTCACTATTATCTCTCTCCTGAGTCTTTTTGTGGCTCTTCCTCTATTCAGCTGTTGCTGCATAACAAATCATCCCAAACTTTAGTGGCTTAAAATAATAATCACTTATTTAGTTCAGATATCTGTAATTTGGGCATGGCTCAGCAGGAAGGTTCATATCTTTTCCATGAAGTATCAGCTGCAATGATTTACCTGGGGCTGGAGGATATGCTTGCAAGATGCTTAACTCACATGACAAGCATGGTGGTTGCTGTTGATTGAGTTCATTCAAGGCTGAAGGTCAAAGACCTTGATTTCCTTCCATGAAGACTCTTCCTCATGTACTTCTTCCTAGAATATTTAGGTTTTCTCACATTATTGTAGCTGGAATATAAGAATGAATGTCTCAAAAAACAGAAAGTAGAAAACTCTCATTTCTTAAGAGCTGAGCCTGGAAACTCACAGCATCACGTCTGTCATCATTGTTGGTCAAGAAGTCACAGATAATAGATTCAAGGATAGTGGATGCGGTTCTACCATGGAAATACAAAATATGAATTTTATGAATACTATAAAAACCTCTATGCACATAAACTGGAAAATGTGGAGGAAATGGACAAATTCTTGGAAACACACACCCTCCCTAGGCTCAAGCAGGAAGAAATAGAATTCCTGAACAGACCAATATCAAGTATCTAAATTGAAAGTAATAAAAACCTTCCTAAAAAGAAAAGTCCTGGACAAGATGTTTTCACATCTGAATTTTACCAGACCTACAAAGAAGAACTGATGCCTATCCTGCAGAAATTATTCCACAAAACATTTTATGAAGCCAACATCACCCTGATACCAAAGCCAGGAAAGGACTCAACAACAACAACAACAAAAAAGAAAACAGAACTACAGACCAATATCCCTTATGAATACAGATGCAAAATTTCTCAAAAAATTCTAGCAAACCGAATTCATATGCTTATCAAAAAAAAATAATCCATCATGACCAAGTGGGCTTCATCCCAGAGATGAAGGGATGGTTCAACATACATGAATGTATAAATATAATTCACCACATAAATAGAAGCAAAAACAAAGACCATGTGATCCTCTCAATAGATGTAGAAAAAGCATTCAACAAAATTCAGTACCCTTTTATGATAAAAACGCTTAACAAAATACACATAGAGAGGACTTACCTGAAAATCATAAAAGCCATATATGAAAAACCCACAGCCAACATCATACTTAACGGGGAAAAACTGAAAGCATTCCTGCTTGGAACTGGATGCCCTCTGCCACCACTTCTATGCAACATAGTGCTGGAAGTCCTAGCCAGAGCAATCAGACAAGAGAAGGAAATCGAGGGCATCCAAATGGGGGCAGAAGAGATCAAACTATCGCTCTTTGCTGACGATATGATCTTATATCTAGAAAACACCAAAGATTCTTCCATGAGACTACTGGAATTGATAAACAAATTCAGCAAAGTTTCAGGTTACAAAATCAGTGTACAGAAGTCAGTAGCATTCCTTTGTTTGACAACAAACTGAGAACCAGATTAAAGACTCAATACCCTTCACAATAGCAACAAAGAAAATAAAATAAAATACCTAGGAGTATATTTAACTAAGGAGGTGAAAGACCTTTTCAGGGAGAACTATGAAACACTGAGGAAGGAAAAAGCAGAGGACGTAAACAGGTGGAAAACCATACCATGCTCATGGGTCGGCAGAATCAACATTGTTAGAATGTCTATGCTACCCAAAGTGATCTACAGATATAATGCAATCCCTATGAAAATATCAACATCATTTTTTGCAGATCTAGAAAAATAATTATATACTTTGTATGGAACCAGAGAAGACCCTGTATAGCAAAAGCAATCTTAAGCAAACAGAAAAAATTGGGAGGCATCAATTTACCAGACTTCAAGCTATACTACAAGACTATATAGTAACTAAAACAGCATAGTATTCACACAAGAACAGAGACAGACCAATGGAACAGAACTGAGAATCCAGATATAAAACCATTCTCATATAGCCATCTAATCTTCGACAAAGCAGACAAAAAACATACACTGGGGAAAAGAATTCTTGTTCAATAAATGGTACTGGGAAAATTGGATAGCCACATGTAGAAAACTGAAACAGGATCTGCACTTTTCACCTCTCACAAAAGTCAACTTAGAGTGGATAACAGACTTAAACCTAAGGCATGAAGCCATATGAATTCTAGAAGAAAATGTTGGAAAAACTCTAATAAACATTGGCCTAGGGAAAGAATTTATGAAGAAGACCCCAAAGGCAATCATAGCAACAACAAAAATAAATAAATAGGACCTGATCAAATTAAAAAGCTCTGCACAGCCAAGGAAACTATCACTGGAGCAAACAGACAACCTACAGAATGGGAGAAAATATTTGCATGCTACACATCCAATAAAGGGCTGATAACTAGAATCTATATAGAACTAAGAAAAATCAGCAAGAAAAAAAAATCAAACAACCCCATTAAACAGTGGGCAAAGGACATGAACAGAAACTTTTCAAAAGAAGACAGACTAATGGTCAAGAAACATATGAAAAAAATGCTCAACATCTCTAATCATCAGGGATATGCAAATGAAAACCACAATGAGATATCATTTAACTCCAGTGAGAACAGCTTTTATCAAAAGTCCCAAAACAATAAATTTTGGCATGGATGTGGAGCAATAGGAGCACTCATACACTGCTGGTGGGACTGCAAACTAGTGCAACCTCTGTGGAAAGCAATATGGAGATACCTCAAATAGCTACAAGTAGGACTACCATTTGATCCAGCAATGCCGTTACTGGGCATGTACTCAGTAATGGATGTCAAAGAAAAAAACACATTCTATAAAAAGACATCTGCACTAGAATGTTTATAGCAGCACAATTCACAATTGCAAAGATGTGGAAACAACCCATGTCCCCATCAATACATGAGTGGATTAATAAAATGTGGTATATATATATATACCATGGAGTTCTACTCAACCACAAAAAACAATGGTGATCTAGCACCTCTTGTATTACCCTGGATAGAGCTGGAGCCCATTCTCCTAAGTGAAGTATCACAAGAATGGAAAAACAAGCACCACATGTATTCCCCATCAAATTGCTATTAACTGATCAACGTTTTTGTGCACATATAGTAGTAACATTCATCTGGTGTCAGGCAGGTGGGAGGAAGGAAGAAGGAATGAGTATATTCATACTTAATTGGTGCAGTGTGCAACATCTGGTGGATGGACATACTTGAAGCTCTGACTTAGGTGTGGCAAAGGCAATATATGTAACCTAAACATTTGTACCCCCATAATATGCTGAAATAAAACAAATAATAACAGATACATTTAAAAAAATATTTGAAAAATAACAATATAATAATAAAAATAATACAAATAAAAAACATACAGTATAACTATTTACATAGCATTTACATTGTATTAGGTATCATAAGTAACATAGAGATGATTTAAAATATATGGGAGGATTTCATAAATTATATGCAACTACTATGCCTTTTTATATCAGGAACTTGAGCATCCTCAGATTTTGGTACCCATGGGTGTCTTGGAACCAATCCCCTGTGGATACCAAGGGACAAAGGACGATTGTATTTAGTTTATCTGCTCTCCTACAAAGACTTCGGTCTCTCACTTATTATTAGGTTTCTATTAACCTTTACTGATGTTATCATTAATGACATTGTATTTTCACTCCTTTATGCAATTTTGTTCCCAGCCTCTTCTTAAGTGTTCACTGTAATTTTCTAATGACTCACCTTTTTACTGTGAGCATACACATCGGTCACTAAATTATCTCAGTGGGAGACTAATTTCCTTTTTTGATGAGTATGATGAAGTGGAAAAAAAAGTAAGAGTCGAGAAACTCGTCTATGGTCCTGCTTCTTCCCTGTGGTTCCAGACTAGTACACTGCAAAGAGAGTGCTCACATTCAGGTGCATCTACGGCTGCTCAGTAATCAGATTCTAACTATCAGAGGCACATTAACTACATGGAAGTAAAGGAGAATCTTCTCCTTTGATGTTCTCTGCCAAATACTTTCTTCCTTTTACTTAGTAACCAGGAATGATTTATCATTTCATTTGTGAATCTACAGCTTATTTTTCTGTCTCTTAATTATTCTATAGCTTTTACATTCAATATATTGCCTCTAATATACTTTGGCACTGCAGAGGAGGCGGGGGTTATAGTATTAATTTGGGGCAAAGAAGAGTGACCTCTCCATTGGATGAGCTCACAGGTGCTATGGTTGTTTTATGCAATGCTCTTAGGTATTCTCCCAGGCTGTATGAACTCAGGGTTTTCATCATGTAAATATTCATGCCTACTAATTCGGGTACCTACAGCCATACAATCTTTGATCCAAACCTACTTTATTGTTTTATTCTTTTTTCTCCTACTTCAGACTTAAGTGAAAAAAAAAATCATTGAATAAAATATTCCCTCCAGTGGATGTTATAGTGTATTTCTATCGTTTGTGCTAGTATAAAAGTTGACTGGCATAGTCTCATAGGAAGTAGTGAAATATTTGTTATTAGGATCTGACAAGAAGTCCTACTCTGAAGATTGACATAATAGCTGAAGAAACTACCTGCATAATAAAGAGAGTATGTGACGATAGAATAAGAGTTCTAAGCACAGAACTCCAAAAGTATGGCATAACAAATCTTTCTCACCGAAAGAGGTAGCATATATTCTGGTAGAGATCTAATTTAATAATGAATTGGGAAAACTGTCACATAGCCTAACATAAAATAGACCTACAGAATCTATTTTGGGGATATATTTAGAATTATAGCATTCCATTTCTCCTTAAAGCCTACTATGCACCATTGACATTTTAAGGCTCATATAGAAATACATGCATTTCCAAACTAACATTTATTAAATTTTTATTTGTGTACCATGTAGTATCTCCTTTAATCCCTGTGATAACTTATTGTGTAGAGTTAATACTCTGATTTTACAAATTCAGATTTATTAAATATTTTTCCCCAAAATACACAATAAGTGCAATTTACATTCTAACCCAACCCAAGGCCACATGCTGTACTCTGAAATTTCACTCCGTCCCTAGAAGCTAAAAAAAAAAATGAAGCATAGGAGGGATATGTGTATAGATAGTATCAAGAGAGGAATTATTTCACTGAGCACTGAAAGAATTTATATCATAAAGAAAACACTATAAAACAGGAAAATAAGGAAAAGCAACATATAAAGAAACTGAAGCAGTAATACATTTGAGCAGGAAATCTGCTTTTAATAGAAACTTCAATTTGATTTAGTTATATTTACACTGTGTTCCAAATTATTATCTACAAGTAAAGTCAACCAGAAAATTAAGGGAGGCATATATGATAAACATAAAAATTAAAATTTTGACAGAATAAAATAAACAGCATTTGGTAATTACATTAAGCATATTTTCAATCCCATAGTAAGCTATTAAAAGTAGAACAACTGTTCAAAGCATGCTGCCAAATTTCTTCAAAATGACTTGTTTTGAAATATTGACTAAATATCTCAAAACTGTATATCATCTTTAGTATAAGTAAACATTATTCAGACCAAAAACATAGCATTTTTTTTGTATTCTTAAACACAAATACTATGTGACTGTCTCCTTTATGTTAGGACACAAAGAGTTATCCATTTATCATTTAAAATAATTTTTAAAAGTTTCTATCATTCATATAAGGCTTTATAGTTTACAAATTGCAGCCACCTACTTAATTATAAAAAAATTAACCTGTTAAGAAAAATTTAGTCTTAAAATTCCTATTTTACATTGTTCAAAAAATATTTACTTAATTTATATTTATGCATGTATAATTTATTTAATAAATATTTAATGAACAAATTTAATAAGTGAATAAATTTAGTTAAAATTGGTTAAGTGACTTGTAAAGATCCCTCAAGAAATGGCCAAGCCTGAGTCTCCATCTATGTCTTCTGATTATTTAGGAAGGTCAGAACATCTAAAAACATAAGACACATGCATGTAATAAGTGGTTTATTGATATTTGCTACAAAATAGGATATGTTCAATGACATATCATATGTTTAATGTATTGTTTCTCTGAAGTAATCATAGTTTAGAGTTGCAATGAACATGGCACATTAACATAGAATTTACTTCAATCCATATGCATGCATTTGTGAGGCATTGCCTCAGGTGATTGTACTGCTTTTTTTTTATTGAATAAACCTGTACCTGTACCTTAGTGCATTATCTCAAGAAGAAATGAAGTGCTGAAGTGTTCTAATCTGTTTGTGTATATATATGTGTGTGCGTATCTATATACACAAACATACATACATACATACATATAGTCTCCACTTCCAGACTTGATGGCTACTCTCTTACTTGCTTGCTGTTTCCCTCACCAAGGTCGCTTTATTTCTTATATTCCCCCAAGTATGGGAAATCATGGTCTATCTCCAGTGTAGGGAGTCCTAGTTCAAAGCAGAGGGAAGCAGTATCAGGCTAGACACCTAAGTAGTTTCCAAGCCAGAAGAACATTATGCCGAAGTTCATTTTAAAGACTTGAGATCGGTTAACCCTGTCTTTTATCCCTATTACCCTTGGCCACTCTGCCTTGTCCCACTACCCCTCTCAAAATAAAATCTTCTCATGTATTCGTAGGGCTAACCACTGTTGATATTTTGCCTAGATCTTTGTACTGTGCCCTATGGAACTGGAACTTGATTTGCAAACTGATTGTTCCTCAATGCTAGTCAAAGAATCCTCTATATGCCTTTTTGTTTTATTTGGAATGAGTTCTTCCTAGAAGACACTGTGTCCCTGTTAGCCTCCCTCAGAGGAAGCTGCTCCTCTCAATTGCCGTATGTCAAGCCATGAAGTATTATCAATATTCTACCTGAAATTCTTTTTATTTTCAGGCTCATGACATTTGTCGTGTTGTCCTGTTCCTTTCCTGGTCATTATTATCCTACCAATCACTTCCTTCGTATGAGATGCTTACAACCAGGTCACCGTTTTCCTCTCTAACACAACTCATCATCATTCTATGTGGGTGACTTAATGTTCTATCATTATAATTCCTTCACCTTCTCAAATCTAGTGATCCCCTAGGCTGTGTTTTGTTTTGTTTTGTTTTGTTTTGTTTGCATGTCAAATGGCAATTAGCATCTAACTCTAAAATTTTAGGTTATTATAATCAACTATCTGTCCCAAACCTCTTGCCCTTACAATTATTTCCTATTAAAGCTACCCTTATTTTGGTATGCAGACACTTGATTACTCCTTTGTCTCCAAGTGTGTCAGCCCATAGCTGGCTTCATCCTTTAGCCTAAAGTGCGTGCTACATAGAACAGTGAAATTCAAAGTGCAATCTTCAAATCAGCAGTAGCATGGTCAACATCTCTTGGGAATTAGTACGAAAGGCAATTTTCTTGGGCCTCATTCAGATCTTCTGAGTCAGAAACTGATGTTGGAGCCCAGCTACCTGTGTTTTAAAAAGCCCTCCGGGCGATTCTGATACACTCTACAGTTTAGGAACCACTAAGACAGAACATTAATTCAGCTGCTCCCTGCACCTATAGTATCTTTAGATGGCAAAGAACTCTCAAACATAAATGCATCATTATTATTTTCCAAACCTTTCTATGTGTAAGATTTCTAAAAATTTACCAGTTCTCCAGCTGTATACAGTATCCACCTTTCATATTCAATCACCAACTTCAACCCAGATGTTTTTTGTAGTCCCTGTTCATCTAAATTTTAACACTGTAAAACTGTTAAATGTCCGTTACTTAATGGTACTTCCAAAGATGTTTTGCTTATAACCATCTCTGTGAAGGACGCCAAGAGATGCTAACTTCCTCAAGGAAGTTATCTTGAGGAGGAAGCTTATCTCCCTTGATTTCCTAATTTCATCTGCTTTTACCCTGTGTTTTATGTTGCCACTGTTTTGAACCAGAATAGTCATGTCCCATCATCTCACTAGGCACTTCTTTTCCCTTCCTTCAGAGGTAGGCTCACATTCTACTCTTCTGCCTCAGGGCTGCATTCAGGAGAATTACATTTAAGAAGTAATATTGCTCACCAGACATTATAAATATAGTGGATATGCATGTATATATATTACCTCATGTAAATGTAAATCTCATAATTTCATGATGATGGTACTAATTTGTTAATAAAAATTTTGTAGAATCATAATACA
Organism: Cheirogaleus medius; assembly: GCA_008086735.1. NCBI lineage: Eukaryota > Metazoa > Chordata > Mammalia > Primates > Cheirogaleidae > Cheirogaleus > Cheirogaleus medius. The sequence continues at coordinate 18,324,898 of VBSM01001124.1, forward strand.
TAACACATATACATCCAAGGCTGAATAAGATGTATTAGGGCTAACACATGCTGGGCATCAGAATTCTGACTACAATCTGGAGGGGGTTTTCCCACAGTCTACATATACCCAGAACACTATGTGCGGGGGCATTTTTTTCTAGATTTTATTAGAAAAATCAACAAAAGTTTAAATGGAAATATGACTAGGAGATATACACACTATTAAACAGTTAATATGTAATTGTAACTTGCCACATACTACAAATGTAGTTTTGATATTAATGTCTGTTAATCTTCACTAGAAATTGGTTAATCTTCACTAGAAATTGGTTAAACCACTAGGGAATGGTGTTTAATAGATAATTTTTCCTGGTCCAGCACATTATCTCTTTTTCTTTCATTGTGCAGGTTCTGCCGACCTTCTTCTTTGTGTTCCATGCTCTTCTTGTCCTGCACTGGTCTACTCTGGTATGTTTGCTCAGGGTGCTTACTATTATACCCATGTCAGGTAATTATGGGTACTAGCTACAACTGCTCTAAGTTCAGATATTTTTTAATAAATAGCCCTCATGACCTCTAATGAGAAAAGATTTCCTTCCAAGTATTTCAAGTACTCTGCATAATGTTTCCTTTTTTTTTCTTTATTTGTGGTATTCTATTCATCTCAGAGTCCTCACTTAGTCTGCATTCTCCCATGCTGAGGTGGTAGGATGGGGATTTTAAACTCCTTCCCCTTGATAGGAAAAATAATATATTCTAGATAGATATGAGATGAAAAACATATCCCCCCACTGTGCAGCCTGTGCACTGCATGTTACCATTGTATATCTCCTGGAGTCATGGCATCTCAGAACAATTTCACATCCATGGACATTAAGCTACTATATGAACTGGATATACGAAGATAAAAAAAATTGCTGTATCTTCTCTCATGTACATTCCCGAGAGAAGCAAAGGTGTTGAGTTTGCCCTCAGCACTCATAGAATCACAGAATATCTAAATTGGAAAGAACTTTAGAACCATGTAATCCTTTCTCAATCTAATGTTGACTTCTCTGCAATACCCCCAGTACATAGTCACCTAGATGCTGCTTGAACACCTTGAGCAATGGGGACATTGCTGCCTTCCTTGGCTGCTCATTCAATTTCATTCTGCTCTAATCACTCACTGACCCAATAATTCTGTGTTAAGACATTACCTAAAGAAATAATTTCTGCAATGCACCATCATGTAGCTATCAGAATCTTATGTTCATTGCCACATGTTTTGTAATAAAATGTGGAAAGCATGGAAACAACCTAATGACCAATGAAAGAGAAATGATTTAAAAAATTATAGCAATCTATATAATGGAAAACTGTGAATCTATTATGAAGGGTGAGATATAACTATACATACATATCTATATTCTGATACTACCTCTCTCTATATATATGTGGAAATTTTCCTAATATTTTTATATAAAAAAGAAAGCCACAGAATATTACATATAAATCATCTTTGGTCTATATAATGCACAGACACATACACAATCATAAATTTACACCTACAGAATACTGTCTGAGTGGTTACAAACAAAATTGCCATCAGTGGTTGTCTCTGCGTGATATGATAACAGCTCTTTGCTTATCTAGAACACTTTCATAATAAACATGTATTACTTTAAAACTTATTTTAAAAGCAACTACTCTCTTATTTTGCTCCAAAGTCTGAATCTTTATAGCTATCATCTTTCTGGCTCTGTCCTTTTGTGTCACAGACAATAGTTGTATCTCTTCCACTTAGTAACTCTATCACTATAGGTACACAACCATCATGTGGTTCTTTTCTTCAGTCCTTCAAATGATCTTGGTATGACGGATAGGCAAACTGCTGTTCACTTCAAGAGCTCTCACTGAGCAAATCATTTACATGATTCATATTTAATAAAAGCCTGCAATGGATCAGGAACTATGCCAGAGAAAAGCACATGTTGTTATCATGGGTGACACAGCACCCTCTTGTAGTTCTAAAGTGTCAAGAAGACACAGGATGAAGAGCTATTTATGTAAAATGCCGATGATGATTATTATTGAGGCATTAGGGTGAGATAAGTATATGCAGCAGAATTCTCCCTTGACTAGTAGTCAAAGGGTCAAGGGAAAGTGATATTTAAGGTTAGGACCTAAGGGATAATAGGAATTAGTCAGCTAAAAGAGTTAGCTGGAGTTGGTTAGAGTAAGAAAAGCATTCCAGATAAAGGAAAAGTATATGTAGAAATGACTGGGCTCCCCCTTCCCCTCTCACCCTCATCCTCTTCCATCAAATAAATATTTATTGAGCAAATGCCATGAACAAAATATTCTTTCAGGCCCTTTGAATAATTTGGATACTGATAGTCTCCTTTCAAATATTTACGGTTAATTGGTGAATCAAAAATATTAAATATAACTATGGTACAAAGCAGAAAAAAAACACAGAAAATATCCTACAAATATGGATATTTTCTCTTGTCATCCTAATCTGATTAGGATTTTATACAAATATCAAAAATTGAAATATTAGTAGCAAAGTATGGTTAATAGATGTAGTACTCTAATGCCAATGCCATTATAAAAAGTTCATCAGAGTAAAGCATTAAAATCCCAATTTTTCTTTTTAATATGCTGCATTGTAGACATATTGTTAAATATATTTTCTTTTGTTTTGTTTCTCCTCTGCAGGTCTGTGAAACAGACAGAAGAAGTTGCAAGTGGCCCTTAAAGAAATTGCAATTATTCAAATCCTTATATATAGTTCTAATTTTATTTATTATGTGTAATCATTTAGAGAATGGTTATTTTTATAATATCAATAATTTAAAAAAGTACTATTGTAACCAGGGGGTGCCCAACTGTGTAATCAGAGAACACTAATCCTGGCAAAGAACTGTGGGATGGTGAGGAAGCCTGCTGCCTTTTGGCATGGTTAGTGTCCTGGGTTTAGAGTACTTTATACATAGTTACTAAGATTAATATTTGATATATTAAATATTGCCTGAATCAAATAACTTTGCTTAAATTTTTTCTGTATTTTAACTTGTCTAGGGTTTTCTACTTCTATTTTTATAATATTTTCTCATTTTTTAGATTAATAAACATTATACTTTCCCACACGTGCCAAGATGTGCCATTTAGGTCTCTGCGCAGGTTAGCTGTTTGGTGTCATCCCCCACCACATGTATTTCGTGCAGCAGCAAGAGATGTATTCTCCACTACTCCTTCCCACGATGATTATCTCTATTTCTATCAAAACACATAATCAATATGTTAATTCCATAAAAATATCAATAAGGAATGTAATGCATGCCCCCCAAAGTGTATGCAATGAAAAGTGTTTGACCATTAATCCAATTATGGAACCCAATGAAGATTATCCATTTTAAATTTGATATACACTCGCTTTTGGAATGTGTCATGCATCGATGCTAAGTGAATGGATCTAAGTAAATCCATTGAGAGTCTCTACTTTCTGTTTTATCTTATTTGTCTTAATCTAATTTGCTTTCTGGACCCTTAAGACATAAGTTTATGTTATAAAACTGCCTGTATAACTGTCAAGGTAACACATGTTAGTTAAAAGGCCAGAACATGGCTAAAGTATGAATAAATTCTGATTGTATGAATTAAGTCAATTTCCTAAATCAAATAACATAATAAATTTTCTTATATTAACATTTTCTTGTGTATAGATACTCATAAGACTAATTTTCTTAAGTTATTGTTTTTAATAGGTAGGAGAAAATGAAAGATTTAGAAAACAGCATATTTGTTAACAGAAAGGAAAGAAGGCAAGAGAGTAATTTTATGGGACCAGAACACTCCTTTGTTTAAAAATCCTTGCTATGAAGAATATTTCTTCAAAAATACTCAACTGAGGATCCAAGTGTTTTTTTTCTATTAGAAATATTCTTTCTTTAAAACACATCACCCCCAATGCCTTCATCTGAGCCAAACCTTCCGGCAACCATTGTCTGGTTGGTCTTTGTCCTCTTGCCCACTGAGATTTTCCTGGAGGCAGTCACCTTCCTAACTCTGCCACATTGACATCAAGGATCAGAGCCACCAGGATAGCAGAGTGTATATTGCTGAAGATGCTGTGGAAGATAAACAAAACCAGACACCAGCTGAATTGGTAAAGACAGATGCTGATCTGTAATAAACTATTACAATAAAGAAGTGGGTCCAGTGTGAACTGAACTCAACTTCAAATTGTGCAGAGGCAACTAGACATTATAGAGGGAGAACAAGTGAGTAGGGAGGGGGAACAGTGAGTCCTCAAGCAGAATCAAGAAGTGGACATTTTAAAAAAGCAGTAAAGTGGGGTTGGTCCACGTGTGAAAGCTGGGTTTGCTAACTGGCGCTTACAGAGTTAGATTCCTAACCTCACTCAGAGACTGGGAGACAGGGCCCTTATCTCAGGTGCTGGCTGGAATAGAGAGTAAATTGTTCTGGCAGCTTTGGGCTTTCTCAGGCAGGAACTTAATGGTGTTGGAGTCCTTAGTCTAAGAACATGGTCTGGAGCTGTTAGCAGCCATGTTAATATTTGTTCAAGTCTTTTAATGTTGAGGGCAGAGATGCAGGAAATCATTTGTATTGACAGTCTGCAGTTTTTCTAGGCCAAGGCAGAGGCTTAGTTGAGAAGAGGGCTCAGAGAAGGCTGGCTAGAGTTTGGTCAAGGAGAGAATCCTTGTCAATGCCAATCAGGCAGGTTGTACACACACCCCACAATCTATGCTCTCTATTTTTCAATACCTTTAACCACTTCCGGAGGCCAAGGCCAGTGAACAGCTAGACATGAGGAATCTTTCCAGGTTGTTTCCAATCTCCTATTTCAAATGTCATCAAACTCCAATTTCTTGGCACTCATCTTGGCTCCCATTACTCATTTTGCCTCTTTTGGGTTTCTTAAAATAGCTCCAGAGTTATCACAACATTAGAGTTTGAAAAACCTACACCAAAAGGGTTCTTGAAATGCTCCTCAGGTTCCACACCCTAACAGCAGTGCTGTGGACAGATGGCTTTAGGCCTCAGGGTGTCCCTGGCTGGGACTCTGATAGCCTCTGACTTGTACATACACAGAGCCCATCGCAGGGCATCATAGTCTTATAGGGGAAATATATATGTAAATGTATAACTTAAGTCAATGATGAGGACATTTACAGGCCAGGCTATGGGAGCACAACAGAGCAGCTGTGAACACATCTGGGATCTGGACTTGGAAAGGGGTGACTTGTAGGGTAGGTGGGAAGTCAAGGAAGACTTCCTGGAAGGGACAATGCCTCAGCTGCTTCTCTAAAGATGAGATGGAGTCAATTGAGCAACGAAGGTAGGTGGGAGGGTCCTAGCAGAAGCAATAGAATCAATCCAGCAGGGAAGTCTGAGTGGACAGAGTTCACGGGAGCGCGTGCAGTAAATGTGTGGCATTCATTACCAGAGCAGATAGAATACGACATGATGTGCTAGCTGGTGTGTAGAAAATCAATCAGACAGGGATTTGGCGGGGGAAAATTGCACACACCACACAGTGGTCTTCAACTCTGGCTGTTATGGGAGTCCCAGATACTCAGGCCCCACTGTCTAGGATGAAGAATCATCAGGACTGAGAGGGTGGCAGTCATCAGAATTTATGAAAAAGCTTCCCACTTGATTCTCAGGAACAGAGAGGGATGAGAGCCATTGCTGAAGAGAGCTGGTAAGGATTTTCAGCAGGGGAGAGCAGAGTGACTCTATCAGATACAGAGTGAGGATGGATCAGTCTGGCAGCTCTGAGGACAATGGCCAGAGCAGGAGACGTGGGATGCGGGCAAGCCTGGAAAGGGAGAAACCATTGGAAGGCTGTTGCAGGGGTTAAAATAAAAATGATAAAGGTCTATTGAGGTATATTAAGGCAAAGATGGTAGATATCTAACTGAGGTTGGGATATTCCAGAAGCAGGGGAGCAGATAGAATCAAAACCTATTTAAGAGGTTTTGTGGAATTATTGCACAGAGAGGGAGAGGGGAGGGTAGTTGTCAAGAGTTCCTCCTGAGTTTATGGCTTGGGACTGGGAGTAGTGATAAGGCGACAGGAGGAAATGGGAGATTTGCCGTTGGAGATGATAACTTCAGTGCAGATATGCTGAGATGGAGTTGCCTGTAGGACAGTTGCTCTGAAATGTCCAGCAAATATTGGTGCCACACAAAAATCCACACAAAAATGGTTCTTGAAATGCTCCTCAGATTCCACACTCCAACAGCACTGCTGTGGACAGATGGCTTTGGCCTCATGGCATGCCGTAGTTTCAGGTGTCACTGGCTGGGACTCTGGTAGCCTCTGATCTTCTTGTTGACCACCCAAGAGCAACACCGAAGAAGATACAGACTTTTCATTCAGATGCATCTATGGGTTTGGGAAATGAGGAAATGGAGCACATTGCCCAAGGAGAGCCTATGGCATGAATAGACACCTCTCTAAGGAACACCTGAGTTTAGAGGTCAGGAAAAAAGAGACAAGAGGAAAGAGTCAACAAAACAGTGTTCAGAAAGATAGAGAAAAAATGAGAGAGAGGATGTCACAGCTACTACAAAAATGGACAACCTTGATTTTTGTGCTGTCTTCATAGTCATTTTCGTCAGTTAGATTTAAATCTTCCATCTGACACTTTACGTACTATATTCTTCCCAGAATATACTTCCTTAAGCAATAGCTTGTTCTTCCTTTAGATGGAAGGCTAAGAAAATGCTCACCTTGGGTGGAGCTTCCAGGGATGATACAGGAAGAGACTGTGACTATCCTCATATGATGTCACTACGGGGCACACCAAGAGACAGAAAAGAGAAAGGCGCTACCTCCTTTCTTTAGAAGAAGGGGATATGCCTTCCACAGGACTCGGAACGTGAAATTATCTACCCTGCTTCATTTAACACTTATTGAATAACTAATTATTGGACACTATGTGTCTGATATTGTATTAGACTCTGGGGATCCAGCAGTAGTAGGACAGACACTGTTCTTCCTCCCATGGAGCCAGGTGGCCAGTGTGGGTGCAACACTCACAGTCAGCTACAAACACATCTTAAGAACAAACTACAGGATGCTGAGGGGTCACACCTGAGGAAGGTCAAATCTACATCGCAGATAAGGAATCTTGGGCTTTGGTTAACCTGCACAATCTAAAGGATGAGGAAGTTTTTTCAGGTGAAATTGGGGGAGGTTGAGGAGAATTAAAGATTGATTTGAAGAAAGGAGCTGAAGGATATTTTGAGAGAATAGCCTATGTCAAGATCCAGTGACAAGGATGCACGTGGCATATCAGCTGAAATGAACATTTGCGTATGGCCGGAATGTAGGAGGATGCACAGTTTTGCCGAGTAATCGTCTCGTCTTGCAAACGAGAAGTTAGTAGCAGCCAAACCATAAAGGCTCTTAAAAGTTATGTTACATTCAGAGGGCTAGAGAAAAACATGGAAGAGTTTTGAGCATGCGAACAGTGAGATTTGCATTTTAGAAAGACAACTTTTGGCTTCAGTGTAGAAAATGAGTCATAAAGGGACCAAACTAGAGGCAGGGAGAATACTTAGGACACTCTTGCAGTAATCAGCTTAGATAGAGGAGGAATTTGGACAGTTAATTGATTAAAGATGGGAGGGAGGAGTCACCGATGATGGTCAGATTTCTGGCCAGGACACCTGGCAATGAAATATGTTTAGAACAAGGGGAAAATGTTGAGTTCAGTTGAGGACATTTCAAATTTAAAGAGACTGGGGACATATCTAAGGATTTGAGCTTCATCCACATAAAGATGGTCAGACAGAGCATTACAGAAATCAAGGCAATAGATGACATCACCCAGGGAGAATCTGCGGTGACAAGGGGACAGAAGTTTCAGAAACACACTAGCACTTAAGAGACTGAAAAAGTGATTTCAAGAGTAGAGATGTTATGTGCGCTTGATAGAGTGGGTGGCCCACACACTGTTTCTAGGAAGCAGAAGGTCAAACTCCTTGCACTTTGAGGTCCTTGGTTCCTGTAAGCACAGCTGGATTTCAGGGGAGAGACAAGCACAGACTCATTTGTTGAACAACCTTTAGTAGTCTGGTTTAATGAGGCTGTAGAAGTTTCCCGTGGGTGGATGAAGTAAAAAACAACTATATGGGAGAAGGAGGTGCGTGGAATGAACTTAGGTCTTTATTTAGGAAGTAAAACTAAAGCACTGTGTTTTTAGTCAGTATGTGGGGACATACGCCTGTGAATTCCTTTTTCTTGGGTTAATAGTGACTAAGGGACAACTAACATATTGAGGAGGAAGCTTCAGTAGTAGTCCTGATGGTTTATTTCGGTGTAGTTTTTAATTTGCAACACTTTTTATTTATCTTCCCTTTTTTTCTAAAACGAATCAAACGTATGTTTTTGGTCAGTTAGAGGGAAGATAACCATGTTTGCTGCTGAAGTCGGAGCTTCTAAGACACTGTCTGAGAGAGCGGAAGAGGAAGGCGCGCCCTCCTCCGTCCTGGGCTGGGAGCTATTCCTCTGCCGCAAATCACCGCCTGCCTACGCTGTAAAGATGTGTCAGCTTTTCAACCGACATTTGCCGTCTTACCACTGCTCTTGCTGTGTGTTTGTTATTGTAGAATTTCTACGGTGGCTTTTTGTCCATTTTGTGTCTTCAGTGTTTAGACAACACATCTCTGGAAAGCCAACATAATGGGGTTGGGATGTTGGTGGAAGCTATGATTTGGCAACTCTTCTTACGATTAGGATCATTTAAAATGTGCCTGAAGAACCCTGAGTGCTACGTGAAAACGACAATAGTAATGCGCCCCAGTGTCTGAAACATATAGCAGTCACACGGCAGTTTTCTCAAAGAAACTGGCCAGCAAATGGCAAGGGGAACAAATGGCTTTTAGGTTGTGCAGCGTACACAGCTTCTTGGGGGGAAATGGCCAACCTCTGAAAGAGCTTCCATCTAATCTGGTAAACTTGCAGTTTTGAGCATAGCACCTCACAGCTGTGTTTGAAGGGACCTTTGTAAACAGCAGGTTATTGACTGAACAGCTAGCCCAAAGTTTACCTCACCACATGGATTCTTAGGGGGAAACTCTTGTACTTACGGAAATTTTATCACTAGATTTTGCAAAAATTTTTAGGTAATGGTAATTGGTATATATAGAAAAACTTCTTTAGATCATAATCAGAACCACATTATCAATAGCTTAAATTGAGCTATGAATATTCGTGTTTCAATGTGGAAAACAAATATGTATATAGGTAAGTTATAAGCCACGATTTTGGCATATCTTATGTACTTATTGTTTGAATTCACTGTGAAATATTTTTCTTTGGATCTATGCTAAGAGCAGTATTGCTCACTATATCTCGTTCTCCCTTTCTTTGTGGGCACATGAAAGATATCCCAGCCCCCTGCAGTCAGACAGTGTCATAATACTAGTTCTGGCCAATGGGCCACCAGTGGAAGTGATGTATGTCACTTCTAGTCCAAGGCATTTAGAAGAGGTGTGAGATCTCCACGCTCTCTTTTCTTCTGTTGCAGTGATCCTGAATGTTACAAATTGAGATCACATTTTCTAAAGATGTTTGTATTCATGGTTGTGTGGCATGGAGCTCTGCTGACCTGTATTAAATAGGTAATATGAGTGAGAAATAAACCTTTATTCAGCCACTAGGGTTAGGGGTTTATTTATTAGTACAGGTCAGTATGGATTATTTCAAGTAATACTAGATCAAATGATAAAATTCTCTCCTTGCTAAAAATGATGGCTCCATAAAAGGGCAATTCTAGGTCATGCAAACGTAGACTTTGTAGACACTCCTGAGTTTAGAGAAAATATAACTGGTCATGATCCTTTTTAAGAAACTGCCAGTTATACATTAAGAAAAGTAGATTGCAACTAGGTGTATTCATAAGGTAGATTAAAATGTCCATCTTAAATAGGTCTCACCTTAACTTAATCATACCTAGACTAAATTTTTTACTTATGATTTTATGGAATTTAACACTTGTGTATTTAACATCTATGCAAGATGGCCCAATCATTTCATTTAGGATTATATTTCATAATCTATCTGTGACTTTGGGTTTAAAAGAGTCTAGAGCCTCAAACTAAAATCAAATTTCAAATGGTAAATAAGGGAATTGACTTCCCAAAACTGTGAGGTTTATCAAGCGGAGTACAGGACATGTTACATATCCCTTGGGAGATCCAAGCCGCAGAATACAGGTTTTATGAAACCAATTAAATCATTTAATATGCATTACTGATATGTTTTAACATATTTTCTATCTTCAGTTTATTAGTGTTCCAAAGCCAGAATTGTATGCCTTGGGAAACTCTTTTGTTACCAACTGTTATAAAAGTCATTGGTAAATGAAGTCTACATAGGGGATCTTTCTCAATGATAGCCAGAGTTAAACAAGTAGCCTTCATATTAGAAGCAATGTTATTGTGCCAAAACAGGGATCTGTTGATGGGGAAAGTCAGAGGCTGTTTGTTACAGTAATAAGACCATGGTTTTTGTTGTTCACAGATGTGTGTTTGAGCAACTGCTGCATCCCCCAGAAGCTGAGTAAATTTAGGATATATAATTAACCTCTGTGAGTCTTAGTACAATATAATGGTGTTGTTACAGGTTAAGAAGCTTAGCAGGACCTTCTGCTGATCCTACTACGCATTATCTCACTTAATCCTCACCACCGTGCTATGAGGTTTAGCAGAGTTCAGTACCATACCCCTTCTCTCACCATCAGTGTGGGGTAGAGTCAAATCTGGCGTGTCTTAGCCCAATGCTATTAATCACTTTGCCAGAAGGCTTATTTGTCTATGAAGCAGTAATAGCCACACTTAGATGAGATTGTTAAAAAAGTTTAAATGAGTCTGTATATTTAATATTCTAACTTAGTGAGAGATACCATCTTAGTCAGCTTAGGCCACCATAACAAAATACCAAAGACCAGGTGGCTTAAACGACAGAAATTAATTTGCTCACAGAAAGTAATTTTCCAACATGGTCAGGTTCTGGAGAGGGCCCTCCTCCTGGCTTGTGGACAGCTGCCTTCTCGCTTTGTCCTGTGTCATAGAAAGAGCTCTGGTTTCTTTTACTCTTCTTGTAAGGACACTTATCATGGGAACCCACTTTCGTGACTTCTTCTAAACCTAATTTCTTCCCAAAGGCCCCACCTTCAAACACATTGGTGGTTATGGCTTCAATGCAAACTTTATGGGGGGACACAAATATTCAGTCCATAACAGGTATAATAAATGCTAATTAAATGGTAGTTATTACCATTTTGATATTGGTAGTATTACTATTGTAGGCATACCTCAGAGATATTGCGCACTGGGTTCCAGACCACTGCAATCAAGTGAGTATCACAATAAAGTGAGCCACATGACTCAAGTCAATTATTTTTTGGTTTCCCAGTGCAAATAAAAGTTATGTTTATACTATACTGTAGTCTGTTAAGTGTGAAATAGCATTATATCTAAAAATACAACGTAGATAGCTTTAAGAATACTTCATTGCTAAAAAATTCTGACTATCATTTCAGTCTTCAGCAAGTCCTAATCTTTTTCCTCATGGAAGGTCTTGCCTTGGTGCTGATGGCTGCTGACTGATCAGGGTGGGGGTTGCTAAAGGTTGGGGTGGCTTTGGCAATTTCTTCTTTTTTTTTAATTTCAGGATATTGTGAGGGTGCAAACATTTTGGTTACATTTTATATCAGTGCCTCTCCCTAGTGGGGGTTAGAGGCCTGCCCTTCCCCCTCACAATGCATGCCATGTCCTATAGTTGTGAGTTTGCCCTCCCAACCCCCCATCCCTGGAGAATATTACTACCATGTGAGCACCACTGTGTTAATCAGTCAGTACCAATTTGATGGCAAGTACAAGTGGAGCCTATTCTTCCCATCTTGTGTTACCTCACTTCAGATAATGGGCTCAAGCTCAATCCAGGAAAATGTAAGAGGTGCTAGATCACTGCCGTTTCTTATAATTGAATAATATTCTATTGCATACATATACCAAATTTTAATAATCCACTCATGAATTGATGGGCACTTGGGTTGTTTCCACGTCCTTGCAATAATGAATTGTGCTGCCACAAACATTCGGGTGCAGATGCCTTTATTATAGAATGACTTTTGCTCTTTTGGGTGGATGCCTAATAGTGCTATTGCTGGATCGAATGGTATTTCTATTTTTAGCTCTTTGAGGTATCTCCAAATTCTTTTCCACAGAAGTTGAACTAATTTGCAGTCCCACCAACAGTGTAATAGTGTTCCTGTCTCTCCACATCCTCGCCAGCATTTGTTGTTTTGGGATTTTTTGATAGAGGCCAATCTCACTGGGGTTAGGGGATATCTCATTGTGGTTTTGATTTTCATTTCTCTAATGATTAGAGATGTTGAGCTTTTTTTTTTATATGTTTGCTGGCCATTATTCTGCCTTCTTTTGAGAAATTTCTGTTCATTTCCACTGGGCTGTGGCAATTTCTTAAAATGAGACAACAATGAAGTTTGCCACATTGATTGACTCTTGTTTTCATAAAAGACTTTTCTGTAGCATGTGATGCTGTTTGATAGCATTTTACCTACAGTAGAACTTCTTTCAAAATTGTAATAAGTACTCTCAAAACCTGCCACTGCTTTATCAACTAAGTTGATTTAATATTCTAAATCATTTGTTCTCATTTTATTAATGTTCACAGTATCTTTTCTAGAAGTAGATACCATCTCAAGAAATCACTTTCCTTGCTCACTCATAAGAAGCAACTCCTCATCTGTTCAAATTTGATCATGATTGCAGCAATTCAGTCCCATCTTCAGGCTCCTCTTCTAATTCTAGTTCTCTTGCTATTTCCACCACATCTTCAGCCACTTGCTCCACTGAAATCTTGAATTCCTCAAAGTCATCCGTGAGGGTTGGAATCAACTTCTTTTAAATTCTTGTTAATGTTGATATTTTGACATCCTCCCATGAATCATGAATGTTTTTTTGGCATCTAGAATGGTGAATCCTTTCCAGAAAGTTTTTAATTGACTCTCCCCAGATACATCAGAGGAATCACTGTCTATGACAGCTATAACCTTACAGAATGGATTCTTAAAGTAATAAGTCTTGGAAGCCAAAATTACTCCTCGGTCCACAGGCTGCAGAAAAGGTGTGGCATTAGCAGGCATGAAAAAAATATTCATCTCCTTGTACGTCTCTGCCAGAGCACTTGGAGGTGCACTGTCAATGAGCAGTAATATTTTGAGAGAAATCCTTTTTTCTTTTCCTAAGCAATAAGTCTCAACAGTGGGATTAAAATATTCTGTAGACCATGCTATAAACAAATGTGCTGTCATCCAGGCTTTATTGTTATAGAGCACAGGCAGAATAGATTTAGCATAATTCTTAAAGGCCCCAGGATTTTTGGAATGGTAAATGAGCATTGGCTTCAACTTAAAGTCAGCAGCTTCATTAGCCCCTAACAAGAGAGTCAGCCTGTCGTTTGAAGCTTTGAAGCTAGGCTTTGTCTTCTTCCCTCCGGCTATGAAAGTCCTAGATAGCATCTTCCTCCAATAGAAGGCTGTTTTGTCTACTTGGAGTCTGTTGTTCAGCGTAGTCACCCTCATCAGCAATCTTGGTTAGATCTTCTGGCTAAGTTGATGCAGCTTCTCTGATGGCACTCACTGCTTTACCTTGCACTTCTATCTTATGGAGATGGATTCTTTTGCTAAACTTCACGAACAAACCTCTGATAACTTCAAACTTTTTTCTTCAGGTTCCTAAACTCTCTCAATCTTCAGAGAATTGAAGAGGGTTAGGGCCTTGCTGTGAATTAGACTTTGGCTTAAGGGAATGTTGTGGCTGGTTTGATCTTCTATCCAAACCACTGAAACTTTCTCCATATTGGCAATAAGGCTGTTTTGCTTTCTTATCATTTTTGTGTTCACTGGAGTAGCACTTTTAATTTCCTTCAAGAACTTTTCCTTTACATTCCTAATTTGTCCTAGCTTTTGGCCTCTCCTATCTTGGCTTCTGACATGCCTTCCTCACTAAGCTTAATCATTTATTTCTAGCGTTGGATTTCAAGTGAGAAAATATGTGACTCTTCCTTTCACTTGAACACTTAGAGGCCAATGTAAGGTCATTAATTTACCTCATTTCAATATTGTTGTGTTTCCAGGAATAAGGAGACGCTAGGAGAGAGAGAGAGATGAAGAAACAGCTGGTCAGTGGAGCAGTCAGAACAGAACTTAATGTATCAGTTAAGTTCACTGTCATGTATGAACGTGGTCCTTGGTGCTCCAAAGCAATTACAATGCTAACATCAAAGAGCACCGATTACAGAGCACCATAATAGATAAAATAATAATGAAAAAGTTTGAAATATTATGGGAATTACCAAAATGTAAAACAGAAATACGAAATGAGCACATGCTGTTGGAAAAATGATGCTGATAGATTTGCTGGCTACACACTTGCCACAATCCTTCAATATGTAAAGAACACAAAACCACAAGGTGCAGCCAAGTGAAGTACAATGAGGTATGCCTGTATTCATCTTCTTGAGAAATGACTGTAGAAATGTGGATATCCCTAGAAACCTAGGTCTTCAGTATTCTTTGAGGGTCTAGCTATTAGACATGACCATTTCAAACAGAAAATTGGAATTTGATTTCAGTGCCACATTTTTCAAAATAACCTACTTGACTGTGACCATTCCTGTTGTCCATAGAAGCTAAATCACAAGAACAACATAACATTGGAGCATGTAGGTTCAACTTAATTCGTCAAGGATCAACTTGTGCTTGTCATTCTTCTAACTCAAGTCACCCCCAAAATTAGCTGTACTATCTAATCACTTGGAGAAATTTAAAAAAATATTCAGGGCTGAAATCCAATCTCAAAGCAATTAATCAGAATATCTAGGGGTGAAGCCCAGGCATGGGTATTTGCAAATCTTCTCAGGTGATTCTTATACACAGCCAAGGATGAGAAACATCACAACGTGAAGTACTATTAACAGTGATGTAATGTATTAAAGGGTTTTAAAGGCTCCATTTGCTTTGTAAGCAAATGTTAAGCATACCTATAATTTTCTCTGTGAAAGGAGTAGTTATATATTTTTAAATAAACTTTTGTAAAGTTACTATTTGTTGTTGCTAATATGTATTCAGGGCTTCTCAAATATTAGCTATAATACTTTCCTAAGCATTCTATGTGCATTATCTGATCCAATTTTTACTGTGGCCATAAGAGGTTGCACTAAGATTACCCCATTTTATGGATGAGAAAACTAAATCAAAGAGAAATGTGAGTTAACTTATCTGGGATGGTGTACCAGGTGTCAGGGCCGGTCTATGAACTTAAAGACTCGAGAAGCCAGGTCTCTGTACTCTGTTTCAACTCAGTGGCTATGTAGGCTTCCATACCAGCCTGACTTTATTATATTATAACTTCATGAAGTTTAGTGATTAAAAGATCAATGACCTGGGCCGGGCGTGGTAGCTCACACCTATAATCCTAGCACTCTGGGAGGACGAGGCGGGCGGATTGCTCAAGGTCACGAGTTCCAAACCAGCCTGAGCAAGAGCGAGACCCCGTTTCTACTAAAAATAGAAAGAAATTAATTGGTCAACTAAAAACATATATAGAAAAAATTAGCCGGGCATGGTGGCACGTGCCTGTAGTCCCAGCTACTCAGGAGGCTGAGGTAGAAGGATTGCTTGAGCCCAGGAGTATGAGGTTGCTGTGAGCTAGGCTGATGCCATGGCACTCTAGCCCAGGCAACAGAGTGAGACTCTGTCTCAAAAAAAAAAAAAAAAAACATCAATGACCTGATGATCCAAAACAAGTTCTGAGAGCATGTTGTGTTGCCCTCACATGGGTTATTTTTCTAGGTCATTGCCCCTTGACTTGAGTAACACACAGTGATGAGCTGACAGTCTCAGCCATCTGGCTCTGAGGAAGTGGGAAGTGATGATGTATAACTCCTTTTTGTATCTCTAGGGGTAGGCCTGTGTTTGCACGTAGTAGGCCCTCAAAAAAATCAATAAATGGACAGTAACAGAACCAGTTGCCTTGGGGGAATTTCCTAAGCCTGGCTCTTTCCTGAGGGAGCAATCAAGAAAGAGTTTCTTCTTGGAAGAGAGGTTAACTCAATCTCCCACTTTGAAAATCAAACAAATTGGCTCCAGGCAATACCCTGACTGCTGATGTTGGAAGGACTAAACACAGCCAGAATAAACAAAAGGATATTAATAACAGTATTAATAAATGTTAACTTATTTAATTAAAAATAAATAGCATCAAGCCACAGGGGCAGATCTGCAAGCGGTGCAAAGGGACCCTGCTCTGAGTCAGTGCGGTGACACAGCTAATGGAACACCAAGAAAAGAAGGAGGCTCTGATGCTAATAAAGCTGCTCCCATGTCCATAAACTGATGAGTCCAGCCAGCACCTCCCGAAACATGGGCCTCACTGAAGGTACCCTACCTTGTGGCCTGGGGACAGTCTGTTTTATCAAATAAGTTGGGAGAGGCTGAATGTGATATGTTTGGTAATAATAAAAGCTACTCGTATTTAGTGCTTACTGTGAGACAAGCCTTTTTCTGAGTGTTTCACATGCATTGACTCACTTATTTCCTCACCGCAAATCCATCTGCTGTTATTGCCCACATGTGATGAATGAGGAGATTGAGACTTAACCTTCTAGGTAATTGCCCAAGCCACCAACTGGTGGAGCCAGGATCTGAATCCCAAATGTCTGATGTGTGAAGCCAAGGACATGACCGTTATAGTCTACCCCCTCTTCATTAGCACATGTAAGTACATTGGCGTGGCTAGACAAAGTAAGGGATCCAATGCATAGCAAACCAAAGTGTGGTCCCAGTTTTCCACCCTCTCTTATAAGAGCCTACCCATCACTTTCCCCTTTGATCAGGCAAGGACAGAGTAGTATAAGTTTCAAAGTAAATATTTACGATTGCTCTCTGGTCTTTAGAGAGAGAAGTCCTGGTCTTGCCTATTTCGTTAATTCAGACATTCCAACAGACGTTGAATATATGTACAGCTCTAGGCAGGCCAAAATTGCACAGGTATTCAAACGCCAGCTGTGGATAAAGAGGTGGTAGGCACCTCCCTAGAGGCCAGCAAGCCAAAGTCCTTGCTGGGCAATAAAAGCAAAGGGGTTCCCACATAGAGCCACAGCCAGGCAGCTTTGAACTTTGATGGGTCTAAAGAGAGAGATTGTGGCTAAGGCTGGCTTACCTCCCAACCTGGTACCTCATTCCTTGACGTTCCTGGCTGCCTCTATCCAGTCGCACCTCATTTTTTTTTTTTTTTGAAAATTGTGGTAAAATATTCATGAGTTTTTGTTTCCAGGTAGAAGTTAATGCTGCGTTAGAAAGAACCTTGACTTGGGGAAGAGAGGGAACGACTTGCTGTTTTGGCGTCAACTGTCACCATTCCGCTTTGTTGGATGCGGCCCCTGCCCTGGGACGAGCATCTTTGGCAAAGACAGAACGAGCTCACAGGGGTGCCCCTCGATTACTTTTTCAACAGACGAGATAGTCTTCAGGGAGCAGATAAAATGCTGTGTATGTTCTGCGTATGCTCACGTGTATGTAATGCTGTGTGTGCTCACGATGCATGGGAAACACACTAACTTTGCTTTCGCTACAAGTTGAAGGTTTACATCTGCCAAGCTGATTGGTGCCAAAAGCAGGTTCCCAGTTTCTTGCCAGTGATCCTCCTATGATCTGACACAAGCCAAAGCAATAAATTCATGGCATCAGCTCTGTATCTCTGCGTTGAAATCTTGCTGAGTGGAATGTGAGGGGATGAGAGGAAGCAGGGGAGCGCGAGTTGGTCTAAACGACGCAAGAGCATTTGCTATAAAAATAAAACCAGATCCTTGCTGAGGGTTGACATCGTTGGTCAAATCCCCTTCCTGTTTTCCTTTTCATGTTCTTTGTTATGTTGGTCGGATCCTTTTACCTCTTGGCTCTTGTGGAATCGGAAGTCAAGCCCAACTCGCGGCGTCCCTGACTGAGCCAAACCCAAGAGACGTTGGCAATGGCCATCGCCAGCCTGCGTTTGTGAGATTTCTAGCCCGATAGCCAGACCAAAGCGGTTTGGAGTGACGTGTGGGCCTCCGGCATGAACCTTTGCAAAGTTTGTGTTTATTATTTCACTCATCTGTCAGCAACGTTCATTTTGGGGGGGTTAGTCTTTCTTTTTTTCAGAGCCATTAAGTAAATGCACTTTGAATAATCCAAAAGAGATAGCATTACAGGGTGTGAAATACTTAATAGTATAATTCTTTCCCCTCTACCAGACTTCAAAGTTGAATCGCAACCAGTCTGTATTTGAGATTCTGTGTTTGGTAAATACCCTTAGGCTGGGATAAGTACAGGGGGTAAGGATGTTTTTTAGTAAATATTTAGTAACCTTATCTCCCCTACTAAAAAACCCTTATTTGTAGTACATGCCCATTCCTGTGGTGTAAGTACTTTCCCTGTGGCTGATTCAAAGCTCCCAGTATGTCATCACTGGTCACATAATTGGGAAGAGATGTGCATAATAGATTCTGGCCAGGTACTGTGAGCTGGCTCCAGCACACGGCTCACCAGGCAGCTGGCTGTCTGTGGCTGGTGCACAGAGACACTGGGTTCTTTGCCCCCTCACCGTACAAATTGGGACAAAAACTAAAAAGGGAAAGGAACATCATGACTGTATACAACCTACTTATTATTAATAATTGCCCATGGGATCACAAACAAACACTGTGGTCTCTCAGTTAGTAACTGCAGCTTTTAAAAAAATTAAAGGAAAATCAGGATATATGTCTCTACTTCTCTCTTTGAACCACTATTACAAAGCTAGTTAAAAGTTTCCAATTTAGGGCAGTGAAAGTAAACCAGTGAAATTAAATTGGGGCTGACTTATAGTCCGTTCCCTAGCCTGAAAGGCAGGAGGAATAGCAGCTCTTAGATGGTGAGGTAACTCCCATGGCCACACATGTGTTATACACCCCAAATGTAGGCCCAACCATGCACTGAGTAGTATTTGTCTTTAGAGTGCAAGATAAACTTACCAAGTTCTTACTCAATATTTCAGTACTATTAGCCACAAGCCTACAGTATTTCCCCTTACCATCTGAGGTTACTCAAAGTGGAAGAAAGAATTTTATTAATGCAACCCATCTCTCTGTAATAGCTCTGTATTGCTGACCTATGTCAGGCAATATTCCAGCATCTTAACATATTATCTATAATCCTGGCTCGACCATGCAAGATAAAGCATTATCTTCATTTTATAAATGAAACTGAACCCAGACAAATTAAGTTGCAAAAGTTCATACTAATAGAATAGGACTGAAGTTCAAAGGCAGCTTTTTCCGAAGTTAAAAATTTTCATTCTCTTTCCAACAAGGTGCTGTCTCTTGTGATTAGAAAAGTTAAAGAATAGTTATGTTTATTTGTGTAAGGTACTCCTGTAGGCCAAATTCTGGGTCAGGAATAAAGATGCCAGTTCTTCCCATGCATCTGGCAGCCTTTTCCAAGATGATCATGTCCAGAGGATGGAGAGGAATTCAAAGGAGTTCTGCATCCATGGAGTCTGTCCACTGAGGGGCTCTAGCCCATAGATTCTCTCAACTCTCAGAGCCCCTTTTTTTCACGGCGTCCTGGGAGGCAGATCCTGCTATTGATATACTGAGGCTACCATCACAGTGATATGAGAAGAATGTTGCACCATCATCCATCTGGAGGCAGATTCTGGTCTGAAAAGTACAGTAATGCATACCTTAGAGTCAGTGACTGCTCACTAATACTGAAGGAAGGGGAGGCTGTGTGTTTTCAGCTCTGGGGAAGTGCACAGGCTTGTGGAGTGGCTGTGAATGTATACGAGCACTCCAAGTACTAACGTCACCTTGAGTGATGACTTGGCGGTGTTAGATGAAGGCAAGTGATTATGGCTCCTGCCACGTCCTTTTTTCGATTAGCATTTATTAGACCTCAGTTTACCTGAGTTGCTTGAGGGACAGCTAAAGAAACTTGCTCTACTGAGCACGGTTTAGTAAATGGGATGAATAGATTTCTGAACAAGAAATCGACCTTAGAACTTAGACTTAGTGCTCTTGCTAATGTGTTATTTTAGACAAGTTACATAGCTTGTCTGAGTTTTTATTTCATCTTTAAAATAGGATTAGTATTACCTATCAAGGTAATCTAAAGAGATATAAATTAGTTATTATATATATGCAGGTGCTTAAAATTATTGATAGCTATGAAACAGAAAATTGACATATAGTTATTGAATACTTGTTAGGTGCTTATACCATATGAAGAGATATGTCATGGTCTCTGACATTGAAGACCTCACAATTTAGTTACAAAGAAAGGTTACAAATACTTTAAAGGTTAAACAGCACCAGTGATAAATAATATCCAAATACTAGAAATGTCAGGTAGTAGTGTATAATTCATTTCCAAATGAATGCCTCTGACAATTCCCACAGGAGTTAAGAGGAAGACAAAAAAATTAATGAGTTACAAACTGTCTTTAAGAGAGAAATAATTTGAGCAGGTTTTAGAAAGAGAGAAAGACATTGACAAGTCAAACGCAACCCAGAATGAGTAGACAGGTGCTATGGACTGAATTGTGTTCCACCAAAATTTATTTACTGAGGCCCTAACTCCCCCCTCTCCATGTGGCTGTATTGGAGACAGGCCTGTATCAATGATAGGAGGTAACTAAGGTTAAATGAGGTCATAAGGGTGGGGCTCTGATCTAGGAGAATTGGTGTCATTATAAAAGGGAAGGAGACAGTAGAGATCTCTTTCTCATGAGAGGATACAGCAAGAAGGCAGCCACCCACAAGTCAGGAAGAGAGCCCTCACCAGAAATCAAACCCTGCGAGCACCTTGATCTTTGACTTCCCAGCCTTCAGAACTGTGAGAAAATAAATATCTTTTCTTTAAGTCACCCAGTCTCTGGTATTGTTTTATGACAGCCCTGGCAGACTGAGATAATGGGAACTATATAAATAAAAGAGAGGAGGAAGGGGTATGCAATACTCTTAGAAAAATGTTTAACATTGTGACTAGTAAGTAGATCATCTTGGAATTGAATGTTTAGAAAACTATAGTGTGAAAAAGAGAATAACTCAGGGTCAGATTGATAATGACTTTGAATGCCACTAAGAAGTTAATACTTTATCCTGTAGAAAATGTTCATGCACCTTAGGTTTTTGAACAGGAAAAGGAAATATTTAGTGGTAAAGCAGCAGCTTAGCAAGAATGCTCTATAAGAGTGAGAAAGATGAATTTTAGAGAGGAGGGACAAGGCTGTTGCAGTGATTATTTTACAGTTTAATGCGAAGTAAAAGATAATTTCCAATTTATAGCAAAAGTGGGCTTTGTAGTTCATCACTTTTTTGCCTTTCTGCCAAGAAACTCAGAAAATACAGCAGTTAGCTCTATTTTATCATTTATTTATTTCTCCTATTCCATTATGTGTCATGTACAGCTTATCTCTTCTTTAAAAATAGTTCTATTTGTTAATTTAACAAATATATATAAACCTACTAAATGTCAAGCTCTGCTCTAGGTGAACAAAACAGCAATGTAAAACAAAGATTTCCTTCTTCTATGAGCTTGCATTTCAACAGAGACAATAATAAACCTAATAATAAATAAAATAATAGGAAAACTGTATCATATATTAGAAGTATATAATAGAGCTATACACTGTGTAATAGACTAACTAGAATATGAATTATATACCATATAACTGTAATATACCTTTAATATATATTAGAGAGTTTTTCCTTAAGTTCATTGGAAAAAAGAAAAATTAGAACAAGATAAGAGGAGTTAGGTAGTGCCAGGGGAGAGTAGATGGCAATTTTAAATATGATTGTCAGGATCAGCCTTACTGAAAAGGTAATATCTAAGTCAAGACTCGTATCTTTATCCCATATTTTAAGTCAATATGAACATTTTTTTAAAATGCACATTTTAAATAATACATAAAAGGCAAGAAAAATCAAACAACCCCATCAAAAAGTGGGCAAAAGACACGAACAGAAGTTTTCAAAAGAAGACAGACAAATGGCCAAT
The DNA here is from genome assembly GCA_008086735.1 of Cheirogaleus medius. Classification (NCBI taxonomy): domain Eukaryota; kingdom Metazoa; phylum Chordata; class Mammalia; order Primates; family Cheirogaleidae; genus Cheirogaleus; species Cheirogaleus medius. Next base: position 18,347,008 of record VBSM01001124.1, read on the forward strand.
AAATATGAAAAAATGCTCAGCATCGCTAATCATCAGGGAAGTGCAAATTAAAAATACAGTGAGATACCACCTACCCCTGTCAGAATGGCCAGTATTAAAAAGTCAAAAAACAATAAATGCTGGCATGGATACAGAGAGAATGGAATACTTATACACTGTTGGTGGGACTGCAAATTAGTACAACCTCCATGAAAAACAGTGTGGAGATTCCTCAAAGAAATAATACATGTAAACTTACCATTTGATCCAACAATCCCACTGCTGGGTATCTACTCAAAGGAAAAGAAATCATTTTATAAAAAAGACACTTGCACTTGAATGTTTATCATAGCACAATTCACAATTGCAAAGATGTAGAATCAACCTAAGTGCCCATCAGTTCAAAAGTGGATAAAGAAAATATGGTGTGTATATATATATTTTTATATATCTATCTATATCTATATACACACACACTATGGAGTACTACTTAGCCATAAAAATGAATGAAATAATGTCATTTGCTGGAGCTGTAGACCATTATCCTAAGTAAATTGTCTCAGGAATGAAAAACCAAACACTGTATGTTCTCACTATTAAGTGGGAGCTGAATAATGGGTACACACAGGCACAGAGAGATGTAAGGGACATTGGAAAACAAGAAGTGGGGAGGGTAGGAGAGGGATGAGAGACAAAAACTTACCTGTTATGTACAATGAACACTATTCTGGTGATGGGCACAACAAAAGCCCTGACTTAAGCATTATACAAGGTATTCATGTAACAAAAACATTTGTACCCCCTTAATATTTTGAAATAAAAAAATACATAAAAGGAAGATTTCTATAGACAAGCATGCAGTGATAAAGGCCCTAGTAGCAGTGAGAAGAGATCAATGTAAGGAAAATTGTTAAAAATAATTGGCAGCTAAATGACTAACTTATCCTTTTCTTTTGCTCTCTGTGTTTAGAAAGGTGGCTGAGGTTTCAGACTTTGATGAATGAGAGACTTATGGCTTCATTAGTGGGGCTTTCAGTGAATGGAAGTAGAGTAATGGTAAAATCTATGACATGTTGAAACCAACCCAAAAGAACAACAACAAAAAAATTATAAATAAAAGAATATTCTATTTGCAGTGGAAATGGAAAACAGCTACTTCCCTAACCCACAGTCTGTAATGAATATCTGCCAAAAACTCTGAAATTCAGATGAATTGATGAAGGTTGCTGAAAGCCAAAACAAATGAATTTCTTCACATATTGAGTGAGGTATAGAATTCTCTCAAAGTAAGTGATAATCCTGAGGGATTGTGGGTGGACTGAAGTCATACACATCCTGTGGGACATAGGTTTTTTTAAAATCTGGGCTCCTAAATGGGAGAAATCACTGGATGTGAAATAAAGTTAAGGAGGAACAGAAAATGCTAACTCCTGATCTAAGTCAATGGAACACAAATTAAATAAATTCAGTAACTTAGCAGAAGAGAAACAAGATGCTTAATTTTGAGCTATGCTAACCTGACTGGATGATGATTTGTTCACTCTAGAAAAAATGTTCCCTCAAGGCATACATAGTATGAAAAAGATATGAAGACCAAGTGTTTGTGATAATACATCTCATTTAAAACTGCCAACAGCGCTAGATTACTTCTCTTGCCACTCTGTAAATTATTCTTGAGCAAATAGTAGAAAAAGAACTACACCCATTTAAAAATGAGTAAAAGAACTTTCACTTCTGGCCAAGGTAGAGCAACAGGGACCAGATTTGCCCTTTCATCTAAAAAATAATAAAACAATGGCTTTGAGAGGTGCTTTGGAGCTTCTTCTCGGTCCAACTGCTGAGCTGGTCATCACCAGTTGTGGTATAAAATCCACTTTTCATCGCATGTCATAATTTGATCAAGAAATGGTTCGTTGTTGTGTACAAGAAGAGAAGACAACACTTCAAAACAACAATATTTTTTGATTTTCAGTCAGCTCATGAGGCACCCACTTAAGAAGCGTTTTCACCTTTCCAATTTGCTTCAAATGTGGAAGACCCCATAGAATAGTTGACTTTGAGTTCTTTGGGAACTTCTTGTGTAGTTGTAAGAGGATCAGCTTCAATGATTGCTCTTAATTGGTCGTTGTCAAGTTCCGATGACTGGCCACTGCTCATCTTTAAGGCTTTCGTCTCCTTTGCAAAACTTCATAAACCACCGCTGCAGTGTACGTTCGTTAGCAGTTCCTGGGCCAAGTGTGCTGTTGATGTTGTGAGTTGTTTCCGGTGCTTTATGACCCATTTTGAACTTGAATAAGAAAATTGCTCAAATTTGCTTTTTGTCTAACAGCATTTCCATAGTCTAAAATATTTAATAAATATAAAATAAACAGCAAGTAATACATCATTAGCAAAAAAAATAAAGTGAGAAATGAACATTAAAATAATGTATAACATAGCCACATTTATTTAAGAATGCATTCCAATATCAAATGGCAAATTGCAACAATGCTAAAACTGCAATTACTTTTGCACCAACCTAATAGGAAAGCTTTTATTCCTTGCTCACCTACCTTATTACTAGTGCTACTGTACTATTAACAATATTGGGATTTTGAAAGGGTTGAATAAAAATCACTCGTCTACTTCTGGCCACTCCCTGCTCTTAGGTTCTTTGTGATGTTAGAAATATGTTAACAGCATGAGCAGATGGAGCCCCAAAATCCACGATATAAGAGACCTAGCCCAGTGAGAGAAAGAAGATATGCTTATTCCCACACTCCATCCCATGTAGACCTTGAAGAGGCCCACTCACGTGACAATTCCAGTACACAGAGTGGACCCACCTATCCAGGTCTCTGCCCACCACTGGTCCTGGTGAGGAAGAAGAAGAAAAAAGACCCAGTCCTGTGTTGGGTTTGTTGCTGGATCAGTCCCTCCCACGTGAGAAACGTGAAGCAGTGCCTATTGCTCACTATTTATTACTTACTACTTATTACTTATTGCTTATTACTTATTACCAGTACTTCACATCATGAACAGGAGTAAAGGGTGTGTAGGGAACATCCACTTTATGGAAACCAAAAGAGGCTGGAAATCAATAATAATCATTGCTGATATTTACTGATGGATTACTATGAGCAAGCTACTCTTTTTTGCGCTTTAAATATATTTACTTTGAAAATACATATTAACAATATATTAGGTGAAGTGATTGTTAAATCTATTTTGTGGAACAGGAAACTGATAATGGGAAGGTAGAAATAGTTCCTGCGTAGGGTTGGAAGTGGAGCTATCGAAGAAAATCCAACAATCTCAGTTTTTAAGGCAAATCAAATGTTATAAAGTTACTTCACATAAATTATGGAACCCAAATGATCAAAATAAGAGTTTCTTTAAAAAAATAAGAAAAAAAACCAAAACAAAATAAGAGTTTCTTTTTAAAGGGCAAGTGCTAATTTGAAAAATCTGCAGAAAATGCTTTCTGAATTAATAGTTTATTTCAATGTGGAATAAGCTTGTATCTTATTGAAAGTATTTTGTTGATTTTTAGATATTCTTTTGAATTCCTTCTTCATGCAAAAAGAGAATTTATTAGCTACAGGTATAAATATTCTCTAGTGTAATTGCCATTGTGGAACTCATAAGGAATTTGTGAAAAGACAGGAAATCCTTTGAAGGAATGGTCTCTGGACTCACCGTTGTATTACTAGTGTCTGGAATATGTTTCATAATGTGTGTTGAAGAGATAAGAAATATTTTCTAAGAAAATACGAGTTTCTTATGGAATTCATCTTCATAGGTAGCCTCAGAAATAATTGTTTTCTCTGCTGAGCCTAATCCAGCTGCTACATACTTAAAATTTCAGCTGGAATCGATGCTAAGGCCCTTCTGTTATAATTAATTGAACACAATGTCTGAGGCCTCAAACTTGCCTAACCTTCAATTCCCTTTATTGCCCTGGTTTTATTGCTTCTAGAACAACTATCTCTACGTGTCCCCCCACTGGGAGCACTCTCACATAATTTAGCTCTCCCTTCCCAGAAGTAGGAGTGCTGAAAACTGGAAATGATCTTGTCTGGGGCATGTGAATATATGTGGCTCATGAGAAATCAACCGAGCTGGGAATAACCACTCAGGCTGTAACTTTAAATCCAGTGTGTGCTAAGAAAAACAAGGCTCCTTGGTAGGGTGAAGGCTGCGTATGCTAACAAAGCCATTATTTCCCCCAATTTCTGACTCTTATCCAAGTAAGCCCTCTCTGTTCTGATATATTGTGTTGTCATAAGAAATGTGCAACATTACAATCTGGTACATCTCTAAGTGTCTTTAGGGCATTCTTTGTTTCTCTATTTCTTGGCTTTTTCCTAGAAGTCAGATGGATATAAATACTCGAAGCAGAACTCTTTGGGAAATCTCTCCATGGCCAGACTTGTGGGAAAGTTTAGGACAAGTCAGTATGAAAGAAATGATAATTCTCCTCAGATGCCCTTTAAAGAGAGACAGCCGCCTAGAATCCCAAAGGAATGAGATTTGTGTCCCAGCCTTCATAAAGCCAGGTTCCTAGCCCTAGTTCTAGAAATGCAGGGTGTGTGTGTGTGTGTGTGTGTCTGGAAGCAAAATTTCTTCAGCACAGAACCTCTCCTCTTAGGTGTTACCCACTGCCACCCAGTGAAACTTTATATATGTGCAGCTTTGTTTGTGACTATATTGCTATAGAGAGGAAAAATACCTTTTCCTTCTACCCATCTTGGGTGCACTGGCTGTAGCCTCTGTAACAAAAGACAGAATAACAGGACAAAAGCATGCACATTTATTTAATGTATGTTACATGTGACATGGAGCATTCATAAGGAAATGCAGACTCAAAGAAATAGTTAAGCCTAAGTGTTTTTAGGCTCAGTTTAATGAAGAATGAAAAGTTGTGGAAGGATGTGAAGGTATAAAAGATATGAGTAAATGGGAGGAAACTTGGCAAGGTCCCTTCATTCAGATTCCTCTCTGTGCCCCGTGTCTTCAGGGAGAAGGGTGTTCCTTTCGTCTGGGTCTAGGGAGGGCCCCTCTCAAAGGAGAGTATTATGACTTGCTTCAGCGAAAGGTCAGAAAACCTTTCCTACACATGCTGTTACTCAAATTCCTTCCACCTAACATATTCAACATGCCAAGGTGCCATATTTAGGAGTAGTGTGTCCTGAACCTTATCATAGCTTATCTCTAAAAAGTCCTATGCTGTGTTCCTAAAAGTTAAGCTGCTTAAGGATCTAGAAGAAAACTTTGTATGAGACCCATTGGCCACAATGCCAGATTAAAGATTTCTTCTTAGGCTGGTGAGTTTAAATATTGTGAGGCTTTGCCACACATTCTTCCCACTACACCGTTAATATTATAATGAACTTTCTTTTATTCCCAAGTAGGAAAATGGAAATTTTTTTTTTTTATTTTTTTATTTTTTTTTAGAGACGGGGTCTCGCTCTTGGTCAGGCTGGTTTCGAACTCCTGACCTTGAGCTATCCACCCGCCTCGGCCTCCCAGAGTGCTAGGATTACAGGCGTGAGCCACCGCGCCCGGCCCCGGAAATTTTTTTTCATAAGAACTTAATCATGGGAGACTTACTCATAGGTTCACACTGGGAATATGCATTCTGATCATGCAAATAATTTCATCTAGTCTCCTTTAGTGTCTTAAAAAGGTGATCTATCTGCTACCCATTCAAGCACAAAGTTTATATGAATTCCAAGTTAAGAGAGAAGACACATGCTAAAGCTGGCCTGGTATTTTACAGATCTGCTTTAAAAGGCCAGAGGAAAAGAACCACAGGTAATATTAATACAAGAAACCTGGGATTTAGAAACTATCAGGTCACTGCAACTGTTAACTTTACACTAACCCTTGTGGCATAGCAGCCAGCTCTGGTTCTACCAGCAAACTGTCTATAAGAATATAACCAGAAATGATATATCTGACCCTTTTCTTTTCTGCCCTGTAGTCAATTGTTCAGAACATTCTAATGAGCTATAACGTAGTGTTTTTCTTTTCATGCACACTGCCACCGCCTCAGTCCTGCTTCCCGCCAGTGCTGCTCCAGCTTCTTTCATGCAGTTGATAGTAATTTCCCCAAGCATAAAAAACTAACTGTGTTACTTCTCTGACCAAGAAATATTCTTAGTAACCTATTGTCAATGCCTGCTATATACCTCAATTTCAGAAGCTTGCATCTCTGGAGACAAAGCAGGCATACCCAGACAGTCTGTGGTGAGAACTAAAATAAAATTTTAACCCTCCACCCCCAGTTGACTGAATAGACCCTTCTTGTCCAAGAGGACTCCCACCTATTCCTCCAGAAAATCTTAAAGCTGAGTTGCTGGCCATCAGGAGAAGGGAGGTAGGACACATCTAGTTATTCCCTGTTCCTTTTGAAGTTACTCTTTGTAACAAGTTACAAAATCATTAACAAGCCTAAGATCATGTAAGACAAAGGTTAAACCAAACCTGAGATCATTAATTTACTTAACAGATAACTTGAGTCTTGGTATATGTCCAGTGGCTTGTCCCTGATTAAAAGACTTCCTTATCTTAACTTAAAATGTTCCAGGCCTTTAGACAAAGCTTCATTTCTTCAATCAATTACAGATCAATGAATCTTCAAACCCACCTATAACCTGTAATCCTTCCACTTTGAGATGTTCTGCCTTTTCAATCCAAACCAATGTATGCCTTACAGGTGTTTAAGACTTTATGTGTAATTCCTGTCTCCCTGAAATGTATAAAACCCAACTATAACCCAGCCATGGTGGCAGGACCACTTGCTCAAGGCTTCTGAGGCATGGCTGTCCAGGCCTTGGTAACACATATTTGGCTCAGAGTAAACCTCTTTATATTATCTTACAGAGTTTGGGTTCTTTTCCTTTGACAATGTCTGAGAACCTGGAATGTCAGTTCAGTCAAAATTCAGAATCAATATATACTATTTGCCTCCTGTGTACCAAGCACAGGAAACTTCACTCTGTCAATGGAAAAGAAGCCAAATTCTGGAAAATAATTTTAAAGAGATTTATTCTGAGCCAAATTTGAGGACCATGACCTCCTGGAGCCACGCCCAAGAAGGCTTGAGCAAGTGGACTCTCCAGGGCTAGGTTACAGTTTGGTTTTATACATTTCAGGGAGACAGAAATTACTGGTAGAGTCATAAATCAATACATGGAAGGTATACATTGGTTTGGCCCCAAAAGGTGGGCCATCTTGAAGTGGGAGTGGGGTCTACAGGTTATAGATGGGTTTAAAAATTGTTTGACTTGCAATTGGTTGAAGACATAAACCTTTGTCTAAAGGCTTGGAATGTTTTAAGATAAAGAGGTCTGTTAAACAGGACAAGCCACCGAGGCATATATTTGTTGTGTAAATTGAGGACCTGCAGGTTTGTCTTGAATAGCCTTAGGCCTGTTATTCAGTTACAAAGGGTATCTCCAAGAAGGGAGTGGGGCAGGATGAGCCATGTCTGACCTCCCTACTCATGACAGGCAACTTAGTTTTAGGGTCTCCTGTTGGTTAGGGGGTGTTGGGGGTCCATTTAGTCAGCAGTAGGGGGATCCTTAAGACTTTATTTTAATTAACAACTCAATAAATTGTAATCTCATATGTTATTACATTAAAAACCATACCATGAAATTATAAGATAAAGCAGATGATTCCAGAATAATTTGACTTTTTTTCACTGAGAAGCTATAGTCTACACTCTTCTTGATTCCCTCAAGCATGGAATACACTCCCTCCGCTAATAGGAATACTTTGAAAAATCACAAAAACTCAATTTCCTTCACTGAGAGCTCAAAGTTCTTCAAAATAGCCTCTAAATTAGCTTTGCATTGCCATCCAACAGCTTTGTACTGTTTTTCACATGACCCAGACACTTTCAAATGCTAAGCCCCCATAGATGTGAAATCTTTTTAAAATGTCTTTTGTCTTCTCTTTCCTTATCTAATTCACATTCATTCTTCAACATTCACTTAAATATCACTTCCCTGGGGACTTTCTCTGGTTCTCTCAGTCAAAGGGGTGTGTGTGTGTGGGGGGGGGGTTGGACAAAGGAGGGCAGGAGAAGGTCAGAGAGAGACTTTGCTTCTGAGGCTGCTGTGGGCCTTTCAGACTCCTCTAGCTCAAAACACTCAGCATGCCAAAGTGCCATTCTTTGGGGTATCGTTTTCCTAGACCCAACAAGGGCCAGACCCTTCCAGTATGTCTTGAGTTTCTCATGGCACTCTGCACAGTATTCACACTTACTGAATGGTTGTTGTTGAATTAAGTCATCTGTAATTAAAAATTCGTGTAATGTTTTTTATATGAAATAGATTAACTTAAACGTCAGAACTAAAAACTCCAGGGATATCTTATTTTCTTAGGGTAATAACTTTCTATTTTTTCCTTTTTGTTTTTAGAAAGTAGAGATAAGAAATCACGTATTTTCCTGTGAATCCTTTTTCTTAAATACATACATACCCATAAACAAAGGAGCTATTTATTCTTGAAAATCTACTAGATATATTGCTTTCCTTCTAATTTTCAAAATAATTATGCAATTTGGAGTGTAGTATGCATATTTACAGGTTAAAAAAAATAAGATTTTGGGGAAGTTAAGTAAACTTTCCCAGGTTGCTCAATAAACGAATGACAGAGCCAGATCTCAAATGCTGGTCTATCTGACCCTAAAACCTGTCCCATTTCCAATACTCATTATGTTGCCTCTTGGCGAAATTCCTACGTACTTCTGTATAACACATGTAAAGGAAACAGCCTTTAGGCTAAAGGCTCAGTTAAACCTCTAAAAACAAACCAGTCAGGGGAGTGAGTGACAAAATAAAAACAGCAATGTGGTAATGCTTCCCAGGGCTCACAGTGATATTGTGTGGACATGAAGTGATTAAATACCTGAATCCTATAAGAAAGGCTGAATTCACTCAGGGAACACAGAACTTATGTCTTGGGCAAAGCCTTGGCTAAGGGCCAAGTTGCATTTACTCTAACACAATGGATACATTGATTGAAAACCATCTCTAAGTTGGAAGCACTGAGTTTAGTTACAATGTATAGAGAAGAGGCTGGCTATCTCAGGATGACTATTAGGTAAATGTTATTTGTATTGGTAACCTTTCAAGCAAAGTGGCTGAGGCTAGTGAATTGCTGTGCAAATTATTGCAACTATGTATATCTCTCTGGTTATAGGCATGTTGTAATCTGTCTACTGAGATACCTAACATTCTTTCTGAGAAGCTAGAGAACCAGTAGGATATGTTATGTCTACTTCACAATAAAGTCAGGTGGGAATCTGATTTACGGCTGGTTATACATGTATGGATGAATAATAATGCAATGACTTAAAAATACAGCTGTGATTTGCACACTCAAAGACAGTGGACAATAACCCCTGCCTATGAACTTTTTGTACTCTAGAGGGCAATATAAGGTAGACTCAACTGATTCACTGAAGTCCGTCTGAGGACTGCCCCTATATGACTTCCTAGGCAACTGAGACTGAGCGCCTTCCGAGATAGCAACAGTCATCCAGTGGAAAATTAGACTTTCCCTGACACAGCAAATAAAATTCAGATCCCATTCTTGTGGTCCTAATTCCAATCTAAGTATCCCCAGTGGCATTTTCTCCTGGGGTTACATGAGATGTGAAGAGTTTCTCAGGCAAAAGACAAACCCATTGGAAACTGCCTCTTCTACTTAACTCAAAATGAAAAGTTTGCATAGTTAGACAAGTAGTACAGTCTGTACCTCTTGACTATATGTCAAGCTGTCCTGAGAAGGTGTATTCAACTAATTCTTTCTAGTGAGCAAGCAGAAATATATTTATATAAGGCACTACCCAGGTGAAGCTGAGACAAAGCATTTTTATTTCACTTCATAAATATTATCTTTGTCTTGCAATATTTCCTTGTAATATTATATGCATAATACTACTATGATAACGTAATCTAAATTTATATACTTAAAATACTCTGTAACACTATTGAGTTATACTACTCTTATGCCATTGGACTTACTTTTTCCTATCCCGTACAGGCCTTTATTCTTCTGTCTAAATTTCTATTAAAATTCTTGGTTCACTCTTCATTAACTATGGGAAAAAGTCTTTACTTTTAAAATATATTTATTTTTAGAGAAACATAAACACCTTATTGGATTTACAATTTTAAGAATGTGATATATAGATAGTTCCACCATTTGAATATCTCTTAAAGATTACTCATAAAACCAAGAAAGGAAAAGCTTATATACACACAATGCAGACATAAATTACTTAAAGAAATTTGTAGAATAAACAAAATCGATTCTTCACTTTATAGCCAAGAGTCAATCCATTAATTTAAAAGCTGATAAATCAGACAATTAAAGTTTTTCTTTTTAATGTCATAAAGCTAAATATTATTAGAACCAAGGAAATAATATAAATATTAATATTATATTGACAGTGGTGAGAAGAAAGGAAAGAAATAATAAAAAGCTGTGGGATATGTTAATTCCTTGTGTCCTTATAGTGCAGAGTCAGTTAATACTATCCACATAAATGGAAAATTAAATATCTTATATTAAACTATATTAAATTCTAGTTATAGAAGTAATAGCTAAAATTTCTAAAAACAGAAAGCAAACCTCCCAAATCATAATAAGGCCATCTTACAAATTCACAAAGCCTAAATAAGGGATACATCTAGAATAAAGTTACGAAGAAGAGTGGAAGATTAAAAAAAAATGTAAAATGTATTTCAGGAAATAAAGAGGAAAGGAAAACAGTAGCCGTGATGTCAGGCAAGTAGAATTCAGAGTCAAAATCTTGAACAAGGCAAGTAGGAACATTTTTATAATAATAATGGGCACAATTTATAAAGGCCATCTAAGTTTCATTAGTAGCTAAACACCAATTATCTAAAATCTAAATTTCTGAATCAGACACTGAGAGAGAGAGAAACAGAGAGAGAGAGAGAGAGACTGAGACAGAGAAATGGACCGAACATCTAAGAGCAGGAGACTTTTGCTTCTTAATTTTGACAAGTCAATTGATGAACAAATATAAAGAAGACCTAAGTAACATAATCAATAAGTTAGATTTTAAAATTATTTTTAATCATATATAACATATATAACTTTATAACCTAAAAACAGAGAACATACCTTTTTTTCCCAAGTTTTCAAGGAACATTAACACACATTACCAGATATTAAGTTACAAAAGAGATCTCAGTAAATTTTAAAAACTTACACCACAGACAAAATTCTAATAATAATTCAACTGACTGGATACTAATAAAAAGTAGGAAAAAAAACCCTATCTAATAAGCAATTCATAGCAAAGGTACAAACAAGATTGAAATCACATGACAACAAATCAGAGCTGTGGATGTCCTATAAACAGTGCTGAGAGAAAAGCCTTAATTACATTAATAAATGGGAAAGATTAAAAATTAATAGATCAAGTATACAAGTAAAAAGATTTGGAAGAAGATGAAAAATAAAAGCAAGGGGGAATAAGGAAGTTAAAAAGTAAAAATGGACATTAATGAATAGAAAAATAGAAAAATGGTAGAACTAATACAATCAAGATTCATCTCTTTGAAAAATAATTATACATATAGTAGAGAAATTATTAGCTAGTCAAGAAAAGAGGGATAAATATAAAACCAAGAAGTGAGAATGGAAAAAATAGCCACGGATGCAAAAGAATGAAAGGAATTAGGAATGAAAACTTTGTTCAACTCTAAGAAAATAAATTTGAGAATTGTGATAAAATAGATGATGTTTTAGGAAAATATAACAAATTGGAACTGAGACAAAAGGAACAATTTCCAAAGAGGAAATAATATTAGCAACAAGGCAGCTTGCTAAAAGAATTATATAAACCCTTAAAGAACAGGGAAAAAACCCAGCTATATAAACTTGTGGAATATGTGGGGGAAAAAAAAAAGACCAGACATGGTGGCTTCATGCCTGTTATCCCAACACTTTGAGAGACTGAGGCCAGGAGTTGGAGAGACCACCCTGGACAACAAAGTGAGACCCTGTCTCAAAAAACACCCTAAAAACAAAAGCAACTTTTGGTTTTTTTTATGAAACCAGTGTAATGTTAATCCCCAAATGCAATAAAAGTAGAACATGGAAAAGATTTATAGATATTAACTTAAAATTTTAAAATATGATATAAATAAATAAAACATAAAAATTTAAAGAGAATAGCACCTGACCAAGAGAAATTCATAAAAAGATTTTTATTATAAATCAATATAAGGAAATATATTAATATGATCATCTCCATAGATACTGAAAAGGCATTTTTTTCCATTCTTGAATACATACTGGATTTTTAAAAAAGTCTTCATGTAAAACAGAAATAGAAACAAACTACTTTAATATAATGTAATATATAACTACTTTAATATAATGTAATATACACTTTGACTTAACCCAAAGTCATTGGATGCCTTTCTATGATAACCAAGAATAAAACAAGGATTTCACTATCATTACTATTATGTAACATTGTTTTGGAAGCAGTATCTGATATAATTGACAAGAGTGAAAAGAGAGGAAAACTTGGAGGTAAGAATTATCATTGTTTGCAAATAACATAGCAAAATACCTGAAAAACAGCAAATCAGAAACTACTAAAATCAGAGATTTCAGAAAAGTTTCTGAGTACAAAATTAACATATATAAATCAATAGCTTTCTTACATATGAATAATATCCAGTAACAAAGATAATGGAAGGAACATCTCATTCTTAATAGCAATTCAATGTATAAAATACCTGGAAATAAGCTCAAGAAAAAATAAGCAATATCTAAATCATTTTTAAACCTCCCCAAATCCTTTAAATGCACCCAATTTACACAAAAGAAGATTGAATATACATCACATGTTCTCACTTATATGTGGGAGCTAAGAAAGTGAATCTCATAAAGACAAAAGTAGATTGGTGGTTACCAGTCTGGGAAGAGAAGGGGGAAGAGGAGATTAAGAGAAATTGATCAATGGGTACAAAATTACAGTTTGATAAACATACAGAAAGACACATCCTGTTTAGAATAGGAAGAATCTAAATTAAAAAGAAGTAGATTTTTTTCTAAATCAATCTATAAATGTTAATGAAAATATCAATAAAAATAAAGGGTGCCATATCAATACAAAGGAAGAGTGTTTTGCATGTGTATGTATAAGTGTGTGCTATAAACTGTCCAAAGTGATATGAAAGGTCATATGAAAAAATATAGATATGAAAATGGTATAGAAGTTTCTGAATTGAATACTCAGACATTAAAACACATTATATAGTAATAACAACTAAACAGTGTGGTAGTGTCACATGAATAGAATAATAGAGCATAATAAAAAGTCCAGAAATAGACTCAGAGACATATAGGACTTACTATTTGGTAAAGAAGACACTGTATTTTAGTGGAAAAGAGTTGTATTTTTAAATTTATAGTAGCTATTTTGAAAAAAAAATGTAGATCTTTATCTCAATTCTTACACAAAAGTTAATTCCACGTGAAGAAAATATTTCAACATACAAACATTAGAGGGGACATTTTATATGTGTGTGTGTGTGTATATATATATATATATACCAGTATTATATACACATATACATACATACATAACATGATACATATGCATATGCATGTGAGTTTGTGTGTGGATATGTGGGAAGAACTCCTAACATATGAAAATAAACAGAAGGCTTAAGATCAATAAATTTGGGCCTAAGTTGAAAAATAAACCATAAATATAAAAAAGAAAAATACATTAAATGAGAATACAAATGACCAGTTCAGAAGAAATATCTGCTACACATATAACAATGATATGACCCCTTTTCATTATAAAAGATGTTCTATAAATCAATATTTATAAAACTAGCAATTAAATAAGGTAGTAGGGAGGTGAGGAAGAGAAATTTTTTAGTTTATTATTAATAAGTAGCAAATTATATGACATATATTAATAATATATAGTAATATGAATAAAAGGGAAAAGCTACATGAAGGTAATTGAGAATGGAAGATGGGCTCGGGGTGGTGGCTCACGCCTGTAATCCTAGCACTCTGGGAGGCCGAGGCAGGAGGATCTCTTGAGCTCAGGAGTTCAAGACCAGCCTGAGCAAGAGCGAGATCCCGTCTTTACTAAAAATTAAAAAAAAAAAAAAAAAAAATTTCAAAAAAGAAAAGCAAAAAAAAAAAAAAAAGAGAGAGAGAGAGAGAGACTGGAAGATGCCAAGGGGAAGTCAGAGTATTACATAGGTTATTCAGGGTGTGTATACACACATCCACATACACAGTGACATAAGGATATTGATTGCAACACTGCGTTGAAAATGTTGGAGTCATTCAGAAAGTTCATGAGTATGAGACTGGTTAAATAAATTACAAAAAATATATACAATAGATTATCCAGTTTTACGGAGTTGTGATTACTGATATATTTGCACTTATTTCTACCAGTTTTCTTTCCACACTTCCTTTGCTTCTTTTTTCCCCTTCATTGCTCTATTAGGTTAATCTACTTTACTTTATGACTTTCCCCACTTATCCAGGTTGAAAGTTATCCATTCCGTTTGTGTCCTTTTGGTGGTTTCCCTTAAAATAGCAATCATTCTAAAATTATCTCCACCCTTGTCCCAACATACAAGTATTTCAGTACATGTGACAGTGATCGTTCATTACAGCTTCCCCTTCTTCCTTTCTAGTTATGGTGTAAGTTAGACTGTCCCTATGGCCAGTTCTTGGAGCGTTAATTTTCCTTTGTAGCACATGCTCAATGTCACCTCTTGTTTTCTTGTGTGGTTGTGAATGTAGGTTGTGAACTAACCTTCTGCAGGGGTTGCTTGCATGCCCTGGCTTCTGACTGTGTTGTCATAAGGCAGTTTTGCTTTTGATTCTGCCAGGGCCCCTGGGGTTTCACTCGTCTCAGACAGATTTTCTGTTAGCGCTTGGCCTTAGGGTTCTAGCACGACACAGGCTGACTGCAGTGGAGCCACTCAATTACACGCAGGTGGAACTGGCTAGGTTTCAGTTTCTCGCTGGTGTTTTTTTCCTTTGTGGCTTGTGGTCACAGGTGGATCACAAGATTCCTTTGCTGCTGTCCTGGGCTGACACATGAATTTTTCTATTTTCTTTTAAATAAAACCAAGGAAATCTTTTGAGGCCCCACCTCTATACAGGGTTTCTCGCATCAGTTTTCTTTCCAAGGTTGGTCTGTCAGCCTTAATAAAACTCTAACCCCAGGCCATAAAATGCATTTCCTTCCAACATCACTCTGACTGTATCAGAATCACATACACACACACGCACACCGGCACACACACGGGCACACATACGTACATACATGAACTTTGGATATTAGTTCTTTGTCTATGATTTTTAACAGTTTCAACGTGTTGATATTTTGTCAAAAATTCTTTGTTAACAGTTATAATATACCAATTTCTTCAGCATGTTTCTCCATCTTGGGGTTCTAATTTTCCTGTTTGTTGCATACATTATCTCTCCTTGATGATGTTACATTTTTCTTCTATAGCTAATAATTTTTTTTTTAAAGTGAGTCTGTCTTTGCTGGAGTTTACTTATTGTGGATTCACAAGAACTCTGAGATATTAAAGTAGTAGTACATATTTTTTGTATTTATTTATTCTTGAGCCCTAAGATCCGAAACAGTTACGTACTTTCTCTATTTTAGACTCTGAAACCATGCCTGTAGTATCAATTCGCATCTCACTCCGGCATGTGTTATTGACTTGGGTTTTTAATTTCCCTCTATACCTCTGTCTGCTCTCTGTGGTCCCTAAACATATCAAATTCCTTAGACAGGAAGCAGAATTTTCTAGCTCCAGTATCATGAAAGGTGTGTTCCCTCGAGCCTGCCAACTATATTCAGGGCACTCTATGACTTATCCTATCCCATTTCACACAGCCCTGAGACCTCTTTCGGCCCAGCTTCGACCCCAAAACTCCCCTCCTCAAAGGCCTTTATCCAGATCCAATTCCTCTGAAGCTATTCCATTTCCATTCACTTTTCATTATAAAGAGATTTTTTTTCCTTTTTAAAAACTTGGCTATACATTTAAAATTACTTTCTTATATTTTATCCAACATTTCTATGAGGTTGAAGTGGGGTGCTCACCTATGTGATTACTCCCTCCACAGTGCCTGAAAATGGTTGAAGAGATAAAGATCCTCTGAAATCTGGAAATGATAACACCCAATCTTCTTTAGGACAGAAGTTTGGGTATGCCTCTCTGAACTCTAATTTTTAATCATAAGAGTCAGACAAAAATGGAGAAGAAGGAACCAAGAAATGAATATCTTATAAACTTGGGCAGTCAATGACTTCTTGGTTGGATTATGGTGCAAGATAGAATTTAAAACCTGTACTCTGCATCATTTGTGAATTTACATTGAAAAAATGTATTTATCACCTGCTATGTGCCAGGCCCGGTATTAATCTCACTAGGCTCAGAATATTTAAGTAACTTGTTAAATATATACCCCATAAGTATTTGTGTTGAGATTCAACACCTGGCATATTTAGGTGCACTTTTTTTCATTTTAATGTTTATTCTCAAGCCTAGAGCCTCAGACATATTCTGGCATTCTAGCAACATGTAAGTTATAAATACCAACTACAATAACAACTCGAAATTGAAAGCCTTTTTCATTGGATATGTCTTTTCCTAAGTCACTTTTGTGTGACTGGGATCTGAGAAACCCAGAGGGGTGAAGAAAATGTCCTAAGACACCATCAGGGATAGGAAAGAATTATATTTTCCCTAAAAATGAGTCTGTACTTTATTCAGATTTTTGGAACATCCCACTCTCTCTCATACTTCTTCTGTTTCAGGATGAGGTCAGTATAACAAGCCTTTATGGGCTTTTTGTTCTGTTTTCCTTTAGAACTTTTCTCTTTCAAGTCGCAATTTTGTTGCTACTGTGAGTTGAAAATGGGTTTTCTCACAACTGTCTTAGGGTTGGTAGGGGTGGAGGGATGAGAGCCCCCAGTGACAGGCTGGCTTATTTACAGGGACACTCAGAAAGGTCCTAAGCTGAGAGGAAGCTGTCCAGCTTCAGTGTGGGAACCATAGAGGGGGTGCGGGGGCAGTAGACAGACAGGCAGAGCCTTTCCTGCCTGGCTGCTTCCTCATAGCCCTGTGTTCTGCTTGCAAAAAGGCAACAGCCTTGCACAAAGCTTAACCCTGACATCGCCTTCTCTTGTCCCCTAAGATCCGGCATATAAATTTTTTGAGACCCACAGATGGGGCCAAGTTTGTCAATACTTAAGTATTTAATCTTATCTTGCATCTAAACTAAATTGTTTCCTTTGCAGTCTTTCTTCCGGTGTCTGGTTTCCTTGGCATGTCGTCCCCATGGTTGAAATAGCTTGTCCTCCTCCATGGCCCCCTCTCCCTTTTTATCATAAAGATATTGATAAAATGGGGGGAGAGGTTTAAAAAGAAATAACTAAGATAACTGAGGGTGTGGACTTATTTATGTGAGAAAACAGAGACTGCCAGGAGACCCATTATTTAATACTCCCCCAAAACTCCCTACTCTCTGGGGAAATTTAAGCAATAATAATTTTTAAAAAATTTTTTTTGTTGTGCTTTTTACACAGAGATTAAGCGTCTACGATTTTCAGCAATGCTTCTAACTTACGTTTGCAATCCTTTTGTTTCTTTCCCCAATCTTTCTTTCTTTCTTTCTTTTTTTTTTTTTTTTAAGAACACAAGCTTTTCTGATATATGCAAGAAATGGGCCACTTCGTGATCCCTGGGACACTTAAGCCTGCCTGTAAGTTTATTATAATGAGCATGTCTGTGGACTGCACCCAGAAATGGTGAAAACACACAGGTTTGAAGATCTCCTGGCCCACAATGTTAGTCTGTGGGCCAGCTAGCTGTGAGCTCTACAGCCTCTCTAACTCTTTTGGAGCAAAGATGTAGACCTTGTAAAATGTCCAAATATGATTCTATCTAAATAGCACAAAGACTTTGTCATTTGCCAGAAAACTGAAACACAACTTCAGGTCTTCTAATTCCAAATTCAAACTCAACTTTTGACTGCAATGGCAAAGAAGAATCCAGAATTTATTCTTTCTAGAAATTTAGGTGGCTGAATCCAGTTGTGTAGGAGGTACACTGCACAAAAGCCCCCAGTTAAGGAGATGAATCCGTAAGAAATGTATTTCATACTCTCCTTTCTAAGCCTTGTGCCAGAGGACTTCTAACAAAGAAAAAGGTGACTATTTTTAAAATGGGCCCAGCCATGAGCCCAGAAGCTGTTTTTTCCCAGAGAGGGTGCACGTGTCTCATCAAAGGGACTGTATAGGTTAGCAAAATCCCTGTTAGAACTCTATAGAGAAGTCCTACCTGAGTAGGAACTTTGAGGTGGATGTGGCAATTTCAGTCGATGATGTAATCACTCTACAGACTAGATTCAATGGAGCAAACTCAACAGATTTTTACATTTTATTTTGGATATAGGTATTTCTTAATATCTCGTGAGGCTAGGGCTGCTTCCAGACAAGGGTTTCCAGACCGTGGCATTCCCACCACCTCACTGTGCCCTTCTCTTTTCTTTCCTAGACATACAAGCCTCTATGAGGCTCTATGAGGCTGCTTGGCCATTTACATTTTCTCACTGTTTAGAAATACTTAATCTGCATTTTCCATTCCCTTCCTGGGAAGCTAAGATCTGTATTGCCCTATGCACCAGCATCTGGTTTCCCAAATTACCAATTATCTAACAAATTCATGTTAAAGATATGATAGATAATGATCAAGGAAGATGCAATCATTTCCATAGTTAAATGATTTTAGACGATGTCAATTTTGAAGTGCAAACTCTTAATAGTCAGGCCCTAACCTAAGAAAAGGAATCCCATGCTGGAAATACAGGAATTGCTACCGGTGCATGTGGTAGGTGGTAGGCAGCCTTTATGATGACTCCAACGACCCCTGCCTCCTTAGACTTATACCCTGTGTGATCCCTTCCCCTGGAGTGTGGACTGGACCTAGTGACTTACTTCTAATAAATAGGATACAACAAAAATGATGGGATGGTACATCTGGGATTAGGTTATAAAGGCTGATATTTCCTCTCTGGCTTGGCTTGGTTGCTTGTTCTGATGGAGAGGGCCACCTGTCAAGGAACTGAGGGCTGCATCTGACCAACAGCCAGCAAGGAACTGAAATCCTCAGTTAAACAGCCTACAAGGAACTGAATGCCACTGACAACATCATGAGTGGGTCTTGAGAGCAACCACAGACCCAGCGAAGGCCCTGACGGCAGCCTGTGTGGGACCCTCAAGCAAAGGACTCAGCTAAGCCTTGCCCAGATTCTGCACCTAAGAAATTATGAGCTGGGGGCGGTGGCTCACACCTGTAATTCTAGCACTCTGGGAGGCCGAGGCGGGTGGATCGTTTGAGCTCAGGAGTTCGACACCAGCCTGAACAAGAGTGAGACCTCGTCTCTACTGAAAATAGAAATAAATTATTCGGACAACTAAAAATATATAGAAAAATTAGCCGGGCATGGTGCCGCATGCCTGTAGTCCCAGCTACTCAGGAGGCTGAGGCAGAAGCATCGCTTGAGCCCAAGAGTTTGAGGTTGCTGTGAGCTAGGCTGATGCCACAGCACTCTAGCCCGGGCAACAGAGTGAGACTTTGTCTCAAGAAAAAAAAAAAATTGTGAGATAATAAACAGGTGTTGCCACTACATTTTGGGGGTAAGGTAATGGAGCCATAGGTAACTAATATGGTGGATGAACAAATACTTGGAGAAGATGATGTTTTCTGACATCTTAGCATTTATAAAGGTGTTACCTGGGAGATAACAAAATTCTCAGTTCAAGTTAGGAACTTTCAGATAGCTCTTCTGAGGCATATGTGAGATTGGAATTTAAATTAAGACATATTTACAATGATGTAATCAAGATTACTTGAAATATTAAGACTCTTACTTTAGAACCATATGTGAGGGTTCAGATCTTTGCTCATGGAAGGAAGATAAATCTGTAGAAAGAACAGAGAACCAATCATGAGTTCATGGAAAAATCACTTAACCTTTAGACACTTCAGTTTTTCTATCTACAAAATGGTGACAATCAGATTAAAATATCTCTAAGACTCCTTATGGGCTTAAATGCTATGAACAAATCTTTAGCTACTTCTAGAGTTACCAAAAAAAAAAAATTAAAAAATAATTTTACAGCAAAAATCTGATTTTCTGTTCAGCGTTCCCCTATGGACCACTTATTGCTCTTGGGAATTCTGAGGCGCCCTGCTGACATTGCCAGATGCAAATATCAAAATTCATAAATTGAATATATGAGGCATGAGATGATCAAAACCAGATCACTGTAGAAAGGGGTTACTCTGAATCAGACTTAGAGAAAAAACACACCCACAAAGGAGAAAATTCTTGTGACTTTGGAGAGGGCCAAGAATGCCTAGACAGATAAGCATGAATCATAAAACAATAAAAAATTCATAAATTAGACTATAAAAATGAAAAGTTTGGTCTTCGATAAACAGAGTTAAGGAATGAAAATGTTAGCTATAGAATGGGAAAGACTATTCACAATACATATTTCTGACAGAGAACTGATGTCCAGAGTGTATGGAGAACTCTCACAACTCAGTCCTAAGAAGAGTAACAACCTAAAGAAAAATGAGTAAAAGATTTGAACAAACACTTCTCAACAGGAGATATTACTAATGGCAAATAAGCACATGAAAAGATGTCCAACATCAAGTAGTCTTTGGGGAAATGCAAATTAAAACTACATGAAATGTCACTTCACACCCCTTAGAATGTCTAAAATTAAAAAGACCTAATATACACCAAATGAAGATAAAGATGTGGAGCAAATGTAACTCACATGTCACTGGTGGGAATGTAATATTGTACAGCTCCTTTGGAAGTCTCTTTGGCAGATTTTCAAAAAGTAAAATATGTATTTATCCTCTGGCCCAGATATCTCACTTAACCAAGAAAAAGAAAAACATCTCTACAAAAACCTTTATTTACTGTAGTCAAAAGCTGTAAATGACCCTATGCATGCACCCATAGGCGAATGGGTAAACAAAATGCGGTACATTCGTGCAATAGAATGCTACTTGGCCATGAAAAAGAGCAAACTGTGAATATATACAAAAACTTGGATGACTCTAAAATGTTTAAGTGGAGTGAAAGAAGTCAGAAACAAAAATGTTCGTAGTACATGATTCTATTAATATAAAACACTGAAAATGCAAACTGTTCTATAATAACAAAAAGCAAATCAGTGGTTTCCCAGGGCCAGAGGTGGCAAAAGGGTTGAATAGCAGAGGTATGACAAACTTTCTGCAGTGATGGCTATAAATATTTTGTATTTTGATTGTGGTGTATGCATCTGTTAAAGCTTATTGAATTATATACTTTAAATTGATGCCATTTGTTGTATATAAATTATATGCCAATAAAGTTAGTTTTAAAAAATGACCTAGTGGTAAGACAAGAGGGAAAACTCACAATTTCCTCCTTAGAAAAGCAGAAAATTCAGCGATTAAATGGGATTTCAAATGAAATGGCTTGTCTAACAGGCAGTAGGATGGATTTGGTTTTGAGCTTTGGAAAATCTTACTCAACTTTTAGATTTAAGACCAAGGTTTTTCTTTAGCTCTTGAATGACTTTATGTGTAACTATATTCCAGTCCTTGTTCTTGCATCTAAACAAAACAAATTGAGGTGATTTATTTTTTGTTCACTGGTTTACTGTCTACATAAGAGCCTCCTCCTGAAGAACTTCCAGCCTGTTCTTGACCTGTAAGTGATTGCAGTCTTAGACTTACTGTTTCTAATATTCACAGTGAGAGGCATGGTAGAGCCAACAGAAAAGACAAGTCATTTTCCAAGTACTTCTGATCTGGGTGTTTGAGTGAAGGAAGGTAAACAGCCAACATGTGGTAAAGAGGGGACTAACGAGAATCAAGATTTGAAGATCATCTCAGAGAGGAAGTCTATCAAAACTTTTCCGGAGGACTGGATGGATAATTGTATAGCACTCACTATTGGCCGAGCAGGGTATTGGGCTCCAGGGACCTGTAAATGATCCAGACATAGCCCATGCACTACAAGAAAAGTGGTTTCATCTTCATCGGTTTGCTTCTCAAGAATTAAACTTATACCTAGCACCGCATTGAACAGAAACAGGCTCTAAACTTACTGTGTGTGTGTATGTGTGTGTGTGTGTGTGTGAGCGTGTGTAGGGGTTGTGAAAAGTACTGTGGATATTTTAGCACCAATTTCTGCTTCTCCCATCTAACAGGTCTGGCTTCCTGGAAAATATGCCTGATTTAAAACCTAGTTCTATGTGAATGGTATTTAGAAAGGAATAGCCAATTTCAAAATAACAGCTTTAGTTCAAATAGAGCAATAGGGACAGGTAATATTTTATCACTGCTTCTAGTTCACACTCAGTTCATAAAACTACTTGCCGTGAGAGCCAACCTCTTAAGTCATTCGGACTCAATGGTGCTACTCACTGGGCAATCTTGAAAGAGTAGGGTTGAATTAATTAGGCCATGGAAAACCTTGCTGGGAATAATGGGGTTCCTGTGTGCATTTGGATAGCTTTGATAGGCAGCCCTTGCAAGAGAACAGGAGTTCCAATGTCAGCTAAAGGGGCCTGGGCCTGGCCATACAAAGCCATCATGACCATTGCTTTTCTAACCTAACACTTTATAACCTTTAATCAGTTAGTGGTTTAATGAGTTCTGAGTATGTTTCTAGCACTGAGTTGAATCCTGATGCAGATTACAGAAGAATTATAAGATATGGCTGTTGCTATTAATGATGCTATTATATGATTAGAATAATCCACAAGAAATATAAGCGTTTTAAACGAGAAATATAAACACAAGGCCCTTAATTGGTGCCAAACGAGTGTTAAGAGTGTGCTAAAGGGTTCTAAGAGCTGAGTGAGGGCTGTGATCATTTACATTTTCTTCCTAGGCTAGGAATACAATTGATCTCACTTTACTAGAGGTTTGGGGGCTGCTAGGAGGTACTTATTTCAGCTTCTCCCCTTTACAAGAAAGGTTTCCCCTTTCTTGCAAATTTATCCCCAGGTCACAAGGGCTCTGTGGTTAGTAGTTAAAAGCGCTGCCGAAACAGATTGCTTCTGCAACTAGAGAAAGTAAAATAGAGACTAGTTTGCACACGCAGACACAGTGTGAAGCTGGTCTCTCAGGAAAGCAATATTAATGGATAGTTGGTGGATTTGTTAGAAGGGTTCATATTATTTATAAATAATTTTGATACATGGTACACCTGGAACTTAGAATTTTCAGGTCTTTTATGCTAATATTTTTTTCCAATACTCTTGCCATTATGTTATCCTGTGGTTGTATCTTGGAAAATCTAGATTTTGAAAATGCAAGAAGCACTTTTTCTTTAGAAACCCAGTACTGTCAGGTTTCAGTCTGAAATGTCAGTTCTTGATGTGCTCATGGCTGAAGAACGACCAGATGCACCAAAGTAGGGCGAGTGCGAAAATGAGGTTTATTGAGGAGAGAAAGATAGGATTCTAGGGCAAGAGCAAGATATAGGTTTACATAATGTGATACATATACCACAGATGATGACCAGACCCACTGTTGCTGCAAAGGGAGAGTAAAAGGAATGGCAGGAAAGGGCCTGGTTATGGTCTGTGTCTAGTTTTATAGTGTCCAGATTGGGACCTTCCTAGTGGTTCAGTGGTCACATGGAACCACTTTGATTGGACAGTTGGGAGTTGTATGACCTGAATCTTACTGTGCATGCAGGGTGTTCTAGGTCACTTCCAGACTCTATGGCACCTATGCAGCTTGGCCCATGGGCAAGAGAGTCCTCTGCACTCTTTTGCAGCTGGCGTGCTAAGTTATGATTGGCCAATTTGTAGGGTAGTCCCTCCTCCCCCAGGTATGGCAGAGGTATGGCTTGGGAGAGGATTAGGGTGGAGCAGGACCAAGATGGGGCTTTGGGCCCACCCTTGTCCTTCTTCCCAGGTGGCACAATTGCAACAAGGCAACAGCACCCACTTTCATCCCTAGAATATCCAGAATCCCTTGCTGTCTACCTAACAGTATCATTTGTGACCCTTTAAGGTGAGCACTCTCCAGGAAGGGGAGCTGCATGTGCAGAGCTCATACTTTTCCTTCCTTTTCCCCTCCCTTCTGGAGCCCCAGTGGTTACATTCTTTAAAGAAAAAACCTCCACTGGCCTTTCTAGGACACCACACTCACAAGGCTTCTCCACACCACCTTCATAATCATCCTCCTGTGTGCAAGGAATTTCCATATCATAATATATTTCTTTAAACAGTAAAATTTTTATTATTCTATCCTTTTTTAAAACCCCATGTTTTATTTATTGATTTTATTGAATCCCATGTCATTCAATATTTTCTCTTCCTTTTCCAATCTTCTCCCTCATTTGCCAGGGTCTTTCTCTTCACCCAAATTCTTTGGTCATAGGGTAGGACTTCAATCTCTGTATGGATGACCTGGGCAGGGACCACGGTCCTGTTCACTTCACAGTGTCAGTTTAGCCAAACATTCCCATAGTCAGCCTCGAACCTGTGACTGCTCCATAGAGAAACTTTATTGAGGCTTCTCTGTTTATCTGCCCCTTTAACTAACGTCCCTTGAGAGAATTGGGATGTCCATCTGAAAAGCCCTCATTTCTTCTGAATCTTTTAGCCTTCTTTCTCTACTGTTTTCTTTCCCATGGTCCATCATTTAGCAAACTCTTTCCAACACTCAAATTTCCTTGCCTTTCTGTCTTTTGGTTACTCAAGTTTAATTGAAAGTTGGATTTTCTATGTGTATAAATTGAGAATTTCAGTCTAGTGTGTATGAGAGACATGAGTGGATGGTAAGGCTTCCGTTTAAATCTGTTGATACTGTTTCACTTATTGATGCAAAAAACAGGCAATATAAAGTTTCAAAATACTCTTTTGGTAGATAAAGAGTGTTGAACTGAATAGGTCATCACACTCAAAAGTGACATTGAATTAAAAATGCAAAGACATGCTTTATCTTTACTTATCTGCTCAACGAATATTTAGAGTGAGTTATGTCAGAGGTACTTTGCTTGCATAAAAATAGACTCTGTTCCTGCCTGTATGAAGATTGTAATCTGATAGGGCAGATGGCTGTTTGCAGACTAATCCCCCAAATAAATGTATGGAATATGAAGAGAAAATGCTTACCAGTAGGAGACTGTAAAACACAGGAACAATCTTATCAGAAGGGTTCTATGAGGAGATGACAATTGAGCTTAAGATCTGAAGGTCAAGTGAGAGGCCTGTGAATGGGAGGGATATCTGAGGAAAACTTCTGTTTTTCATGTGTTTCCAGTATCTCACTGATGAAATCATGCAATACATCAACTTTTGGTTTTGTGGAAACCAAGAATTGTGGAAATATTATTTATGTCTGAGGAGTCTTTTGCATAAAAATTATAGACGCATTGAAAGTAAACTTAAAATGTTAATATTTGATTAAATGCAGAGAAATAAAATATTGTCCCATCTTAGTAAGTTACCACTGTGGGTGAGAGCTTTTTGTACAGGCAAACTCAGACAATCTGTGTGCATCAGAACCTATGATGATCCCTTTGTCCTTATGACGTGGGCTGAGGAGGCTTTAGCTTTGGGGCAAGTACCTGGAAGCTGAGCTGACAGTTGGGTCTCAGCCCAGCTTCCGGGTACTCACTAGGTCTGCTCAAATGTCATCACAGATAGACAGCATTCCAAGGTAAAAACTGAACGTAATGGCCAGGAAGTCGAACATGTGTTCAGGATGGGGTAGTCACAGGTGTGGTTCCCAAAGTAAGTCTAGGACTCTGCTCTCTGCTTCCTGGACAGTTCAGCCAGCCTCACTCTATGGTGCCTTCCTCACCATTGTCACCCCTCAGTGGTGGCCATGTTCCTTCTCCAGCTTTTCCTTCCCAATGGCTGTGAGCATCAGGGGTGGCAATGGGTGAGAAACACTCATTTTCATGCCCGCCTCCCTCTTTGTCTTCTGCTTGCTTACAACCTAAAGGGGTGGTGTCTGAATTCATTAAGTAGAAAAAGTCTAAGGTGGCGGCATACAAACCCTTAACTCTCCTCTCCGAAACAGTTCATTTAATGCATACCTGGGCCTGGGGAGGAGAGTTGGAGCTAGAGGGAACAATATGTGCAAAGGCCCTGAGGCAGGAGATAACATGGAATATTCCAGGAATTGAAGGGGAGCCAGAGAGCAAACAGGGAAGTGGTTCCATAAGAAACTGGACAGATAAGCAGGCAGGAAACAAATAATACAAGGCATGATAAACTCTGGCAAAATTTGATTCGTATTACTGAGAACAATGGTCCGTTATAGGCAAAACTTTGAGAATATGAGCAAATATCTTAATCAAACTAAGCATGAATCCCGTTTGGGGTCTCCCCTTTGTGTGGCTTTTCTGTTGCCCTTAAGCTGCCCAGCTGTGAAATATTGGAGATATGTCACCAACAGAAAGCCTGGCCGACTGCACTCGCTTCTCTGTGGCACACAGGAGACAATAACTTGGTGCAGTACATCCTGCGGTGAATTCTAAGGCATCGCTCCAAATTCCCAACCTCTAGGAATCAAATACTAAGCTAAGTACTGCTATGAAGACATTTTGCAGATGTCATTCAAGTCCCAAATCAGTTGACCTAAAGACACAGAGATTACCCAGATGGACCTGACCTAATCACATGAGCCCTGTAAAAGCAGGAAGTTTTCTCCTGCTGGTTATAGAAAGGAAAGTGAGAGAAATTTGAAGTGTGAGGAGGGGTGACTTACAGAGTTTTTCCACTGCCAAGATGGAGAGGCTACTTGGCAAGGACCAGAGAGCAGCCGCGAGAAGCTGGGCGTGGAACCTGGCTGATGGCCAGCAAGACTATGGAGACCTCAGCCTGACAATCCCAATGAAATGAATTCCACTCCCAACCAGTGATCTGGGAAGCAACTGCTTCCCTAAATACAGTCCAGCCAACACCTGGAGGGCATCTCGGAGACCCTGAGCGGAGAACTCAGCCAGGCCATGCCCAGACTTCTGACCTATAGAACTGTGGTCTGATAAAGGGTGTTGTGTAAACCAGTACGCTTTTGGTAATTTGTTACATAGCAATATCATACGCCTTGAGCTGGAGTCTCTCGCTAGATATGTGATCTTAGGCAACTTACTTTCCACCTCTTATTCATGTTCCTATTTATATAAAATGGGGATAATGATATCTCATTTCACATAGAGTCGTTGTGTGGACTGAATGAAATGAATCATTTTTGGTATAGTAGCTGATGTGATAAGGACTCAGTTTTATTATAAGCAGCAAATTTGTCCATGGTCCAGAAGTGCAATAAAAGCATATGAAGTCCATTTCCTCATTTGAAGAAAGTATATTTATAAGTATCTATTGTATTAAGATACTTAGTGTGTATATATATATATGTATGTGTGTGTGTAATCTACCTGTACTATAACTAAGAATAAAATCTTTATTTTTGTCAGTGGCCATTAGAACACTCATTCAGTGAGTACTTTGAAGCAAAGGATGTCACTGGATATCTAATTGAAGACTCTGAAACTTCAATTTCGTGATCATGGTTCGTCTGCCTTCAGAAATAGAGTGACAGTAGCCAAGCTTCCCTGTGGGATTTTACATGCTGCAGTGCAGTTTGGGTTTTGTTTGTTGCTCTTGGTTGTTTTTAGAACAAAGCACCAAGCGTGCAGAGGGGAAAAGAGATGCTCTGGTAGGGAGGAGCTTTGGGACACCATTTCAAGGGCTGCAACTCCTTAGACAACCGTGCAGAAGGACTAATTTACTACCTATATAATAGGATCATAGGTGTACCTGATCTTCCACTGTGTATAAATTTCTCTAAATTGATACATGATCTTGGTTCTTAACACACACCTTGTATATATCCTGATGTGACTAGCACAACGAATTAGTTTTTCATGTCCTCTAAACAGCTTATCCTGGAAAGCAAAAATGGTATTCTTTGGGAATATTTTGATATTCATGCAATGTCAAGCACAGTACTTTGCACATTAAATATTTGTTGAATTGAATGGGTCATCACCAGCAAACAGAAATCTGCATATGTCTCCAGAATTCTTCTCTTAAATGACCCTCTATCTCAGAAGGTTTTTACATTTTTAGGTCATGGACCCCTTTGGCAATCTGGTGAAAACTGCAAGACCCTTCTCAGAATAAGTTGCTAAATGCCCAAAGTAAAATACCTGAGACTACAATAGAAAACCAACTGCACTGAAATATAATAATCAAAACATTAAAAAACACATTTGTAATATGGTAACATATGTGCTTTTCATTAATATATTAAATAACAAACAGCTAGTGACAGGTCAAAAAATTTCTCACTATATTTCAATAGATCTGCAACATTGTAATGTTAATAACAATAATAATAATAATTCAAATATTAACAAACTATTGCTAATAGTATCCTCTCCATGGACTTGCCAGGTCCCCAGTTTGGAAACACCTTGGACCCAGGTTAAGAGCCACTGCCCTAACCAAGGCTAAATGTGACCCTTCAAATCTTTGTCAGATCATAATGAACAAAGTGCAGTAATGTAGGGAGAAAAGCACAGGCCTGGAAAATCAGCTAATGAGTTGTCACAAGGTACCTGTGTCTACTGGATCAATGTTGAGAACTTACTCTACATTTTTTTTTTCCCCAAACAGAAAACACATGGTAAGTGAGCAGTGAATGGATGTTGCTGACATGCTCCATGAGCAGTTCAGAAATCAAACCTGGAAGACTTAGTAAAGTTGGTAGCCCAGAAAAATCTTATCTCAGAAAAGACTCATTTGAAATTAATATGCTATATAATATGGACAATGAGCACGCTACCCAGAATTCAGTAACAGCTTGACAAATGTTTGTAAAATGTCAGAAACCTAACAATGAAACATATTAATAGGATAATTTAAGAAGAAAACTAGTAAACAAGTAGCCTTATGAGAAAAAGAATAAAACTCAACTTCACTTGATTCAACTTAGTCATCTCATTTTTCAAGAGCTTGAAAATAATATACACAGAAAGAAGTATAGATAACCACTAGACTACGAAATTCCCTACCATTGTAATCACAGGAATTTTTAAAGTGGTTCTCTAATAACAGTTATGTTTTCAAGACCTAAGAAACGATATAAAAATGTATGTGCTTGTACATAGAATTTTTCCTATAAGGATTATTTCAAAGTTGTATTAAAAAATGGTTGATATTTCAAATAACTGGAGATCATCCAGTAAACCTTTTAGCTAATCTTTAGGCCCATGAAAAGATTTTGAAGTAAACACACGCTAAGAAATTATTCAGCTGATTGGCAAACAGGTAAAGAAAAGTACCTTTATATTTACTTCTATCTCAAGGGGAAGAAAAAAATATTTTAAAGCCTGGATATTTTCTTTGAAATCTGAAGGTTACATGCAATTGCTTTATTCCAAAATGTTCTGCTATATGAAAAGCCTTCTGATATTTTATCTGCTGAAAGAAGACTCCATGCAACGTTGAAGTCATTTGTAATTGCTTCAAAGGCAGAGAACATAAACACATTTAATTTCTGCATTACAGATACTGCTTTAATGGGAATAGAATGGGCTGACTTATTAACAGCCACTTCCCTTTTAGTAATAGGACACCAAACACAATTCCTGAGTTTTCAGAGCCAAACTTCTTCCTATGCAATACTGGCCTTTGGTCAAAGAAAAAAAAAAATTGCAAGTTCCTTACCAAATCATAACTACATCTATTCATTTATTAAGGAGATTTTTCTTAACCACTCTAATAGAAAAATACATATGGTCACAGCTATTTCTCTTGCCTATTGCCCCTCCAGTAACCAAAATTATGCAACACATTTTTACCTTTATTAGTATTGACCTTATCAAGACCACCACCAAGTGGGAGAAATAAAAGATAAAGCAGCAAAGCAACATTTTATTTATCACATGTGTTCTATATTACTTACAGATAAAAGTGAAATGAAAGGTTCCACAGCAGGTAAAAAAAAAAAAAATTAACAAAATTGCAGATTGGGATAAATTGACTTTTTTTGGTCAAAATAATAGTTTTCTAATTTAATAAAATCTCTACGTCTTTAAAAATTTTTTTTTTAGGAGATCGGGTCTTGCTGTGTCACCCAGGCTGGAGTGCAGTGGCATGATCATAGCTCACTGCAGCCTCCAGCTCCTAGGTTCAAGTGATCCTCCTGCCTCAGCCTCCCAAGTAGCTGGGACTATACCCAGCTAATTTTTTCAAAAAAAAATTTGTAGGGACGGGATCTCCTTATGTTGTTCAGGCTGATCTTGAACTCCTGGGCTTAAGCAATCCTCCCACCTCAGCCTTCCAAAGTGCTGGGATTACAGGCGTGAACCACCAACACACCCCACCAAATAAAAGCTCTATGCCTTAACAATACCCTGCTGTGAAGGAAGGCATTGTCTAATTTTGCAGCCTGAAGTGAATTCAAAATGCAGAAAATCAAATGGCTTATTTTACTGATTAATTGTCACAAAGGTTAATGCATTTTCTTGTGGAAGTCTTTTAGTTGGAAAACAATATGACCTATACACGACACATAAATGTTTTCACTGGTCTCCGCTGCAGTGTTCCTGTCATTTGTTGTGTATTGTTCTGGATGATTTCGGAGTGGCATCACACATAGCCCCTCAGCTCTTTTCTCTAGGTGGTACATTTTCTGAAGTTCTGCAATACAATTTTGAGCATTCAAACAGACCCACAATATTGAATGGTTTGTATTTCTTTTTGAAAGTGTATGAAGCATTACAAAGAAATAGATGTGCACAGACTATATAAGTACACATGGAAATCTATGTGCATTGTGTTGTCAATTATTATAATTTTTATAAAGTTTTGTTTAAAAAGGTTTTCTTTTCTTTAATACAAAGAGGGAAAACAATGGAATTTCAGTTTGTAGTCTGTCTATAAATATTATAAATGTTAACTGTTAGTAGCAGAAATGCCTATTTTACTTATAGTATTTATTTTTCCTTGAAAACATGGTACATGCAAAAGTATCTGGATTGGGTTTTGCAGAATGAAAGACATAAATGAAACAAGAAAAACAAAGTGTGGTGGTGAGATACTGTGTGTACATTAAATTTCTAATGACATAATTTGGTGGGTTTCTTCTTTTTTAACAGTAAGCTTACGAGAATTAAACTTTATTCACATAGAAACTTGGCGCATTCATTGTATTTTACCTTTTAATATTTGAGTAGATATATACTCTTGGACTTGGGTTTCTATAATATTATATGAATGTCTACTCAAAGGTACTGTTAGCTAATGTCAGTTGCTGATGAAACCTGGCTGCAGACAAGAAAGTTTGGGTTTTCATTACTTTTTAAAAATACTTTCATTTTGAGTTCTTGTTAACAATTTGTTTTCATTTTCTTTTGTACATAACTATGCCTCTTAGTTTCTTTAATAAAGACCTCCAACACTTCTTTCTTTCTGTTGATCATGTTTTGACTTAATAGCTCTCTGTGTCGTGGAGACAATGGAATAATTCAGGCTGACATTTTTCTTGGAGAACAATGGCATTCTCTATTTATTTAATAGACAAGTATGTTTCCAGGTTTAAAATAAATAGAAATCATCAAAGGGCAAGATGACCTACTCAATGCCTTTACTCATGAATCTTCTTTGATACGAATTCTTAAGGACTTGAAAGTTTGCAGTTTCAACTTTTGTGCAACTAAAACAAATATGTTGTAACTTTCCTAGTTATTCAAAATCTATGTTAAGGCATTTAATCATAACTTTGAAAATGTCTGTGAATTATGTTATCCATGCCACTTTTGTTTTATTTGGAGAAAATAAAGTATGCAAAATCTAGACTCTGTAGCATGAAATACTACTACAGCCATGCCCCACTATCCCAGGGGAGATTGGTCCCAGGAACCACGGCAGATAACGAAATCTGCGGATTTTCAAGTCCTTTATATAAAACAATAGTAATCCCCATATAGTGGCGCATGCCTGTAGTCCCAGCTACTCAGGAGGCTGAGGCAGGAGGAACACGTGAGCCCAGGAGTTTGAGGTTGCTGTGAGCTAGGCTGACGCCACGGCACTCTAGCCCAGCAAGACTCAAAAAACAAAACAAAACATGGTATTATCCATTACAGCTCCATGAAACCTATTCAATCAATTACAGTGGATATCTACTGCATCCAGCTGGACAAAACGATGAGGATGCTTGCCATTAAGCAGCAGAGATGTCAATAGAGACAGGCCAATCCTCTTGCACGACAATGCTAGACCACATGTCGCACAAACAACAGCTTCTAGACTTGGAAACTCTGTGTCATCCACTATATTCACCAGACTTTGCACCAACTGACTACCCTTCTTCCAGGCTTTGGACCACTTCTTGCAAGGAAAAATATTCAATTCTCAACAAGTTGTGGAAAATGCCTTTCTTGATTTCCTTGCCACTCACTCTCCAGGCTTCTTTGCTGCTGGCATAAACAAGCTACCATTAAGATGGCAAAACTGTGTTGATAGTTTAGGCCCATATTTAGGTTAATTTTACTGCTTCTGAGATATAATAAACTAAACTTTCCATTCTAAATTGGACGTTTCATATTTAATGAACTAATTTCAATGCAAACGCTAGGTAAATAGTCGTTATACTGTATTGTTCAGAGAATAATGACAAGAAAAAATGTTAGTACATGTTCAGTACAGATGCAATTTTTTCCCACATATTTTTTTTTAATTTTTTTTTATTTCAGCATATTATGGGGGTACAAATATTACGGTTATGTATATTGCCCACGCCCCCCTCCCCCCTCGAGGCAGAGCCTCAAGCATGACCATACCCCATACGTTGCACATCTTACTCATTATGTTTGTATATACCCATCCCCTCCTCCCCCCTCCCACCCGCCCAACACCCGACAAATGTTATTCCTACATGTCCACTTAGGTGTTGATCCGTTAATACCAATTTGCTGGTGAGTACTTTCCCACATATTTTTGATCTGCATTTGATTGAATCTACAGAGGCAGAACCCACAAATATGGAGGGCTACCTGTAATGTGCTCTGTTATATTTATTTCTTTATTTAATATTTAGATATCTTAATTTAATATGTGGTTCCTAAGAGTCCAGCCCTTACCAACTATGGGGGACTTAAATAAACATCACAGAATCAATGCTTGAATTATTCTGCCTTTGTTGCTTCATTCAAAGCCACAGTGGGTGACTGCAGACCCCTTAGTTGTCCATATACTCTAGACATGCTATAATCCTCACCACACTCACAAGCAGTCAACAATGCACCCAAACTCAAACTTGGCACTGAAATACCACAGTATTTATTGAGTTGTGATAAAATGCCATATATTCTTTTTTATAAAATTTATTATAGTGATTCGGTTTAACTATAAATGATACTTGGGTTAATAAGTTAAGAAAAAACGGTGTGGTGTTTAACACAGAACTTTTAAAATAATTATTAATATTTATTTCCATTAGGCTGTTGTACATTATAATCAAACAATTGATTATGCAGTCATCTTTTTAGTCTTGGCATTTCTAAATATTTTCCGATATCTCTAGAAATAATGTCTAAGTCTACCTTTATTAGCATGGAATCTAGGCAAAATTCCAGTTATCTCTTTATGGTCTTTCTTATTTAAAAAAAAAAGGCAATTTGACAGCTAACTTGAAAAGAGTTATCTATAGTCCCAAGAAGATTTGGAATATAAAAATCCCGTTAAATGGTTCTGTTTCCACTTAGCCCATATTATATATCAATGCAGCTTAATAGAGCAGTCACTCTTTCCTCGTGGAATACAAACTTTGTTCTTTGTGAATATTAAGACTGAAGTGTTAGAAACATAAACCAGCATTCTACTGGGCTGCTTTTGCTCAATTGTGACATTATTCTAAGATTTGCCAAAGAAAAAACTGCAGTAATCATAGGAAAATTGAGAATGTTTGTCTGGTTCCCAGCTATCTAGGTTAAATCTCAGGATGTCTGTGAGACTGCATCTGTATCAAACATGTTTCTGCCTGGACAGTTTTAAATTTCCTAATAGGAAAAAGAGACCCAATTATCTTGTATGCCCAAATGACTATATTTGGGATTGGTTCCTGCCTGCATGGTGTCTTTCCAGCTTACGAGATTATTTTGGGGAACCCTTAAATTCATTTTGAGAATTGGAGTATAATTTGAGTGGTCACATAACTCTTACCTGTGCCTAGATCAGTAATCTTATAGTGGTAGGAACTTCATCATCACCTCAGTATCCCCAATCCTTATCAAAAGTTTCCTATTTCCTTGCACTTGGTAAACTATGTATTGTATAAATGGGGAAGGTTATTTTGAATGGAGGAAAAATCCAGTCACCCAATTCAATCTTTCATTCAAAAACATTCTGTGCCTGCTTACTATAGAACAGGCTCTTCCAAGCACAGGGCACATAGTGGTGGATAAAACAAATGTGATAATGTCCACATGTCACTTACAGTGCCTGATGCTTAATGGATTTCTCAAAAGGAGCCCAAAGAGTCCTTTCTAAAATCAAGAGCCCCTTTGATTTCCAAGGCTGGCCAGAAACAGTCTTTCTTGCTTTCAAAAAGGCTGTGGGTTCCCCTTCTCCCCTTTCTCAGGTTGAAATAAAAACTAGGCATAGTTTTGGGCTGTGAACTTTGAAAGGGAAGGAAATATTGGCAGAACTTCCAGGGACATTAGTGCTATACTATGGAATGCTTTGAAAGCTATTATGTCAAATGAAGACCTCTGTAAGATGCTGTTTAGATGTTGCATCATCTTACCTCCAACACCAAGGGCTAGGTGCGGCCAGTTTAGCATGCCTTCAAGCAAGGGTTTATAGAGACAATTTTTCAGAAACCTTGGCTCTGGGCAATCTCTCCTTTGCACTCATTACTTGACTCTGACCTATTGACTTCAGAATATCCTGAAATTGAGCCTCACATATCTTCAATCTCTGGAAAATTATTTATGTCCCTCAATTCAACTGTTCCATCTGGTTTGTGGTCTAAAAATAAAAAAAGCTATCAGGAATTTGTTAGAATTTCTTTCTTTCTCTTTCTCTTTCTTTCCTCTCTCTCCTTCTTCCTTCCTTATTTCCTTCCTCCCACCCTTCCTTCCTTCTTTCCATCCTTCTTTCTCTCCCTCCCTCCCTCCTTCCTTCCTTTCTTCTTTTCTTCCTCCTTCTTTCCAGTTAGAGATGCTGTAAATACTGTTGGCATTTCATCAATTAGAAAAGTCTGCTGATTTGGTCAAGTTGTTAGGCCGCTGCAATTTCACCTTCATTCCTGCTCTTCAGCTTTGTTCGCTCTCTCTCACCGCGGCTCTACCAGAAGCACACAGACTGGACAGATGCTACCAATTCCTGACACCACTTTTATATAAATGAATACTATGCTGGCATTAAATTCTCAGCTTAGACTAAATAAAAAATACAAAATCATAGGAGTAAATAAATTACAGTGGCACATTTTTGAGTACTTTAAAGTAATTATATAAATATAAAAACATAAATGATAATAATAAAAACTAAAGTATTTTTCTTTAGAGTATTTTTAGGTAGAAATTCTAAATTGACAGGAGGGAAAACTCAAAGCAAACTAGACCTTATAACTGAAAAATAATAAAGATTTATAGGTACTAAGATTCTTGAGAAAAATTGTTTTAAAAATGGGAACAAAAATAGCCTCCCGGTGGCTATTTTCTGGAATTGCTACAGGTGAAATGCAATGACCATTATACATCTTTGAAGCAAAACCATAGGAAAATAATGAAGAATGTGGGGAATAACGTAAATTGAGAGGCAAAACTCTTATTTCCAGATAGGACAGTGTCTTTTCCTGCTGACAGAAAAGCCTCAGGTCCCATGTTGGCATTATTAGTCATTTAAGAATACAAGTATTAACAGATCATCTAAAAGTGATCCTCATTAGTGAAAAGTTGCTGATGAGGACAATGACTTTGAGGCAATAGTCTGTATCATGAGGTTCCAGATTATTTGAGGGTTTTGATTTTGAAAACTCTTGACTTTGCTGACTCATATCTTTCCCTTCTCCCAAAACAGGTTTTCCAGATCATTCTTTCTTAACCGTTTGTCATGTTTCTCATGATGGAGAATTGACATTAAACAAAGTAGGCAGCTGAGAAAAAAATATGTCATCTTAAGAGAAAAAAATTGATATGCTCAGTAGTAAAATGGTAATTTGAAAACTGTCTATAATTAGCACCAATGACCCATTTACCATGTTTCTGTGCCTCTTCTATCTATTCCAAATACTTTGGACATTTTAAAATTAAAAGTATGTAAGAATAGAGAATTTAGAAATAGGCCCTTACACTTATTGATTTTTTTTTTTTTGACAAGGGTGCAAAGGCAATCCAATAACAAAAGGACAGTCTTTTTAATAAATGATGCTGGGAAAATTGGATATTCATATGCCAAAAAAATTCACTGAGATCTTTACCCCAGAGCTAAGACTATAAAACTAGCTAGAAGAAAACCTAAGAGAAAGTATTATAACCTTAGGTTTGGGCAAGATATCTTAGTCATGACACCCAAAACAAATTCCATTAAAAAATTGCTAAATTAAATTGCATCTAAATGAAAAATTTTACTCTTCCAAAGATATAATTAGAAAAATTAAAAGATACAACATATACTTGATATCATATTTATAAATTATATATCTGACTTAGAGCTTGTATTTAGAATGTAAAAGAACTATTACAACTCAATAATAAGAAGATAAACCATTTAAACATGGTCAAAATATTTTTAAAGACATTTTACCAAAGAAGATATAGGAAAAGCTAATAAGCATCTGAGCAGATGTTTAACATTTTTAGTCATTTAAAAATGCAAATTAAAGTTACACTGAGATACCACTTTATACCCACAGGAATGGTTATAATCCAAGATATTGAAAACAATAAACGTTGATGCAAATATGGAGAAACTTGAATCCTCATAATTCTCTCTGGTGGAAATGCAAAAGGCTATAACTACTTTGGAAAACACGTTGGCAGTTTATAAAAGTTAAATTTGTATTTAACCATATAATGAAGCAATGCCTTTTCTACCTACCCAAGAGAAATGAGAACATAAGAACACACAAAGGCACATTTGCAGATGTCCTAGAAACATCATTTTTAATAGCCCAAACCTGGAACAAATCCTGATGTCTATCAACTAGTGAATAAATCCACAAAATGTGGATAAAGCAATATTATTTAGCAATAAAGAGGAATGAACTACTGATACATGCAATAACATGTATGAACCTCAACAATATTATGCTGAGTGAAAGAAGCCAGATCTAAAAATAAACCTCATACTGCATGTATTTGTTTATACAAAATTTCTAGCAAAGGTAAATATACAGAGACAGAAAGCAGATCAGCAGTTACCTGAGGCCGGAAGGGGTAGCAGGATTGACTGTAAGTGGGCATGAAGGAACAGCTTGGGCTGATAAAAATGTGCTAAAATTGCATTGTGGTAGGGGTTGCGCATCTGTATAAATTTTAATAAAAATCACTGACTGTCATACCTGTAATTGGTGAATTTTATGGTGAATAAATTATTCATAAATTATATCTTCATAAGGATATTACACTTTTTTAAAGTATGTGGAAGGCAAGGCTCTACTAACATAGCTATTTTTTATACTAAAGAATAAGCAAACATTGATGCCTATTAGGAATAGAATGTTTATAGAAAAGAATGACTGATTTACTTCTGCTTGTAAAAAATATTTCAAAGCCTAATGTTGTCATGGTTTCCTGACAGACAGCAAGTGGACCTCAAGGACTATTTTCACATAAAGTAAATTCAAGGAGCATTGTCCCTGCCCTGGTTTCTTTGTAACTCTACACAGTAAATCAAGCAATTCATAAGAATACTGAGGTTTTTTTTTTTTTTTTTTAGGATCCTGTATCAAAGATTATTTTTGTCTGTCTAAAACTGTTATTGACACACTACATACAAAATTACCTGCACATAAAGCGCTGAAGAGTCTTGAATGAAGGCTAGAAAGGACCAAGCAATACAAATTCCACTTTTAGAAATAAAATATAAATATTAAACTCAGAGAGATACAATTTTTCTCATCAGAATTCACATCTTCTTTTTGACTCCTTCTAGTACAGGAGATATCAAGGCAGATGTGGGGACAGAAAGGAAAGAGAGAGGGGAATATTTTGGATAATATTCAATAGTAAGGAATGCAACTTATTTGTATTTTAAGATCTTTCATTATTGATTTCTTGGCATGTCGCTTTATTTGACTATTTTATTGATTGATTGATTGATTGATTGAGACAGTCTCACTGTGTTGCCCGGGCTAGAGTGCTGTGACATCAGTTTAGCTCACAGCAACCTCAAACTCTTGGGCTCAAGTGATCCTTCTGCCTCAGCCTCCCCGAGTAGCTAGGACTACAGGCATGTGCCACCACACCCGGCTATTTTTTTATTTTTATTTTTTTTTAGTTGCCTGGCTAATTTCTTTCTATTTTTTCAGTAGAGATGGGATCTCACTCTTGCTGAGGCTGGTCTCGAACTCCTTAGCTCAAACGGTACTCCCGCCTCAGCCTTCCAGAGTGCTAGGATGACTGGCATGAGCCACCGCGTCCCACCTATTTGACGATCTTAATTCGATAAAACAAACTAGATTCATTTTTAAATATAAGGCACTTGTTTTGTTATACCTTCATCAAATGATACTTTCACTGTCTTTAATTCTAATAAGCCAAGGTTTATTGCAATTCAGTTCAACTCAATGTCCATGGAGATTAAAAGACAATGGTTGAAGAGAGAAGGCAGGATAGGTTTAAGGTATATCTGTTTAAGGTATATCATGCTCTGGTTAAGAACAAGTGTACCAGTGCCAAGAAAGCTTTTGTCAGCAAAGAATCTATGGAACAGAAACATTTTCATCAGATACAACCTGGTGCAACGGACAGGGTGGGGAGGATGAAGTGAGAGCATGGCTTCCGAAGTCTGTGGCCGTAGGCCCACAGCAGGGCGTGTTCACCTGTGAAAGCTGTGTTCCAAAGGGGCAGGGGTGGTCAGGGACTAGAAGATCAGGACTTTGTCACAGACCCAGTCTCCTGGAAAAAATTGGGTATGGTTTCAGTGGGAACATCTGCAAATTGAGGATGGAGGCTGGACATATAATCCTGTGGGGATTTAAAGCTACAGTAGTGATATTATGATCCATATCTGTGTGGTTTTGTTCACAGTGCCTGGCTCATAACTCCCATAGCCGTTGCTGCAGTCTTTGGTTGTCATGTTGGGGCACTTTAGGCCTCAGGAAACAGGATCTCTCTCTCTGACTTTCTCCTGTCCTCCTTTTACCTGCCTGAGGCAGGACTCTAATCTGAATGTGAGTCAAAAGACCCTCATTCCGGAGAGAGTCCTGCCCCACACCCTGGAGGAAGGAATGCCACAGAGAGGCCAGGAAGAATCTGAACAGACAGGCCTTGCTGGGTTTCCCCACTCAGTCTATTAGTATGAGATTATACCCTTTTTATCCAATCGCATTTCTGCATGGTTTTCAATGCTGCTTATGTAATGAAGCCTCCATAAAGCCCCAAAGAGCAGGCTTCGGAGAGCTTCCATATAGCTGAACTTGCGGAGGCTCCTGGGGAGTGGTGAGCCCAGGCGGGGCATGGAAGTTCACATCCCTTCCCCCACACCAAGCCCTACACACTGCTTCAAAGGTATCCTATGTAACATCCTTTATAATAAACGTGTTTCCCAGAGTTCTGTGAACCACTCCAGCAAATTAACGGAACCCAAATAGGGGGTCGTGGGAACCCCAACTTGAAGGTGGCTGATCTGAAGTTCCAGAGGCCTGGACTTGTGACTGGTGTCTGAATGTGGGGGGAGTCCTGGGGACTGAACCCCCCACCTGTGGGATTTGATGCTATCTCTGGGTAGATAGTGTTGGAAATGCATTAGCGAACACCTAGCTGGTGTCTGCAGCAGAACTGATTGCTTGCTTGCTGATGGGGAGAAATCCCCACATATTTTGAGGTCACAGAAGTCTTCTGTGTTGATGATCGTTGTTGTGGTGTGAAAGTAGAAGAAAAGGCACACTTTGAGTGTTTTTCCTTAACATCAACTTTGTTATTTCCATAACCATGTTTAAAATTGTGCAAGATTCAGTCTGTAAAATGACTATTGCTCGAGAGAAAACTATTAAAGCTAAGTGATGAGTACTTTTATGTGAGTTATTTTGCTTTTGATTATTGTTTTCCATGAAAATGTACAGCTTACATTGGAATATAACTTGTTGAAGTTGCCATCACAATTGTGTTTTTGTCATGTAGTTGGACTACATGCCTCACATAACCTTCTTGAGTAATTAGATCTATTAACTGTTAATAATGACTTGACCACTTCAGTTCTATATTTCTCATGGGCCTTTTTAAATTCCTAAAATGAGCTCCCTATGTCCTTAATTTCCCATGTAACTGAAAAGCTTAGAGTGGGAAACTAAGGGTTCCCAAGTGTTGAAAGACTGATCTATGCCTCTCCTCTCCATTTTTCACTAAGTCATAAGTTGACTTTTACTCTCTTAACATACAAGGAATTACATTAATCATACAAGTTGAGAAAAACTTTACCTGGCATTCATAATCTAAGTTAATTAATCTATTTTGAAATTTTTCTATTGCATTATTCTATTTGATTTTATAAATCGGCCTGCAAGAAGAACATACTACAGTACTTATTTGCTTGCACATTAAGAAATTCAAAATTACAAAGTGGGGTAATCCATGTTATACAGAGGCAAGTTTCAATACAGTTAGAAAAAAACTTTTTTTAATTCCTGCCAACACTGCTTCCAAACATCCATAGTGGGATTGAAACATGCCTTCAAGTCTTAGAAATCAGAATCTGTCACTGGTCAGAGTTTGTAATGTCAAAAGAAGGGAAGGAAAGACTTGAGGAAGCATGCACACAATTTCATGAAATTTATTTCTAGGAAAAAACTGTTCCTTATATTTTCAAAAATATAAGGAGGGTTATAGAAGGTTCTGTGACTTGCTAGGTGAAGATACAATAATTAGAATCAAAGTGTGTATTTTAATTGGAATTAGTTAAATTCTTAAAGCTGACATGAGAGATAAACATTTTCATACATGAAACACAGAAAAGATTCAGAAAAGTTCAAAACAGTTTTACTCCCCAGCATTTGGGAAGTCATCTGGTGAAACAGAAATGGCGAGGTAATATAGGACATTATCCAGGTTTTCTGGCTCTATCTAAGCATTCTCTTTGGCCTTTAAAACATTAAGTAACACAGAGCAGACTGCAGCTATGCTGGGTATTCTCTTTCAGTGTTTTATTACTTTCTAAGCTGACAGCAAAATATTTTGGCAAGTTTATTCAACATTAGACTCTAATTGTCTTAAGTCTAAAGGAAGTTAGTAATTGCTTTGCAAATACTAAAGATAGAAATGGTATATTTTAAATCTAGGATTTATTCTTTCTGGTTTGTTACATATTTTGTCCAGACTTTTTAAGAATTATGGGAGTTGAATTTTGTCATTTTGCCAGGAATGTATTCATGCACATAAATTGAAGGAGATGGGATGATAGGACAGTGTTTGTGAAATATTTTTAGGAGAGAATAAAATGAAAGTACGTGGTGTCTGTTTTCTTCAGGGTACAATACTTCATCTAGAGAACAGCGTTTAAATTTGTTTTGCATTCTATCATTCTCATTCTCCTAGAAGATAAACTTGGAGTTGGCTATATCCTGATGATACTTTAGACTCATAAACTCACCAAGGATACTATGTCTTCTTGGATGTGATCTAGGTAGATGTTGTTAATGAAAAGGAATTAGAAAAAGAATAAAGGGAAGGGAGAAATAGGTGCTAGAATTGAAAGGAGGGTGTTCTATCTAGGTGTTGTATCAGTCAGAATGGATTAGATTATGCTATGGTAAGAAAAAAAATCTTAGTGGATTAACACAACAGAAGTTTGCTTCTCATGCACATTCCCTGTCCAGCATACATCAGCAGGGGGTTCCACTCATCTCGGTTGCACAGTGGCCTGGGACGACAAAGGCTTCATCCTTGTATAGCTCCACTGCACCAGTGGGAAGCGGCTTGTGGCAAATCTTAATCTGGTTCTTAAAGCTTCTGCTTGGATTTCATTGGCCAGAGCAATTTACTTGGCCATGGTGGGAAAGCATGATTCTACCCTGTGCCCAAAAAGAGAGAGCCAGAAATCAGTGGCAGAAGAGGCAGAAAATAGTGGTGATACACTCTACCGGTGACTTAATCAGTATAATAAATGACATGCAATGATTTGTTGGAGAGCTAACTGATCACATCTTAAAAAGACAATCAGTTTTACTCTCAATGACTTACTTCACTTTCTTCAGTTAGACTATTCATTAGAAAAAGAAACACTGTTAAGAATTGGAAAGTCCTCTGTGGTATGTGTCATTTCCATTTAGTCTCGATCTCAACAGTCATTATGATTTCTAACTGGAAAGAAGAAAGTGGTTCTCAAAGTGATTGGTCTTGCCCTAACAAATATTTTCATTAAATTCCCTGAAATTGGTCTGAGGTATATATTAATATTTCACTAGGCATGAGAAAGCCCTTGGACATTTTGTCTTGCACAGATAATTCTTACGGAATATTAATTATTCCCATTATGTAGCCAGGTCTTGGTGCTTAAAACCAAACCAAATTACAACTAACATAACAATTATATAGTCCTCCCTCGGTATCCACGGAGATTAGTTCTAGGACCAAAAATCCACGAATGCTCAAATCCCTTATATAAAATAGTGTAATATTTGCATATAACGTATGCACATCCTCCTTATACTTGAAATCCTCTCTGGATTACTTATAATACCTAATATCATGTAAATGCTATATAAATAGTTGCTATCTTGTATCTTTAGGGAACAACGACAAAAACAAAAAACCTGTACATATTCAGTACAGACACAACCATTCATTTTTCCTCCCATCCAAGGTTGATTGAATCCACAATGTGGAACCCACAGATACAGAGGAATCTCTGTACTCTATTGGTTAAGTCTGTTTATTAAATATATCATATTGTTCCCATAGGAGCCATTGAACACTGTCTATAGGAAGTATTGCTTCACAGCTCCACACATGTTGGAGCCCCAACATATGGTCACAGCAGGTCAAAGTGTGACAGATGGATATTTTAACACTGACTAAAGTTATCATATTTTTCATCTCAATTGTTATAGTACTTAGTATGAAAGATGATTTTGTGCCACCTCTACGCTGAAGAAGTGCTCTACAATATATAATCTGGACTCTCAGAACACAATAGGTTCTCAGTGGAAATTTGAGAGTGGATGGAAGAGGAGTCAATTTTCTGAAACATTTTCTTTCCTGCGGCAATGCAGTACTCAAAAGGAAGGCATGTGATTATTTCTGAAAGTACATAATGAATACATGTTATAACATTAACCTGTCAACATAACCAGCAAAGTAAAATGTAAAGAACACATTCTTTTACTAATAGTGCAGCAGAGTAGTCACCCCTCCTCCTGTAGATATGGAAGGGAAAGGTAGGCAGTGAGGAATATGTAACGAAGTGAATGCCCTGAAAAAGAGGGCAAAAATATTTTCTGTTGTTTTTTTTTTTAAAAAACATCCTCCACTGCTTTTTGAAAACTAAAAACTGCACCCCTGCCTCAGGCCGGTGGTTGGGAAGGGCAGGGGTAAATCTTTTGTTGTTTGTGCTGCAGGAGATGGCTCAGCCAGGACCTGAGGGAGGGAGGTTCTGCATGGAGGTCACAGGATTGCCTTCAACAGAGATGGGACCATCAGGGTCATCAACTGTAGATGAACAGCAATTGCCTGAAGCTGAGCACTCACCCTTTAAAAGCTCCCTATTTCTGTTTATTGTGAGGCTGATGGCATTTCAGACAGGAGTCTCCATCGTCCTTATTTGTTGGCAAAGTAATAAACCTCTGTTTCCTTCCCCTCAAACCACTTGTCCTCATTCTTCTGATACAGCCTTGGGGACTAGTGCAGGGCTTTTGGGAACAATAGGTCAGCAGTGGGACAAAATGTGAGGTCAGTTCTTCCACACCCTCCCATAGTGATGTCATATCATCAAGGTAGAAGAACACCCTTATTTACTACTGTTACTTTTATGTAGAAAGCTGTTAAAAAGAAAAACTACAGAAATTGAAGAGAAAAAAAATGCACTCAAACAGGTTTTTAAAATGCTATAGATCTGAACAAGAATGAATAGAACGTACTTTAGAGATGTGGGATGGCGGGGTAATTCGGTGTTTTTATAGTGGAAATTTTTTAATCACAAGGCCTCATATATTGAAATGAAAACTGAACAGGAAACCCATTTTCTTTTGATTTGGGTCAATGGAGTCCTGAGGCTGAGATTTAAAACTCCCCAGTAAATGTTGGGTTTTACAGTGGTTGGCAAATTTATTTGCATACAACCATTGAATTAATGGGTATTTTACTTAAAAAAATAGAGAAAAACAAACATAATAGAGGATATAAATCACTCATAGCCCTTTAAAATTTATGTGGGCTCTGAAGTGAAAGTCTCTTTGTCCTTTTAGTTCTTATGTTTTTTTCCTCTGTGCTATGCAAACATACACACACAGATGTATGTATCTTTTTAAAAGGGATGGGTCATGGCATACACACTGATTGCCAGTTTCTTT
This sequence comes from Cheirogaleus medius, assembly GCA_008086735.1. NCBI lineage: Eukaryota > Metazoa > Chordata > Mammalia > Primates > Cheirogaleidae > Cheirogaleus > Cheirogaleus medius. The sequence continues at coordinate 18,391,824 of VBSM01001124.1, forward strand.
TTAAATGTACTGTATTACATACACCTTTTAGGTCCACACACAGAATGTTGTGTCACTGAAATAACTACTTAGTATACTGATTGATGTTCCCTAATTTACCCAGTCATTCCCCTAGTGGTGGACATTTTTCTTGTTTCTAATTTTATACTATTACAAATAAAGCTGGAGTCAGTATCCTTTTAAATATTGCGAGTACTTTAAACCTGTCTTAATTATAAGAACCAAAACATCTTGATTATAATAAAATGTGTCAATTATAAATGTTATGGGATCCATAGGAAGAAAACAGGAGAGAGAAAGGATGCACAACAAGAAGAAATCTTGTCTATCAACAATCACATGGAGAACTCAGTGCACATTTCTTCTCTATGGAGTTTTCAGAACGTTCTACATATGATATTGTAGAGGTGAAGGATGAGACATTCTAGCATGCCACGGGTCCTCAAAGACCCTAAACGTGTCACCTCATGCAGGTTTCTGGTCTTAGGGTGCACTTTCAAGTGTCACATGGCTTGGGAATGGTTATAACTGTGAGAGATGTTACTTAGGTGGACTATACCTAACAACAGACTGCTAAGGCTATGAGCTCCCAGTATAAGGTTTCTGTTTGGTTTTGAGAGTAAAGAAGAAAAAGGTCTCAGATCCCAAATGCTGCTTGAGGAAACATAAACTTTAAATTTTAGTTTCCAAAATGTAAATACAGATGGTATGCACTTTACTATTAACTGACCAAGGTTCATCTTGGAGAGATTTCATTAACTTACATATCAAAATTATTTTCCTTATTTGACATCAAGTGTTTTTCTCCAATAATTTGCAAAACAAAACAAAAAACCAAAACTCCAAGTAAAACTTTACTGCAGAATGGAGATAACGCTTTATAAATTCAGATGGATTTCAGGATCCAATCTGGAAAAGACTGAAACTTATTTTTAAAAATTACATTTGGAGTTATGCTGTGCCAAAATTTACGTTTTATTTTAAATGAATTCTGGAACATTTTAAATCTACATAAACCTCACTCTACCTTACTCATGGTGACTGTGATATGTATGATCCCTCTAACTTTTCAGTTGATTGTTTAGTTTTACATGTTTCTTCTTCCATTAATTTTATTGTTTATGTCAGATTTCAGCTGGTTGTAATTTTTCTCAGAATATTTAGTGGCTTTATACTAGGGAATTGAGACATTAGTTTATCATCATCCAGTTTTCAAGTTCATAGTTGAATCCCTCATATATTATCATCAGGTAGAAACCATAAGCATTTATTAACTTCTCATCCATTGGCTAGCTTCATAGACAAGGAAACGGAGAAGATCTATGCTTGAGAATATTTAATTTTTAGATCGTAGAAATATGGGCCTTATATTAATATTTTAATTCTCATAATTTTGTTTTAAATTTTATAGTTAGAGAATACCATTAAGCAAACCCATAGTCCATTTATAGATTTTTATAGAAGAAATCTATATTCTAGTTATATTTTTGTTTCTTTCTAAGGGAATCCAAGTCTGTAGGGGTCTATTCAATGTAGGTCCTCTTAATTCAGGGGCATAAATGAACAAGTCACAATAAGTAATGTTGGCTGATATTCACAACCTTTCAATTAATAGTGTATTAGTGCAGACATAATAAAAATTCAAAGTCTTAAGCTACCACAAGTCATGTGATTTAGTTATTACACATTGTAGACTTATACTTGAAATTTTATCTATGTTTCAAAGAGTTGATTCCATTAGCAAAAATTATGTAATGATCCTGTGCAAAATAATTGCAACTGGCTGTCTTTAAACTGGTCGTGTAGTCTCCTGTTTGCCACTATCACCAGCACTGGCAATTTTTATTTTTAACCTGTTCTATATCATTAATTTATCTTACCTGTCTGGCCCTTATAAGTCTTTATATTATTCATCTCTTAAATTCATCTCTTAAATAAACCTAATTAAATTATATTAAACCTCTTAAATTATATTCACCTCTTAAATAAACCTATTTTGTTTTATATGATAACATCCAAGGAAAAATGTTTACTAATTGACTCAGTGCTATAATATTTCCAGTCAGTTTCAAGTAAGCGCTATAGTTAAGATCATTAGTTTTGGCCATCCAATGTCTGAATCATCCCTTTATGGAATGCCCCATTTTAGGACCTTCATGAAAGACGGAAGTTGAAAATGCCAGAGACTATTGTCCAAGGATCCCCTGTGGTTGAAATATGATCACCCGAACTAAGTTCTTCAGTCAAGTCCCCCGGCCTCAGAGACTCTCCAGCAATGGCAGTGGTCATGATGGACTGAGTCCCAAGAGAGAAGCAGCGATGTGAAGGGTGGGGTCCAGTGACCAGTGTTAATTGTACTGGAGGTGCAGGCTGCAGCATGTAATGTCTAACAGTGGCAACAGCTGTGGTATCCTCCCTGGGTCAGTTCCACAACAGAATTTTAGATGCTGTTCCTGTGGTGGGTAACCCAGATCACCTCTCCAAACCTCCTGATGAGTCTGTAAGCTACTCAACGGCCATTAACAAATTTCTTCTCTATTCAAGTCAGTTATTTAATAGAAACTTGACTAACTGGTCTTAGCCTTTTATAAAACATTAAGAGTTGCCTTTCTTCACTACAGGAGCCAGCAAACTTTTTCTGTAAAGGCCCAGAGAGTAACTATATTGCTTTTGCAGGCTATATGGCCTTTACGGCAACTACCAAACTCTGCCATTGCATTGAAAAAGAAGTTTACAATAATAAATAAATGAGCACAGTTATGTTCCAATACAACTTTATTTATAAAAGCTGACAGTGAACTGGATTTAGTCTACAAGTTGGATTTTGTGAATATCTGCTCTGCTACTTTAATGAGAGACCTTGTACTGGACTGGACTTGAATCTGTTGGCTGAAATCATGCCATCCAGTTGTAGCCACCCCTGTCCTCTGTGTTCAACATTCTCTAAACCTAACGACTTTCTAATACCTTTCTGAGACTTCATCCCACATTGACATTACTAACTATGCATGCTCTACTACTCCTAATTCTCAAAATAAGTGTTTGGCTTATGAATTTATAAAAAGCAATCTCTCTTCTGTAATAGAAACATAATATCTAAAATCATTTTCAAGATGTAATTCATCTTCAAATGGTGAAATATAGATGCCAATACATTCTTACATAAGAAGACTGTTTTGAATTTATTTAATAGTGCAGTAATAATTAGGTGACAATTTTAATTTCATGGGGCTGATATCTCTGTAAGCATATCAGGAACATGCTGTGTAAATGAGGATTATGACAACCAGTGAGGATATGTTAATATAAATCTAAGACACAAGATTGTTATGTAATTTTAACAGAATCAACTCTTTGAAACGTGGATTAGAATTTCTTTTTTTATTGTTTTTTTATTTCAGCATATTATGGGGGTACAGATGTTTAGGTTACGTATATTGCCTTTGCCCCACCTGAGTCAGAGCTTTAAGCGTGTCCATCCCCCAGATGGTGCACATCACACCCATTAGGTGTGTATATACCCATCTCCTCCTCCAGCCTCCCATCTGCCCAACACCCAGTGAATGCTATTACTATATATGCACGTAAGTGTTGATCAGTTAATACTAGTTTGCTGGTGAGTACATATGGTGCTTGTTTTTCCATTCTTGTGATACTTCACTTAGTAGAATGGGCTCCTGTTATAAGTCTGTAATGCTTAATTAAATCATATGATTGTGTCATCTTAAGACTTAAAATATTTATTAATGTACCTGCACTAGAATATTGTTAAATTGAAAGGTCCTGATTACTGGCCAATACACTTATAATGATCATTTGACACAACAGAAAACACTCTATTGCTGTTTTCTTAGTTTGGTCACTTAAACCACTTTTCCCGCAAAAATGGGAATAGAATCCTTCAGAAAACTCTCCTGAAATACTTTGTGTTGACTGAGATGTGATTCTTTACTCTGGATATTTCAGGCTCTGTTCTGATCTGAAAAGAAGACAAGTTAGGATGACACTGTAGGAAATTCTCTTCTAAAGCTCTATGAACACATGCCACTATCCGTATCCACCTACCTTAAGTAATAACATTGTAAAAATTATAAGCTAATCAACCAAAGAAGTTATTTTCTATTGATGTGAGCCAAGTCTTTATTGGTTTCTCATATTTCTCTCACCCTGGAGAACAGTACTTGACTGCCTTTGTTTTCAACTATATTTAAGGATATTTGTAGAGCAAGCAGCTTTGAGAGATAGAGCAAAAGGCAGCTTTATTTACTCTTCAGTATGATAAAGATAATGTCTTCCTTCAGGGCAAAGGTCAGGAAAGCTTGTTTACTGCTCATTATAAAAGATTAGGTTTCCATCAACTCAAGGTTTTCTTCCTATAATGTGGCCCACTGCATGCAAAGGCATCTTTGCTTCACCCCGTGTCATTAATCATGCTCCATGTCTGTCCCAGGAGTCTCATGTTTTTTTCCAGCATCCAAGAAACTGTGGCAGGCTATTTTATTAGCTTGTAAATAGTGTAAAAAATATGGGATCCTACATTTTATTTCATGAGAGTTGAGAATAGATCAGACATCATAAAATATAATATATATGTAGAATCTGAGATTTTTTTAATCCTGCTTGAAAACTAACAATATATTATTTAGTTATCTATCTATCTATAGCTAGATATAAATAGATATATGTCTATTTTCAAATGGCATTAAATATAATTTACACTGTCATTATTAATAGTTTTATAAAAAGACTTACAATTGCATTTTTCAATTGCTCTTTGGAACAATAAAATTCAGATATTTGATTTTGTAACATGCGATTTATGCCTTATTCAAAAATCCTTTTGTCCTTTAATTAAAGCATATCATGTGAAAAGCTCTCTGTAAAGTGCAATAAATAAAAAGGTAGAATTGTTCCTACCCTTGGACAAGTGAAAATTTAGTAGAGAGGGAGACACTTAAGTGAGCATGTATAATATACATTTCTAAGTATTATAATAAAGGTGTATTGTTGGACACCCTTACTGGAAAATTGAATGCCAATATTGGACAATTTAACATCTAATTCTGCCTGGGAGAAAAAGAGAAGGTTTTACAGAGTCCTGTTAGAGCAGAGAAGGCAAAGGTAAGCCATGGAGTATGGAAACACTTTTCTGGAAAGATAAGAGCAGGAATAGATTTCAGGGATTGAAAACAGCACGTTGGCATAACTTATTTTGTATAGCTAAAGCTATACTACATAGGAAAAGAGCCAAACATCTGCTGGCTTTGAATGCCAAGGAAAAAGTTTAGAATTTTTCTGGAAGGGAATGGGGAGCATGTAAAGGATTTCAAGAAGAAAAGTGACATGCTGTGTGTCCCTCTATTATGGGCTGAAGTGTCTTCCCTCCAGTTCTTGTTTTAAAGCACTAACCTCCCACATGACTGCACTTGGAGATAGAGCCTTTAAAGAAGTAATTAAAGTTAAATGATGTCATACAAATGGGGCCTTAATCCAGTAGAACTTGTGTCCTTATCAGAAGAGAAAGAGACGCCGAGGAGGGGGCGTGCACAGAGAAAAGGCCATGGTGCGGACACAGTGAGACAGTGGCCACCTACAAGCCATGGAGAGAGGCTTTAGAAGAAATCATCCTTGCTGGCACCTTGATCTTGGACTTCCACACTCCAGAACTATCAGAAACTAAATTTCTATTGTTTAAGCCACCAAGTCTGTGGTACTTTTTTATGGTAGCCCTAACAAACTAATACATCCTCTTTATGATTTTTCATAGGATTTATCAGAATGTTACATATTCTATACATATTTTATTGTTTACTATCTTAAACATATACATTCTTTCAGAGCAGGGGCTTTTTGTTGTTATTGCTCACTGAGGCAGCCTCAGTGCCTAAAATAGTACGCAACACATAGTTGGTACTTTTTTAGTGTTTCTTGATAAATGAATAGAAGCCACATGGAGTATGAATTATAGACAAAAAAAAAAGCTTGAGATTGGAGTCAGAATTCTCATTAGAAGTTATTATAATACATAGATGTGAAATTATGTGTGATGGTCTGATCAAATACATTCTTTGAGATAGGAATATAGAAATAGATTTGGAGGAGATAATGAATTTATTTTAGAACATTTCAAGTTTGAGATACCAGTAAGACATCTACATGGAGACTTCTAGTTAGCAGTTGGATATATTGCTCATCTGCTCTGGTAAGAAATTTGACTAAATGTAAACATTAGAGAGTCGTGTCTAACACTTGTCAAGTCTTAGACAAAGCCATGGCCCAAACTGAGACTGCCCATAGAGAGGTCAGCTGAGTAGAAAATGCATTCTTTTAAAATGCCATATCTAAAAAGGAAGACAGAAAAAGAACTTGAGAATAAGAAACCAGAGAGGCAGAGAACCAGGAGGAAGAATAACCTGGATTAATGAGTAATCATTTCTTTTTTCAGAAATGTTTGTATAGTTTATATAAAGCAGAGGATACCTAATCAAAGTTTCAATTCCAGTTTTCTGAGAAAATTTCTATGACATGTTTTACCTGCCTTGGAACTGAAAAAGAAGAAATTACTTCGTTTTAAATCTTGAGAGATTATGTGCTCTCATCATGTTGGGTTGGCTATAAAGGAAGCCCATTTAAAAGACTCGACTAGAGCCCAAACAACCAAATCCACACTTCAGAAATCCTGAATTCCTCCAAGCCAAACTGACAGTGAAAAAAAAATCACTTTATTATGTATTTAAACCCTGAATTATTCTCTTTCAATATGTTTACAAAATCCTAACACTAACTGTGAAGTTCTTAAATACCAAACCTCATAAAAGCCATTGTCTTAGATTGGTGTTCAGAACATAGTGATCTTGAGACGGCAAGCTCTCTCCAGACAGGAGGACTAAGCAAATGAAAGTAGACACAGTGAGAAGAGAGCGGACATGTTTTGGGTAAGTTAGTCAAGCTTCAGGACTTGAAAATCTGAGTAGTTTCATGAAGAATGCCTTATCAGGTCTGTCTATGTCAGGAGCTCTAGGTGAGATCCTCCTTTGAGGACCCAGTGAGATTGATGTTTGGATACTGTCCTTTTGGAAATGCAAGTTTCCTGGTGAAGGAATGAAATGTCTTAATTGCAAAATCCTTTCTTACCAAATTTGACCCATCTATTTTCCTGTCAGCTTTGCCTTGCACATTGCCATGCTATTAATATACCATTTACTGACATTTGGCCTGAATTTTGTTAAAATTCAATTTCTCCTGGTTCTTTTCTGCCCCTGACCTGAAACCTGTCATTTGTATTGATAGAATTCTATTATTTTTATATGCTATGACACATGGTCTTGCATTTATCCTTAATTCTTGCCCCTATATTAAATTATCTTAATGTTTTTAATCCCTCTACCTCTCTCAGACTTTGAGCATAGCATCTGTAGATTGGTAGTCATCTAAGATTGGACGTCCATTGAGGTAATTTTGGCAAGTATTTTTCAAAGACACCACTACATAAAAAGTGGTAGACAAGTAAAATTATTGTTGGCTCTTTGCCATGAGAAAAATGTACAGAGTTGTCCACAAATACCAACTCAGACCTCATAATATTTCTGTCAAATGAGGTGTGAAACAGGCACAGATATACATCAACTAACACAGAGTGACTTTGGGTATTTTATTTTACCAGAAACATACGAGTACCTATGCTTTAAATCATGAAACACTGAATGTTTGAGTCCATGTACTAATGAAGTCTTTTTTCTGAATTGCAAAGGAAGTTTCAAGGTTGATAGATCTGTGCTTCTAATAAAGTATTAATAACACTAACATTTTTACAATTGGAATATAATGCTTATAATTTTAGTGTTTCTGAAGATAGGAATATTGAAATTTGTCCCAATAAATATTTCAATAAAATGGGCTATTTTGAATTGGAAAATGCTGCACAACCTCAGAAGTGTATCATTGCATTTTTTTTTTAAGATTGCTATAGTACTCCTGTTTATGCACTTGACTATAAAGGAATCTTTTTCATTATTATTATTTATAGGTGTTTGTGTTGAAAAATTTTTTTTTAGATCAGAGATTCTTCAATAGCAAAATTTTAGTCTATTCTGTGTAATCACATCACACCTGGCCCTTTTTCATAGGCGTAAGTCATTTGTAATTACTATAGCAACATCTGGTATTTATAAAATATGGGCTTGATATATATTACTTTTTAAATTGCTTATTTTTTATCATCTTATGATGCTAATTTTTAATGATACTCTGGAATGTCCACTCTAGATCCCTGGATTTATCTCTTGAATTAGTATAAGAAAAAGAGTTGAGCATGAGGAATCTTAGAAGATTCTTAGAGACTGAGCCAGTTATTGAAGGTATTTTAACAGCCTGTATGTAAGGTCAGGTGGGTGTGACAAAAGGCACAGTCTCTAAGAACCAATGTGATTCTTTGAGTGTCCTCACGAGGTCCTGTCACCAAGCCAGGAGGGAGAGATTTCAAGGCCCCTCCAGGAATCTCCTGATGGGTCCTGGTGATGGCTGGGTGGTCAAAAACTCAGATTCAGGCTAGAATCTCTCAACCACCTCCCTCTTCCTTCTAGAATTCTTTTAGATGATTTTAAAATCTATTTCAAATGTCATTTTCCTAAGAAACATGAAAAGAAATGTGTTTATCCATATTATCAAAGTTTTAGTTAATTTGTACTTCAAATTCACAACATACAGTTTCAGAATATATCATGTAGTTTTCTAATACCACTGAATTAGATTGGAGAGATCTATTTGAAACATTTAAATAGGTGCAATGAATACAAATTTCCTTTGTAGCTTCTGGTCCTATTTGATATATTCCCAACATCTGTCACATGTTGGCCTCTGATTATATTTGTTGAGTGGATAAAATGTTGATCAGTTACCTAAAAAATGCAATGAACAAGTGATTCAAATATGATAGGAGGCAAAACTTTGATGTTTATTTTTTCATTTTTAAAATGTAATTTAATTTATTTTTTTCTCAGCTTTATTAAGGTATAATTGACAAATAAAATTATATATATTTAAGGTGTACTACATATTGTTTTGATATATTTAAACATTGTAAAATGATTAAATCAAGCTAATTAAAATATCCATCATCTCACATACTTATTTTTTTCTTTTTGTGGTGAAAGCATTTAAGATCTTCTTGAAAACTGCTAAGGGAATAGAACTTTATTTTCTAAATGCAATTAATTTCATGCTGTATGTAGGCAGTTGAAATTTTAAGGAATATATTTAGAACTTCATTGTTTCTGACACATCACTGAGTCAGTTGCAAGACTGACAATACCAGCCTCACACACTAATGAAAATGAGAAAAATTTTAAAATATTCTATTTTTTTCTAAGTATTGCTTCTTTCCAAAGGCAATAAAGACTAAGATATTCAGGGACTCCCAAATTTAATATACCATACTGATTTTTTCAAAATGCCCAATAACAATAGTTTTAATTATTTTTTACAGATTATTATTTAATAAGTGATAACAAAATTTATCTGGTCCAAATGTAATCTGAACTCTGAGGAACAATACGAGGCAAATGTGAATTAGCAATCATCCTCCTACCTACTGACATAAATGTTGGCTGAATGATGAATAGGTTCAGATACTTATAAATGCCACAAATTAACAACTATTTTAGGACCAAAATCCAACTAAATTGTTACCCCTGTACTTCTGCTATGCTCTGAAAGGAGAAATGGCTGAATCACAAATATCCAAATACAGAATCTACAGGGCAAATCTACCAAGACCGGGAATGGCTCCAGTTAAGAGTTCAGGCTACTGGCCTTGGCTAAATCAAAATTTAGCAAAGAGACTTAAAGTCTTTGTGGATCTGAAACAAATGACCCTGAAAATCACACATGGGCTAAGTTAAGTAAAGGTTTGTTTGTTTTGTGTTTAGAGGCAGGAATCTGAGAAGTGAGGAAGTTTCAGGTCAAATGGTGGTAGCACTGGGGAGTTTCAAAACCTCAGGATATTGACAAATACACAATGCTTCTCTGAGGGATCTTTTTGGGGCTCAAGAAGTATAGGTGACAGTTGATGTGGTGGTGATGAAATATACACAAATGTACGAATGAATCTGCTTAATTTTTTGAACTAAAGATGGTTGGCTAGGAAGAAATGCAAGGTAAAAGTTGAACTCTAAATTTTACCCATTGGATATGATTGTTGAATGATATCTAAAGGTATCTGAAGAATTATCATTATTTCTCTCACATGAATTACATTTTTGCAAGGAATTTCAGTTTTGAGAGAAACTGACACTATTCTCTAGTAGAAATTTAGGGATTAACTTAATTGCAAATGAAGGTCAACACAATCTGCAGTGTTGTGTACTTGTGTGCACTGACAGAGATGAGGATAGACTCTAACAGGTGGATGGTGAAACAAAGCTGTGCTTGGTATGACACGCTAAGGTCTTGAGAATTCCTGAAAGTTACAGCTCTGAGTTTTCCACCTCCCTGTCATAATGCGATTGTCCCTTCAGGAGTGTGAGGCAGGTGGTTGGAGAGTCCTGACTGCCACCCTGCCCGACCCCAGTATCTCCTGCAGAACTCGAATGCAGACTCTACTGCTGGGCTGGAGAGAAAAGAAAAAGAACCATTTTGATTCCTGCAAATGGAATCTTAGCTTTCTTTTTGCCCATCTTACCAACTCACTTAAAGTTAAGAAAAGTTTTCTTAAATGCATATTACATGATGGAGGGTAAAGGATGGCACTCCTAAACAATCAGAAGGAAAAAAGAATGAATGCTGTGTAAAAAAGAAATCACCAAATCACAAGTGATCACCAGCCTGGGGTAAATAGTCTTGCTCAGCTTCAAGAACTGGAATGGTGCCCTAGAACGGAACACACAGGCAATAGGAAGATGGAGAAAAACAAGTAGAAAGTGATGAATTTTATGTGTTTATTATCTTTGGTTTTAGTCTATAATTTACTTCCTTTCAAGCTTTTATAATTTAATTTTTGTAATGGCTGTGTTTAAGAACCAGCTTGCAAAATTCCTGAAAGTTGAGCAATCAGCTCTCTGGAGTACATCCATTTATCATACCTCTACTTAGTGCAGACAAGGAAGGAGATGAAGCTCAAGAGATAGAGCTCCCAGATTGTATGGAAAGAACCAAGATGCTGTCTGGGGAGAAAGAAAATCTCCAAAGTGAGAATTGGGATGTTTAGCCACGTGAGCCCCAATTTGGAGGGGCAGCAAAACTTATCTTTCTTCCTTCTGATTATTGTGACTTCTCCCAGAACCTTAACTGAGGTGCCATTCACGAACAACACTGAAGGAGTAACATTTTACAAGGTTATGTGAATTTTAGAAACAATACATATGGTTCTCTGCGTTGGTTTGAATTCACTTGAACAAATTACCGAAATGGATAAAAAGTGCCTTTATTTGTGGTAGAAATTATGTTTTAAAATGACAAGTCTCTGACTCCTACCAGATCCCACTCTTCAGTCTGGAAATGAGCTCCTATAAATAACTGAAATCTGAGAGAATAGAATCAATTTCAGAGTGTTTGTATATCTCTTATACTTATCTTGGTGTGTTTCCCTGTAATCGTTCAGTGTCTAGACATATTTATTTCAGTAAATTAAAATATAAGTTGACTTCTATTTGGGAATCATATGAAATGTTGTGAATTGGATGAAAAATGTGTTATCAATTAAAATTTCATTCATGAAATTCTATACAACATGTTCATAACATAAATAGCTGCTTGTTTTAATTTTCTCAAGTTAACCTAAATTAAAATGAATCCCAGTAAAACTGAGGCTGTAAAATATTTTTGTCATGTATTTTATGCTAACTGTGGATGCAGTAAAATATGCATAGAATGGCACACCAGGTTCTGACTCTAAATATTTCTCAAGCAGCATCTGTTAGACAGACATTTATAAAGATTCTGCATCAATTTTGTATATAGTCTATCTTAAGGTGAAGTTCTTTGATGGTCTCATTGCTGATTCTTGTAATCCTATTTATCCTTCTCTGTCCTTTTTTATTTCTAGTTAACAGAGTTCTCTCTCCTCTTTTTCCTTCAGTTTGCTTGCTGAATTTTTCATAATATCCAAGATATATTCAGAGTTTAAAAAAAGATATCAGTGAAAAAGTCATATTTTTTCAGTATCATATGTGACTGTTCTTTTTTAGTTTTGCAATTGATTTAAGTAAAAATATATTTACTTTTGTAAAAAATTGTGGTTAATAATAGGTTATTCTTTGGTACAAATCACTAGTGTATAAAGACTTTGTTCATGTGCAGAAAGTGCTAGCTTCATGAGGCAGGTTATATTTGCCTTTGAGCTAACATCCTACTTTAAGCTGTGACCTCTCAAAGGGCATTCACCTCTGAAGGTGGAGATTGCTCCTTAGATGCATACAACTTGAAGGTCCAAAAGAATCAGCTATAATGGTGGAGTGATAGGCAGTGGGTTTGCTATTTTGATAATGGGGTCCTACTGATAACGGGTCCACTTAAATTAAACAGCATTGATAGTCCCATACTCCTCCCACAAATGCGGTCACACTTGTCTGGGACCCGATTCTGTGAGCACTGAGTTGAACTGGCTAGGACACGGTGAGCAGTGGGGTAGGGGAAGGATGTAAGGGCATATTAGCAGAGATCAGCCTGTTTGTCCTTTTGCATAACTGTGTTAAATTGCACTTTCCTATTCATGAAATGAATATTTCCTAATTTTTTTCAAGTTACCAATATACTTTTTACATTATCTATGTTGCAGTGACTATAACTGGAGTTTATTATTATGTCCTCCTTGCTGGCATTAAAACACAGCCCTGGGAGGCTGACTGGAGAGAGAGATTGCTGATCGGTTGAATTCACATGTGGTTCCCTTCCTCTAGACAATAATCAAAGATGCATGTAAACAAAAATGTAGGTTGTGATGACTGCTTTTGCAGAAGTTATTGTGTGTGTGTGAACTATATTTTACATAGTATGTATTTATTTTTTCTAGGTACTTATCTATGGATGTCAAATACAAAGAATTAGCAGATATCTCCTCAAATATTATAATATTTACCCATGAAGACCATATGGCTATGAAGAAGGGGTATGTTAATATATTAACATGCAATAATAAACTGTTTCTATGTTCCCATGTAGCTGGGGAGGGTTTTTACAACCATTGGTGAGTCTGCTGCATGAATAAGAGATATTAATAGTTTATTCCTGTTCTATTACCGCAAATGCATCATTGTGCTTGGATATACTGTTTACAAAGTTAACTAGGCAACATCTGGCTGTAAGACCTAGGAAGTCAGGAACTTTATCTATTTGACTCACCCCTCTATGCAGTGAGATGCTAATAAATGTTTAACTGACTGAAAAAAACAAACAAACAAAAAACAAAACAACAACAGCAACAAAAAACCAAATAAGCCCTGACTTGTAGTGTTGTTGATTTCTGTGGTGTAAATTCCCCCACCATAGCTGATTTCAAGTTACTTTTACCAACATGATGACACCAAGCACAGAGTTGGGAAGAGATGTACACAGCTGGCTCTCGGAAGTCTGCAGGTGCTGGCTCTAGGACACTACAGCCGCTAGTCCCAGTTCCTACCCCAATCCCTCACATACAGAAAGTGCCACCAAATAAATATTTAATAAGTGAATGAAAACAAATAGGTCAGTGCAAATCTTCCACCACCACTGGAAAAGCAACTCAAGGTATATGTGTCATTGGTGAGGAAACGTGGCATCTCTATATGTGGGTGGCACATTTTGGTTTACATTCTTATCCAGCCTTGAAGAATAAACAGTTGACATCAAATTGTACAAACATTTGTCACATAATCAAAAACAGCTAGATTCTGGTAAATAGCTATTCTAACTCAGCTATTCTAATTCATCTCTAAATAATTCAGTATTATAATGTAAATTAATAGGAGTAGGTCATTTCAAAGCAGAAATGGTCTATATTTTAACTAGTTTACGTGTTTGAACTTGTAATTGAGATAATTAAATTAGGGAGACTAACATTTGTAGACATGACTTATTTTTCTTTTTAGTTCTTACTAAGGACAGGCAATGTTAATGGAAATCACTGTTCAGTAGAATAGTTCATTTTATTTAACATTGACCAAGTGCCTATGTGTAAAGAAGTCATATTTTAAATTTCCTTAATATCTATTGATAAAGATTTCCCCCAAACTGTAACAGCAAATAGTATTTGTCAAATGTTTTCCGAATAAATGCCTAGTCTCTAATACAATTTTACAATACTATTTGGAAAGAAAAGTTACACTGTTTTTTCCCCCTTTAGGAATAGAACCAATTTTTTATGACTTCAAAACACGTATTTTGACTACAAAGCTTTTTTTAACTTCTCTGCAATTAGATAATAGAAATCACTGCTGTTCGTGGTCTCCCCACTCTGTTCTTCACTTTTTAAAAGCTCCCTGTAGGTGTTCATGTTCACTGGTATTTTCTTTCAACAATTCCTGTAAGTTATCCTTTCTTTGTGGATAAGTAAGAGTTTGCAAAACTTTACACCCTTATTCTTCAATTAAATACCGACATGGAATGGTGGTGTCGAGCATGCTAATCAGCGGGACCTCCCTGTGGGAACCTGTGCTTGAAGACTAGTTCACATTGAAGGCAGACAGCGCTGTTGACACTGGCTGTCAAAAAGGCTTCACGTCTTTGAAAGGAAATCTTAATCTTCTTTATTCATGTGTGAACAGGTCCAGGCCCCCAGCCCGCGACGCGTATGCATTGGCTGTTTAAACTACAGGTTGCTAGGCTTTGGGGTAGAGTCTGTTTGCCTGCGTCTACTTCCCCCAAATGGATGAGGACTGAAAATTAAAATCTGTCTGACACAGACATGGCTTTTCTGTCTCTGTTTGAAGAGACATGGCAACCTAGGGAGAAATGAAAAGGAATTTTATTGAGCGCAAAACCACTCAATGTTTAAATGTTGGTTGCAGGAACTGAATGGCGATTTGGGGCAACTGGTAGATTGTTTATTGACAGTGGGAAGGCTGTCAATCACGGCACAAAGGCAAAATTTGTGTCAGGGGAAAAAAAAAGTGCTTTTCTAGTAGCTGAACTCCTGTTTCCTGTTAACATGCTCAACTCCACAGATAAAAAGCTTTTTTGCTTGAAGTTTCCAAGCACAAAAATTTCAGAATAACAGAGATGCTTTACTGATCTGGGTGGCACAGCGTAAAGTTACGTTATGCCCCAAAGACCTCCTACACAGTTTCTCCATTGCATTTGAAACTTCTTCCTCTTGGTTGTATCTCTTATTTCTGCATTTTTTGCAAATAGAAAACAGAAGAAGCAAAGATGTAATCACCGACTGGAAATCATAGAAGATATTTAAGACAATACATACTGTACCATTTTAAAAACCTAGTACAAAAAGATCTTAGGCATACATTTGATTTTATTTCAAGAACTCATTTATTTCTAGGAATTTGAAATTTCCTCAAATGCTCTTTTAGACTATTTTTGAAACATTTTCATTGCTGGAAGTGTTGACAAAATGTGTGTATATATATGTATATATATATTTATATGTGTAATAAATAAAAAAATTAGTAAACAAGGATCTTCAAAATAAGTTTTGACTCTATATTCCTAGAGAAATCTTAGGACATGCAGGCAATATATATTACTTTAACCTCGTGAGTAGTCAAATGCATTTCTTCATTTATTATAAAAAAAATCAAGATTTGAGCTTGTATTAGATAATGATAGATTCCAAGAAAGCCTTTAATTCTCTTAGTATTTCTTAGACTTCTATGTACTTAAAGCAAACTTTCCCTACATACGTGAAGATAATAAGGCTGACATACTAGTAAGGAGATACATGTTTGCTATTCTAAGGGGACAGTAGCCTTGCTCTGTTGGGTGGACACTTCAACCCAATCCCTTTTGGATTCATATCGTGCATCTGTCAAGTGACTGTTCAGAGATATGGGTTCTGTCCTTGTCAAGAGAAAGGAGCAGAGCTAAAGGAAAGAAGGTCAGCAAAAATCTTCTCTTGTGCTTTTTGGTTTTAGGGAGTGCTAATTAATCATACCATTACTCCCTATCAACTCTAAACAGTTTGATAAATAGTCACAGGTTGGGATAAAAAGTTTGGCAGTGCCAGATTGGTGAACAAGGTTTATTCCTAAGTCTGAATCAAGTTTTCCACTACTTCCCTTTTTTCCCTAGTACTTCCCTGAGTAGACCAAAGTGTTAATGAAATTCTTACTTTATGGCCCTGAGAAGTCAAAGCAGGTAGGTAAATAAGATGTTACTGATAACTGAAGAAATTTTATAGAAAGGGTCCTGGCATGGGCTGCGGTGAGGAGACAGGAGAGATAGAGCAAGCATCCTGGGAATATTTTGGTTGGCTTGAGTAGCCATCAGAATTATGGAAAAATTGAATGAATATTTACCAATTTGGTCATTTTCACCAGTAATAAGAATAACAGTGGGAGAGTTAGAGTCATGTGCCTGAGGTGTCACAGCACCCACTTGGAGGGGACTGATACCCAGATTTCCTGAGTCCTGCCTTCCCTCTGATAAAGTGTTTCTCCTCAACCAAACTTTAGTAAGGCTCTTTTGAGCCCTCTTCTCATCAAGGCCTGGACCTTGGGCTTTAGTGCTAGTTCTTTTTGGGCCTGAATTGCCCAGTTTTAGCAAGAATCCTGCTAGGTCAGTTTAGAGAGAATACCTTACCCTTGATACGTGATATCCCTTGATATCTAATCAAATTCCTCGTTTCCCACCATCCCGCAGTGACATCTGATCACCTTGACCGGCCTTCAGGAAGAATCCCGTTAACTCAATTTATTATAGCGAGAATTCCCCTTGCCTTTGACGTCTCCTCTTAGTAAAGTTTTTATTCATCAATCTCCAAAGCCCCCACCCTGCTCCTTGGTTATAAATCCCACTTGTACTTGTTGTCTTCAGAAATTAGCCCAGTTTTATACCTAGGTCTATTTCCCCCTATTGTAATAGCTCCTGAATAAAATCTGTTTCCACCGCTTTAACTACCTCCCAGCTCTGGTTTTCTGTAACACCACTACCTCGAGCATCTCTCAGTCATTTAGTGGGAATAGGTAAGAACACTACCCTGTCTGACCATAAAGCAGAGAATTATTTGATCCACTACTCTGGGGAGGTTACCAACACTCTAGAAGGGAAGGTGGTTTTCTATGCAGAGTCTCAATGCTGGTAAGAACTGCAAGGCAGGGACTACAGATATTGCTAGAAACAGAACCATAAAGGACTGAAAGGTCCTTGCAACTTTCCATAGCCCCTCCAAACTTCAAGAGTAAAGAAAATGTAACGGCCCATGCATACATATTTCCTCAGGAACCAGGAACAGCAGAGTTACCATGTCTCCATGTTGGCATTTTGGATTATTAGCTTTGGATAGTTTAAAGCTACTAAATCACCTTGAGCTTCAAGGAGACCCAAAAAAATCATGAATGTAAATAATGTTAATACAGTAATAATAATGTGGACTCCCTGGGGATTAGGAGGAAATATTTTAAATTCCAGAAAACAAAAAGTTTCTTGAAACATAGATTTCTCTTTAGGGTCGGAGCGTGGGGCGGGAATGTTCTTTAACCAAACTGTCTGCTGCCATTCAATTTCCTTGTTCCACTGCTATCACTACACCCTTCAGGTGTTTTTAGCGGCCATCACTCCTTGCTCCCTTAAAATCATAATTCATTGTGTTATTACAGAGGACTGGGAGAGGTTTGCAGCCTTGGACAGGAAATCACTCCTGTCTCTTTTCTGGAACTATTACAACTGCTTTTTCTGGGCCCATTGCATCTTTCCCCACCCTCAAGGAAATGGAAAGTTTTTGAGTGATGTGATGACCCCAATTTCCTTGGCTTCTCTAGATTTTAGTCTCTGGTTATAACTCAACCTTAAAAAAGTAACCCAGCATTTGAAATTGTGTATAGTATTACTATTGATTCCATCTCATTTTACAAAGGTTACTTTATTTCCCCATCCCAGACCTTTCAAAGACCTTCTGAGTAGCCACGTTGGAGACAGAAATGAAAATCAAAATAAACTATCCTAAACTGCAAATGTTATAAGGGAAAAAAATTATGTTAGGTTTTTCATGTTTCAAGTCAAAGTTATTTTTCTTAAAAACAAAACTGAATATGAACTTCTGCGTATTTCAAAATTGTAGACCATAATAGTCAAATAATTTTTTAACCAAAATGATAATATCACTAAATATGCCTCTGTAGGAAATGATCCTGAACCTTCCCATCCCATCCCCAGAATCCTCTGAACAACAGTCCTCTGAACCAAAGCACAAACATTTTATCTTTGGCCAACTACCATATTTATTTGTTCAGTCGGTTACTTATTTATCTTTTTTGACCCTTGGTATCCATTTTTTATCATGGCTTCCATCAATACTTTCACCAGCGCCTTAGGGCTTCTTTGGTTTCCACTGTCTCTACTCTCACTTGGGAATTTCCTTAAAGTTTTATTAAATACTACACTGATTTTGATGCAGCCAAACATCAGGTCCTAATATGGTCAGGTTGCTTTGTGAGTCGATAGCATCATTTCTCAGATTCTGCAGATATCTAGTTGCTCCTTACAGAAGTCCTACTGAATACCAAAATGAGGAAAGATGTTCTTCCTCTGTGTACAGTGGGGAGAAGGCATGAATAAATATCTCTGATCTAAGGTCTAATAACCTAGTGATCAAACTCTCCCATGGAGAGTTTTAGACAGGTCCTTGGCTTTTCTGGTTGTTTTTTGTTTTGCTTTATTTTGTTTCCATTTGCAAGAACAGTCTCATTTAAGTGATTCAGAAGTCTTATCTTAATATTATCATTTCAGTTTTTATCCAGTGGGATGCTCCTCCCTTCCCCCAGGTCACTTTAGGCTTAACAGCTTGAGGTAAGGGAAGGGTGTGGTCAGTAGTTGGTAGGTGGTGTGTTCTCTGTCTACCTGGCTTTGCCCTTTCTACTACCTGAAGCTGCTATTGGTTTGGAGTTGGTGGAGATGGCTGAGTTGAAATTTGGGGTGCTGACTCTTACTCCATGGGCCGTTCTCATAGGTTACATTGGTGCTCAGAGTCGGAAACTCTGACTACAGTTCTCTTAGCCCCGCAGAGCTTTCTCAGGCTGCCACTTCCACAGTCCTTCAGCACCTAGACTTTTGTTCACGCCCTCAGATCCAATGGCTCGGAACCTCCAGAGGTGTGGCCTGGTCTCTGATATGTGTTGTAAGCTCCCAAATGATTCTAATCTGCAGTCATACTTGAGATCTATGGATTTAAACCCAAGAAACGTTTTTTATCCTCAACCTCTACACTTCATCCCTACACTTCAGAAAACAAACTATCACTCGTATGATGTGGTCATCTCTCAACTACCTATAGTAATCTTCATTACCAAAGTAGGCATCCAGCTTCCCATTCTAAAACATCTGCATTCAGGTTAATGGTGATTCTGCCACCTTCCCATAAAAAGGTGCCTGTTTATAGTCCATATTAGAATATTTAAATTGCTGGTTTGGGTAGCTTTTTGAAAGCAAATGGCTTGCAACTTTTAATCCCCCCTCCCGAATTTCATTGCTTCAACCTCCTTTAATTTACTAAAATTTTTAAATAGTTAAAATTTTTAAAATGTGTCCTCAGTAAGGACACTCCAAAACTAACTTGTATGGTGCTGCAAAAAGAATTGAGCTCTTCTGTCAACCAAGGCAAGATGAAACTGCATTAGTTTTGGCTTCTATAAAGTGAGTGAGGCCGAAGAGAAGTTATCAGTGTAATAAGTAATTCACAAGAAATCCATATTTTGACCAAGAAACGGTATCTACATCTTTTACCCAATAAAAATGAACATCAGACGAGCTATGACTCATTTAAATCAGGTGTCCTCACAGATGATCTTCTTAACTGGTAAAGGTTATTAAGATTAATAGACTAGGAATACCAAGGGAACCTCACATGCCATAACAGCCTTTCTGGAAATGCCAAGTGAGCATAAATCTTGTTTCATTTAATAGAGTGTCTTCTAAAAGATATTTTGAATGTGAGAGCAAGTGTCCTATTAGAGACAGCCACAATACTGTTTATTTTCCCAAATGTGGATTTTCAGTGAGCATTTAAAGTATCTCAAACAAAGGCAAAAGAAAAAAGGCCGTACACACATGGTGCTTTCCATATGGTTCTAGGCTACACATGATTTTAAAAGCATATAAATTGCTGGCAAGCTTAAAAGTTGATTGATCATAATTTT
The DNA here is from genome assembly GCA_008086735.1 of Cheirogaleus medius. Classification (NCBI taxonomy): domain Eukaryota; kingdom Metazoa; phylum Chordata; class Mammalia; order Primates; family Cheirogaleidae; genus Cheirogaleus; species Cheirogaleus medius. The sequence continues at coordinate 18,412,100 of VBSM01001124.1, forward strand.
GTAGACAGCTGAACTGAATTGTTCAAATGCTCTCTGTTTGGTCAAAACTTCAAACGAGAATTCATGATTTGTCAAATCGGAATAATCCTGGAAAAGAAAATACAATAAGAAATCCACTGAGTTCAAAATCAAAATGGAAACTGTGGTTCTTGGCAGGGACAACTCAGGCCGGATACATTTTATAGAGCAAATCAAGATCTGGCTTCTGGTTAAGATGACATCAACATGAAAAGAATGAATATAGGTCATGGGATGTCTGAGCAGGCGTTGTCAAAGGAATGCAGGCCACAGAACACCCGGACATTTGTTGCATTAAAAGCAGTTAAGTAATATGTCATCCCTTTCCCAAGCTTTCCTTCCTCTTCTGTCTTCTCATAACAGCCGCTCTTTCACTCATAGCCATCTGCTTTTTTGCCAAAATAAAATTTGGGTTGTTTTCAGAGATGGTTGAGTTCGAGCCCAAAGTCATGCCAAGCCTGACCCAGGATGCACTTCCTCAGCATGAAGGATGCTTTTTTGGACGGGCCAGACTGCTCATTGATGCACAAAGAAACCAGCCCTCAAGTTATTTCATAACATTTTAGATAATGCTGTACGTTACCAGGTACTTTTATAGCAGCCGGAGACCCAAACAATGAACTAATCCCTCTGAATCCATGAGCCTTTGGAGCCACCTTAATATATAGTGGTAACCTGCACATTTCAGACAAAGGCTAATTGTTCTTCCTTTGTGATCATTGTGCATATTGCTATTTGATATGGCAATATTATCCAACAGCTATCTGTTTTATTTCCCTAACTGTGTACAATGGGACTGCTTATTTCTGAAAATGAGGAGAGTTGAATGGCCTCAAATGCCCCACCCCAATATCAAGAATGAGGAAGGATGGGGTGAATTCCTCTGCAAAGGGCTCAGGGTGACCATGTCTTTCTGGCCCTCCTTTTTGGGTTGTTGTATGGTTGAGCATAATTCTTTGTGGCTTTTCACAGATGTAATGTTCAGTTCTTCCAGCAACACACAAGTGGCATTGATAAGTAAGGAATCCTTTTCTTGCTAAGTAATCAGAAAGAGGGAAAAACTACCATAAGGAAAAATGGGAAATTGTTTTAGTTGGGAAATGTGAATATTAAATTGAGAATAATTTCATGTATTGGCACTTAGTGCCAGCACCGGGCACAGTATTTTAAGCATTTTATATGCACTATTTCTCTCAGTTAATAAAATACTAACAAGATAGGCACTTACTTTCCATATTTTATAGATGTGAAGAATGACATATAGAGGGTTACCTTGTTTAAGGTCTTGCTAGTAAGGGACAGAGCCACTACTTGATTCCAGAGTTGAGTCTGTTAAAAATGATGCTCGAATCTGGCTACTAATTATATAATAACTAATGTAGAAAGTTCTGTGAGTATAAGCTTTGGCTTGTTAATACATTTTTTAAAAAAAAATTAATCTGCCACTTAGGTTGGTTGCGAAGACAAAATAAAAAAGCATAATTCCTGGCTTAATAAATAGTAGTTATCTTATCATCATTTTAGAAGAAATAAGATAATTATCTCCAAAAGGGCAAGAGTGACAGTCTTGTTATCTAGATTATAGTTACTGGAAAGCATAGATTCTTCATTCATTCATTTAAATATGCATGACTCCATAGAGAGTGTTAGCTTTGCAAAGGTGAATGAAACAGACATACGGTAAGGAGGAGGACACAGAAGGAAAAATTAACAAAAGTTTGCACTGAATTACTAATTACAAAGTGCTAAGAAAGACAAGAATTGGGTGAGGCAAGTGTTCTAGTGGTTCTGTGGAAGAGCGTGCAGGGCACCCTCTGTAGGTCCAGCTAGTGTAACCTGTTCATGCCCCCAACTTGCGTGCTTGCTGCGTTAAGAGTGATTGGGTCTATTAGCTTTTACAACAAAGACCAAGCCGTGCTGTATTTTCCTTGTTGCTTAGAATGGCTGGGAGCCTTGTCATTTGATCTTTCTGTGCAAACTAGAGTAAACCTGTGAACCCTGGTTAACCTTCTCCTTCTGACAGTCATACAGTTTAGGTTCTTTCTCTCCCTCTCCCTGTCACTGACAGCATGGAGATCTTAATCTCCATCAGAAGCAGTTGGAAATTTGTATTTTGAAGCAGGGGTTTGTTCCTGCTGTCTATTAAAATGTGAAAGCTTTGAATCTATTTATTCTCCTGATGATTTCAACAGGGTTTCTTTTAGGTTTTCTGATGAATCTCACCTGAGCTGCAAAATTAACCATGTGTAGTAACATATACACCGGTACTCTAGACTCTGATATTATTTTTATCATTAAACTTAGAAATGAAATGCAGTAATAGATGATTCACAGATTCTAATAAATATAACAAATGCATTTTAATCCCTGCACTAGGCTTTCTACTGAAAGAAAAAGAAATGGTGTTGCTATGGTTTGAATGTGTCCTCTCCAAAATTCATTGCCAACCTGGTTTTATAAGAGATGGGGCCTTTAAGGGGTGATTAAGCCAAGAGGGCTGCTCCTTCAGTAATGGAATTAAGGCCCTTTTAAAAGAGGCTCCATACAGCATTTGGCTAATTTGGCCTTCTTCCTTCACCATGTGAGGATGCAGCAAGAAGGCCCAGACCAAACACTGGTGCCTGGGTCTTGAACTTCCCAGCCTCCAGAACTGTGAGAAATAAATTGCCATTCTTTATAAATTACTCCGTTTGAGGTATTTTGTTGTAGCAGCACAAAACAGACTAAGACAGGTGCCTTCTGAAAAATTATTTCTGTTGTTTTTTCTAAACCCCTCTCATTGAATAAGAACAAGTTGATTTAATGCTATAGTAATGAGTTTTAAAGTAACCCACATCCATATCCAGTAGAAGATCCAATTTTGTCATGTAGCAGAATGTTTTACTCCCCAAGATACAAGCTCAGTGTCAAGTCAAGGACCAATGGTTGTCAGAAATTCTACAGTAGTTGAAAGGGGTTGCTTAGGGAATGCAATTGGATGGCAGGGGATCTTGAAACTGTTCTTAAAATTAAAGCTGTGTTCATAATCACACTATTTTTATTTAAGTATATGTTTATTGGGGTAGAGGAAGTAACAGAGGTTGTGATTGTTGAATTCACTGTCTAGCCCAAATTACTCCATGATACCGTAACTCTAAAGGGTCCAACGTGTGGCAGAAGCCATAGACGAGGGGTTGCAAAGGCTATTATCACACCACTCTGATGCTGGTATTCTCAGGCAGTATCTGCTTTAGTGTGCAAGAGTGCCAAGGTTATGCAGAGAAAAATGCTGCAAACTCTAGAAAGTTTGCAAAGACAACATAAGGAAATTGGGACAGATTTGAAGTCTTGCCAGAAGCATATGAGCTGATTTTCCTTGGCTTTGCTGGACACTGCCAATTGTAATGTATTGCTAATGTTCAGCAATGGATTTTTATTTCATCTTTGAGATGGGTTATTGTGAGTTTTTCTGTGTATTTATTACATAGAAGAGTGCACTTCATTCAATGTAGCCATGATCATACAACTGTGTGTATGATGAAACTGCTGCTGCTGACAATAAGACCACACAAGTCCCCCCCACCCCCAACACCGTCCCACACAAGCTTTCATGGTTGTCACAGTCTGTGGCTAAATCTGTGATTTAGCAGAGCCCATCTCTATTGTCAGCTATTTCTAGCTTTTCACTGGGCTGTTATGTTTGACACACTGGTGCTCCTGGGCAAGTTTTTAAATCATGCCAAACTTAGTTTACTTATCAATTAGAGTCAATAACATCCAGTGGTGTGATGGAACCAGTTCACACTAACTCATGCGAATGAGTGTTGAATTTTCAGGAATTTTATGAACCAGTTGATATCACTAAGGACATGCTCAGTGGGCTCTGTTGGGAACAATTACACCACAGAAATTAACAAATGCCCAATTAAGGTCACCCCCTCCCCCCCCAGAGAGACAGTTATTGATGTTTTACCTGCACACCACTGGTGCTATCATCAGTCCCACGTGACTGTTATGAGAATTGAGTGATATGTGGATGATATGTACATAAAGCAGTGCCTGATCATACAGACACTGCCCTGCGGCAATGACGGTTATTTTATTAGTATTAACATTATTATTGAATGTAAACCACATTATAGACTGTTTTCTTTTGTTTACCTAGTTATATTACTTTCGTAGGGCTGTCATACCAAAGTACCACAAACTGAGTGGCTTAAAATAACAGAAATGTATTGCCTCACAGTTCTGGAGACTATGCCGTCTAAATTCAAGGTGTCAGCAGGCCTGGGCTCCCTCTGACGATTTTTGACATTCCTCTGCTTTCAGCCATATAACTCCCACTTCTGCCTTCGTCATCACATGGCATTCTCCCTGTGTTTCTCTGTTTTCGCATGACTGTCTTCTTATAAAGATGCCAGTCATATTGGATTAGGGACACACCCTAATTCCAGAATGACCTCCCCTTAACTAATGACATCTGCGATGACCTCATTTCCAAATAAGGTCACCATTCAGAGGTACAGGAAATTAGAACTTCAACATCTTTCTTGAGGGGAGAAAATTCAAAACCCATAACACCTACCTAGCACCTCTTGGAGTTGTCTCTCAGGCCGCCGTTACAGCGTTGCTCAGCTCTGCCCTGCTTGGAATCAGTCTGTTTCAATTTCCTCTGAGTGTTTATCTGTAACCTGACAAGGTTAAGTTGCTATAAGACATATTTTAATGCTGAAAATAACAACATTCTTTGAGGTCAATACTGGGGCGGTTGACACTGAAGAAACAAAAACACATTTATAAAGCACTAAAAGTTAGGCATTGCCCTGTAAGTACAAATGATGCAGATGCATAAAAGATGGATTAGCCTTCAAGGAGCTGAGCAGGGGAAATGATGTAAAAACAAACAGGTCTACGTGATATTCTACATGCATGTGCAAGGGGCCTTAGAAGCATATAAGGTGCAGCGCCTGCGGACCTTTGTGCCAAACGAGGAGGAAAGGCTAGAAAAGCTTCATGGATATGATTTAAAGTGGGTGGGAAGAAGGAAAAGAAAAGGTCAGGTATTCCTGTTTCTTAGCTTCCAGAAAATAAGATGATATTTTAAAAGCCACTTTCCATTACTTGATATAGAAACCTTTGGAAGTCATGCTGCCCAAGTAGTTAGACAGTTTCTACCCTTCAAAACCATCTAAAATCTTAGATGATCAGGTTTCTTTCAGTGTGGGCTGGTAGTTTGAGTCATGGGGTTGTGCTCTAAGGATGATTTTAGGCCATTCCACACATTTTTTAGATGCCTAACTTGCCATTGTTGGCCCCTATGTACACCTCAACATCTTTAATAATTTTCTTAATATATTGAGCTAAATTTCCAAGAATGTCGTAAGTATCATTAACAACCAGTTGGTAGGAAAACTGTATCCATGTCTATAAGCAGGAAAAATAAATTGAATAAACGCACATCTAATAGGTAACCATGAAAGAGGCAGTAATAACATAAAGAAAGAAGAGGCTTTAAAGCTGGATAGATCAGCAGTTGAATTCTGGCGGTCTTTTATGAGCTGTGTGACCTTTTCATAATGTTATCTTATATGGTTGTGAAAATTAAATTAAATGACATATAGAGACAGACTGGGAACTGAAATCAGAGTGATGCTCAGATTTCATTTGCTAAGTTCAGTTTCTATATCAACCAAGAGAGGAAAAGGCAATGTACATTTTAGAGAAATAGATAAGAATTGACATAAGCCATTCTTGCATGACAACCTAGTTTAGTACATAGAATTTGTGTCACAGCTAGATAACACTGCTGTTGTTGCAGGAAAGCAGCCATAGAAAATATGAAAATAAAACATGCATGTGTTCTACAAAAACCTTCTGAGCACTAAAATTTGAATTTCATATAATTTTCTTGTGTCATGAAATATTATTTTTCTTTTTTTCCAACTGTTTAACAATGAAAAAATCTTTCTTACCCATAACTTGCTAAGCAATGACTATGGAACAACACCACCGTCTACAGACATCATGTTTGGTGTTGATAATGACTCCTTTTTGCTTTTGAGTCTGTGTATCATATTCCTGGAGTATTTGCCATATTCCAGATCACATGATAATACCCACATTGTGTCTTTTAACTTTCCTAAGAACATTAGAAGGTAGACATTCTTTCCTCCCAGCTAATGAATAAATTACGGTTGCAATGGCCAAGTAAATATTTATTCCATGATTATTATATTCCAGGAAATTCTCTGTAGGGTGGAAGAGTTGGCCATATAAAAAAGGCTATTTTCCTTAGAGAATTTACATTCTAGGGAGGAGAGATATACAATAAACAAAAGAAAAGTCAAACCCATAGAATTCTTATAGATCGTAACAAATGCTATGAAGGAAACAGGAAGGTGGATATAATAGAGAAAAATAAATCATCCAGATGAGGACTTTGGATAGAGTGTTCAAGGAAGGTCTGTGAAATGGCGACATTAGAGCAGAGACCCAAAGCCTAGAATGAACAGCTGTGGAAAGAGTCAGGGCGAGTCCCCAAGGATGCTGTGAGCTTGGAAAAACAGGTCAGGATGACTAGAATAAGATACAGAAAGCGAGTGGGAAGAGATGAAGTGGGAGAGGCAGGCAGGGAAGTTTGTGTTGGGTCTGTAAGTCTTACCAACGTATTCGCTTTTTATTACAAATATAAATGGAAGTCATTAAAACAATTTTAGAAAAGGAGTGGCTATTGAGCAGTGAATTGTTCACACAGAGTCAAATTTAGGAACCGGGAGTCCAGCGAGAAGGCTATTGTAGTAGTCCTGAGGAAAAAATGGCTGTTGGGACAAGGAGGTGACAGTAAGAGCAGAGGAGTAAATGGATTTAAGGTAGAGTTTGGACATAGAATTGATAGGATTTACTGACAGTGAATTTTGGAAAACAAGGAAAAGGAAGCAATCAAGGATGAGCTATGGGCTTCTGGTTTACAGACCTGAGTGGATTGTGGTATGATTCACTGATGTGTTGAGGGGGGTGCAAATTTGGGATGGAAAGTCATGACTTTTATTGTGATGGTGGCATTAAAGATAATAATAACATATTCATGTGGTATTCCAAAATAGCAGTTGACTATGCGATTCTGAAATTAAAAGAGGTTAAAATTAGAAATAGGAATTTAGAAATCATCAGCTAATGGATGATAGTCAAAGCCTTGAGACCACATGATAATGCCTGGGAAAATATAGATGGAGGCCCAGGAAAAATGCTCATGACATTCCAAAAAAATTAAGTGACTGAGTTGGGCTTTCTAGTTAATTGTTTAGAATCAAGGATTAGCCAATGTGGTAGAAGCACATGGTGTTCCAGAATTTACATGCAGATATTGTTTCAATTTTTTTTTTTCAAATAAATGCATCTTAACCTGTTTTCTTTTTTTCTTTACTTCAATAGATTTAGGAGTACAAGTGGTTTTGGTTACACGGATGAATTATATAGTGGTGAGGTCTGGGCTTTCAGTGTACCTGTTACTGGAATAGTGTACATTGTACTCAGTAGTTAATTTTTCATTTCTCACTCCTCTCCCAGTCTTTCCCCTTCTGAGATTCCAACATCCTTTATATCACTCTGTACTTCCCTGCATACCCATAGCCTAGCTGCCACTTATAAGTGAGAACATGGAACATGTGATATTTGGTTTTCCCATCCTGAGATACTTCACTTAGGATAATGGCTCCAGCTCCAACTAAGTTGCTGCAAAAGACATAATTTCATTCTTTTTTATGGCTGAGTATTATTCTATGGTACATATACACACACACACACATACACATCACATTTTCTTAACCCACTCATCAGTTCATCAATTGATGGGCATTTAGGTTGGTTCTATATCTTTGCAATTGTGAATTATGCCATGATAAATATATGAGTGCAGGTGTCCTTTTGATATAATGATTTCTTTTCCTTTGAATAGATATACAGTAGTGAGATTGCTGGATCAAATGGTAGGTCTACTTTTAGTTTTTTGAGAAATCTCCATACTGTTTTCCATAGAGGTTGTATCAATTTACATTCCCACCCACAGTGTAAAAACATTCCCTTTTCACCACATCCATGACAACATTGATAGTTTTTGACTTTTTTAATAATGGCCATTCTGACAGGAGTAAGGTGGTATCTCATTGTGGTTTTAATTTGTATTTCCCTGATGATTAATGATGTTGAGCATTTTTCATGTTTTTTTGCCATTTGAATATCTTCTTTTGAAAAATGTTTTCTCATGTTATTTGCCCACTTTTTAATGGAATTATTTGTTTTTATTTAATTTGGGATTATTATTTGTCTTGTTAACTTGAGTTCCTTGTAGATTCTGGATATTAGTCCTTTGTTGGATGTATAGTTTGGGAATATTTTCTCCCATTCTGTAGGTTGTCTGTTTACTCTGTTGATTATCTATTTTGCCGTACAGAAGCTTTTTAGTTTAATTAAGTCCCAACTGTTTCAAAGAAACTATGAGTGAGTGAGTGAGTGAATTTGTTCTGGAGAGAAATATAACCATTGTATGTATTAGTAAGTGGGTGAATAGGGGCTTGAAATCATGTCCTCTCACCACATCTCAAAGACTTTCTACAATGTCATGTTTCTGGAGTCCCTACCATATTTCCAACTTACTCGTGTGTTTAGTTTCTTTTTAATTCAAATTCTGTTCTTTTAATGTCCATGGTGGTCTCTCAATAGATATCATACCATATTAAGTTGACCATGTTTTATTTCAAGGAAAGATTCTAAGTGAGGCATGCTATTGTTAATTTTAGGTCATTTTTTATGTCTTTCTGCATTTTGAGGCTGATTTATTCATGCTCAGATGTTAATGGATTATCTGAAACCATTCACACTCAACTTTTCCTCTTTTTATGTTTCAAGATAGAACAAAACTGTTATGTGTCCTTTCTAACTTCATAGTTTTATTCTACTTGGATACTTAAGACAAAAAAAAATGTTGAATTAGTTTTTATTCCCTTTTTAAGAAGGTATAAAATCAAAAGCAATTAAAATTACTGCAGGAGTACAAGAATAAAAAAGCTATGGCATTTTCCTTTAAGAATAAATGATATATTTTACAGTGCTTTCCCATAATTAAGAATTGTGTATTTGGTTTTATTTTATTAATTAAACTGACACTATAAAATATCACTTGTGATTATGTGAGTTAAATACTACAATTTAATATAAAGGTTATATACTCATAAAATAAATTTATAATTGGAAACAAAGAGTAATTGTATATAAGACAAGTGGGAAAGAAGAAAATTATGAGATATTGTAATAATGACTTCCTGGGCCATTATAAATCTAGTAGGAAAATGATGTAACAGAATGCTTGAGGTTTAAAATTGCCATTACAGGATTCTAGTGATCCAACATGTGAGCAAAATAGATTTAAATTATTAGTAAATTACTATTTAGTTTAAAATGATCTAAAATATATATTAAAACAGTGACAGCTAAAAATTTAGAAACTTCACAATAAATGCATGATACAACTGGGTTAAAAACTTAATATATTTTTTAAAAAGGATATGTAGAAAATCAGTCACAAATGCACACACTCACATTTATACAAATACATAGACTCCACTCCCCAAAGTACTCTAATACAATTTTATTATTTATTTAAATCACTGACACTGACCAATTAGGAAAAGCAATTAGAACTAACTCTTACCTATCCCTGTGTGTGTGTGTTGTGTGTGAGGGAGTGTATATTTTTGCATGTAGTTTAAAAAAAAGTTTATTTCATTAAATATTTAAATTGCCCTTCAAAACAAGCTTTCTAGTTAATTGTTTATACCTCTATTCTTTTTATCTCTATTGTTTGTGCCTGTATCCTATATTTGTATTTGAGCTTTCATATAAAGTTTACATTTTGAATATTTAGCCAGCTTTTCTCCTTTAAAGCTTTATGCCTTCGAAAAATCTTTTTTTCCAACCTATGACTTTTCTTTTTTTATTCCAATTTATTTATTTATTTAAATTTCAACAACCCAAGTGCCTATGATTTTTCTTTTGGTCTTTCAAATCAATCCTAGAAACTAGTAGGGCTTTATAGAGTTAAATTCCAGTAGCAAATAGAATTTGCATCATTTAATTTCTGTACTTTAAATATATTTGCAAAAGAGGTAAACCTAAGCCAGCCAATATGTATTTAAGATCAGTCAACATTTATTGACTCTCAGCTGTGTATGTAGATTTCTCATCCTTGGCATCAAGTTTACAGCATGCCTACATACACCACTGAGACCCATGAAACAGCTGAAGAGCACATTTACTGAGCAATTAGTGAAAAATGTAAGCCAAAAGCATAGCTGAGAAACTGAGCCCGTATACGCTGAGGTGCATAAAGCAGAAGAATGATGCAGCAGCTAATGAAGGTAATTTGAGATTTTTGATGACAGTAATGAAAGCATCTTTGAAATTGTTTGGCCCATATTTCTATAAATATGAAATTAGTAAACTGTGGGAATTTTCTCATTGTATGCATGTTTAACATCAGGATAATATGTCTTTTCTGTTAAAGGCAGATTTACTAGGAAATTTGCCACATCTTAATTCATGCAAAATGAAGATTTATTAATTAAATAATCTGTTTAGCTTTCCCCCCCAAAGAGTGGTGGTAAATTTAGTAAGTTCTGTCCAAAAGTAAAAAAAGAAATGTGTATTTTATCTATGCTTCAAGCAGTTCTTGTTTTAGAAAAATTCAGAGAACTTTTTTGGAGTTTAGCATGCAGTATTTGTGGGTAAATTATTGATATAAATAAAGTAAATCTAAGGAATACGATTCAGTCGGTGGTTGTGTCCTAGAGAAAAAAAGCATGCCAGATTTTGGTATTTTAAGATAGTACAGACTCAGAGCACAGAAGAAATTTACAGATTATAAAATGCAACTTTTGATTTAATAAGTAAAAAAAACCCAAGGCAGCCAGAAGTGCATTACATGTCGAGAATGGGATAAAATTTGAGGCCCCCTGACTTCCAGTTCTAAGCTCTTTTCACCATATTACATGATCAACAATTAATCTCTGTTGAAAGTTATTAATCAAAATAATGAACGTTTATATAGCTTTTCATTCCCTAATGGTTGCCAATGAGACTTGAAGGATGGCACAATATTCTACCCTGGTATAAGGATTATTTTGAACTAAAGGCATTTGAAAAACAGCAGATACAAGAGAGAAACAGAAGATAAAACTCCCGTGGGAAAGATGCCCTCTTTGTACCAGGAGGCAAGAAACATTCTTATCACCAGATATGAGGAGTTGAGACATCTGCTCAAACAGACCTTGTTAAAGTAACTATTATCTTCCTTCACACTCTCATATATTTTAGTTATTTTGTTACAATTGCCTCTCTTTGGTCAACCTAGAATATAAGCAGTTAGTTTTGCCACTTCTTTGAGTCTTCATTTTCCTATCTGGCACCTATGTACATGCAAAAATCTGTATACTTCTCTCCTGTTAATATGTTTTATGTCAGTTTAATTATCAGGCCCAGCTGCAGAACCTTAAAGGGTAAAGGTAAAATTCTGCCTCCACTACAGAGATTTTTTTCATTCTGTATTATTTTATTAAGTTCACAAAGTGCACTTCTGTTCTAAAAGGCACATTAATGTTTCTTTACGTTTTATATATGCATAACAAAATTTTTGAATTTCTGTCATTTAACTTGTTCCGTTTTATGAAGAACCTCATCATCTGGGATGAACAAGGACATGATCAGAAAGTTTGGAGTCATTTTCTCAAAATGTTTCACTATGTAAAAAACATTTTTCACAGTTCTGGTATAATTTGGTGTCATATTTTTGTATCTTTGGTCTCCCCATGCTTGCTAGAGAGATTAAGAAGGCATACATCCAAAGCAATTTTGCAATGACAACAAATTGCCATATTTCACTGAAAATACACTCATCCTTCACTTGGTAATGTTTGTGGACACAAAATTCCTGGAGCTCGAGGTGCATTCTCCTTATAAGATAAAGATTGATAAGGAATTTCTATCCTATTTCCACTGAGGTATTTTCTGGTGGTACACTTTCTCCATGCCTAGAAGAAAAGATCAAAAATCCTTAAAGCGACTGTAAACAGAGATATAATTTACAGCTAATATTTTGAGGGCGGAGGGTGCTTCAAAACCTTAACAGGATCTCCCTTTCTCCTGCCGCATTCTCATCAACTTCTGGCACTGATCTTGCCATGATGTCGTTATCCAAAGATTTAAATTCTCTTGACGAGGGCACATTGATGTATCTCAGAGATGCTCTGTGGTCCCATGGCCATGATTGTAAGTATTTCTTAAATATAATATCGCAAGAACCTTTGTGTTGGGAGATTATGATGAATGTTTTTACCTCTTGCTTGAAAAAAAATGGACATTTTTAATGGACCAAGAAATTATCATAGGAAATGAGACTGTATTTGTAAACATTTTAGAATTTTAGAGAAACAGTTGCTAATAAATATGTAATATGCAAGTACTACCCCATAGGGTCATAACCAAGGTATTTACTTACCAGGGAGACAGTAAGGTATAGTGCTTAGAGCTTAGACTTTGGGCCAGATGGTCAATAACAATATAATCTCAATTGTATCTTCAACTCTTTAAGCCTCAATTTATTCAGCTGCAAAATGGGAGGAATATTACTCATTACTTACTTAAGGTACTGTAAGGCTAAATGATAATGTATTTCTAAATTGGTTAACACGATGCCTGAGACAGAGTAAGTACTCAATAAAGTTAGTTGCTTTATTGTTATTATTAATTTGTAGCTACAAATTAGATATGTTCAGATTCGAGAATGCCTATTGCAAATTAAGCAGGAAAAAGTTCATTTATTTATTTATTTTTAATTAATTAATTTTTTTTTAGAGACAGGATCTCACTCTGTCACCCAGGCCGGAGTGCAGTGGCAAGATCATAGATCACTGCAGCCTCGAACTTCTGAGCTCAAGCGATCCTCCTGCCTCAGCATTTCAAGTAGCTGGGACTAAAGGCATGAGCCACCATGCCCGGCTAATTTTTTAAAACAATTTTTGTAGAGGTGGAGTTTTGCTTCCTTGCCTAGGTTGGTCTGAAACTTTTAGCTTCAAAGTATTCCTCCTGCCTTGGCCACCCAAAGTGCTGGGATTATAGGCAGTGTGAGCCACTGTACTCAGCCTAAAAAATTTCATTTAATGGAGAATTTTTGAAAATCTGAGTTCAGAAACAGTTTTGTCATTTAGCATGAGGTAATGTAGTTTATTGCTATAAATTCCAGAATTGCATAGTATTCTGAAAGCCCAGGACAAGTTACCTATTTTTGGAATATTGCATTTTAGGCAGGAGAACACATAAAAGGGTCGGAATACAAGAGGGTTTTAAGTATAAGATGGAATTGAATTTAACATGCCACAAATCAGAAAATATGCCTCTGCCGATAATTTCTCAAGTGTGGAGACCATAATACACTATTCCTGATTACAAGGAAAATTTAGTTGATGCTGTTTCATCCCAGTACTACCTGGCCAGACACGCATATGTATGTCAATGAACTGTCTATGTGATTGCTGCAAAGAAACATCTCCTATAAAAGTACATTTCCTGGATGGTTTCCAGGGGGAAGATGACATTATCTCTGCGGGATACCTCTACGGACTGATACTTGGCCACTGGTTAGTGTTGTCCTTTGGAGGTTACTCCCACCACCACCCCATGCTCCTGGGTCTCTAACCCAGGAGAAGAGAGTTCAGCTCTGGTTAGAGGGAGAAAAGAGACAGATGCAGCACCAGAGGCCAATGTCAGCAAGTGAAAGATTCGCTGTGCTTCCTCGGAGGAGGGGCTTAAAGGGTAAGCATATTTTCATCCCCTCCTTAAAGGATCTAAAGCCACACCTCCCCTCTCCCACCCTCCCACTTTCCTAACTTCTGCTCTCCCACCGGTTCCCTCAGGGGAAAGCTGGTTGGAATTGGTTAACTGACGGCCTAAGCCAGAGACCTAAAGAAAGAGGAAGCAAACAGGACTCCTAGAGGAAGGTAAAGTGGTAGAAAGACAGGCAGGACTTTCAGAGAAGGAAAACAAGATGGTGGTAAACTGGGGGCGGGGAGGATTTTCCGTTACCTTGAAGGCAAACATAAAACAATTTTACCTCATTAGGATCCCTTGCATGTACTTAATTTTCTTTATGGACATGAGTGGCATTTTCTTTTTAATTATTAAGAACATAACTAAGTCAATCAGCTTGATTCAGTCATTCCACATTGTGTATATATATCATAACATCACTTTGTATCCCAGAAATATACGTAATTATAATTTGTTAATATTCAATGAAATAAGAAGACTGAATAAGCAAATCCAAAACAAACAAACAAACAAAAACCAACATAACTAATGACTTTTACTCAGTGACTGGCTCAGAAAACTGAGGCTACAGAGAGGAAGTATGACTTGTCACCAGGGTGCTGTAGATAGATGTTCTTACAGTTGACTTCTCTACTCCCTATCTTTGGTTTCCAGCTGTCCTACTGTTTCTACATAGTGATGTCATTTAGTGTATAATAATGATAGATTTAGCATTACCTCTTCAGTAGATAAATAATAGGATTATTTTATTAATGTCTCATTTTCCCCCTGTTTTAATAGAACACACTAATTGTATTGTCACATTTTCAAAGATCATTAGTGTACTTTTTCTTTTCTTTCCCATTTCAGAAATACAGTCACCCAGAAGCATTGTATAGGCAGGTGATGGAATGTTCAAGAGCATGGGCACACCCAGGTTCAAATCCCAGCTCTCTTATTAGTTGGTTTGACCCCAGGCAAGTTAAATAAACTTTCTCTGGGTCATTTTTGTCGCTTGTGAAATTTGTATAATTACAGAGTTAAGAAAATAAGAGACATTAGCACAATGCTTAGCACATAATACATACAAATTAAATGGCACACAATGAGCTTTTACTGATAGTTATGGTTGTATTGTCTATTTTCCTATATCTGGAAAGATCTGGTAAATAAAGATTATATCATTGCAATAACATATTCAAAATCACAGATTTGCTCCACTGAGATTAAAGTAGCTTGTTTGAGCAAGTTTATGTCCTCATATGCATTGAAACCTCTTCTTTACATCTTTATCATGAATTCATAATCAGTAGATATTTCTACGTAGACACAGTAATGATAACTTGGGGGGAAAAAAGGTAAACTTAAAAAGCACTCAAATTTATATCAACACATAGGAGCACAGCAACCATGATCTCTAAATGTAAAGCTAACTTTACATCTGCACAGTCAAAATGTTTTTGACCCATTCTTGGAAGTCCACTTTTGCATTCTTTCTTATCTTATTGGATGTTGCTATATTTTCTAGGAATCATCACCTTTTCCTTTCTTTCCTTCACCCTCTCACAACCAATCATCAAGACCTTTTAATTCTATCCTCAGATTATCTTGGAAACCCATTCTCTCTTTTCTATACCCACTGCCACTGTATCATTTCTTATCTGGGTGATTATACTAGCCTCTTAACCCATTTTCCTCCCACTTGGCACTCTCAAATCCATCCTTTGTACCTTGGCATTTTCAAAGTATGAATCTGATTGTGTTACTTCCTCCTAAAACCTGCAGTGGTTCTCTATGCCTTGTAGAGCTTATTATAAGATTCCTAGGTTGGCCTGCCAGTTGTCCTCTAATAACCATTTTCCTATTTTCTTTAATAATAGAACCGCCACCCTGGTCATTTTTAGAAAACACACAGCTGACCACACTAAGGGTTAAATTTTCCAGCTTCCCTTGTTGTTCATTGTGAACATATGCCTCAGTTTTGGTCAAGCAAGAGTGTCATGTACCACTTCTGCTAAGTGTCCTTAAAAAGCGTGCTATAGATTAAATGTTTGTGTCTTGCCAAAATTTATATGTTGATATCTTAACCCCCTATGTGAGGATATTATGAGGTTGGTCTTTTGGTGGGAGATATGGTAGGCAGAGCCTTTGTGAATGGGATTGATGCCCTTGTAAAAAAAACACCAGAGAGCTCCTTTTCACTTTCCACCATGTGAAGACACACACAACCGGAAGATACCTGTTTACAAACCAGGAAGCGGGCCCTCGCCGGACACCGAACATGTCAGTGCCTTGATCTTAGACTTCCAGTCTCCAGAACTGTGGGAGATAAATTCCTATTATTTATAAGCTATCCAGTCCATGGTATTTTTTTATAGCAGTCCAAACAGAGTAATGAGAGGTAGCATGCCCTTCTTCATCCCTTTCTCTTTCCCAATAACTTAATTTTTAGACATGAGGGTTGGAGCTAGATCGGCTCTTTGAACTTGTGAGTGAAATGCAAAAAATTGTGGAACAGCAAGAGAGACTCTGAATTTATAATGATCATAGAGCTTCCGAACTTGCCTTAGACTGGCTTCCTCAAGGGATAACATGTGTGAGAGAAATACACTTCTGTCTTGCATGAGCCAGTATCATTTTGGATTTCTGACACATTTAGCCAAACTAAATCCTAACATATAAGACATCCATTATCTTCCAAAGTCCTATCTATTTTTTGAATTTCATATTTCACCTGTTTCTCACTGGACTTTTCCCTACAATACTGAACTACATAGAGGCCCCAGATCTTAGAGTGGTATCAATCTTATTGATTTTGTTTACATTGTTCCCTTTGCCTAACATCATATGCGTCACAACTCAGGTCTTCTTCATTTGAGCTTAGAATTATTACATATTTTTAAATACCCTGTTCAAACATCATCTCCCATAAGAAGCAATCACTGACAATCACCTCCATGCTCTCAAAATGTGCTTTCGCTCTTCCTCTCACAACCTCTGGAGCTGTACAGGTCTACATGATTTCATCATTTACATACACTGACAGTTACTTATTTATGTGTGTTTTTCCCATCAATCCTTGAGGGTAGTGCTTCTGTCCCATATATTTGGCATGTCTAGCAGTAACTGGAATTTGTAGATGATCAATAAAAATGTGTTGAAATCTAGCTTGATTTCATAGGGCTTAATCATATTTCTGGAGTTTTTGAATAAAAGCAATGTTTCATATATACCATTTCTCAATTCAAATGAAAAAATGATATTCACTCATTCCACATCAGCTGTGTCTTTTTTTTTTTTTTTTTTTTTTTTTTTTTGAGACAGAGTCTCACTCTATAGTTCTGGGTAGAGTGCAGTGGTGTCATCATTGCTCACTGCAACCGCAAACTCCTGGGCTCAAGCCATCCTCCTGCCTCAGCCTCCCGAGTAGCTGGGACTACCACACGTGCCACAATGTCCGGTTAATTTTTCTATTTTTAGTAGAGACGGGGTCTTGCTCTTGCTCAGGCTGGACAGCTGTGTCCTATGAAAAAGATTGAGTGATTTTAGATTTTAGAATTGGTGATTTGAGAGACTACATTCTATCCTGAAATGCTTCATTATAGAGGTTGTTGCTTCAGATTAGTGTTAGAACATTAAAGTAACATTTAGTTTGAGTGCAATATAATTTTCAAAAATCATGAAAGCATAATTTTAGATATTTCTATTATCTTTTAAAAATAAGACTTCCTTTCTAATACTGTTTTTTCTTTCCAGAAAATTTTGTGCCCTACCTCTTTCTCCCTAAATGTTTCCTAAGCATTTCCTAGGTCTTTAAATTGTCCTCGGAACAATTATTTTAAAAATACCTGCACATTATTCTACTTATGGCTACTATAGTAGACAAAAATTTCTTTCCTCATGCATGTGCCTATGTTGAACATTTTATATAAATGGAATCATACAATATATGGTCTTTTGTGACTGGCTTCTTTCACTTAACATAATGCTTTCGAGATTCATCCATGTTGTGGCATGTGTCAGTACTTTATTCCTTTTGTTGTCTAAAAATATTCCTTTGTATGGCTATCTCACAATGTATTTATGAATTTACCAGTTGATGGATACTTGCATTTTTTCCACTTTCTGGCTACTGCAAATAATAATAGTAGGAGCCTTCATATACAGGTTTTTGTGTAGTTATATGTTTTCATTTCTCTTGGGTATATATTATACTTAGGAGTGAAATTGCAGGATCTTGTAGTAAATGAGTCTTTCAAACAGGACCTGTCAAACAGTTTTCCAAAACGGCTGCACCATTTTACATTCCCACCTGCAATGTATGAGGGTTCTAATTTCTCACATCCTTACCAACACTTGTTACTGCTTGTCTTCTTGATTATATATGTCCTATTGGGTGTGAAGTAGTATTTCATTGTGGTTTTAGTTTGCCTTTCCCAAATGACTAATGATGTTGAATGTCTCGTTATGTGCTTACTGTTCATTTGTACATCTTTGGAAAATTCTAATATATTTCTATATTAAATTTCACTTGTCCATTTTTGTTCATAAAATTTATTGTGTAATATTCCAGTGCTAGTGCATACTGGAAAGGTTCAATATCACATAGCAATATAGAGTAGGAAAGGACTTTTGAGAATTTTCAAGTGAAATATTCTTAATTTATACTTGAAAGAATTAACACCCAGAGAGGTTAAGTGATTGCCAACTGAGTTCAGGCAGCCTAGAAATACAAAGCAATTATTACTTTCAAATCACTGCAGTCTCTTTGCAAAACACAGAGTAGGAGAATGCCTTGCGAATGATATAAACTCTCATGTCACAATTGGGTGTTTTGTTGGCAACACAATTTGACATAATTGATAGTAGCTAAGTGCTCTACTTTACTGTTAACTGCTGATGGAAATCGGTAAAAATTTGAATCTGTACAATTTATCTCGGCTGATGACCCAGACCTAGCAGTTCATCTGCTGTCCATAGCAAAGCACAGTTTTGATGGGCTTAAAACATATCACTAGAGGAAAGATATCTAGCTCATCCTTTGCTGGTTTAGGACCAGGATATTAAATTCTTAGATACCTGACTCACTGGGCTGGTTATCTTTTAGCTCAACTCCATGCTACACCCTTGTTACTTGGGCCTTGCCAGGAAGCAGAGCTGTCTGCAATCCCTGATGCAATTGCTCTGGGAGTTGTTCATTTCTAGCAAAATTATACTCAGGAAATGTTAAAAAAAAAAAAAAAAAAAGAAAAAGAAAAAACAATAGCCAGGATCTATATTGTATGCTGTTTGCATAGATAAAGTTGTACAGACTATAGAGAATATTGAGTTACATTAGAGCTTTTCCCTGACTTTTCCTTTCCCAAATGTCATTATTCATGGATTTCTAAACCTAAGACATGACTGAAGTGCACCAATGAGCAATGGGACATGTAGTATTGTGTGGGCTTAGACAAATGAGCATTTGGATTCTTGTAGCTCTACTATCTCTTGATTCAGTGAGTGAAACTGCTTTGGGCATCTTGTCATTACCCATGACAGGAACTATGCATTTTAATAAATAGGGTACCTAGGAATTTTTGGTTAGGATTAATGATAGCTAGTAATGGAGAAAATGACTCAGTGATTATACTTGGTGTTACAAAACCTATCATATTTTTAATATTTTTATATGTTCTATATTCTAGAGATCAACAATAAAATATCAGATTGCAATGAATACAAATTTTGTTGTGGAACTGAAGCTCATGATTTAATTACATTATTATACCATTTTCTTGGGGAGTAGTATTTTCTTTGTTTTTGTAGTAGTTTATCTATTTATTCCCAGCATAGAATCATTCGAGCATAAAAGAAAAGGACTCAACTGTCAAGGAGATTTGGAATAATTTCATTTTTCCTTTGCATTTTTCTTTGAAATCTTTCCAACTATTATCTTATTGTGAATCTTTAATATTATTCAAATTAAACTAATCATACCAGAAATTCTTCTAAATAAACATCTTTTGAATATTTCTGAAGTTGGTTCCACTAATAGGCTTGCTTTCTCTTCTGTGTCTGGTGAAAATTTACATGAGATCTCCATTCCATATGCTATGCTTTCTTTCTTTCTTTCTTTCTTTTTTTTTTTTACATGGGATAAGATTGCTGGATTCAGAGTCCAGAGTGCTGACCATTACACCATGGGGCCCTCAAGGATAAGATTGTATTTACACCTCATACGGTTACTATGTAATAAATGAAGTAATATTACTATGTAATAAAAGCAGTAAGTGAACTAATGCACATGAATAACACTGTTTCATAAATGGTAAGTGTTTAACAAATGTTAGCTGTGATCATCATCATCATCCCCATCATCATTACCATCCTTCTCCCATTTTATATAGGAGGACATGAGTTTCTAAGGAAGTTAGGTAACTTACCCAAGGTCACACAGTAAGGGGCTGGGCAGAGAATGACAGCGAAGCTCATGACCTTCCCAATTTTACTACAGGTTTAAGCATTCTTTTTTTTTTTTTTTTTTTAACCATATGCTATGCTTTCTTATACGAACATTTTTTTAAATATTAAAATCCTTGAAATACATATATTAGAGTTTTTAACCAAATTTAATTTTCTGAATCTAACTCTAAAAAGTAAAAAAAAAAAAATTGAAGCTTATATTTACTATTCACAGTTAACAAGTGAAATGCGGTTCCTGATACTTATTATTATGTATGAAATCTGTTATGATCTGAAGATGCTCTTAAGATTTTACATTAATTAGTACCTGTCAGCCACTTACAGGCCACGCAAAATCATCTTTACTTTCTCAAGGAAAAATTCTGTCACAAATTTCTTTATATCTGAAAACAAAATTATAATTATTTTGAAATATTTAAGGATTTATCTCTCAGATTTTTTCTTATTCTCTTGTTTCTCTTTCCATACTTAATTTTACTTAGGTATACTGAGAGAGGTTACTAATTTAGGATTTTTTGTTTGTTCATTGTTTATCTTTTTATTTTTTCAACACATTATTTATTGACCATTTACAATAACCAAGAAACTATACAGAATCTGTGAAGGACAGAATTATAACAAGTTGACACTTTTCACATGCTAGTACAGTAACTAACTCATATATAAGTTGCATACAAGGAAAAAATAATAATTTTCTATTCCTTCTACCCATCATCTGTGGCTATGAAATAGGAAAACTGTAAGTGAGAAAGATATTAATGTTATTGGCTAAAATGATAATTTAATTTTAATCTATGCTCATGGTAATTACCACGTTATGTTTTAGGGGTGCAATAACCGATAGAAAGTAGTCTTTCTTTTAAGTGTTTGTAATCCTGTTGTGGAGTCAGGTGAATAAACAGCTGTTTGCTACATGATTTGACAGGTGTAATAATAGTGGAAAGTCCAGAGTATTTAGTGAACACACAGGAGGGATATTGTGGTGGCTTGGAAATGTTCATCAGATTGAAGAACTTTAAGTGTGGTTCTGAGGTTCAGTAGGGAACCCAGGTAGACAGAGAATGGGTTGAGGGTGGGAAGAACAAGTCAAGAGCACAGATATGGTAGTTTCACATAACTATTTGGATTGAGATAACTCGTAAAAAATGTAAAATCACTTTTTTTGTTGTCTAGAAATAGCATAATAGATGTCCTAACTTTAAACCCATGTAGTAGTGTTCATCTTTTATTTTACTTATTTGTATATTATATAAATTTTTATAAATACCTTTTGTATTCAGGAAATAGTTTTGCTTTTTTCTCCACTAATTTGTTAAGACTATGTTTACCTCTAAAAGAATATCATCTCCTAACGGAGGAGTTCTACTATAAAACTAAACCAGTGCATACTCCTGGGAGAGATGGGAGAACTGCGGAAAACTGACGGCTGCCGTGGGACCTAGACTGAGAAGGAAGGAAATATGGTGATGAAAACATCTTTGTGTGATATATGCCTAATTAAGTAAAGTTGCAAAATAGGCTAGGTGCAGTGACATGCTCCTGTAATCCCAGCTACCCAGGAGGAGAACCTAAAATAGAGTAGGAGTCGATGAAAAGGAGAATGAAATTTGTGGAGGCTGAGGCTGCAATTTGCAGGGCAGAGTACTGGGAAGATGACTTATGCAAAGAAAGAATTCCAGAAATTTTCAAGGGGTTCCCATGGGTCATTAGCTAAATGCTAATCTGGGCATGCTTAGGGTAAAATTCCATATGGACAGGAAAAGAATTGCCAGGGAGATATTAGCTGAAAAGTTCTCAGAACTCACATAGTACTGGGAGTGTTTGAGTTCTAATCAGGCAGGGGAAAAAAAAGTTATTGTTGGGTGCGGTGGCATGCTCCTGTAATCCCAGGCACTCAGAAGCCTGAGGTGGGAAGATTGCTTGAACTGAGGAGCTTGAGATCAGCTTGTGCAACATAGGGAGACCCTGTCTCAAAAAAAAAAAAAAAAGTGAGACGGGGTGGGAATGGAGTCATCATTGAACACTTAAAAGCATTTGGCAGAGATTACAAGAGGTCATGTCTTAGTAAAGCTAAACCAGCCCTACAGAAAATGTACTCTATGTTCACATTAACAATATTACAAAACAAGTGTCAAAAATATTATGCAGAGGTACAAGTAATTTATCTGCTTGCCAAAACAAACTTCAATACACTTTAAAAGAAGGAAAGAAATTGAAGTGTTCCACGATGTAACATAAGCTATGTCTAGCATCCAGTAACAAATTGCTAAATATGCAAAAGGAGTATCAACTTCTGACCCATACCCAGGAGGAAGTTTATCAATGAAAAAATATTTTTATCAATAGATGATGAATTAGGAAAAAAGAACTTTAAAACAGCTGTTTTAAATATCAAAAACAAGGTCAAGGATTTAAAAGAAAATATGAACATAATAAGAACAGAAATAGAAGATATGAAAGAAAACAAATGGAATTGGTAGGACTAAAATATGCAATAGCTAAGATTAAAAATATCACTGTTGGATTTACAGCAGATTAGACATTGCATAAGAAAAGAATTATGTATTTAAAAACATACCAATAGAAACTATCCAAACTGATGTTTAGAGAAAAGAAAACTACAAAAATCAAAATTGAACGGAGTGTCTGTGACCTGTGGAATAATATCAAGCAGTATAACAAATATATAATTGGAGTATCAGAAGGAGAGGAAAGAGAGAGACAGAGACAGAGAAAAATGCTTTCTGGAAAGAATGGCCAAAACTTTTTTATTGACCCTTACTCCACATCATTCACAAAAATTAATACAAAATTAAGCATAGACGTATATGCAAGAGCACAAACTATACAACTTCTGGGAGCAAACACATGAAAAATTATTTTTGTCCATGGCACAGCCAAAGATTTCTTATGACAGAAAAAGCACAAGCCGTGAAAGACAAAAATATGTAAATTGGACTTTGGCAAAATTAAAAACATATGCTCTCTAAAGGAAACCTATGTTAAGAGAAAGAAAAGTCAGGCCATTAACTATTTTAAAAAAATATGTGATATATATAAATCTGTCAAAAAAACAAAACCTGTTATAAAGACAAACACTTCACAAAAGAAGATACAAAATGACCAATAAAGACAGAAGATGTTCCACACTTGTAACCATCAGGGAAATTCAAATTAAAACTACAATGATATCTCACTATACACCACCAGAATGGCTAAAATTAAGAAGTCTGACAGGATCAAAAGTTGAGGACATGGAGGAACTAGAATGCCCTCATATTGCCGGTGGAAATATAAAATGGCACAACCCCTTTGGAAAACAATTAGCCTAAGTTATTTTTTCCAATTAAACATATACCATATGACCCAGCAATTTGCCTCCTAATATTTACCCAAGGTAAACTAAAACATACACCCACATAAAGATTTGTATATGAATGTTTATAGCAGCTTATTTCATAATTGCCAAACGCAGTTTATTTCATGATTGCCAATTGTTTGTTTTGGAAAGAACCAAATGTTCATCAACAAATGAATGAATAAATAAATGGTAGTTTATGTAGACAATGGAAAACTGCTAGGTTAAAAGGAACAAATTACTGATACACATAACAATGTGGAAATTACTTTAAGGGGAAAAAAGATACAAAAGAGTGTCTGACTTTCTCTATATGAAATCCTAGAGGAGGCTAAATAAATCTACAGTGACAGGACAGATCAGGGATTGCCTAAGGCAGGGATTGGGGACTGCCAAGAGGTACAAGAGAACATTTTGGGGTGATGGAGATAATTTATATCATGATTAAGGAGGTGTATACATAAATGCATACAGATGTCAAAACTCATTAAACTGTACACTTAAAATAGTTGCATTTATTGTACAGTCATGCATTGGTTAATGACAGGGATACGTTATGAGAAATGCCCTGTTAGGCAATTTCATTGTTTTTGTGAACATCACACAGTGTACTTAACAAACCCAGATGGTCTAGCTTACTGCACACCTAGTCTGTATGGTATAGCCTATTGCTCCTTGTAAGGCTAGCGGCCTGCCTCCCTCCCCCTTACCTCCCTCTGCCCTTGCAGCCTAGCTGAAACTGCAGCTCTTGTTGAAGCTGTCCTAACCGCATCCTGTCAGCCAAGATAAAGCAGGAACACGTCCGGGTGCAAGACATCCTGCCCTGACCCACCCTGCAGCCCCCAGAGACTGCCAAAAAACAATGCCCAGCCTCTGTATAAAAGCTGGCTTGCAGTCCTGGGCAGTGCGACTTCTGGGGCCCCTTTCCTCAGGACCCTTGAACCTCGCCCAGGAGCACTTCAATAAACGCTACCTTTGCTAGCATCCATTTGGCCTCATTGTACTTCTTCCGCCACCACAAAACCTTACCCTCCTAAGCTACAATCCTACAGCATGTTACTGTACTGAATACTGCAGGCAATTGTAGCCCAGTGGTAAATATTTACATATCTAAACATAGAAAAAGTACAGGAAAAATACGGTATAATCTCATGGCACCACTTCTGAATATGCAGTCCATTATTGACTGAAACATCATTATGTGGCACATGATTGTATATAAAATAATCCTTGGTAAAATTGATTGATAAGATTTAAAAATTAATAAAAGAGAAAAGTGATAACTGAGATTGAGACCTTTCATGATATAAAATGAATTCTCATTAAGGGAGCAGATACTTTGTTTTGAATATTTGGTGGTCTAAAAGCCATGAGCAAGTGTGGTGTTTAACTTGTGGTTATACAATTTGTCTGCTAAACATCTGATGCTAAATCCTTCCTCACCCTTGAATTTAAACCTGGTCCTAACTCCCCCGGTACATGAGGGACAGATAGTATTAAGATTAAGCAGAAAGATGATTTGAGAATACCTTTAAAATAAGGAAAATGACAATGCATTGCTCAGATTATTATTATAAAGATATAATTTTGCCTACTGATTGAAGTATATTTCATTCCAAGGACTCACTCATAATCATTTCTGCATATGTTCACTATTTAGGTTTTAAGGCTTTATTTAAAATAATTTAGCCTTTATATCTCAGTCAAAGGTAAAATTACAATTCTATCCAGGTTCTGGGAAACAGCATGGACAGGGCAATAGAATATATTTTACGTGATTCAGGTGGAGAGTACCCATTATAGAAGATACATAAATGAAAGCTTTTAAAGTTAATGCTTTCCCTATCAGTGTGGCAATTCCAAACACTCTCTATACCCCCAATATTAACCCAGCACATTTAAATTTGGCATTTAAAATTGCACACCATAGTGCCTTTAATAGTTGAAAAGAACTCCGAATAATGAAATAAATAAGGAATGCATGCCTACATTCCTCATCTGGGTTTTGTGAGTATCACTCTTATCACTTACCAGGACTACCCAATAACATAAAAAGTGTTTAGTAATGATGATGGTAATGAAGTATTGTGCAAATTGTTAGGAGATGAAATATGGTAAACAAAGTGGTTTTTAAAAAATATTAAAATAAGAGAAAACAATGTCAGTTAACTGAGAAGTTAACTTATACATATTTCCAGGAAAAAAAGACAAGAAAACAAATGTTATTCAGAGAAATATTCAGAATTCATTTAGTCTGTATGCCTGGTTCATGCCTCTATTTTAATCTTGAAACAGCTATATAGCATATAATAATTATGGCAGTGTAGGAGAAAGGTCCTTATCACCATTTTGTGTATCCAGTGCTTTCTCCAAGGAGACATTGAACTAAGTATACTTAAATCAAAACTATAGAGGATCATAATTTTGATTCTTCACTAAGCTTCTGGGCTTCTGTAACTAAGTCGTGAATCAGATATGAGAATTCAGATGTTTTAGATTCAGTGAGTGCCATATTAGGACTGAGTTCCAATGGAAATCTGTGCAAGATTCTTTTGGTTATAGAATAGAATATGTGGCCTTGGTTACCACTGAGATCTTCTTTTCTTTAAATGTGAACACTGACTCATACCCTCATGGTACTAAAATTTCTTATACAATATTAGAGCAAATATACAACCGTAGAATGTATGAAGCCAATCCACTGATGTCTATATTAAGAAACCGTGATTTTTTAAAGAAGAGTCTAAACTCATTAACATTAATAATCATTCTTGAGAAGTAAAAAGCCTTCTTAGATTGCCAAAGTAGCAATGTACTGGGGGAGGAGAAGGAGGAGAGTGTTGAGTCACTTTAGCACTCTCTTTGTTTCATGAACTGAGAATGGGCCATTTTTAAGGGACTTTGAAAACCTCTGCAAACAATAGACTTCAGCTAACAATCATAATTGATACTTCTATCATTAAGGAAAGTATCTTTTCCCTCATTTTACAAGACATCCAAATCACAGAAACTCAACTGAATAGATTTTATTATTTTTATGAAATAAGGAGCCCAGAGCTAGGATGCTCAGGACTGGTGTAAGTGACAAATACTTTTAATGACTCAGACTCCTTCCTGCTTTCTGTTCAGAGGCCCATGGTGCAGTGTTCATATGCATGGCTGTTATCTTGTGGTCACAAATTGGATTCTCTATATCCATTATTTTAGGTAGGAAGAAGTAGAAGAATAAAAGTTGCATACCAGTGGAATGGGGTCTCTTTTAAAGAACTTTTCTTGAAGTCCCTCCCAGAAATGTTCACTTTCATTTCATTGGCCAGAATTATCACATGTCCACCTCTAGCTGCAAGGGAGGCTAGGATGTGCAATCATGCTGCTGGCAACGTATTGCCTCAGTGAAAATCAGGTTATATTACAAAGAGTGACAGGGAGAATAGACAAGCTGAAGTGTCTGTCATAAAGATCAGAAGTTTGAGTGAACAATATAAATGTTGCATCTGTCCAACATGATGAGATTTTTTTTAACTTTCTCTAAGAACAACAAAGTCTATTCCACTTAAATTTTTTAATCTGAATTATTTTCTTCATGAGCTAATACTATGCTTCATTGTTTAACTTTATTGGTCAAATGAGTGTGTTTGGAAACAGTTTGTACTGCTAGATTTGAAATAAAAAGGCTTTGTTTTGGCAACAGATGCACCTGGACCAATCCTATTTGTAATACAGATTATCACTTTTGCTGAATTAGCTCATAGTATATGATGTGGTTAGTGGATATTTTCTTAAAAATTAGTTTTGTATATATTATCCCAAATGGTTTGTGTTCATTTAAAAAAAAAGTGTAAGTGGCTCGGGTGATTTGCTATGATGAGGTCTTTCCAAAAATCCTTGTAACTAAAATATAGCACTTATAATTAATCCCTTTAAAATGAATTGTACATGTGTGAGTATTTGCATTAAACATAATTAGCTAACCACAGCCCACCAGCTTATGTCTGTATGGTATGTGTAATCTGTTTATAGAACAGGGCAGATGACATAATGTAGATTTTGGCGAGTAATCACATTCTCCTTCCACAAATAACATCTGAAATGATAAAAACAACATACAGATGAATAGCTCCCAATAGGTAAAATCATTATAGCTCACATTTGCCAACACACTTTTAATCCCATTTTGTTGATCAAATATTTTGAGAGAGAGATATATATGATTCTAGCACATGGCTCAATATTTCACTTTAACAGGAAAGTAACTTTCAGGCATCAAGAATGTGGGGCCAGGAAGCCCTGCCACTGGGAAGAATGAGGGATGTATGAGAAAACTGAGCTGGGTCTGAACCACCTGCGACAAGTTAGCCTTGCTAAAAGGCCTACACCATTATCTGACACGTAACCTTAACCTCTTTGTGCCCACTCACAAATCCTTTGAAATAAAATTCCAATGATAGGTACTCTCCCCTCCTTTCTCCTGTAAAAAAAGAGTGTTATCTAAAGATGTAGAATTCTCCTTTCTCTGCTTCCTACTCACGACAGTGTGGAAACCCCATCACGTCCCCAGCACGGAAGGACACGTCTCCTCTCTAGTTTTACTCAAATTGATGAATATGTTGCCATTTATCACTGAGTAGTTTTTCTTCTAGGATCTCAACTACTGTTAACTGGATTTCCAGTTATTTTCTTGTAAGTAAATTTTCCCATTCCTGAAGAGCTTTTTAAAATATACACATACGTTTTGCTGATTGTAAAATTCTTCCTATTCCTTCTAAGTGATTGTGAATATTTAGAAAGGTCATGAAAAAGAAATTTTAAATTACCTGAAATTTAAGAGACAATTGTTAGCACTATTTTCTTTACACTTATCTGTTTTTTCCTATGTATATATGTTTAAAAGTTCAGGCCTGTACTCTATGGATAATTGAGAATTGAGATATAGATAATACTATAATCTATTTTCTAGTGTCATCAAGTATTTTTTGTAATATTCTTGGTATCTTTAAGGTCTCTGTTTTGCCAGAATTATGCTAATTGGATTGCAGTTGTTTTCGTTGTTGATGTTATAATGAAGGCAACTTTATATAAAAATTGTATCTATAGGGACCTGGTTGCCCAATGGTAGCGCATCTGACTCCAAAAAGTGTATCTATGTTTTTGATTATTTCCTTAAGCTTAATGTATAATTTGTCATGTTTTCAATGCATAATAAAAGATGAACAAACTCTAAGTATATTTAAAAAAAAATTTACTAACTCACTTAACAAAAACTCTTACTATTACTGGGTAGCATGTACAAAATTGGTTTAAATTCTAACTTCAGGCAATTTCTCCTTCCGCAAAGAATGTATGGTGATACATACTCTTAATTTTGGCCAATGAGTAGCATTCCATTTCTCTTCAATTGTCCCTGTAGGTTTCCATGTTCTCGCACACCCATCCCCTATCAAAAAGATCTTGAGATCTTACCATGAACCACAAGGTTTAGTTAGAAGAGGAACACTGTAAGCAATTTGCCTGTGCAACTTATTAGACTGTGTAATTTTGTCCTTTTATTAAAAAGGGGATAATGTCAAACTACCTTACAGAGTTGTTGAGAGTTTTAGTTATATCACCTGGTACACAGTGAGAACTCAAATCAGCTTAAATGTTTTAATCTCAAAAATCCTGAAAGATGGCCTGAGAGATGCACAAAATCATTACTTTATATTCAAGAAGCCATGAGATGACTAGGAAACTTGAAATGATTAGGATAGGAAATACAATACACAATTAACTAATTGCAAAATGTGTTTTCATAAGACGATTAAAGAATCAGAGACTAGTGAAGATGCTAACAGCATATTCCAAAGCACTTCCTTAACAAATGAGTCCACTCTGGCCCAACACGGTTAGGAGACTTGCCTGGGTGACATGTTTAGTTTGTGGTAAAGTCAAGATAAGGATTCATTTTCTGGCAGGGCGGTGGCTCACGCCTGTAATCCTAGCACTCTGGGAGGACGAGGCGGGAGGATC
>VBSM01001124.1:18441879-18481186 GCA_008086735.1 Cheirogaleus medius
AAAAAAAAAAAAAACAACAAAAAAACATTTCAATGTTACCAGGTGGTAACATTTTGTGCTTTTATTTTCTTGAGGCTGCAGCAGATTTGGAGCAGGGGCCCAGAAAATACACAGTCTTAACTCACAGATCATTCCTTCTTACAGATCACTCTTTGAGAAACACTGTTTTAAGTGATATGGCTACTTTACTTCGGCAGTTTTAATTTCCTGGAGCAGACAAAGTAGATATAGATGGAGCAAAAGCATGCTGATGCCTTCAGTTTCCAGAACGATCTATTCAATGTACCTGACTCCAGAGTTACTGAGTGAATTCCTGTTTTTTTTTCTTTTTCATATCAGGTCTGTTTCTTATCCTGCATGAGATAGTTTGTGAGAATTACACTATTATCAATATGCATGAAAGGTGATAAACCCAAATTGGTGTGTACACTCAATTGGGAATAAATTTAAAGGCTTTCCTTTGAACTTGGTGAGTGTAACCAATCTAATATTTATCACCAAATTATTGCTCAAGTATGTCCAGACTCTAAGATTGTTTTTAAAGACAAGTAATTGATATGAGACATTTAAAGAAATGTTTCTTTTTTCTGTAAGTAAGGCCTTAGAACAAGGCAAAGTAATTTTCCTAACATGCCGTAGGTTGTTTAATTGGCTTTTGCCTGATTTTCTAGAGGTGCTTATTAAATATCACAACTTTGGGAACAAGACTTGCCTAATGAACAAATAATAGTTGAATTCTAATTAACATATACAGATTATAACAATATCTCCCTTCTATATTCATTTAGATGTAAGTGAAACATCTGGATTAAGTCTTCAATTTCATTTTACGCTGGAATGTTAATAAGTAAAACTAGAGCAAGCTTCCACAGAGCCCATCTCTGTTAAGAAGGACCTTCCAAAGTTTAGTTTAAGAATGAATAAAATAAAAAAAATTAATAAAATTATAGAGCCTTCATTAATAACCAACTTGTATCTCTTTTGTTCAGATCCTGAAATTCTTATTGTAAGACTAGTCATTATGAAATAAACCACTACAGTAGAAAGCATCTTTTATGTAGCACTCTTATTATCCCTGCAATTACATATTAATTAAGAAATATCTGTTATGTCTTAGCTTACAACAGGATCTTTTGGATTTGGTACAGAAAAAATGACTATACATAAATATCCATATATTGAAACATTTTGCCTTTTTTAAAAGAATGCTGATTATTCCTTATACCAGCTTTCATAATATTTTTTAATGATATCAGTTATAAACCCTTACAATACCCCTTTTCTTCAGGTTATCTTGTAAAAATTATGAAGCAAAAATGCTGTTCCACTTCGAAATGAGGCTCAGAGTCACCTGCAGAACAAGGACTTCTAAATCTCAAGCCCACATTTACTATGAGACAACCCACTGCTATTACTTCATATAACAACTTCTTCTTCTTCTTCTTCTTCTTCTTCTTCTTCTTCTTCGTCTTCGTCTTCGTCTTCGTCTTCATCTTCTTCTTCTTCTTCTTTTTTGAAACAGAGTCTCACTCTGTCACCCCAGGGTAGAATGCAGTGGCATCATCTTAGCTCAATGTAACTCAAACTCCTGGGCTCAAGTCATCCTCTTGCCTCAGCTTCCTGAGTAACTGGGACTACAGGCATGCACCATGCACCATGATGCCCGGCTAATTTTTCTATTTTTAGTAGAGACAGGGTCTCACTCTTGCTCAGGCTGGTCTTGAACTCTTGAGCTCAAACAATCCTCCCACCTCAGCTTCCCAGAGTGCTAGGATTATAGGCATAAGCCACCGTGCACAGCCCATACAACTTCATTTTTAAGATGAGGATACAGTTACGATATCAAACAACTGAGCAATGTCTCACTTCGTAATCTCTTTAGTCATGATTTCAGAGAATCACAGTATGTATTTATCTCAAAGTACTGCCAAATAATCTCTCCCATTGCTGGAATGCCTACAACTGAGTGTTAGGACTTGCTGAGGTGTTATACCTGTTTGTCTCATTCATTCTATCTTGTTGTAACTTGTGTAGTACAGTGGTTAGGGGCTTGGAGTCAGACAGACTTGGTTCAAATCCCAGCTCTACTGCTATCTTGCTGTATACCATGGACAAGTTAGTTAATGTCGCTAAACCTCAGTTTGCTTATATGTAAAATAGAGCAAGTATAAGAACAGACTTATATAGTATTTGTGGAAATAAAATAATAATCATACAATGTCCTAGACCTAGAGATCTGAAGCAGAAGGAGCTTCAATAAAGGTTACTTTACTGTTATTCTTGTAACCCTAAGTGCAAATATTATTATTTTTATTTCCCAGATGAGGAAATCAAAGACCATCAAGCAAGGCACCAAACTACTTAAAGCCATGTAGCCAAAACGTGGTAACCCAGGATATAGGACTCCAGGCAAACAGGATGCTTAATACTTAACTACTGTGCTAAGCTGTCACCAGAAAACTATATTCAGCTTCTTTCATCAGAAACAGTTTTCCATCCTATCCCTCTTTCAGAAAATTCAATTTTCTCTGAAACTTTAAGATGACATGAAACATAAACATACCAAATGACTTTCTATGGCTAAGTGGGAGGTTGATGGGAATGGCTCTTGCCAATTCTCCACGTAGCACAGGCCTTCAGTCATTGCTGAGCTCCAGTGCCCTCTACCTGGTTCTTTGAGGTTCTGCAAAGCAGATGTACTTAGACGTGATAATAACCACCTTACTCCACCTCCAGGTCTCTTCCTGTTTCTATTCCTACTTAACATTGGTGAAGATGGTACTTCCCAGAGCACAGGCGTCCACCACAGGCTTCCTCCAAGGTACTTTCTACCTTGAACGTTTTCTAGGGTTGTTATTTCTGCCTTTACACAGGAAGAAGAGCTTAAGGAAGTAAACAACAGCACTGTGGCCACTTCCAAACGCAGCTCTTGAGCAAAAGCAAAACAACTGTCTGATTTTCTAGAGTCTGGGAGTCTGAGACGGAAGAAAATTAAGGGAAAGAAAAGTTTTCTGGACCCATGGCTGTGCACAGGACCTTGAGCAATGCTAGGAAACAGGTTGAAGCGGCTTTCTGGGCAATAAGGACATAGAGTGAAGTGTTTTTCTTTGTCCCTAAGAACCAACAGGCAACTAAGTGAACAATGACAGTGCAGAGTATTGAGTGCTATAATAGATAATGCATGGCACTAAGAAGACACAAAAGAAAAGTAAATAACTCCACTGCCTATGTAGTATTTACTTGGGCTAGAGCTGGGGCCAGGGGAAACCTAAGCAAAACACAGGTGACTGGAAGACGGCTGGCATGCCAACATTGCATTCCTGCAAGATAGGAGCAGCATCTGTAGACATGGATAGGATCCAAAGAAGGAAGACAAAATGATACTCAAGCACAAAATCCTTTGTGGAGAGCTAAAGAAGAATTACCTTGGGCATTTCATATAGAAGGGAAAGGAGAAACGAAAATTTAATGAAATCCTATAAAAATGTGAGCACACAGTTCAGAGTAATGCGATTTGAGATCTCACCCTTGTTCTCTCACTACTGAGCTACATATGGCAAGTTAAATTCCATCCCTGAACCTCATTCCTCAGCCATAAGTCAAGATGGGTGGACGGGATGGATCCTGAAGTCCATTCCGCCTCTAGTGTCATCTAGATCTGTCTCAGGTGGGGGAAATGATAACAATAGACAGCTTCAGTTAAATAGTCACTGTCAAAGAAAACAGAGGAGTGCTCACCTCTACAGCACGGGAGGTAAGGGAGCAGTCACTGAACAGTGACAGGCCCCCAAAGGAAGCCTAATTGGTGGGTATATTAGAGAAGTTAGAAATTTAGAGATGATAGATGTTGAATATATGTAAATGTGAAGTGTCAGGCTAATATTATAGCAAAAGTGAAGTTAATGTGTCCTGAATTAGAAAACAATAAGGAAAAAATTCTTTTCCAGAAAGGAAAGGAATGCATTTGCAAATAAAATGAAACTAAAAGGGATAAAATGAACAGGAATGATGCTTCTCAGCAGTCATGTGCTTGCAAGTCAGCTGTTTATAATAAGCTTAGACTTTAAATTGATTATTTATTGAACTGGCATTTCTTTTGAAAATAGTTACATCAAATAGCGTGAAAATGGATCCAGATGTAGTTACTTCTTTGAGATTATTGGGAATGTATGAGCAAATGGAAGATAGATCATTTGATTATAAAAATAACTAAGAATTCATTTTATGTTTGGAGATATCAGAAACAATTTTAGTGTTAAAGGCATGGTATGTAAATTTAAAAGACAATTAGCCTATTTTTAATATTAGATGAATGCACAAGTATCATTAATTATTAAAGATTCATGTATTTATGTGATAACTCACTTTTGTGGAGTTAATTGATTATTTCTTCTAAAAGAAAGTGAAAAATGTGTGGCATTGTTATGAGTGGCTATATCCTTCATAAGGATGCTACAGTAGGTCTTTGTTTACAGAGGCAAAAAGCTTATGAGACTTTACTATAATTGAAGAGAGCATTTATTTAATTATAGATATTTTCCCTATAATTTTAGAGGAAATACTACACAATTACATACACACTGCATATAATATCTTTTTAATTTGCATACTGTGTGGTTAAACCTATATTCTAAAATAAACCAGAGCCATAATTATATAGACTTTTGAAGTTAATACCTAATATTTTCACCAAATACAATCATCTATAATTTTATTTGTAAATATGGTAGTGTGTCAACACTTTTCAGCCACTAATATATGTTGAATTCTTGAGAATAATTATTTATATTTTCCTACCCTTTTGAAAATATCTACGTATTTTCAGCTGGGTAAATATTTTGGAAGAACATAATTGGCAACATTTTTAAAACAAATCCGTATTATTAAATTGTATTTGAAGCTCTATATGAAATACACTGCTTACTGTTTGGAATCTATAAAGCTCTATTTCAAGAATCTGTCTTTTCACTTTGAACTGTAATTGATATGCTCATGCTATTTAACAATTATGTGCACACTGAAGTGGTTTGTTGGCTCAGTATACATTGCTAATATATTTTGTACAGTGTTTTCTATAATTCACATTTTCATAGCTGCTACATAAAACAATTTATTTACTTATTTGAATTTTCTGAATTCACAGTGGATCTTCAAAGAACATGAGGATTTTTTTACCCAAAATAAAAGAGTTTCTGAGGATTACTGTGCATTTCATTTCTAAAAATTTTAATTTTCTTAACAAGTCTTCGTTGATCATCTATTATGACCAAGTCATGGGAATGCACAACTGAACTGATATGAACTCTGCCTTCAGGGAACTCACAAACTATTAAGGGAGATAGCACACATGGGCCATCAAATAAGATAGAAACAAGATAAAAAGTCACATGTTTTGCAAGAGAAGAATAAACAAATTCAGAAAAGATGAAATGGCAAAAATGGTGAGAGCTAGATAAGAAACAAAGGGGCTGAGTCTCACACTTCTCTCGCATTCTCATTATCAACAAAGAGCTACTTGCTTCCTCCTTCACTGGGAAAAGCAAAAGGGGACTTCTGTTAGACACCATCGCCACTTCTACACATTTCCACGTCATTACCCCCTACTGCAGATGGCCTCTCCACACCCCTGTCCAAGATTCCATTCTCTCTTTCCTTCTGGGGACATTTCTCGAGCAATTATCCCCTCTCTGTCCTGTATCATTAAGTTTTCTCTCTTTCTGGATTATAGTGATCAGCATACACACATTCTTTGTGTGTGTGTGTGTGTGTGTGTGTATAATCTTTTGACCTCATTTTCCTCTCCAGCAGACACTGTATTCCTTTTCTTCACTTTATAAAACTCCTTATAAGAATTGTCTCTGCTTGGTATCTCCAAAAGAACTATGAACATATTCCTGGTCAGGTTTCTTCTTTCACTACTAAAAATTCTTTTGTCAAAACCATTATGGACATGTTCTTTGATAGATACCTTCTTAGTTCTCATCTTCAGCATCCTTCAACTATTTGCAGCATTTGGACACCATTCATGGCTCCTACTTGCCCCTTTCTTCACTTGGCTTTCAGTCTACCACACACCTGGTTTTCCCTCTAACATTCTGCTCTCTCCTTCTTAGTATCCTTTCCTGTTTCTCCTCATCATCTGACCTCGACATTGAGTCCTAGGACTCACTTTATTACTTTATCCTTGGATCATTTTATATTGCTGTCCACACTCCCTCCTTTGATGCTCTCATTCCACCTTATGGCTTAAAACTCATCTTTCTGTCGATGACTCCAGTCTGCAGCCCCATCTCCTGTTATCCTACAGCTCAGTTGATAGGGTTGCCAGATTTAACAACTAAAAATATAGATGCCAGTAAAATGGGAATTTCATCTGAAATTTCCTTTTGAAGAAGTGTTTTGAAAAAAGATATCTTTTTTTTGAAATGCTTGGATTTTTTTTGCCACATATCATATATAGACATAGTTTTATCTTGCAAGGAAATATTCAAGTCATTTTGATTTGACATATCATACAGAAATGTTGCAATCCTGTAGAAATCTTCTTTCAATAACTCAACATTGCTGATTCTGTTCTTCATAAAATTTAACTACCTATTCTTGAAGAGATAAAATTTTGACCAACACCTGTCCCTGCAATAGACAACACATTTTAGAAAATGTGTTGCATTTACAGCAAATCCACACTGAATACTCATAGTTCAACTTTAGCATGTTATGAAATTGACAATGCCATGTTGCATTTGCCCAAATATAGTTAACAATACTTATAACTTGTTGTAAAATGTCACTTGAAATAGTAGCTTTAGCACAAAAATTTTGCTGATGTAAGACACAATTAAAAGAAATGAGAGTATCTGGATTTGTTAATACTTTTTTATGTGTGCAATAAACCCTTCATGTTTCCCTGTCATGGAAGGTACACCATCTGTACATATATTCACTAAATTTACTAAATTCAGTCTAACTTCATAACATGCATCTTGAAAGTTATTGAAGATATTTATTCCCCATGTTCTGTTTGCAAGAGTGCCCAAAGCGAGTAACTTGCAAAGAAAATCATCTGTTATGACCCACATGAAGCATAAAACCGGCACTGAGGGATGGGTATCAGTTAATTCATCCAAAGTGACTGAATAGTATATATTTTCCTTTTGAAGTATTTCATGTTGTTCTGTTAAGTTGAAGGCTAATTCATGCTGCCAATCTGTCATGGTTCTCCTGGAAAGACGCAATTATTTGTACTTTGAAATGTTGTAGGGGTCGAAGCATCCTACAACTTCAACAATACAATCTTTCACAATTTCTACATCACTGAATGGCTTCCCTTTTTTCCTGAGTATATAAGCTACTTTACAAGTTGCTTCAGTGGCATTATTTCCAGGTCCTGTTGCTGCTTGAAAGAATTGTCTTTGCTTTTCATCTTTTACTTTCTGCAAAAACCCTTTGCATCTCTCCCTCTAATTTAAAATATTTGTGGTCCTTATGAGTGTCATGATGCTGACGAGCACTGAATTTCTTTAATGTTGCTATTACAGTATCACAAAGCAAGCAAATTATGTTATCTTTAGCAGAAACAAGATGATACTGCAATTCCCAATCCTCATTTAAAAAATCTGTTTTCTTCTTTCAGTGTTCTCTTGGTTTTCCTTGACACAATGGGCTGTTAACAGACAGAATTAAAGAATACTGTCAAGCTGTGCAACTATTCACAAATTCCACTTCAAACAGAAACACAGTGCACCGTTGTCAAAAGCTGACAACAGACTGGCGTACTCAACCCCCATAAACTCTCGCCAACCAGCCCAGTGTGGTAGCGGCTCCAGTCAGGTGGGGGAAATTAGAACTAAATCATGTGCGTAGCAGCCGTCAGTTTAGCCCTTTGGGTTCACTAATGTTCTAATTGTGCCAGTCAATCTGGGAGGATTATTTCATTGAAACTTATTTTATTCTTTGGTATTTTAAGTACATTCATTTTTAAAATAAAATAAAAATATAAAAGATGAATAAAAATGTATTAATAAAAATAAAAGATTTGTTCTGTAAAATTTAGATTCAGTCAAAAGGCCACACTTAAGGTCCTAGAAGGTCACATGTGGCCTTAAGACCACTGGTTCCCCACCCCTGGTTCAGATCAAAAGCAATTCAGTCATCATGACTCTTGTCTTCTACTCACATCTATAGCTGACTTGCCATTACGTCTTACTGAATTTACCTTAAATACCACATTTCCAGAATTTGGCCTTTTCTCATGGCCCCACTGCTATCACCTGGATCCCAACTGCCACCATCTCTTGCCTCCTAGTATTCTCTCTGCTTCTGCCTGTGGCCCCATTCAGTCTGTCCTCCGAAGAGCAACCTAGCACATACATGGGTGGGTAGGGATGGTTATCTATATAAAGTATGCAACTGCTTTAAAAGATAGCACCAACCTTGGATAAAAACTTCTAGAATTAAAAAAAAAGTTAGACTTCCATCTTGTCCAGGTTGTCTTTAAGAACTTTTTTACAAGGAAAACTTTGCCCCCCACTAAAGGTTTATCTTCCAAGGTGATGCTAGGAGGGTAATCTGTCATTATACATCATCATGTATACACCATCATTTGCATCCCTGAAGTCATATCACACTGCAAGAAACATTCCAAAAAGTCCTGGCCATATAACCAAAGCTGAACTCTTTCACAGTTTGAGAAATTTAAAAGATCAACAATTAAAATAGCCATTAAATAGCTATTTTTCTGCTGTTTTCTGACATAACAATGATAGGTAACATTTATTTAGCATTTACTGTGTGCTAGACCCCACTCTAGGAATTTTACGTGGATTTTGTACTACTGTGTCACTATTTACATATGAAGAACAGAAAGATCAAATGACCTGCCCAGGTAACAGAGCTCTAAGGTAGTGGAGCCAAGGACCCAGAGCCAGCAGTGTAGTCTTGGAGTCCACGCTTTTAAGCAGCACACTACATACACGTAGCTCAAGTAGATCAGGAAGTCCTTCACCTGAGTTGTTCAGCATCTCCCCTCCCCTACCGTTTTTTTGTTTTCGTTATTTGGAGTTTTTATTTTCATTAAAGATTCCCATTATAGTTTTCTCTGCCATCAGAGAAAAAGATGTAAATAAACTTGAAATTCCCACGCCCAAGCACATACACATACACATTCCCAGAGTATGAAAAGGCTATTATGTTGACATCTACAGCCTGATCTCCAGAGATATGATTGGAAGATTAGAACTTAGTAATTATGCTCTTCTGTGACTCCTTCAAATCATGTTGATTAAACAATGCAATTGTATTCTGAAGCCCAACAGTTATTACTGATGAGTTAAATATCATGGTTTAGTATTATGAGGAGGTCTCTCATGTGATGCTTAAGAGGATTATGCGGCTGTCCTGTGTCTCTTTTGGAATCCCACAGATCCAAGAGGAAGGTTGGCAAAACCCTGTGGTGGAATCCATCCATAGAAGAGCACTTCATTCTTTATTGGCCACACAAGAGAAAATTTTCCAACCTGAACAAAGACATTAAGTAAAAAATCTAATCAGCAAAGATGAGTCAGAAATTCTGGAGTTTAATTCTGACAGTGCTCATCATCTGGCCATAGGAAAGTTAATTATCACTTAAGGCTCCCAGATCTTTCAATGAGATTAGCTCACAGCATTATTCATGGAT
Organism: Cheirogaleus medius; assembly: GCA_008086735.1. NCBI lineage: Eukaryota > Metazoa > Chordata > Mammalia > Primates > Cheirogaleidae > Cheirogaleus > Cheirogaleus medius. The sequence continues at coordinate 18,451,556 of VBSM01001124.1, forward strand.
CATGTCACCCGGTGACAACATTGTGCAGTGGAAGTCATCGTCCTGGGGTATTTGGTCTCAGTTTCAGACAAGCTCAGTTTATTTTTAATGAAAGAAACTAGATTTTAAAACCCCAGTTTCCTTAGATGTAATTTTATCCCAGAAGACTAAGAGAGATGTATATTTGATTTCAAGGCATTGAATTGACTCACTTAAAAGACAGAAATCACCAAATTAAATTTTGGGGCTTCATAATAGCAAAACAACTAATTAGTAGACTGGGTTTTTATTCACTTTAAATTAATTGAGCAATGTATATTGGAAAATAAGAGGAGGATGACTATCACATCGACTAAACTTAAATAACTGTCTTTGATTTTTTAACTAAACTGAATGCATGTCCTAAATTTTTTAACCTTAAAGTAAAACCAATAGTTATTAAATGAAACTATCAAACAAGTGTGCAGTGGTGCTCAACATTTCTGTTTCCCATATAAGAAGTTTTGGCAACATCCAAGAGGAGATTAAAAAATCAAAATGTTACTCAACAGATCAGCAAAATTAAGAAAACACCATTGACACATACAATACCGCCCATGGTTACTGCACCAGACACTTGCTTGCCATTCAGCACTGCTGGTGTTAGTAAGAAATGTTTGCTGCCCTGACAAGACTCTCTAAAGAAATCATAAGGCAAAGTCCTTGCAAAGATTCTGTGTGTTATTTCTTGAATGTTACCTATCACAAAATGAATTCCACTTTAGACCAAAGTAAATTATCTACTCATTTCAGGGTTTATGCTGATAGACATTGCTCTAAGTGTTTATACCCAGTTTTGTAAGTAATGAGATGAAAACATGCATTTTAGCATGAGAATTTCTTTTAAGAAGTGTGGTTGTATTAAAATACATCCACATGTTCTTTGATTCTTCTTCCTTCAAGCAGCAGAAGTCAATTCACTTCTGCTTGAGTTTGGACTATATATAGTGATTTACTATAACAAATAGAATATGGCAGAGGTGATGGTGTGGAACTTGCAGAAATAGGAATTTAAAGGGCACTGTGGCTTCTTCCGTGGTCTCTCTCTATTACAGCCTCTGGTGGAATCAGCTGCCATGCAGTGAGGACATTCATCCAACCCTACATAGATGTCCATGTTGGAAGAACTGAAGTTTCCTGCCAATAGCCAATAGCCAACAGCCAACAAAGAAGTGAGGCCTTCTGCTAACAGCTATGTGAGGGAGCCTTGCTGGAAATGGCTCATCCGGCTCCAGTCAAGGCTTCAGATGACCATAGCCTTAGACAACGTCAGAGGGCAACCTCATGCGGGGTCTGTACCAGACTGCTCAGCTAAGCAGCACCTGAACTCCTGCTCACAGAAACGATCAGTTAATAAGTGCTTATTGCTTTGAACTGCTAGCTTTGGGGGTAATAGATAACTAATATAGGAGGACTGTTTTTATTTAAGAAAATATCCTAAAAAGCTACTTGGAGTAGATGATGAAATCCTGAAGGCACGGGTATGAGTCAGGGCTCAGAAAACCAATAGCAATTGTGGATTTACTTTGTGTGAAAAAAGTAAAGGAGTTTGCTTTTGCTTCCAAGAGAAGCATGAGAGAGGAGAAAGGAAGGGAAGAAAAGGGAGTAGCCAGTAAATTACTCAGACACCATACAAACATACAAAGTATAGAGAAGGGCCAACAAGAAACCTCAGGAGTTTGGAGGTTGAAAATATTTTTAAAGAACTAGAATGTATGGTGTGATGTTAAGTTTTAGGGGTGTGTGTTTGTGTTTAAAAATCAAAAAAAAGTCAAGATTAAGAGTAAAGGTGAACAAAGTCAAACATGAAAATATATATTCCCCATTTTCCTATTTAAACCTCAACGAGCTATTTGGGCTTCTATAAAATTTCTGGTTTAAATCTCAAAGGTTACAATGATACAGGATTATATAAAAATTTTAAAAAATTAATAGTCTTCTTATAAATAAATTTCCCTAGCCTGAGGCATACCAACTGGAAACAGAACAACAAGGTATGTCATAATATTTTAAAAGTTGATATTTTACTTATTAATGTCATTCCATGATGCCACTGGAGTAAAATCTAAATTGACAGGTCACTTGATTGGACTAGGTCTGACATCTTTCCATTCCACTCCTTAGTGGGAGAAGCTGCCCCTGGACTCACCCAAGGAACTCAACTTTCCATGGGAAAGGTAGAGGCCAAAGGCCTCTTCTCATGAGATCGCCTGGTGCTATCAGACAACTCCCTGTATTCATGCTGCCAGGGGCCAGTCCTGACCACTGACCGATAAGCTCACACAAGGCTGTTCTGGGGCTTGCACTATAAAAGACAATGTCAAATGATTTGAGCAGACACCTCACCATAGAGGATATTCTGATGAAAAGGCACTCCACCTCATCATTATTAGAAAAATGCAAAGTAAATCCATAAGATACCACTAACTACTAGATACCTATTAGAATGTCTAAAATTAAAAAGACTGACCTAACAAGCTTTAGCAAGGATGTGGAACAACTGGAACTCTCATACAATGCTGAATGGGAAAGTAAAATGGTACAACCACTTTGGATAAAAAACAGAAAAAAAGACAACATGACAAGGAATCAAGGTCAGGTCTCTGGACCGCAGCCTGGTGGTGTGCACAGCAGGACCTTGAGTGCCTCTCTGTGAGGGGACGAGAGAATTGGGGGTTGTATGCTTCCTCTTGCTGGCTCTGGGCTTTTGTATTTCCCCAATACAGTCTATTTTTTGTATCCCTGCTGCACAATAGGGTAATATTTGCCATCACCCATCTTGCCCTGCATTGAACAAACAGGTAACAGTCCTTGCTCTTAAAGTGTACGTTCCATTGAGGAAAAAAAAAAAGAAAAGAAAAGAAATAATTAAAATATTATATTTGTAGAATATAAACATATGTAAAAGGTATGTATTGTGAAAAATATTAGATGAAGGTAAATGCTGTGAAGCAAAATTAAGCAGACAATAGAGAGCCCTGGGAAGAAGTACGCATCTTATGAACCAAGAATTCACTTCTAGGTTTATAGATGGCCAGGATAAAACTCTCAGCATATGTTCAAGAAGACATACGCAGCACGCTCGTCACAGTAATATTTGAAGTAATTAAAAAAATGGAAAAATCTGAACATCCATCAACGAGAGGTCACCTGGTAGTTATCTTCCTACAGAAAGATCACCAGGGTCGGTTATGGGCCATGGGTGGGAGACTGGCACCAAACAGACTTGGTAGAAAACCATTCTACTGAGGTAGTTCAGACAGAAATAATAATTACAGATAACATTTGTGGGTGCTTACTGTGTGCTGGGTGAAGTTCCAAGAATTTAACACAACTCCCTCAGCCCCTACCACAACTCTACGTAGTAGATACTATTATTGTCTCCTTCACAGATGAGACGACAGAGAAAGAAAGAGGTTAAGAGACCTCCCCAACATTATACATTAGTAGCAAAGACAGAGCATCAAACCAGCCTGTCTGAGCCCTGAATCGCTGTTTTAAATGATTCACTATGCTATGTTCTGAGAACAGGTTTGTGTTCTCAGTAACCAGAAGAACAGAGAAAGCATAATGAATTTCTGGGAAAATTTCTACATCTGTCTACCTAGTTACTATCACCTTATGCCTATGTTGTGTGGAGAGTAATTTATATGAAAGAAATTCCAATAATAATGTTTTAGAAGTTAATGCTTTATTCCATTCAGTTGACAGAACAAACTTCCATCTTTATCAATATGTGCTTAGAGCAATTTGTCTCCTCTTCTAATTAGGTTGAGAAAATTTGGAGCAAACAAACAGGAGTTTTATACATTTCATAAAAATGTAATTGCCTTTCATGTGTTCTGAGAGAAATTTCGTTAAGTGCTGAATTATGAAGCCTAAAATTACATAGGAATATTTTTCCTTTGTGTCTTCTCATGCTTATGTTTTCATTTTATTGTTGTTAGCCCTTGATTTAATGCCAGATTATATTATTTTCTTAGTTATTACATTATCATTTCAGGTATGCATCATAAATTTAACATTTTAATGAGATGGCATTGACTTAAAATCAGGCACTAAATGTTCAAAATTATAATGGTCCTGAATTTTTTATTACAACCTTCCTTTCCCCCTCAATTGTGAAATCAAGTGTATTATCTAGTAGGGTTGTTAGCCCTAAGACTTAAAAAATTTCCAGTCTTACACTAAAAGTTTCAGAAATCATTTTGTACAATGTCTATGGCAAGGCCATTGATAATTTTGAACATTGTTAGCCTTTAAATTTTTTTAAAAATACTATTATCTTCTTTTAATATATTTATCTTTAGACAAAGTTTATTTTATTGCTTAGCTGTAAGAAGAAAGTAAAAGAGCCTTTCAGATAGATTATTAGATTTTTGGATTTATTAGTTTGCACAAATCCACTTTGGAATAATGAAAACCTTATTGGATCGTTAAAGACTGAAATATGGTATATTTGTTTTTACAATTTTACCTCATGCACGTTGTGCTACACGGAAATTTTTAGAACTTCATAAACTTTCTTACCTTGTAATAACTAAACTATTAGACTATAAAATAGTCTTACTTCTTTCCAGAATATCTAAAGCATGTCAATCACATTAAAATCTTTGCTCTTTTCATAAGGAGAAATAATCATAATTTACATGTATTCTCAATAAATTGAGAATTTAAATGTATTCTCAATCCAACCTAGTCATAGGGAAAATTGAGAAACTTAATTTTTCTATGTAAAATAAATGCCAAATTCCCCAGGAACTATGAGAAGCCACTATGAGTAATTTTTTTGCTTCTGTATAGTCAGTTAGAAGGAAAGACCTTGGTGTCAGAAAGTTCTGGGTTCAAGGCTTACCTCTGCCCCTTATTCTGTGATCTTGGAAAAGCCTTGTTTTTCTTTTTAAATCTTGTTTGGGTTCAATTTCCTTGTCTACATCAGCAAATGTGGTATAAAAGTAGTACTAGATAGTTGTGGTGAGGATTAAATAAAGTGTATTGCCTAGAATATACTAAGAGCCCCATAAAAGGCAAATAATATCATTATTTCCGCTTTATTATTTCATCTCAGTCTTTATGATATCCTAGGGTTCAGTTTTTTATGTAGGCATGGTGAAATGGTGGGGAATATATTCTTGCCCCATGGAGACATTTTACTTGAATGTCTCAGGAAACCAGGGACTAAGCAAAGAATGTGTAAGCTCTTGATTCCTAGGCATTCCCACTGTAAGATAGCATTTCCACTATATCAATATAACACACAATTCTATAGGCAGACATTGCACAGAGTGGATTTTAGTATAAACCACATCATAAATTAACCCTGCTTGCAGAAATAAAGAGCATTTGAAGACAATATTATGAAAATTTGTATGATAACCAATTAGATAACCTAGAAAAAGTGGGCAAGTTTCTAGAAACACAGATTACCAAAACTGATCCAAGAAGAAATAGAAAGCCTAAATATAATAAGTAACAAGAACAAATCAGCAATCAAAATGCATCCTACAAAAAGAAAATGTCCAGGACCAGATGGTTTCACTGCTGAATTCTACCAAATGTTTAAAGAATTAATGCCAACCTTTCTCAAGCCCTTCCAAGAAGAAGAGAAGGGAGCAATTTATCATTCATTTTATGAGGCATGAGGCCATCATTACCTTAATACCAAAGTCAGACAAAGAACAGGGGTCGGGAGGAACTACAACCAATATCTCTTATAAAGATAGATGCCAAAATCCTTAAGAAGAAAATAATAGTAAATAGAATCCAACAGCATATTAAAAGGATGGTACACCATTACAAAGTTAGATTTATCCCAGAAATGCAAGGGGGTTCAAATTAACAAAAGCAATCAGTGTAATACGCCATAGACAGATACAACAATAGAATAAGGGCAGGGGGACCACATGCTTATCTCTATTGATGCAGAAAAGCACTTGAAAAAATTCAACATTTTTCATAATAAAATCACTCAGCAAACTGGGAATGGTAGGGAACTTGGTCAACATAATAAAGGACCTTAATGGACAACCCACAACCCACAGCTAACATCATATTTGGTATGGACTGAATCGTGTCCCTCCAAAATTCAAGCCCTAAACAAATGTGACAAGAGACAGAGACCACAAGAAAAATCAAACTTGCTGACACCTTGATCTTGGATATCCAGCTTGCAGCACTGTGAGAAAATAAATTTCTGTTGTTTATGCCACCTGGTCTGTGGTATTTTATTATGGCAGTCCTAACAAAGTGATATAATACTCAATGATGAAGGACAGCAAGCTTTCCCCCTAAGAATGGAAATAAGACAAGTATGCCTATTTCCAGCACTGATATACAACACTGAATTGAAAGTTCTAGCCAGAGCACTTAGGCAAGGGAAAAATCAAAAAATAATCCAAATTAGAAAGGAAGAAAGAAAACTATTTCTATTTTAAAGTTGCAAGAGCCTATAGATAGCAAATTCCAAAGAATCCACAAAAAAAAGTGAAGAGAGCTAATAAGCAAAATCATCAAGGTTGCAGAGTTCAATATCAACACAAAATTCAGTTGTGTTTCTATATGCTAACAATGAACAATCTGAAAATAAAATTAAGAAAGCAAGCTCATTTATAATGCCATTTAAAAGAATAAAATACCTAGGAATAAGTTTAACTAAAGATGTAAAAGGCTTGTCCATTATAAACTACAAAACATTGCTGAAAGAAATTAAAGACCAGAATAAATGGAAAGACATCCCACGTTCATGAATTGGAAAATTTAATATTATTAAGATGATATTTTTGCCAATACAATCTTCAGATTCAATTTAATCCCTATAAAATTCTAAGAGCCTTCTTTGAAGAACTGGAAAAGCTGATCCTTAAATTCGTATGAATTACAAAAGACTCCAGACAGCATATATATGTATATGTGTGTGTATATATATATACATACACACACACACACACACGAAGGAGAACAAAGTTGGAGGACTCACACTTCTGAATTACAAAACTTACTACCAAGCTACAGTAATCAGATCATTATGGTACTAGCATAAGAATATAAATATAGAATAACTGGATAGAATTGAAAGTACAGAAATAAACTCATACAACTATGTCCAGTTGATTTTAAACAAGGGTTTGAAGATCTTGTTTGATGGGGAAAGAATAGTCTATTCAAATAATGGTGTTGGGACAAGTGGATATTCACATGCAAAAATAGGGAGTTGGATCCCTATCTCAGATAATATACAAATATTAACTCAAAATGGAGCAACAACTTAAATGGAAGTGCTAAAACTATAAAACTCTTAGAAGAAAATATAGGGATAAGTCATCATGACCTTGGATTTGGCAATGGAGTCTTAGATATGAGACTAAAGGCACAAGTAGCAAAGTCATATACATATATATATATATATACATATAGAAATTAGACTTCATAAAAATTTAAAAGTTTTGTGCAGCAAAGGACATTATCAAGAAAGTGAAAATAGAACCCACAAAATGTAAAAAAAAATTTTAAATCATGTGTCTAATAAGGGTCCAACATCTAGAATATATAAAGAACTCTTACAATGTAACAACAAAAAGATGAACAACCTAATTAAAAGGGGGACAAAAGACTTGAATAGACATTTATCCAAAGACGTTATGCAAACGGACAATGAGCACATGAAAACATGCTGAACATCATTAGCCACTAGGAAAATGAAAATCAAAATCACAATGAGATACTTGTTCACACTCATTAAGATAGCTATAATAAAAAAAAAAGAAAATACACTTAGTTCTCCATATCCAGGGGTTCCATAGTCATGAATTTAACCAACTGTAGATAGAAAATATTATAATAAAAATAATAATAAAGCAATAAAAATAATATCAATAAATAGATGATAACTATTACAGAGCATTTACATTTTATTAAATATTATAGGTTATCTAGAGTAAAGTATATGAGAGGATGTGCATAGGTTATGTGCAAATATGTACTGCATCATTTAATATAAGGAATTTTTCTTTTCTTTTAGAAACAAGGTCTCTATCACCCAAGCTAGAGTACAGTGGCATGATCATAGCTTACTATAACCTTGAATTTCTGGGATCAACCAATCTTCTCTCAGCCTGCAGAGTAGCTGTGACCACAGGTACAAGCCACCACGCCAGCTAATGTTTTTAAAAAATTTTTTCAGAGATGGGGTCTGGCTATATTGCCCATGCTGGTTTTTAACTCCTGGCTCAAGCAATCTTCCTGCCTCAGCCTCCCAAAGTGATGGGATTACAGGTATGAGCCACTGTACCCAGCCTATATATAAGGAAGTTGAGCATCCTTGGATTGGGATGGTATCTGCAGGAGTCCTGGAACAAATTCTCCATGGACACTAAGGGATGACTCTAAGTGTTGATGAGGATACGGAGAAATTAGAACTCTTCATACACTGCCGGTTAGAATGCAAAATGGTGAGCTGCTGTGGAAACCATTTAGTGGCTCCTCAGAAACTTCAACATAGAATTACCATTTGACTAAGCAATTCTACTCCTAGGTCTATACTCAACATGTGGAAAACAGGTGTTCAAACAAAAACTTGTGTACAAATGTTCATAGCAACACTATTCACAATCGCCAAAATATGGAAACCACCCAAACCACCCATCAGTGGATGAATGGTTAAACAAATTGTGGTATATACATACAGTGAAATATTATTTAGCCATGAAAAAGGAATGAAGTACTGATATATGCTACAATATACATGCATCTTGAAGACATTATGATAAATGAAAGAAGCCAGACGCAAAAGTCACATATTGCATGATTTTGTTTATATGTAATATTCAGAATAGGCATATTCATAGATATGGGAAACAATGGTTGCCCGGGGTGGGGGTAGGGTGAATCAAAAGTGACTGTTCAGTGAGTACGGGATTTTCTTTAGGGGTGATAAAAATGTTTTGAATTAGACAGAAGCAGTGATTGCACTATATGCCACTGAATTGTAGCCTCTAAAATGATTAATTTTATATTAGATGAATTTCACTTCAATTTTTTTAAGAGAGTGAAAAAAAAAAATTACCCTGTCCCTAGAATACTACAAGATGTGATGGCATTTTCTATAACCTGTAAGAATCAGTACACACTGCATATCCAAAGGTAAACACTAGTCACTACAGCCAGGTGCAGGCTCACTTCTAGACCACCCCTAAGGTTTCTGGGCTCTGAGTCAGAGAGTCAGACAGGGCAGCCCAACACTACCTTGAGAAATTGGAGGTCTCACTGATTCCTCTCCCAGGCTCACCAAGGTTGTTCCGTTGCACAAGTTTTCCTATTCCTGAGCCACCACCAAGCTCCAACACAAAAAAATGTGCAGTGATCTAATTACTTCATTCTGACCTCCCAGTCTAAGCCTCTATTAAAACAGTAGCCCAGATGAAAATCAGCCATTCTGAGTCATCTTCACACGCATCCATCACATAGCCCCACTGCCCAAGATTCCCTCCACAGTCTCGCCAGAAGAGCGTAGATATCCTTTCATTACTAAAGCCGAACTTACTCAACTAGATTATGTGGCTTTACAGCTCTGCTCCCAAGCATTAATTCTTTTTTAGACTAAATACATTCACATTAGTATGATTTAAAGCCTGCTTGGCTTAAGTTAATTTCTGACACTCTTCTACGTGTTTCTGGTCTTGGGCTTTCATTAATCTATGCTGAGAATGTTTAACCCCACCTTTGCCATCCTCCCTTTCACAGTAACTTTTAATAAGCTTAAAAAAAAAAAGCTAACACACATTCAGCCACTCCAATCCATCGCATTATGTCTGTGTCCACATTTCGGTTTGTAAGAGGGACAGGAGAACGGACTGCATGAAGGAAGGGCATGGGTTTTGAACTTCTTGAAGGATATTACTAAAATGTAACACTGGAAGTTATTCTGAAGATGTAAAAATTTTGGTTCCAAAATGTTGGAGCAATATTTTGCAAAATGAGTGAGCAGGAAGTTTGAATCATTCTTCAGTCACTAGGTAGTAAACACCGCCACCCTTACAGAGGCTTTTGATGTGGAAACACTTCTGCAGGACTAAGAAAATGGGCAAAGTCTAGCCAAATAATAGATTTCTTTTACCTTTCCATTTTCACTTTTTAAGGACTTTGTTCCCTATCTAAGCCCATTAAATGTTTAATTCCCAGGCTTCCAACTTCCAAAAGATACTTGCTTCTGTAGTAATAACTAGCCTTTGTGTGATTACAGAGCAATTTCACATGCATTGCATCATTTGATAGAGTAGAAAATATGTGTTATCACCCTCATTTTAGAGACAAGAAGCCTTAATTTAAAGTCAAAGAGTTTAAATGACAAACTGATAAACCACAGATCTGGAAGCCAAACCCAGATGCTCTTATTCTCATGCTCTTTAAAACATTATGCTCTTTCTCAAATGTTATATCTGACTGTCTAGAATCTCTCTTTGTCTTTATTGTTCATATCTATTTTTTGTTGTAGAATTTTAAGTATATATAAAATGATAATTTTGAATTCAAACAGAGTTTTTTATTAGCTAATGCATCAGAAACATTGCATGTCACATGTTGGAAGATTAAAAACAAAATAAATTAATGAGACATTGAAATGAGTCCAGTGAGTGATATTTACATAAATGGCTAAAATATATATTAGCAATGTTTTCCAAATGTTCCCTGCTATAAAACTCACCTGAGCACACCTCAAAGAGTTTATCTCCAGTTGTGGAAACCTAGAAAAATTTCATGAAAGAAGTGATATTTTCTTTAACTCTTTATTTAACTCTTTTAGTGAGCTAAAAATGATCACTTATTTTCATCACTTTTAAAGCAGAAGCAATAAATTTTTTAAAACAAAAGAAGAAAAACAGTTTATGTACTTTTCTATGCATGTGAACAAATCATTTGTATAAATGCATGGTTATGTGTGTACCTATAATAGATTATTATACATTATATACGCATATTTATATAACTTCCTAGATATCTGTAAGTCTTCCCTGTACACCACTTTATTTTTTACATATCTATTTTATTGCACTTTAACATTCTAGTGTAATCATTTCTTTAGCATCCAGTTGAAAAGTATTTTTAAAGTATTTTAATTATGTAAACTATTTAGGATTCCAGGTTTATTTTTCCCTTATCATTGATAGCCAGCAATGGAAAAAGAAATCCTAACATGCAAACCACTTTAGTTATCTACATATGTATTGATCTCATTCTAGAGTAGGTACTGAGGTTAGCAAGACATGAATCCTGCCAGTGAGGAGCTTGCACTCCAACAAAGGGAGACATAGATACCAATAAATGAAAGCAATGACCTACGGCAGTGCTATGAGAGAGGAAGGGGTGGTAAAGAGATAAAGAAGGTGTGTGCAGTTTTACATGATGTGGGAGTTTGGGAATGAAAATAAATGGGTGGAGAGAGCAGACTAGAGATAAGACAAGCTTCATGGAACAAGCCATACTTGAACTGAGTCTTTAAAGATAATTATGTGTTCAAAGGCAGGAAAGAAGGAATTGACAATTCAGCATAAGAAAAAGAATCAGATATCCTGACTTGTTCATAAGACAGCAGTTTAGTTTGCTCCCATTATAAATGAGTAAACTGAGCATTAATGACGTTATATAGCTTGCTCAGAATGAGAGAATAAGAGAAATGCAGACATTAAAAATAAAGATTTAAGTCAGTCCTAGGTGTGGTTACCTATGCAGTGACTGGCTCCCGTGTGATGTGTTGATTATACACAGACTTTCTGGCTCTGTGGTGGGGGCTCCATGACGCTAGGCAGAGAACAGGGCTTCCTGTACCTTCTTTTTCCTTCCTAACTTTCCTGCTTGAGCTATGTGGAGTGGAATCTCCTCATTCTTCCCAAAATTCCAGATCGAACTCATACATAATTCCAGAAAGATTAAAATTTACTTTAATAGACAAAGAATGTTCTGCTCAAACATCTGTTAGTGAAGCAGAACACATCATTCAATCAGAAAATATGCTAAATTATCTGGCAACCCAATAGCCCAAGTAGTTGACCCTCCCATTTCTATCACTTCTAAAGCATGATTTCAGGGTGCTTAATTCCACATAAAAACAGATCCTTTAAAGGTCAAATCTGTCCATTTAGCGCAAGTGCTGTGATCGTTATAGCCAACAAGAAACTGAACAGAGGGAGAACTAAACCTGATGAAGTGGCAGGTCATATAAACTGCTTACCATATGGTTTAGACCCTTGTATTTTTGTCTGTCCCAGATGGAAAAGAAGAAAATTATCTAATCAATGTTTGACTATTTTAAAACTGATCTTAAACTTTTTCAGAAGTACCTTTGGGATTTTTATTTGTTAACTTATTATTACCAACCTTAATTGAAACTTCAGCTTTTGTTTTTCCTTTGTCACAGAGAGTCCATAGACCCAAAGCCCCTGCTCAATAAACAGCATCTAGAACATCAAAAGTAACAGTGGGTTGCGAACAAGGCAGAGCATACTGAAGAAGAGGGTGAATGCCATGTTAAAAACTCTCAGAACTGTCCCTTCCTTCCACGTTTCATTCTTTCTTTAATTCATTTACTTGTTTGAAATTCGTTTTGAACATATAGTACGAAACCCACCTCGGTCACAACAGGACAGGACAGACCCTGCCTGCATCCTCACAGGGCTCTCTGTTTCAGCAGGGAGGCAGACAAGAAAAGAGAGCATCCCGTCTGCTGTTTTTGAGATTTATCCATTTTAGAATATGGACCTCCAACGTTGTTCATTTTAAGTGGTGTATTTCTTTAGAAAGAGAGAGAAAGAAATCAGAAGTGAAGATAGCAAATGAGTGCCATTATTTTGTGCATTTTGGGGGGGGTATTTGGAATAGTTCCAAATTAAAAGAAAGAGGCAAGGCAACTGTAATACTACAGTCTGATAAATACAATGGACGGGGGAAGCAAAAGATATCATACAAGGACCAAGCACCCAGATGTTTTATGTAAGCCTTGAAAGATGAGTGAAAGGATGAGTGGATGAAAGCTTATGTTGAAACGGGAACGGTAGGAGGGATGATTTTCTCAGCAGAGAGATGGAAAGAATTCAGTCTGGCAGAAGTAACAAGTAGCCATAGATAAGGCTGGAGAGAGGATGAGCTCAGACTCCACGGGTTCCTGTAGTATCTTCTAAGAAGGCTGGACTTTGACCTAAGAGTGATAGCCAGCAGTTGGGGATTAGAATGATAAGTGTCACTGGGAGACTTTGGCCTTTTCAAATTCCCAGGGAAGAAAAATCAGGTACAGAGAACCACTAGGAGCAAGTCTTTCCCTAGCTCTTCACTGTACTCTCCAGGGTTCGGCAGAGGAATGTAGAAATTAACCATCTGCCAGCAGAGATTCTCTTGGACAAGCTGTTACCAATAACCTGTGCTCTACCTCCAAACGTTTCAGGCCTACCACCAACTGATGGCGAGTCAGAGAAGGGCTCCACTCAGTAAACTGATACAACACAATCATATATGTGGCTGTGGTATAGAGAACGGGTTAAAATGAGACAAAAACTGAAGGAGGGAAGGAAGTCAGTTAGGTTCAGATGAGTCTTGCCTGATTGTTAATGGCGTAGCAGAGTGTTAATAGGCTTTACAAAAAGTTAGGAAATTAACCAATATTTGAGAGATAAAAGTACCAGGCCTAGGAATGAAGCAAAGTTTTCTGGACCAGGAAAATGTATTAATGATAACACAGGAAAAAGGAAGAGGAAAGTTTCACGGGAGGTAGGATCCACAGGGAAATAATGTGCTGTGTCCCCAGCGTAGAGGACTTTGAAGTATCAGTGGAACTTCTAAGTTGGGGTATTCAGTGAGTGGCAGGAGTGGCCACTGGAGTGCTCAGCTATCGCTGTAAAAGAGAACCTGTAGAGGCACCAGGAGTCAATGAGCCACCTCGGCCGTCAGCCACAGCCACACTCTCCGAGCTGCTGGCGTCCAACAAGGGACCATAGCGGAGGGCTAGAGCCAGACCCTTTCTGCCAGAGCAGGATGCTCCAATGGGTGGTCTTTGCTCTGCAGCCCACCACTGGCCTGGCCAAGACTCTCTCAGGGCTGAGCTATCTGCCTCTCAGAGGACCCAAACTGACAGGTGCGCAACCAACATACGTGATTCGGCTCCAGAGGGATCCAGCTGGTGAGACACATTTGGAAATCATGGGCACAAGGATGGTAGCTGAGATCTGAGAGTGGTTGGCCACACTTCACAAGATTGCATGGAATTAGAAGGGACATGCTTCTGTGACAGAAGCCTGAGGAGCACCAGCAGGTCAGTGGAGGAGGAGGAACTCCAGATGGAAACTGAGGCGTGGGCAGACAGGTGAGAGGGAAACTTGGAGGTCCAGTGTAATGGAAGCCAGTTGTAAAGCCATATTTTAAGAACTGTCCTTTGGATTCAGCAACAATGAGATCACGTGTATATTTGGCCAGAGCAGCTTCATTAGCATAGTGTTGGGGACACTACATTTCAGAGAGTTAAGGAGGTAAGTTAGAGGATGGAATGGAGATGCTAAGCAAGGAAAATAATTTCCATGTGGCTGTGAATGAAAAGAAGAAAGAGATATAAGGAAGCAGTTGGAGGATGACTTTGGTTGAAGAAGAGTGTGTGTGTGTGTGTGTGTGTGCGCGCGCACACGTGTAAGATGGGAAATTTGAACATGTCATGTTATCATGTATATTTGCCTAAATTATTTGAATATCCTATTTATTAATAATAGTATTTTTCTCCCATTCTTTACCCCTTTTTAATTGCATTCATTCTGTGCTCTAATAACAGACTCGTCTTCCTGAAGCACAGGCAGCCACTCTCTTGAAATCCTTTAGCTGCTTCCCTTTTCCCATAGAACCAACTCTAAGCTACTTAGCATGGCATTTGAGACCTTTCACATTTTCCACCTGTAGAACCAACTCTAAGCTATTTAGCATAGCATTTAAGACCTTCCACGTTTTCCACCTATAAAATCAACTCTAACTTACTTAGCATGGCATTTGAGAGTTTCCATGTTTTCCAATAAGCTTACTTTCTTTCCTCAATAATGAACCCTCTGTTTGCATCAAATCATCTTCCTAATCTTTTCACAGCCTTTAATATTTCCTGCCTTCACACCTATGCTCCAGCTGTGCAATCTACCTGATATTCCATCTATCAGCTGCTGCCTCTTTTAGGAGCCAAAGCCCAAATACCAGTGTGAAGTGTCACCTCTCCTCAATGACCCATCTGGAAGGGCCCCTCTCTCAACTTTGCTCCCCTTGCATGGTAAGCCTCTATTACCACTTCACGTTATCATTCTTTATCCTGTATTTGGTCTGTAAATGTCTTACCTTTCTTACTAGAGTCTAAGCTCTGGGGAAAAAAACCAAACTCTTATGACCCATCACATTCTGGATAGTGTCTCTTCTATGGTAGATGTTCAATAAGTGTTCATTGAATGGAACTGAATTAAAATTACAAAATCAATACATATTTAGTGAATCTGTTTATGATCTAAAAGGCAACTAGGTTAGGTTTGGATGAATAAACATACATGAAATTATCAAGGACAAAAGAAAACAACTCTAATCATAGGTATTATAAAGCAAGTAATTTATTTGCATTATAAATTTATTTCCAACAGTTCCAAGGGCTAAATTTTTATGGATCCAAAGACTTACTTAATAATACCATTAATACATAAACAGATGATAATACAATCACTGGGAAAAATAATATAAAAAATTATAATTTTATATAGCACAATAACTAGTGATTTTAATTTATCATTTTCTCCAATCTATAACTTAATAGAGTTTTTTAGGTCTATTTAACAGATGTTTAAGGATTTTTTGAAGGCTTAATCTGGGAAAAAGTGTATTAGAAGAATCCCTGAACTCTGCTATCTTTTGGAGCTTGTCTAAACATATATCAAAATAAGGAATTCATTGCAGGACTCAGGTTTTCTTCTCTTGCCCTGACAATATGATTCTGGGAATACATTTTTCCTTATTTGTTCCACTCATAAGTATGACTTATATTTCATTCACAGGAATGTTGGAATATTAAAGGGCTTAAAATGAAAGGCATGCAATGTTGAAAAGCTTTTAGTCATTACCTGTGCTGCCTTTATCAACAAGGTTAAGTATGTCTAGAATGTTTGTGTGTGTGGCCCAGACACTCTGACTCTTGTGATGTTTCTGTAGAAAACAAAGACTCACCAAAATGCAATAACCCACAACAAGAACTAAAGACTGCAAGGCAAGTTTCAGATATTACCCTTCCAAAGAGCTAATTCTCAGATGGATCATCACATTGAACTTAGCACAAAACAAGTGGGTACAAAAACCTTGGAAGAAACCCTATAAATTTTTCTGGTTGCTTCATGGCTGCCATGCCTGGACTAAAGAGGTCCGTTCTCCTTTAAACATTGGTCTTATCTTTTAAACTATTAAAAATATGAACCCTTCCAGGGTCACCCTGAGCTGATGTTTACTCTGTTCGAAATAGGTCAAGGAAACCATCAGATCATTTTGTGAGAAATCAGAAAACAATCCAAATATTAAAGTAGTTAAAATTAAGAATTCTAAAACAGAAACTCATACTCTTAGGGTAAATAAAAATAAAATACACTTCCTCTTCACACCAATGCAAATTCATTTCATAGAAATGCTGTGGAGACTAATAGTTGGATGCTTATTTTAAAAGAAGTGGTAGAATTTTCAACAAAGGGTAGCATGAACCACAGAGAGAAATGAGAATGTATCGTCTCATAGGGCCTGGGAGTAGTTCATAGATATTCTAATCCTATGACTTGTCTCTGACGCTCAGAATAGCAACTTATTGGTCAGCCACATTACATTTATATGGGTATAAAAATGTGTTGTTTTCTTATTCCAAGTTTCCAAACAGTGGACTGAATCACACTTTGAAATGTTTCTTCTCTTACCAAACATACTGAAGAAAATCGTAATAAGCTCCCAAGGAAGAAGTCAAAGAGAAGGTTTTTGTGGTAAGAGAACAAGGTAGTTATTTTAAAGAATTACAAAATAGGGCACACAAAGTTCTCAGTGATTTTTGGATGGGAAATTCTGTTCCACCCATTCTGTCACATAAAAATATCTACACCACAGTATTACAATACACCAAAGAGGGGAAAATCATGCATATCCTTTTAGAATACATTCGTGTGCTCTCAGGATGTAATTTTCCACTTTTCTTGAAGTCAAATAAGAGAAAGCAGACATTACTGGAGTTTTCTTTTTTAGTGTTGGCCAAATAATGAGCTTGACAAGAACTGGGATTATCAACGTAGTCTTTCTTCATTATTCCAATTCGGATCTGATATATCAAAATGGAATTTCTCCTGATAACTTTTTTCCTTTTTTCTTTCTTTAAGTTCCATGGATTTTTTGTCTGATTTTTTTATATTTCTTATTAATATACAAGCAATTGTCAGATAACATTTGGTTTGGGGATCCATAATTAAAATGGTATTCACAGGACTATGTAATTCCGATAATTTTTTTTTATTTCCTGAGTCTTGTTTGCATTTGTCTAAAGTGGGATATTTAAAACAAAACTAAAAGGAAGACCATCGATGAGATATAATAGGATGGGGAGTTTGGTACGCCATAAACTGAAGACAGAAGAAATAAATCGGCATAAATTATAGATTTTTCTTTAAACGAATGCATAAGAGAAGTTGAAAGTACTTTTTATAAACTAAAGACATAGTTAACTTTTGGTTCTTGCTGTATTTTGTTTTAGTAGTAAGATCAATTTGGACTGTCATTGTCAGCAGTGCAAAAGATTTTTTCTTATTTTATTGGAGTAAAAAGAAAGAGAGAGAGAGAGATTTCTCCAAATTGCAAAGTTCTCTTCTGAAGTTGGAATCCTCAGTTAGCCTTTTATTTTTGTATGACAAAAACATGGAGGAGAAAGTGGGGATGTCAAATATGAATTATTAATATCAAACACACTTTTAAAAAAAGGTGATAGAAATCTGTAGGCATTTTAGAAGAATCTAGTAAGAGAAGTCTTCTAGAAATTCAGCTTCATGAGAAATCGAACATATGTATTTAAGAGAAATTTTTCTGAAGGATCAGTTTTAAATCAAATAAAGGAGGACTGCCTGCAAAATTTTGATTATGTAATATGGGCTGTCTCCTACTTTAGGCACAACTATGCTGTTTTTGTCTCTGGAGTCCTGCTGTTAAATGTCACTGGCCCTTTTATCATTAGCAATTCAAAGTTCCTCTTTTTGTAGTAGATTCCAAGAATTTCCATCTGATTCCAGAAGGACTTATGGCTCTTTTATATAAATATCATGACATTGTGTGGATTAGCAAGAGTCCACAAAATCTATGGCAATTTTAAAGTTATCTGATTTTAACTTTAATAATCAACTATCCCTTAACTCTGAAAATAAAATTTTTTTTCTTTAAGAGAAATGAGAAATGAAGATGTCTGGGTAATAAAGTGTCAGGGTAGACCAACTCACTGTCTTGCTTTGTTCCTAGCTTTGGACTAGAGTCCACCTTTCCTTCCATCCTTCCTTCTCTCCTTCCTTTTCTTTCTTTCTTCCTTTCATTTTCCTTCAAAAATTATATTACCAATGGAATATTTTTTTTAAAAGTATTTCAATATGGAAAATATAAAACAATAACACAACTTGCATTGAAATCAGGGTGGAGCCATAGAGCCAGGCTTCCACCTCCGCTTTCCTATCCCTGAGGAACTGCTATGAGTTACACACACAAGAATGCTCAAAGTCCCAGCCCTCAGAATCATACAGTTTAGTCAAAGAAGTAAAACTAACTCATATGAAGCAATTATGCATGACCAATATGTAACATATGCTACATTGGATCATGCAGGCTGTGCCATTTGTAAAGGAGTGTGTTGGTGCCTCTCACCTGTGTTTGTATTTTGTCTGATCTTTCATAATAAGTTTATTTAATATATTACCTTCTATCAGGACAAGAAACACATTTTTTAAAGTTTAAGAGGTGAATTGCCAGTAGAAGCTTTTGAAATATTAAAGAACTGAGATAAGGTAGTAATAAGACCTTGTCATCAAAAAGACAAGCCATCAATTTCACTGGGCAGATAAATAATCAGCTGAACATTCTAAGAAAAGAGAGACCTCTGAGGGCTGGAGACCCCAGGGATAAAGTAGGGTGAAAGATATTCGATATTTTAAAAGTTATTTGGTACATATGAATTTATCTTTTGCTTTATTTCTAAGAATGTTCAATTCCACAAGACTTATTCAACAAATAAAATATGACATTACACTTACATAATCAATTAAATTGCTCTTAGATTTCTGTGCAGTGGTCGAAAACATCTCTCAGTTCATTATGAATTTGTATCTACTATGGATGTGAATATCTATATGTGTCTTAGAGAGCCAGAAAATAAAAATTGTTATTTCTAAGTGTTTTGTGCTCTTTAGCTGAACAAGAATTTCCTTATGCACATTTTCCATCACTATCTTTGACCACATTGCTAAAAAAATATAGATACAGAAATTTCATGAACCTAATGGAAACATTTCTTCGTATGTCTTGATATTGAGTCTGATTATATTCCATTAATATGGCAAATAATCCATTTCTCCAGTAATTTGTTCTTAGGCTGAATATGAGATGATTTAAAGGGAGCTGTTAAGTATAGGCATTGGCACTAGAGATACAGATAGTCTTTTCTCCATCAATAGTTAAAATTAAAAATAATGAAGGCATTTCTTCCTCTTCCGCTATGATAGCAGATATAAATTTAAAATGGTTTAGTTCAGAGTTAAAACTAATTTGTATCATTTTGAAGTTTGGTATTCTAGTACTATATTTTTAATATCCTAGATTCCTGGATTGACTGCCGTTGTGAGAATACTTACCAAGTAATATTAACTGGCTATTTCAATGAAGCACTGAAGACATTCTGCCTCCAAAGGAGAAACATGAGATCACTGTGAAGTTTCTTATGTTCTAAATGAATTATCAGTGTACATAAACAACTGAAATTTTTTTGAATCTTATATAACTAGTATTCAAATGCCCAAACCCAAAAAAAATTTAACTGTAAAAGTAATCCTTCCAAAAGTAATAAGCTAAAAATACCTGCAATATCCCATAGATGTCATAGTCTCTTCTACCTTAGCACTTTGTAATTCTTTTCCCTCTGTCATACTCTTAACACTTTTCTACATTTATAATTCTTTCCCTTCTACTCTTCTGCTTCTTTACCAGGCTGCTACTACTCAGTTTTAAAGATACTGGCAGGCAAAAGTTTACTTTTCTAGGAAGACTTCTCTTGCCCCAACCCTATCAAACCCCATCATTCAAGTTTCAATGGAATGAATCTATATTTTTTCTTAAGAATTTGATCTTACTTTCAATTAAACTCTTACCAATTTGCTCTGCAATTCTATATGTATCTGCCTATATCCCTAACATGATATGAACTTCTAGAAGGCAAAACTATATCTTCTACTTCTGTATTTCATTAGTATTTAATACAGTGGCTACAATATAATACAACATCTGACAAATGGAATTCCAAACAAAAGTCATTAATTGAGACAATGAGTGTCACCTACTTGTTAAGAATATGCAATTCATATTGAAAATTTAATATGCATGGATGCTTTTTGTAAAATAACATCACTGAAGCATATAATGTAAAACTATTAGGAGCATACAAGAGACTTCTAGAAATATAAACGTAAGGGAGGCTGTGAAATGCCACTCAGTCCTTGAAAGACTGATGATGATGTCATTAATAATGTCTGATGCTAATTGCCCAACACCATGCTAATCTCTTTTCATGAATTATCTTGTTTAATCCTTAAAACAATCTGGGAGGAGAAGTGATTATTAGTCTCATTTTTCAAATGAGAGATCCGAGATTTAGAGAGGTTAAGTAACTTGCACGAATAGCTAATAAGGGGGTAGCTGGGATTCAAACACATGCAAAATGTATCCATAATAAGTACATTATTTAAACTTTCTATAAATACATCCAAGAGTGTAGATCATTTTTATAAACTGGTTTTGCATCTTCTGACTTCTTGGGTCAGATTGGGAATTTTTATCTGATTAAATTTTTATCTGAAGACAATTCATTGTAAAAATAGTCAGGATAATGTTAGAAAAACAAAGTGTGTGCTCATGGGAATGGCAGCCAGAAGAGGCTTTGATCCCTCTATTGGTGTCACGATATTCTGTGATATTTCATGGGTCACAAGAATGCGGTTGTGATGCTAACGTCAACACAGGTCAGTGTACACAAAGCCACCAAATTACGAACAATAATTTAGTGTGTAAGAAATTAGCATGTCACATCAGTAACAAGAAGGTAAATTATTTAATTAATCATGTTAGAATAATTGATTAACTTTTATCATGTAGTAAAATAAATTATATATGCACACAGACTTAAATCTAACTTTGATTTAAATGTTCAAGATAAAATCACAAAAGTAATGAAAAAAATGATTATTGATATTATCTTAGAACTTGAGAAATCTTTCTAAGCCTAAGTCCAAAGGTAAAGACCTTAAAGAAAAACATTAAGAAATACGATTATTTGAAAAATTTTAAAGAAATTATCACAACAAATTGAAATACCATGAATAAACTTGGGAAAAAAAGGTTTGTGACACAATAATAGGTAATGTATTATTTACTATATTGGTCTGCTAGGGCTACCATAGTACACACCACAGCCTAGGTATCTTAAACAGTAGAAATTTATTTTCTCACAGTTCTAGAGGCTGGAAGCCCAAGATCAAAGTGCCAGGAGGGCTGGGTTCTTCTGAGGCCTCTTTTTGACTTGAAATTGATCACGAAGTGGCCTTTTCTCTATACACACACATCCCTAGTGTCTCTTTCTCTTCTTAAAATGATACCAGTCCTGTTGGGTTAGGGATCCGCCCTTAGGACATCATTTAACCCTAATTACCTCTTTACAGGCTTTATCTCAAATACAGTCACATTAGGGGTTAGGGCTTCAATATATAAATTTGGGGAAACACATTCAGTCCATGCAGTTACCATCTGTATGGATGATAAGTCCCTCCAGTCAGTAAAGAAAATATGAACACCACAATAAATAAATGGACAAAGGGAAAAAACAGGAAATTCACTGAGAGAAGTATATCTGCCCAATTAACTGAGGAAAATGATTCAGCTCACTTGTAATCAAAGCATAACTTACTAAACTGCCAGTCATGTAACATGGTTTTTTGGTAAAAATGAAAAAATGATAAAAATTAAAATATTAATAATTAGTGAAATTAGAGGACAAATGTCTTCTTAGATTTCATGACTGAACTTAACTGTGTTCTCTTAACTCAGAGTTAAAACCATATTTATATTTTTGAATAGATATCCAAGTTATTGATTGAAATTTTTACTTTATAGCTAAATGTTAAGCATTGGATAAATGGTATATTATGTAGGTGACAAGCAAATTTGGAATTCAAAATATCGAGTTTGGTTTTTAGCTTTAAAAAAATATTCTCCAGGAATTAAATATAAAAATTCTGACTAAAAACAAAACCAAGATAATTGCTTTTTTTAAAAAGTCTCCTTAGAAGGTTATGGTCTCCTCTTGCACTGATAAGGGATAATATGTTTAGTTAAAGTGCAGGACACAGAAATTTAGGAGTTCCTTTATACCATTGCAGGCAGGAATTTTATTAGATGTCTGTAGAGGGGAAAGAAACACAAAATATTATAACACATAAGCTTATAATTTTGATAGCAGTAAAAATGATGAGATATTTAAAATACTACTAGGTCTGATGCAGTGGTGTTTACAACTGATTGATCACAGCCAGTTGCAGATTTCTTTGTTCATTCTCCACTCCCACTGCTTCGCTTGACTAGCCTTAAAAAAAGTACAAAATGAAACAAAAACAAAAACACAAAAACCCTGTATCTTAAGATGTGTAAGCATCCAAAGTATACAATTGACGGACCTTAAGATGCGCAATAGTCAATGGAAAAATGAATTACCATAGAAGAATGAAGAAGGCAGAGAACATGACATATAACAAACAACAAACAGTGGTGATCATTTAAACCTGTAAAACAAATAGTAAAGTTTAAAATTCATAATAAAAGAGTCTGTCATACTTCTAATTTAAGGACTGTGATGAACTATGAAATAGTGTACTGACTTAAACACTATTTAGTTGAGGGTAAGTGGAACTGCAAAAGATTTGTGGCTCCATAGGAGCCTGAAACATTTGAGAAGGAAAACTCCCTGGGGATGAGGTTGTTCAATGAAATTAGAGGCCCAAATTCTCTTTCGAAGCTGCTGATCTAATCCTAGATGACCTTTGACTCCACTCTGATAGCTAATTGCTAGAGAACCATGTAATAGTTTCCAATTGTAAATATTTGTACAGAAAATGGCATGAAGTGATCATTCTAATTCTTGCCATGCTTTGAGATTAGTTTATTGGCAGCTCACACTGTGAGTGATACATTCATATTTATGTCACGAAAACCAAAGAAGTTGCAAATTTAAAATAAATATTTGCTTTAAAAAATAAGTGTTTCGGGTTGTGTGTTTGATTCATGCTATAGTCATCATTGTAAGTGTTTTAAAAAATTATAAGCCTGGTAATTTAGACTAATCTTTAAGAAATGCTCACCCAGAGAGAAATGGTATATAATAATAGACAGAAATATGTTTTTTAACCGATCAAAAATATTGAGAATAAGTTAGGATGTCACCAGACCATACCTAAGGAAGGTTCTTGGGATTCTCAAATAGTAACATCCACATTTTAAAGGCTTTTCCTGAAATAATGTTTCTTTTGATATCAACATTTATTATATGGTTAATTTATCCAGAGCTGTACCTGTGGTACTTCGTATGAATCTATTGTATATTTAAATACTTAAATTCTAAACAAAGATTAATGTCTATGAGAGTAATTTCCCTTAATCAGTTCTTTAACTAGGATAGTATTTACCATTCGTCAGCTATAAATCATGTTGTAAGCTTAAGAAGCAGGTTCCTTGGTTTATGATAGTCATTATGTAGGAGATAATGTCTCAGAATCTTACAAGTGTGTTCAAAATTCATATATTTTTATTCTCCAGAAGGAACATGCATCAGTTAATATTTTTAGAGAAACTGAGTTCTGAAGCAGGCGAAGTGTTTAAGATAGTAAGTGATGAATTTTCAAAATAAAACTATTAATACAAATAGAACCTGGTTAATGAAATTGACAATGGCTGGTTCCTTGCTGTTGAGGACATGAGCAGTCACGTTTATAAAATAACTGAATAACAGAGAGCTACCAGTTAAGGACAGAGAAGAGCCACTAACATACATTCATCAGGAGGCCATTTATAGTCTTTCTATAGAGGAAAGTTAGTGGTTGGCTTCAGATACTCTGTTTTAATTTATTCTACAATTCGTTATGTAAATCAGTGTGTGAAGCCGGGTCCTTGCCAAGAAATATACCATGTGAAATGTGTGCATCCTTGTAGAAAATGCAAATGAATATGCCTAATTTACAGATGTCTCTGACTGAATGAACTCAGATCTGCTAGTTCTAAGGAAAAAAATGTTTACGGTTGACACTAGACTTATTGTCACATAAATCAGTTATTTTTTCAAAGTGCTTTTCTTTAAATATATATTTGTGTTATGTCCACTTTTGGATGTTTCTTACAGACATTACTAATGTCTGAAAAAAATGGCCTGAATAGAGATGATGATCAAGATTTCAGCCTAAAAAAAATTCCACTTAGCCTCACCCGTAGGCATTCATCACTTTATATTGAGTTTACAGTAGGTCCCCAGTAAAAAGCAAACATGTCTGAAGGGGGTTCCATATATATGCTATTAATTGCAGTCACTAACATTTTATTACTCATCACTTGTTAGCTTATGTGGAGTTCACTGAAAATACGTTTTGGTATGTCTGAAAGAGGGAAGAGAAGAAGGGAAGGGAAGAGAGGAAGGGAAGGGAAGAGAGGAAGGGAAGGGAAGAGAGGAAGGTCCACACAGAGCAAAATAGAATGATATTGAATTCCAGTAACAAACCATGTCTAATTCATATTCTTAGCTTTTTTCATGGTGAACTCTACCTGCTGGAATTAAGTATTCCAGTAAGTCCTGGACAATTTTTCATATAGATGGTGCCAAACTGCAGACAGATTATCAAAAACTGATTTATATGCCAGTTATTTAGAATTTATAAAATATTTTCCAAGAAAAACAGTGCTTTATCTCATAGATAGGATCCTGGTCGAGCCCTGAAATTTTATGTAAATAATGGTAGACATATAATACCTATTAGTTGTGTATTGCTATGTAATAAGCCACTATAAAATTTAATGAATTAGAACAACCTTTTTAGTATGTCTCATAATTCTATGAGTTGCTTGTTTTTTCAGCTTCATGTGATGTCGTCTTGGGCTGCAGTTATCTGGGGACTGGATTGGTAAGAATGTCCAAACTGGCACATTCACATGCTTGACAGTTAATGCTGACTCTTGGCTGGGAGCTCAGCTGGCCAACAACCAAAGCACTTACACATGGCCACTCATTAGACTTGGCTTCTTAGAGCATGGATATTGGTTCCAAGGGGGAGCATCCCAAAAGCCAGAGTGCCAAGAGGCAGAAAGGAGAAACTGCTCGACTATTAAGGGTTACTCCTAGAACTGGCAAAGCATCACTTCAGCTATATTCTGTCTGTCAGTGAAATAAACTCTATTTCTTGATGGAAGAATTGCAAACATTTCAGAAGAGGATGTGAGATTGGAGGCACTGTGTGACCATCTTTGGAAAATACCATCTGCTACCATCTACTAATACAGCATAAGTGAGTTTACCATTATATAAGGAGATTGCTGTGATGCACTGTGCTAAGATCGAGAAACTTTAAGCTTCACGGTCAGCTCTGCTTAACCTCTAAATTTTTATCCTTGTCTAAAACACAGGATATTATAACAACAATAATAGAAACCTTTTATTTAGAACCTACTATGTGCCAGATTCTTTCAAAATGATTTATGCACTTTATTTAATCCTAATAACAGCTCTATGAGGTAAGTTCTATTATTATTCCTATTTTAGAGGCAGGAAATTGGAATAAAAAGCATAAAAGAACTTTCCCATGGTTTCAACAAGTGAAAAAGCTGAGATTTTTCAGTGTTCTTAGAAGGATTAAATCAGTTAATATATGTAAACGTGGGATTAAAGGTCATTTCACCATCATTATACTTAATTATCTAATTCAAAAGATTGTTTTAAAATTAAACATGATTTAATTATTAGATATTTCAAACATGCAGAAGAGTTTAGAAAATAATTTAACAGAGATACATAAAGAACTATTAGATGTTGCTTAGTAATTATTTAACAAATGTCAGCCACTCAATAAGCTATAGCTGCCATGTTATTGTTACAATCAGTCTCCTGCTTATATAAAAATTATAGTCCTTAATATCCCATGTAGTCTGAGTTAATCATGGTGGAATCACATATGAAAATCCCCCTACAATCTTAGCACCTTTCTCTATCTCATTCCTTGCCACTTCATAGCCTGGCAGAATGTAAAGTGTATAGTGAACTGTCCAATTGTGTAGAGAGTGTACTTTTCCCATAATTATACAGATGTCCATCTTGTACATGATCTGTGTCAGAGCTAATTTGGGTAGCCCTAAGAAACAAGAAACTAAAGGGAAACCCAGACTTAAGTGGAATACTTGGGGGAAATTAAGCTGAAGAAATCAAATATCCTTAACTCAAGCACACCAGGTGTTTTTAAAGGTGGTATTTTGCCAAGTCAAAGTAAGCAGACTTTTATACAACAACAGGGCTTGTTTTCATGTTTCTATATTTATAAGAAGCTAGAACATCCATCCCAGTTATCCTTAAATAATTATTAACGTCACACCTTTTTACTCAAAAGTGCCCCAGTCTGGGCAATACATTATGTGGTCAGCCTACCTAGCTTCAGTCAATAAAATCACCATTCCTCTGGTCACCTGACAGAAACCTAAGTTTTCTCTTAGCTTTTTCGAATTCATTCATTCATTCATTCATTCATTCAGCAAGCATCTACTCACTGCCTAGGATGTGCCATTCATTGTGTCTAGGACTAAGTATATAAAGATAATTGGAACACAACTTCTTTTCCCCAAGGATCATATACATCTGCAGGAAAGACAGTAATATATTAATAAATACATTACTAAAAGAATGTATCACAAGTGATACAATAATGTGTATCATAAGTGAAACAATAAAAATATACATATTGTAGGAGAAGAGATGAGAATATATCAAGAATATCTTAGAAGAGGTGAATCTTGAATTAAGTCTTAATGGAACACTGAGCCAAGTCAGCAGAGGAAGTGGTAGGGATATCAAGGGAGGTTATATTCATTTTCTATTGCTTCATAACAAATTATCACAAACCTAGTGGCCTTAAACAACACTCATTAATTATCTCACAGTGTCTGTAAGTCAGAAGTCTGGGCACAGCATGGCTGGATTCTCTGCTCAAAGGCTGAAGTCAAGGTCTTGGCGGGCTACAATTCTAACTGAGGCTTGGGGTCTTCTTCCAAGCACACTGGATATTGGCAGAAGTCATGTCCTTTCAGGGGAGAAGCTGAGGTCTCCATTTTCCTTCTAGCTGTTTGTCAGGAACCACTCCGAGCAACTAGAGGCCACCCCCAGTTTCTTGCCACATGGCAGCTCACAGCACAGATGGTTGCTTTCTTCAAGGATAGACAAGGGAGTCTTTGTGAAAATCACTCTTTATGATTTCTCCTACAAACATGTCATGCTGCTATCACCTCTGTGGGAGCAGAATTCTAACTCCCCCACAGCCGATTCCTGGCCTCTGATGTACACACACCTTCTCCTAGGTGTTCAATCAAACACTGATCTAGCTCCTGCTGTGAAGGGAATTTGGAGATGTAATTAAGCTCCCAAATCTGTTGGCCTTAAAATAGGGAGAGTACCTGGTTGGTCTTCAGGGTCATGGGACCTCATATTTCAGACTTTATCTTATAGTCAGTGTTTGTCAAATGGCCCATAACCCTCTTGCTTAAGAATCATTTGTTGTGCTTATTAAAAATACAGGCAAAAACTTTAAATGTACATATTTATATAATAAAGATCTCAGGTTCACACAGTTGAGCTCATTATAACCCTCAGTCCACGCATGCAATCCTCTTCTGTCATTGACGAGGTCCTTCTTTTGTTTTGTATTAAAATTTCCTTTTCATCTCCATTCTCATTCCTACTCCCAGTCCCCATGTACACAGCCACTGTGGTGTACTTTATATTGTCCTGCTAATCCACCCGCCATGTGTTCATTAAATATATGCATATTGTTGGATAGTACATAATGTTGTTTTGTGTGTATGGATTCTATTAGTTTTTTCATCTGTAACATTGTGCTATGAATCTCACTTGGTTTCTTTTTACTCTACCAGTCACTTTTACTCAGTGACTGCTGAAAAGTGTTCTGTCCTACGCAGAATCACATCAACGCCTCTGGGGATGGAAATCTGGATTGCCTCAAACATCTTGTAATCACATTCTTTGTTTCCTTATGTGTGAGAGTTTCTCAGGGCTACATGCCCAGCAATGGAAAATGCTGTGTTATAGGATATACACATAGTTAATTTCATGTTGCTATCAGATTTGCCTCCAGAAATCCTGGACTAGTTTTAACCTTCCCTCAGAAGTGCTTGAAGACTTTTACTTCCCTATATATTTTCCTATAGTAGGTATTAAAAACATCTTAACATCCTGTTGCCATTATATCGGGTTTAAAAAAGGTATCTTGTTAGTTGAAGTCCATTTATCTGATTGCTAGTGAGGTTGAATATTTCTTCATGCTTTTTGTTCCATATTCTTTTGGGTATTTTATCCTTTTCTTGCTGTTTTACTTATACATATATATATATATATACATCTTGAAAAATATATATATTTATGGAAATATATTATAATGTCATCTCTACTACATTGTCATATGTACACAAAAAGGCCCAATTATGAACTCTCCATTTGGTTCAAGTCATCCTCATGTAGCCATCTAATCTTTGACAAAGCAGACAAAAACATATACTGGGGAAAAGAATCCTTATTCAATAAATGGTGCCAGGAAAATTGGATAGCCACATGTAGAAGACTGAGGCAGAATCCACACCTTTCACCTCTCACAAAAATCAACTCACGGTGGATAATAGACTTAAACCTAAGGCATGAAACTATAGGAATTCTAGAAGAAAATGTTGGAAAAACTCTTATAGACATCGGTCTAGGCAAAGAATTTATGAAGAAGATCCCAAAGTCAATCACAGCAACAACAAAAATAAATAAATGGGACCTGATCAAATTAAAAAGCTTCTGCACAGCCAAGGAAACTATCATGAGAGCAAATGGATAACCTATAGAATGAGAGAAAATATTCGTATGTTACGCATCTATTAAAGGGCTGATAACTAGAATCTATATAGAACTCAAGAAAATCGGCAAGAAAAAATCAAATAACCCTATCAAAAAGTGGACAAAGGACATGAACAGAAACTTTTCAAAAGAAGAAAGACTAATGGCCAACAAAC
>VBSM01001124.1:18484819-18514859 GCA_008086735.1 Cheirogaleus medius
GCCTCGGCCGCCCAGAGTGCTAGGATTACAGGCGTGAGCCACCACGCCCGGCCTCATAATTTCTTTTTTTGTTCTTGGAGTGACCCTCTTTTTAAGTAGCATTTTAAAATACAATTCCATTGTTGTTTCTTGGAGATCACATTCCCTCTGAGAAAGTTATAATTTTTTTAAGTTTCTGTGTCCTTGCATAGATGTCTAGTTTTCCTTGATTGTTAAAATGTTAGAAGGAGACACTAAGCAATAGTGGCAATATTTCTGTGCATGGAGCTGTCACCGTAGGCTTCAGGGTAATGGACTGAACAGATTTTGTTGTTGATGCTGTCGCTACATTGGGAAGACTATGGTTTAAGTACTTTTAGGTTTCTTCCTCTTTGGTTGTTCAATGTTTGACAGAAGAGAATGTTCTATTCTCTTGCCTGCCAAAATTCTGTGAGCTGATTCTAAGCAAGGGGTGAGGAAGTGGTTTCTTAGCATTCAATATCTAAACTTTCCTTAATCTGCCTGTTTTCAACATATTAATAATAATAATAATCCTGCCCACAGTTGTGTCTGGTGTCCTCCAATGTAGAAAACACCCATTTTGGTCTCGTCAGAGAATACACCTCTGGCTTTCTGCCAGCTAGGAAAGGAATTGTTTCTGGGCTGCTTTTCACAGTGGCAGTGTTTGGGGATAGAGATAAGCGCCTCTTAATCACACCTCAACCCATTCCTTTCTTTTTAGCTCCAACCTCATTCCCACTTCCAGAGGCACCTGGTACCACACAGTCCTGAGCTCAGGAGTCTGCAGTACAAATCAAGTTGCCTCCCTGCTTTCTCCACTGCTGGAAGTATTCTGTTTTCTCAGTTTCCTAAATCCATTATCAATAATCCTTTTGCTTGATGGCATCCATATTTTGTTGTTGTCATCTTCATTCCTCTTTGTCCTTGTGGGTTTGCTGTTTCTTTCCCTCTAGCATTCTGGGTCATTGTAGAGGATCTTGGAAAGAAATGGAGGCAAATGCTTCAATTCAATTGCTCATTCTTAACAACTTAATGCTAGCTGTTGATATAGAATTATTTCATTCGTATAAAGTTGCGTTCATTAATCTTTTCTCTGATAATTCTTTGGTTTTCATGCCTAGAAGTCTTTCTATATTCTTAATCAATTGCATGTTCACTCATGTTTTCTACATTTTATGATTTATTTTATATTTAATTTTCAAGTCCATTTGGACTTATTTTTATGTATATATTGTTTAACTATTTAGCCAATTCTTCCACATGATTTGTAGAATGATTCATTATTATTCATTTTTCATTATTATTATTATTATTCATTATTCATTATTATTCATTTTCCCATTGTTTGATACCACTTTATTTATCACTCAATTGCTATAAACTCTAGACTCTGTTTTAGGAATGCTTTTTCTAATTTATGGACGTGTTGGTTAACTATCATGGCTGTGTCATAGTCTACACCATAGAGCGACCTGAGGATTTTCTTTGAAAAGAAACAAAAACAAAATCTATTAGTATTTTTCCTGGGAGATGAGTAAGATAATCAGGTGCCAAGTATGCTTAAATTCTGTTTTTAAAACACAAAAGTAACCTTTTACTTTATAATCTAGGCAATCCAGACCTAACTAGATCAAAAAGTATGATTTTGACATTTAAATTAGGCGAACACATATGCAGATATTTTATTGAGTGGAAGAACAATGAGTTCAATATAATCAGCAATACCCTTGGTGCTTAATTTCTTCAAATTTATTTAACCTACCATCATTACATTTTCCTTTAGTTAATTCAGGTTTGTTGATTTTAATTCCAGTTTTTGTTTAATTTCTTTCTATATTAACCTGGTGTCAAATGTTCTTCTGCTCTGTGTCAGGAGACACTTGCTGTGCTGGCAGTTATATTAAAAGCTACAGGGGGTGGAGGGTGTAGGGTAAGAACAAGTAGGGTGGTGTTAGGGATGAACTTGTGTCCCTGTGAAAGTCATATGGTGAAGCCCTAACCCCCAATGCAACTGTATTTAGAGACAGGGCCTTTAAGGAGGTGACAAGGGTAAGAAGAGGTCATGAGTGTGGGGCATTAAACCAATATAACCGGTGGCCTTATAAGAAGAGCAAGAGAACACCAGGGATGCATAGGAAAGGCCATGAGAGGACAAGGCTAGAAGGGGCCCATCTGTTAGCCAAGGAGAAACGCCTCAGGAGAAACCAAACCTGATGACACACCTTGATCTTGAACCTCCAGCCTCCAGAATTGCAAAAAAATACATTTGCATGGTTTAAGCCACCCAGTCTATGGTATTTTGTTATGGCAGCCCTAGCCGACTAACACAAATGGATAAATGTAAAGGATCTGCATGTTCGTCCCTTCAAGTTCACTGGGCACAACTAGGAAAATTGGCCTCATTGCATTTTTCTTCTTTAAAAATATCCTGGCTGAAATCCACTAAACTGATTTTATGATGCACTAATGGATCACAGCACAAAGGTTTTAAACTTCAGATCTTTTCTACCATGTCAACACCAAGAGATCTCAGGACAGACTGAAGGGATGACAGACCACATAGTTGTGACCATGACACATGCTTCCAGAGAGGGTACAGTCCTTAGCTAGGTCACGAGCATAGACAGAAGAGGATATGCAGGTAGACTTCCTATTGCTTAGGACATGCATACTACTTCATCACCATGCTAAAATTATTGTTTGGTCATATCTTTTAATGGAGTAAGTCGCTCAATTTTTATCTATCTCAGTTTATCAACAGGTAAAATGGAAACAGCCCCTAACTTAATATCAGACATTTGGTTTGGCTAAAAGGAGTTCTGTGTGAAAGCTCTCTGAAAAATACAATTTAAAACATATGCCAAATTATAATATTTAATGGTTTATAATTTATCTTCACTTAGTATTTTCTCTTGTCAAAGTATCTACAAGAAAGACATCATAACAATAAAAAGAAATGGTTATAAAGTAAAACTAATGTATGAGTTGGTAAATTTGGAGAGCTCTTACCACTAAAGCATTTCACTCTTTGATATTAATCTGTTTACCAAAGAGAGATCAGCTGGATGCATCATGTAATTTTTAACAAACTGAACATCATTTGATTACAGTCCATTAAATGAATTGGATCACATTAATTGCATTTTTTTCAGTATGATGCCTTACTGTTTTGATTTTTTATTATAAAATAATATGAACAGTATGAAAATTCAAAGACCATAGTAAATTATTTTTTAGAAAGTTTCAGAAAGCATTAAAAGTCTACCTCTCAGAATAATGACTGCCAATATTAGTTTCTGTCCTGACAGCGAGATGAAAGAAAGAAAGGGATGGAGCTGGAGAGATGGCAGTGGCCAACAGTTCTGTACCTTGGCCCCTAACCTACAACCTGTCAGATTTTTAGTCAAGCTCCTAAACTGATGTCATACCAGTGGCATGTGGATTTTTGTGGACACCAGTGGATGGATTGTGTTTCTCACAGGCACAGGGACAAGAGAGAGAGAGCATAGGAGATGGTTGTGGAAAGGGGATAGCTAGTCTCAGAACAGTTGATGTCTGGGCTACAAGGCTGTGTTTCCCTCGATATGCTGCAAATATTGTCCCATATTTTCATTTGACTCATCTCAAAGCACTTTTAAAATACAAACCAGTTGATTTTGCATTTGTCCTAATGTGCCTTCACTTGCCCCTTGGGAGGCCACCGTGACTGTCACTCTTGCTCCCATGGCCAGTTCTGGGCGAGTCATCTCCCCCTGGGTGTGTGCTTCCTCAACTGTGAAAGGAAGAGTTTGGACAACAGAGTCTCTAAGATTGCGATCTCTAGAAACTTGTGCTTCCTGTGTGTACTATCTCTAAAAGTATGTTCAGTTCCTTGAAAGAGGATTCTTTATTTAAATTCTTCATCAGATCCCTAGTGCCTAATACTTCAGTTAAGTTCCACAGGCATTTATTACAGAGCTATGTGCCTACCATGAGCCCAGCACAAGTATCAGCTGAGTAATATTTGCTGAAAAATTAAACAGTCCAATTCTTCTGATTTGTAAAGTAATGCAATAACCTTAGTAGAGTAATAACTTTAACTTGTTAGTCTACATGTTGTAGCTCATTATACCAGACTTGTGTGTTTGTTCATATTTGTTTTCAGAATAGAAATGTTACAAATTAAAATCCTCCCAGCAACAAAATAAATGACATCATAAGTAACTTATGAATTATGATTTCATTAGGATATAGTTGATTTGGTTGTTATAACACTTGAATAATCTTGGCCAAAAAATGTATACAAAGCTATTTCTATACACATTTAATATATTTTTCAGCAACAGCAATATTATTGCTTAAAATAACATAGTATCATACATAATGACCAAAGCAAACTGAATACACCTGTGCTTGGGCTTATAAAAAGGGCAAACTTAACTAACATTTAAACATGTGTTAAACCTTGACTATATTTTTTCAGAATTAATGGAAATACAAACTTCATATGGAGCCAAATCTCTTGGTGTGACTTTGCCAAGAAAAATAGATCTTTGAAGGGTAAAAGCAGGTGGGGAACAAATGTCTTCCTAAAAATCATTCAATCATAACCTACTCAATGAAAGTATTAGTGAAATTCAATTGCTCCAAACTAGCAATTACATTTTTATACCAAACATATGACCTATTCTAACAAACGAAGTTTTATCTCTGAGATTCCCATAATAATTCACCTAACTATGTTGACTTGCATTTCAGTCATCCAACAAGTGTTTGTATGATAAATGCTTTGTCGTAAGTGCTAAGTCAGTGTTGGCTTAAAACAAGTGTTGATTTTTCACTTGCGTCTTGAAGGCTATATAGGAGTTCACCTGTCAAGACATCAGGAAGAGGTCATTCTAGCCCAAGAATAGGGTCTTTCCTGATAGGTTCTCCCCATGTTAGCAAAGCATTTCATGACATGGCTTTGACTTCTTCCCTATCTTGAGCCATCTCTTCCTCTCCTCTGTTTATATCATGTAATATGATCATACTCAATTATTAGGTCCTTACTTCCATGAGTTGCATATACAACTTGCTCTGATGTTTTCCTGAAAACTACACCCAACTTTTAAAAATACATTCCAGCGGCATTCCTTCATTGATTCTTTTCTTGTTCCTTTCCCCAACCCCAGTATAAGACCATTCCCTTCTTTGTGTCCTTAAATACTTCATGGCATCTGTTTGTTTCCATGTGAGTCTGTGTTTTTAGTCCCTTTAACTCAGGGCTGCACTCTTCTATGGTCATGGATCCCTGAAGTGTAAAACAGTGCCTGGCATGATGGAAAATCAATAAATATGTATTTAATAAGTACAGTTATTTATTTGTGGACAAAGTATATTAGGTGCTTGAAATATCCTGATCTTTCCCTACATTTGAAAGATTTTAAAATAGTTGAAATGAAAACATCCTACTAAAACAATTCTCTTGGATAGACTAGAAGAAAAAGGTTTTAGTGGTTAGTAATTTGGTGCCATGACCTCCTCCATGCATAATTTACTTAAAACAATGTTTAAGTATATAATTTCAGATTCAAAAAGGAATGAAACACCGCCTTTAAGTGAGAGTGGGGAGCCCACTGCTTCTTCTTTGTCCAGTTTAATATAAAACTAAAGATAGTGTCTATTAAAGTAAATGAAGATTATGTAATTTTTTTGACTGCCTTGACATTTGGGAATAACTTGAAAGAATTTGGACAGAAAAACAGTTATGCAATGCCAGATATCTCTATGATAGCATATTATGTTATATCACATCATAGTGTATTTGGTGATCAGGGATAATTCAACTTTACACACAGGTCCATTAGCTACAAGTTATATAATTCCACTTTGAAGGATTTTTAAAGAATAATTTCTTTTTCTAAGCAAGCTTTTTTAAAAGTAAAAATTATATACTTTTAATTTAATAAAACTCTAATAATATCCAGAAAAGTATAAATAAGAAAGCCAAAATTTTCCAAAATACCTCTTCACATATATCAGAAATAATATATTAATGTGTCAGCAGACATACTTTATAATCTGTCTATGCATTCTCTCATAAATATCTATATATGTGTATATATATACACATACCTGCACATTTAGAGGTAAACACACATAGTTTAAAATTATAGCAGAAAAAAGATGACATTTAAAATAGTAATCATAAAAGTATAATTTTGGGGTTACTATTTTAAATACCATCTTCTTTCCATCTGCATTAATATTTCCAATGTTATGTGTGTGAGTTTTCTTATTTTATCTCTGTCTTTAGCAGGAATACATCTAATGTTTCCATATGCTAGCTTGGAGCTGAGGTATAAATATCATAATATTAAAGAAGGAATATTCTTGAATGCTTTCTAAGTATTTATAGGTTTGATATGAAACTTTTCTTCATAGAACTATTAATTTGATGAATTAAAATGATGGATTTCTTAGTATTGATCCATATTTCATTTTTTAAAAAATTTTTTTTTTATTTCAGCATATACGGGGATACAAATGTTTAGGTTACATATATTGCCTTTTCCCCACCCGAGTCCCAGCTTCAAGTGTATCCATCCCCCAGAAGGTGCACACCGCACCCATTAGGTGTGAATATACCCATCCCCCATCCCCCCTCTTACCTGCCCTACACCTGATGAGTGTTACTACTATATGTGCACATAAATGTTGATCAGTTAATACCAATTTGATGGTGAGTACACGTGGTGCTTGTTTTTCCATTCTTGTGATACTTCACTTAGGAGAATGGGCTCCAGCTCTATCCAGGATGATACAAGAGGTGCTAGATCCCCATTGTTTTTTGTGGCTGAGTAGAACTCCTTGATACACATATACCACATTTTATTAATCCACTCAGGTATTGAGGGGAACTTGAGTTGTTTCCACATCTTTGTAATACTTCAGTCTTGAGATGATTACAACTTGTCGTGGTATACTCTTCATTAATGTGCTATTGGATTCTGTTTGTTACTTTTTTTATCTTAGAATTTTTGCATTGCCATATAGAAATAAGATTATGCTGAAGTAGTTCATTTTGTGCATTTTTAATCCAATTTTAGTGCCAATAAATAAAAAGTTATTGGTTTAAATGGAAAATTGCCCAATTTATAAAAAGAAATCAGAATTAATGGCCAAGGATAATGATATTCAATACTTGCATAGGTGACTGAGTGAAATTGAGAATCCTTCCTGAGGTTTCTTCAAAAATAAGATAATCATCTATTAAAAATAATGTATATGCTCATGGATTTTTTAAATGTAAACCTCAACGTCTTAGATACGACACGTTTTATATTCATCATCTATTAACGTAACTTGTGTTCCTGATTAGTTAATATGAAAAAATAAAGCTACATCCCATAAAGATATAAACACATTCAGAGGCCACAGAATTAGTAAAACAACCAAACGATTAAACACTTTATGATTCCCTTTGTTACTCATGAAGCTCAACATAAAAGTTGAGTTCTCATTTCACTTGGCTCTAACATTAACATCACCATTGTATGGAATTCCATTGTGTGTTGCAAAGCTGAACCTCAAGATGTAGAATTATATGGCCATAAATTAGAATTATTTGACATGTGTCAATAAAATAACATTGCCAGATACTAAAACACTTTGGCTTCACGTCAAGTCTGAGGTCAGGGTCTGTAAGAATGACATAGTTCTTTTTCTTCCCTGCTTACTGCTGTAGCCCTGAGGCTGTAGCAGCCAGATGTCTGGCACTTTACATTTAAAAGTCTCACAGTTTTAGCAGATAAAGGTCCAATTTCCTCCTTTCCCTCCAAGTTATACTGTTGCCATTAAATTATGCACACCTTTTTATTAATTTGATTTTTTTCTTATTCCACAATCTATCATTCCCAAATGACAAATATGAAAATTGTAGTAGGTTACTGTTTACTTGAATTACTCTTTGCTTAAGGGTCAAAAGAATAAATACAAATAATTTTCCCTCATGTTGCTTAGATTGTGTTGTGTAAGTCTTAAATACCGTTGGAAACTTAATCTCTCAGTTGTAGCCTCAGCAATTCGAGGATAGGTTCCTTATCTTATTCATCTCAGAATCTCAAGCCCCCTGTACACTTAAGGAGTGTGCAATAAATATGTTGGAAGAATAAATAAACAAAAGAATCTGGGACTAACATCATTTGAAACCAAGACTTCCTTAAGATTATCTCAGTGATTTAAAACAAACAAACAAACAAAAAAATTGGCCTGCACTAGTTTACTGAAAGATTGTTGGCTGATTCCTCGTAGAGGAATTTACAGTTGGACTTACTGCCATGGCTAAAGAGAACTGAAATGCACAGGTTCTCAGCTCTGCCTTTAGTGGTATATGTGGGGAAATGAGAATCCAATCTATTGCCTTTGGGAGCATAGTAACTTCATCATTCAGTTCCCTTTATTACATTTTAAAATTAAATTTTATTGTGGCTATTATGACCAACCATCTGGGTTTTATCTGAGCAGCTCAAAGACAATAAGGGCTCTGCTACATCTACAATAACCTTTATTTTAAGGGAAAAAATGCCTTTCATAAAGTATGGGAAGAGGTTGAAAACACTATCTAATGGGCAGTTGAATCCCAGAACAGTCCTGTAAAAATGTAGTCAAAAGACAGAGGCTATAAAAGGCCCAGGGATCCCTAGAGACCTAGCTGACTCCAAGTCCAGCACAAGAAATACACAAGATAAACCTGGGCCGTTTTGTTGGGCCAGAAATCAAGAAATCCATTAAAGATTATTTGTGGGTATATCAAAAGGGCTCAGAAACCAGGTTGAAGAGGTTCTCGCTGGACAAAGATGGGACAATTTGAGCAGCTAAAATAAGACATAATAAGATATTCAGTGCATTGAAACACTTAATAGCTAGGCAAAACATCTTAGTATTGTAAAAACTGGTAATAAAGGGAAATAAACATTTATCTAGACTTTCCTGTATTAACTGTACTGCAAAGTCATCCAATAGTTGGTAAACAGAAGTTGCTTATTATGGAATCAGCCCAGCTAATGAATAAAGAAAGAATGATAGACCATTACTATTTTGACATCACTTATAAAGTAATAAATCTAAGAAATAATTACTAAATGGCAACTAACATCACAAAAAGTGAGATAACCAGACATCCGTACCTACTGGCAGAAGTATAGACCACCACCTGGGAAGTTGCCTTCTTGCCAAAAGATTAATTCTAAATCTGCCTAAGGCACTAGATGGACTATCAGTATATAGGACAAATAGGAGACAAAGGAATATGGTAAATGACATTCCGGGGATGCAGTGAATGGCACCCAGACTCTATACTCTAGAGCAGTGCTTCTCAAAGTAGGGTCCCTGGAGCAAGAGTTTGGTTACTGGTTTTTCCAGTCCATGATAAGATAAGGATCGAGTGTCAGAATATAAGTCAACTATTTCACTAAGCACATGTTTTAGTTCAGCTGAAAGAAGCTATGTGTAAGTGCCATTCTGGGACAACTTTCTCTCACACAGACCAGAACATTCACTGCTAAGACAGCACTGCTGCCCAAGTGACCAGCCCTCTTTGTAAATTTATATATATATGTGTGTGTGTGTGTGTGTGTGTGTTCATATATATATATAAACAGTGAAAGTGAAACCTACAGATTAAGAGATAGAAATATCAATTAATTATGTTAATTATATTTTTATTAAAATTCAAATGAATAAACTCTAATAAAAATGTATCAGAAAATCAAGAAAATTTGAATACTAGATACTTAATAATATTAATGAATTGTTAGATTTGTATGTGGGATAAGGATACTGTGATTATGTTTAGTATTTAGAGAAAAATTTTGAAATATTATGGATGAAATGATGTGATGCCTAGGATTTGCTTCAAATAATAGGGAGGGATAGGGGAAGTAGGAAGAGATATAAAAGTAACATGATTAGACATGTGTTGATGTTATTTAAGTTGGGTGATATATGCACCTTTGTTATATTACTTCTGTGTATATTAAAATTTTCCAAAATAAAGTTTAAATATAAAAATAAAAGAAGAAAAAAAATAAATGAACATCAATTCTGTAAAAATAAATAAAGAAAGAAAGGAGGAAAAGTGAGAACTAGAATTAGGACTGAAATACCACGGGATAATTTTTAAACGGGCAGAAATAGTTTGTAAACACATAATATATATGTGTTAGATGCATATACACTTAGCTCTTTTTGCCAGAAAATTAGTTTTTCTAACACTGGAATTTAGCTATTGTATGAGGACATACGCAAAATATTGCTATAAAGTCCTGACATGGGTTGAACTGTGTCCTCTAAAGACAGACGCTAGAGCCGTAACCTGGACCCTGTGAATGTGACCCAATTTGGAAATAGTCTTTACAGATACAGCCAAGTTAAGATGGAGTCACTAGGGTGGGCCCTAATGCAA
Source organism: Cheirogaleus medius (assembly GCA_008086735.1). Taxonomy (NCBI): domain Eukaryota; kingdom Metazoa; phylum Chordata; class Mammalia; order Primates; family Cheirogaleidae; genus Cheirogaleus; species Cheirogaleus medius. The sequence continues at coordinate 18,495,246 of VBSM01001124.1, forward strand.
TCTGGCTGGTATCTCCATAAGAAAAGGGAAACTCAGACACAGAAACACACCCGGAGAATGCCATGTCAAGAGAGAGACAGAGATTGGAGACACTACAAGGATGCTGGCAGTCATCATGAACTAGGAAAGAGACATGGACCAGACTGTCCCTCAGGGCCCTCCAAATGAACCAACCCTGCTGACACCTTGATGTCAGACTTCCATCCACTAGAACTTCTGTTGTTTTAAGCCACCCTGTGTATGGTCTTGTTACAGCATCCCTGTGAAACTAATACACTTGCTGAGCTTAGTAAGATCGTTGTCTCTGTGTCAGTATGTTGCTGGGAGCCAGGCATCAGCTGGAAGAGGGTGAGTCATTGTGTTTTTTGCATAGTCCTTTTTATCAAAAATAATGTCTTCCTTTAAAAGTTGGCTGAGTGGTTGACTTTCTCCTATTTTGAGAATTGCAACCTGTTCTTCCCTTTTAATCACAAAGCTTCAGAATAGACAACTAGAGTACCTATCACGAAGCAGGGAGGAAAAAACATCCAACACTTTGGACCAAGTAAAGGAACATATTTCCTGCAGAATAAACCAAAGCTATCCAAAAACACAAAAACGACTGGTGATCTGGATGAAAACCTGATTACTTAGTGGATTTTTTTAAAAATGTGGTCAGCTAATTATGTGGGTATTATCTTAGACAATGTTCTTTATTTCTATGTTCTGCTAATCACTTCTAGGTGGTCAACTTTTGAGAAATTTTAGAATAAAATTTGATGTCTCTGTACATACAAATCCATAGAGTGAACAGAAGGAGGCTTTTTAAAAAGCTATATTCTTTACTATGATTGTGAGGATAAAAAAAGAAAAAGATGCGAAAATGGAAAAGGGAATCCAAACCTACGGAAAATTAAAAGAGACAGATTGAAAATGGGTGGCAAACAGATGACCCTTTTTGCTTTTGTTGTTGTTATTGTTGTGGCCTGGCTTAATATACAGTTAATACTAGTTTCCTTTTTGGTGAATAGACTTGATGTTGTTCTGCAGTACATTCTCGGGGTCACGAAGAAGGTTACTTCTATGATTCAGCTAGAACCTAAATAAACCAGATCCTGTTTCTTTACAAAATGATAGGACAAAAAGGGAGCATGAGCTATCATCATTCCTGAGGATTTGAGACTCAAGTGTTCCTAGAAGAGGATCCCAGGAAATTAAACTAAACTCAAAATAAGTTTATCTGCTCTTCACAGTCATAAGTTTTGTTGGCAGATCTTAACTCTTGGCACCATTCAAAGTTTCATCGATGATGAGACAGCTCAGTGCTATCCTCTCAGCACCTTCTCAGAGTGCAATGTATGGAACTGTCCTGCTGCCTCTAGCAGCTGCCACCAATGCTCCCCAGCAAGTCTTCCAAGTTCTTTGGAATTGCACCAGGGAAATAAATCTAAAAATGGAAAAACACTGTGACCCCTCAGATGCCCCTGAGTTTTTTGATGCCAGATGCTTGACATTTAATCCAAGATATTCTGAAATATTCTAAGGGTAGGGAACGAAAAGTATGTACATGTACAGAGACATATGAAAAAGTGTCTTGATTTAGAAAATGGTATATCTTAAAGAAATATAAAGTACTTCAGCTCAAATTTCCAAAATAAGATCAGAGATGGTAGAATTTGAATAAAAAATATGATACATGTGTATAACTTTAGTTTCATATTTTTTCCACTTAAGGTAAGAGAATAGATTAGATGGTACGGGAAGAAAAGGGAGAAGAATTGAGTAGTTGAGAAAGATGAAGTGGAATGGAGAGAAATAAAGAAAGAGCGGACCCAGTGAAAGAGAGAAATAGAGAACAAAGGAGAAAAGTATCAGCTCAGTAAGTTTAGGGGTAAATGTTGATTTATTTGGGTTACGTGGCGTTATCTGATCTTTGGTAATGTTAATTAGCTGATTAGTCATTGCCCACGACTTTTACTTCTTAGACTTAAACCTAGGGTTCTCATTCTTGAATACACATTGCAAACACATGCAAGTTTGAAAAAACCAGACTTCTAGATCTCACCCCAGAGATTCTCTTTTATTTGATCTAGGTATTACCTGCAACTGTGGTTTTTAATAGTCCATCACATGAATCTAGTTCGAAGTCATTGTTGAAGGCACTGCTGTGAGGCCCCCGTGATTGACAAAACCAGGACACCCTCCTCCAAATAATACCAATACCCTGGAACTATGGTACCCACTGGTGTATTAGACCTGTGGTTCTCAAAACAAAATGTGTATCAGCATTACTTGTAGAATATTTTTAAGATATCAGTTTTTGATTCTCATACAAGTGATTCTGATTCGCTAGGTTTTGAGGTTTTGCCGGAGCATTTATGTTTTGAAAAACCTTCACAGATGACTCTGATGTAAAACAAAGGTATAAAAATCACTGATTTAGACAATTTGTCTTCAATTCACTCAGGAAAATTGGGAGTCAGGGAAATATCAGAAAAAGAGAGTCAGAGAAGCATCAGAAAAAAGTTGTGTTTGTTTGTTACGGCTTCCATAACTAAATACCACAAACTTAAACAATGGTGATTTATTGCCAAACAGTTCTGGAGGCTAGTGGTCCATGATCAATGTATCAGCATGATTGGTTTTTTTGAGGGTGATGAGGGACTATCTTTTCCATGCCTCTCTCCTAGTTTCCAGTGGTTTTCTGGCAATCATTGTCACTCCTTGGCTTGTAAATCTCTGCCTTTGTCCTCTCATGGTGTTCTCCCTGTGTGTGCATGTGTGTCCAAATTTCCCCTTTTTATAAGAACAACCTAACTCAGGACTTCAATATAAATTTCAGGAGGACACAATTCAATCCTATAATATCAGATGTTTTTTTTTCCCAAAAATTATATTTGTTTTGGTAATACCTGCATTGTCAGTTTCCAAGGAACTAGAATTCAAAGCAATGTAAATAATGCAAATTGTCCTGAATCTAACATAATTCTTTTTTTTATTTCAGCATATTACGGGGGTAAAAATGTTTAGGTTACGTATATTGCCTTTGCCCCACATGAGTCAGAGCTTCAAGCGTGTCCATCCCCCGACGGTGTGCACTGCACCCATTAGGTGTGTATGTACCCATCCCTTTCTCCCCTCCCACCTGCCCTATCCCTGATGAAAGTTACTTTTATATATGCACATAAGTGTTGATCAGTTAATACCAATTTGATGGTGAGTACATGTGATGGTTGTTTTTCCATTCTTGGGATACTTCACTTAGTAGAATGGGTTCCAGCTATATCCAGTATAATACAAGAGGTGCTATATCACCATTGTTTTTATGGCTGAGTAGAACTCCATGGTGTATATATATATATATACCACATTTTATTCATCCACTCATGTATTGATGGGCACTTGGGTTGTTTCCACATCTTTGCAATTGTGAATTGTGCTGCTATAAATATTCGAGTGCAGGTGTCTTTTTTATAGAGTGTCTTTTTTTCCTTGGGGTAGATGTCTAGTAATGGGATTGCTGGATCAAATGGTAGATCTACTTGTATCTCTTTGAGGCATCTCCATATTACTTTCCATAGAGGTTGTACTAATTTGCAGTCCCACCACCAGTGTATGAGTATTCCTATCTCTCCACATGCACACTAACGTTTATTGTTTGGGGACTTTTTGATAAAGGTCATTCTCACTAGAGATAAGTGAAATCTCTCTGTAGTTTTGATTTGCATTTCCCTAATGATTAGAGATGTTGAGCCTTTTTTCATATGTTTTTTGGCCATTAGTTATCTTCTTTTGAAAAGTTTCTGTTCATGTCTTTTGCCTACTTTTTGATAGGATTGTTTGATTTTTTTCTTGCTGATTTTCCAGAGTCCTCAACAGATTCTAATTAATAGCCCTTTATCGGATGTGTAGCATGCGAATATTTTCTCCCATTCTGTAGGTTGTCTGTTTGCTCTCATGATAGTTTCCTTGGCTATGCAGAAGCTTTTTAATTTAATCAGGTTGCATTTATTTATTTTTGTTGTTGCTGTGATTGCCTTTGGGGTCTTCTTCATATTTGAAATTGGATTCTATAGTTCATCTACTGACCATTCTGATCAGATAAAACTGCATTTAATACATTTTACAATTGCTTCTCTGTTTGAAAAACATCAATGAGGACTTTATAACATGCTTAATTTTAAGGACACACTGACTTAGAGACATTTTAAAACTAAAATGGGTGGTGTTAGAACAGTGTTGTTCTAAAAATATCAATCTTTTCCCTAATAAAGAGTTACTATTGCCCTTGAAGCCCTTGAATTCTTTTCCAGACTTGTGATAAATTTTAAAGAGAAATCCGTAACTCTGAGGGTAACAGATATTCTTTGTGATTTCTTCACTTATCAAGCTCATTTGGGCTTATGCTTTCTTTATTGTCCCAGTTATTTTTAACAGCTAAGGAGCACGCCTCAGGTCACCATACAGTTATCTGAGATAGTGAGATTTGGCCTCAGTAGTCAGCAAACCACCTAGCTGATTAAAATAAAATATAGAACTTTCTCTTTTCTTCCCTACAAATTCTAACTAGAATTTTTTTTATTTTTATTTTTTTTGAGACAGAGTCTCACTCTCTTGCCTGGGCTACAGTGCCGTGGTGTCAGCCTAGCTCACAGCAACCTCCAACTCCTGGACTCAAGCAATCCTCCTGCCTCAGCCTCCCACGTAGCTGAGACTAGAGGCACGCACCACCATGCCAGGCTAATTTTTTCTATTTTTAGTTGTTTGGCTAAATTCTTTCTATTTATAGTAGAAATGGGGTCTCACTCTTGCTCAGGTTGGTCTTGAACTCCTGAGCGCAAGCAATCCTCCTGCCTCAGTCTCCCAGAGTGCTAGGATTACAGGCATGAGCCACTGTGTCCGGCATTTTTTTTTTTTTTGCAAAAATTGAGACTCCAACTTGTCTAACTAGCATAGAGACTGGATAAAGTCATTCAAAAGTATTTTAGGATACCAATGTTTCACACTTTTCTGGGGTAAGATAGGAAAATAACACCACCTTATTGGCACACAGGAGAATCTAGTGCTAGCTTGTTCAAATGTAGAGGAATCAATTAAATTTGAAACAAATAAAGAAACACTGAGAGTGCTTCTGCTTTTCTTTAGGTTCTTGGAGAGAGGAAGAGCTAAGGGAGAAATCATAAATGAAATTATAATGAGTTATTTTCATGGCAATTTCACTAAGAACTGTCATCATTTGCTCACATGGACAAGGATGCTAGAGCAGGAGGCTTTAGAAATTGAAGAGATAAACAGACTTGAGCCAAAACACTGAAAATTGTCATTTGAATTTGTTCTGTTTTTTCACAATTTTTCTTTGGGGACTTTGCTTTGGTGGGGAATTCTGCCTCAAATTCTAAGCATTCACCTTCCCTGAAGTGATTCCATATTTTGTAAAGATAGGGAACAGGGTGCGTGTGTGTGTGTGTGTGTGTGTGTGTGTATCTGTGATTTTTGGATTATGTGAATGTTGCCTTTTCTCTGATATACAAAAGCATCATAGTTTACATGTACGTATTTTCCATCTAGAGAGAAATGAACTCAAAATTGAGGGAACATTTTGGCTGAGCGCCTCAGTTGGGATGTGGAAAGCAAACAGAATAAGGTTAGTTGAAGGTTAAGCTGTGTTGTATTGATGTAGTAATGTTGTCTTTAGAACAAATTAGCTCACTGGGACCTGGTGACACAGTGGAGTATTAAACCCTCCGTTACAAAAAGAACATGTGCAGGTTTTTTCTAGCTTGAAAAATGCCAGTGAAAAATTACACGAAGATCAAGCTTGAAAAATGTTTACTTTGCAGAAAATCATTTAAAAATGGAATCTCAATTTTGTTGGCAGCTCAGTTTTTTAAAAGGGCTATTTATTCTAGACTCCTGCAGCATATGGTTTATTGCAGTTTATATGGTGTATTGGAACTGCATGAACTTGGGCACCTTAGGGAATGTTTGTTTTTATTTTTTTAAAGGTGGTTGGACTGAAATCCAGTATGAATCATATATGAGAGATTTAGAAGCACGTGAAGATAAATGTTTCCCATGTGACACAGAGCAGCACATCTGGAAGGTGATCCTATATAAATAAATAACCTGAAAAGACTATAGTTTTAAAAGATATCAATAAAAAATAGGATTGTGAGTTTTTTCTTAATTTAAGAGGAAAATGTAACTTTCATATTTAAAAAAGAATAGTATATTTTCTCATACAAATTTCTAGAAGCTCTCTTATTGTAGAAATAGGCTTAAAATGTATTCTTTCACTCATTAATTCACTCACTCATTCACTCAACAAACATTACTATCAACCTATTAAAGCTGCTATTCTGCTAGGTTCTAAAGATAGAAAAATGAGTAAGACACATCCCTTGCCCTAAAATATTTCTTAGATTAATCATTGATAAGTTTATTTTTTAATGGTGACTTTTATTCATGTCAACTGATGCCCTCAAAATAATTATATGTATTAAGATACTACTGATATAAAGAATCATTTTTAATTTCTACCCAGCTTATAAAGAATTTCTCTTTAAAATCTTTTGCATCATTTAAAAAACTTCATATTCCCATTTCTTTCCTTTTACCAAGGATATTTCCGTACGACTTGGTAATCCTTAAAATGTAGGTTTTACTCTTGCTAAAAATAGTATTAATCAAGGGAAATGGTTCAGTTCAAGTTTGAAACAAACTTCCAGTTTTATTTCTTTTTAATCTTTTATCAATATACATACATATCATTCTGGTTTTAGTTCAGACACCCCAATTTTGTTTTTATTGTCATTGTTATTTTATTTTAAAAATCAATTAAATATTGGGCTTTCTGTACAGTGAAAAAATCACACTTGTATTTTAAAAAGTATGATATTCATTGCTTCCCAATGCACACTTTTCCCAGTCTGGCAAAGTATGTTGGAAAGCATATAGCACCTTCAGAATGTGTGCAAACAAGGAATTGACATTGAAGACACTGAATAGTAGCCTTCTTTCCTTTGAACAAAATGACACTAAATACATTTGATATATTGCCAGATAATCAACCTACAGTTACATTTGCAGTCATTGAATATTGACAGATAATCTATTTCTCAACAAATCCTTGACCCCTTATTTCACAATACCTTGTCTATATTAGTATTTAATAATTTTTTGGATAAATGAATGAATAGATGAAGGATTGATTTAAATCATTTTTAAATGATTTATCACATATACATGTTCTGCAATTGTCAGTTCTTCAATATTCATTACTCATTTACTTAATATTTATGAAAGTAAAAAATTACTCTTTTTAAAGTGTTTAACAGAATAAATTTATTGATCCAGAGCTTATAAGAGATGAACATTTAGAAAAAAATGTGTAAATTCAAATTAATTAGAAGAAAAGGACAGTTTCCATGAGAGCTTCACTTCCTCTTTATAGAATAAAGGTTAGTATTCTCATTCTCACATCTTACCTGGAACGCTATCAAAATTATTTAAAAAGCTTCCAGAGTTTTAAGCAATGATCTGTCTCTGCCCCATATCTTCTTTCCTATTTTTTAAAAAAATAGCAGGGAAAGGGGTGGGGGGAAGCCTCTTTAAACATCCTTCAAGAATAATATTAGCATAATTAATTCATACAAAATAGTTATTTTAAATAAGTGAAATCCATCTGAAAGCCTACTATAGGATCTTTTCTAAGGCTTCCATGTTTGAGAATACTGTAGAGTGAAGACCTTTATTGTAGATTATTGTTTTCTATTATTTTGTTTTAAAAAATTAAAATTGGCAGATTTGGGTCTACTATTGTAGACATTTGTTAAATGAGCTTGTTGAAGGGAAGTTTCTTCTCTTATAAGTAGTATAATTCTTTAAATGATAGTACCTCATTATTCTAAGAAACTTTTCATGACAAAGAATTCAAATTTTACAACTGTATTAGTTAGGGGAAGCTGGGATGACTCCTAAAGTATATTTTGCTGATTTCAAAATAGACTTTCTACTAAAAGCACTTTCCCCACGAGCTTGAATATAACCTAATAATTTAACATATAGTATTTCACTTGACACATTTCTATTATATTTATTTACACTTGTTTACCCAAGGTTTGATCATTAATGATATTATATACTTTTTTATTATAATTGCATATGAGAAACTGATTTTCTATAACTTCTAGGTTTAAAGACTGAATTTAGTTGAGTCCTTTTCACAGGGTATTTCTCTAGTTAATTAGGGCAATTTATACTATTCAAGTAAACTATAGGCATTGTTTTATTTGTCCATGATGGTTTTTATTTTAATGACTATCACACCTACTCTTTCTTATGTTATATGTCCCAGTCTCTTCATCAGTAAAAAGGACGTAATGAAAATTATCATTTCATAGTGTTAGGCAGTAAACACATCTATTCATGTTTGGCACAGTGTCTTGACACATTATTTACAAAATAAATAATGCTATTTAATATTATATACGAGAATTGCACAATGTGCTTTAATTTCACTGGTGTTATTACTAAGACATAGCAAGGAAAGGAAAGAAAATTATTCATACAGTATTTATACCACATGAGCTTCTGGGCTGGCCCATTAAATATTATCTTTATTTAATCTTAATCCCAATCCTTCGGGTAGTTGTATTTGTCAGGATAGGCTGGAAGAAGAACATAGCTATTCCCAGTATCTCAGTGGTGTAATGTAATGTGTGTTTCCTTCTCATTCACTTCACAGTCCAATGCAGATGAGCAGGGAGATCACTTCACTCAGGGAACCCGGCTCTTGCTCAATAGTGGCTTTATCATCTTCTAGGGCATGGGTGGGGAATCTGTAGCCAAAGGCCACATGTGGCCTTTTAGGTCCTTATGTGTGGCCTTTTGACTGAATCCAAATTTTACGGAGCAAATCCTTTTATTTCTATTAATACATTTATGTTTGTCTTTTATATTTTTACTTTATTTTTTAAATGAATATATTAAATATACCAAAGAATAAAATAAGTTTCAATGAAATAATCCTCCCAGATTTTTCTTTTTAATTTCAGCATAATATGGGGGTACAAATAAAGTTACATACATTGCTCTTGCCTTCCCATACCCCTTGAGTCAGAGCTTCAAGCATGTCCATCCCCCTGACAATGCACATCGCAGTTATAATATATATATATATACCCATTCCCTCCTCCTCCTTCCCACCTGCCCAACACCCGATAAATGTTTTTATTTTTTTTTTAGCATTTTGGTTAGGTTTTATAACTTTGCCTTTACCTAGCAAGGGATAGAGGTATGCCCTTCCCCTCCACACTGTTCACCATATCCCTCAGATGTGAGTCTACCCCCCACCCCCAAAATCTCTGGTGAACACCACCACCCTTTGAGCGCCATACTGATAATTGGTCAGTACCTATTTGATGGCGAGTACATGTGGAGCCCATTTTTCTGGTCTTGTGTCACCTCACTTTGGCTAATGGGCTTAAGCTCAATCCAGGATAATATAAGCGGTGTTAGCTGGCTGTTGTTTCTTAGAATTGAGTAATATTCCATTGTAAACATATACAATATTATAATAATCCAGTCATGAATTGACAGGCACTTAGGTAGTTTCCACATCCTTGCAATAGTGAATTGTGCTGCCATAAACATTCGGGTGCAGATGTCTTTATAATAGAATGTCTTATGCTCTTTTGCATAGATGCCTAATAATGCTATTGCTGGGTCGAATAATATTTCTATTTTTAGCTGTTTGAGGTATCTCCAAATTCTTTTCCACAAAGGTTGCACTAATTTGCAGTCCCACCAGCAGTATAAGAGTGTTCCTGTGTCTCCACATCCTCCCCAGAATTTGTTGTTTTGGGATTTCTTGATACAGGCCAATCTCACTGGGGTTCGGTGATATCTCATTGTGGTTTTGATTTGCATTTCTCTAATGATTAGAGATAACATCAAACTCTAGCTTTTCGCAGATGATATGATATTATACCGAGAAAACCCCCTGGATTCCTCCAAGAGACTCCTAGATTTGATAAATGAATTCGGTAAAGTCTCAGTTTACAAAATCAATAACACAAATCAGAGGCATTCATATATGCCAAGAACTGTCAAGCCAAAGCTCAAATCAAAAACACAATTCCTTTTACTATAGTTCCAAAGAAAATTAAATATCTAGGAATATATCTAATGAAAGATATGAAAGACTTATACAAGGAGAACTACGAAACGCTAAAAAAAGAAATTGTAGACGATGTAAACAGATGGAAAAATCTACCTTGTTCATGGATTGGTAGAATCAATATCATTAACATGTCAGTATTACCTAAAGTCATCTACAGAATTAATGAATCCCCATCAAAGTACCACCATCATTCTTCACAGATCTAGAAAAATATAATTCTTCACTTTGTATGAAACCAGAAAAAACCACCTATAGCCAAAGCAATCTTAAGTAAAAAGAACTGGGAGGCATTAGTCTTCCTGACTTTAAGCTGTACAATAAAGCAATAATAATTAAATCAGCATGGTACTGACATAAGAACAGAAGCATTGATATTTGGAATAGGTCTGAGATTCCAGAGATGAAACCATCTGCATATGGTAACCTAATCTTTGATAAAGCAGACAAAAATATACATTGGGGAAAAGAATCTATCTTCAATTAATGGTGCTAGGAAAACTGGATATCTACATGCAGAAGAATGAATCAGGATCCCTACATCTCACCGCTCACAAAAATCCACTCAAGGTGGATAACAGACTTAAACCTAAGGCATGAAACCCTAAGAATTCTAGAAGAAGATGTTGGGAAAACCCTTTCTGACATTGGCTTAGGCAAAAAATTCTTGAAGAAGACCCCCAAAGCAATCATCACAGCAACAAAAATAAACAAATGGTATCTGATCAAATTAAAAAGCTTCTGCTCAGCCAAAGAAACTATCATTAGAGTGAACTGACAACCTACAGAATGGGAGAAAATATTTGTTCTCTACACTTCCGATAAAGGTCTGATAACAAGAATCTATCTAGAACTCAAAAGAATTAACAAGAAAAAATCAAACAACCCCATCAAGAAACAGGCAACAGAAATGAACAGAAACTTTTTCAAAGGAGACAGAATAATGGCCTGCAACATATAAAAAAAATCCTCTCAGATTGACTGGGACAATTAGAACATTAGTAAACCATAAGAACTAAATCGACAGTTGCTATACTCATGATTAAGTTCTAACTTCCTCCGCCTGGGGTAGCACAACTACCCCACAAAGCTGGTTGGTGAGAGTTTATGGGGGTCTAGTATGCCAGTCTGTTCATCTTTTGACAACAGTGTATTGTGTTTCTGCTTGAAGTGGAATTTGTGAATAGTTGCCCATCCTGACAGTATTTTTTAATTCTGTCTGTTAACAGCACATCGTGTCAAAGACTAAGAGAATGCTGAAGAAAGAAAGAAGATTTTTACATGAGGATTGGGAACTGCAATATTATCTTATTTCTGCTAAAGATAAGATGATTCACTTGCTTTGTGATACTGCAGTATCAACATTAAGGAAATTCAATGCTCATCAGCATTATAGCGCTCATAAGGACCACAAATATTTTAAATTAGAGGGAGAGGCATGAAAGGTTGTACTGCAGAAATTAAAGGATTATTATTTTATAATATTTTATTTTATAATATTTATATTATATTTTATTTTATATTTTATATTATATTATATTTTATAATATTTATATTATTATTATTATTTCAACCAGCAAAAAGATTTGGAAATAATGTCACCGAAGCAACTTATAAAGTGGTATATACTTAGGAAAGGGGAAGCCATTCAGTGATGTAGAAATTGTGAAAGAATTCATTGTTGAAGTTGTAGGATGCTTAGACCCTGACAAAGTTTCAAAGTACAAATAACTGCCTCTTTCTAGGAGAACCATGACTGATCGGCAGCATGAATTAGCCTTCAACTTAACAGAACAACTTAATGCAATACTTCAAAAGGAAAATATATGTTATTCAATCACTTTAGATGAATCAACTTATACTACTGATTTAGCACATGTTTTATACTTCATGCAGGTCATAACAGAAGATTTTCTTTGCTACAATGAATTATTTGCTTTGGATACTCTTGCAAACAGAACACAGGAAATAGATATCTTCAACTACTTTCAGGAAAAATGTTGTGAAGTCAGACCTTGTTTGGTAAATTTGGTAACTGTATGTACAAATGGTGCACCTTCCATGAAAGGAAAACATGAGAGGTTTATTGCACAGATTAAAAACAGTATTAACAAATCCAGATGCTCTCATTTCTTTTAATTGTGTCTTGTATCAGCAAAATCTCTGTGCTGAAGCTACTATTTTAAGTGACACTTTGCAAAAAGTTATAAGTATTAACTATAGTCACGCAAACGCAACACAGCATCATCAGTATCGTAACATGCTAAAGTAGAACTATGAGACATTTGGTGTGGGTTTGCTCTTTCATTCTAAAGTGTGTTGTCTATCCCAGGGACAGGTGTTAGCCAAAATTTTATCTCTGCGAGAACAGATAGTTAAATTTTATGAAGAACAGAATCAGCAATGAGAATTATTGAAACAAGATTTCTATAAGAATGCAGCATTTCTGTGTGATATCATGTCAAAGCAAAATGACTTGAATATTTATTTGCAAGATAAAACTTAGTCAACATACGGTATGTGGCAAAAAAAAAATCCAAGCATTTTGATAAAAGCTATCTTATTTCAAAACATTTCTTCAAGAGGAAGTTTCAGATGAACATTTCCCCAGTTAGCAAAGGTCACTGATGAGCAAGATGATATACACAAATCATTTGAAGAATACACAGCTGTTACAGACCTATTAATTGGAGAATACAATGAAAGGTTCACTGACTTTGAGAATGATAACATCACACTCAAATTAGCATTTTAGTCTTACCTAGTTGATGTCACCAAGTCACCTAAAGAACTACAGATGGAATTGATTGGGCTCTCAGCAAATTATATTTTAAAGTCATTGTTTGATGCTGAGAAAGATCCAATTGAAATATGGAAAAATTCAGTAGAACACCCATGCCTTCAGCAAAATGCCTGAAAAATGCTTTCTTGCTTTTCAGCCACTTATTGCTGCAAATCTACATTATCCTACCTAACCCAAATCAAGATACCCTTAAAGCCACAAATGACTGATACCCATCTAGAGGATCAACTGAAACGACGGACCTCCATGCTGCAACTAAATAGTCAAATGCTTTCCAACAAAAAGCAGACACAACAAAGTCATTGAAAGGTTAGTTAACTTTAAAATTAAAAAATAGTTTTCACTTTTCAAAATTATTAAGTACATAGTAGGTTTTTGCAAAATAATGTACATTTTTTAAGTATAGCTAATTGAAGTTTCTTGAACATGGCCTTACTTGAGTACAGCTAAATTAATGCAACCTTCCAACATAAAGAGGTTCCCACCCCTGTTCTAGGGCTTCAGAATCCTCAAACTAGATCCAGATTCAGTGGATCACATAGAAAAGAGTAGGCCAGAATAGAAGGTAGTGTAAGATTCAAACTCAGGTCATGATCAAAACTATTCTGTATGACACTATAACTCTTGCTATTTCTTAAATTATGCTATCTATTCTTTTCTGTGTCCCTGCCATTTTGCATTAAGAATTTGTTCTTTCAATTATTTATTTAACAAATATTTATAACAAACTCTCCCCTCTTGGTTCAAATAATACTTGTGAGCTGAATGAAAGACCTATTAAATTTACTACCATAGGCAGTCACTGCTTGCTTACAGATATTACATGGAAAAATAAGACTCTTAAACAGATTCTCTATTGACAACTTCCTCTATATTAGTCACGGTCTTAGAAATATGATGTCATAACATAATTTAATTATGTTCAGGTTTATTTATTATTTGAAATTAGGACTATTTTATTTCCAATGACAGTGAGAAAATATCAGGGTATTGGATTATTTTCTATTTTGTGCTTTTCTGATGATGCAAAGAAAAGAAAGCAAGACTTCACTTAAATTTATACCTTCAAAACAAAATCATTTCTACTGAAATTTCTCTTAAGCCACCTAAAAAAATGTAATTAGTAAAATTTCTGATGCCTAATAGTAGATATAAAATCCAGAAAATGTCTTTCTGAAAAAGGTGGACCTGCTAGAGTCGGACATTGGATATACAGTACAGGAGAGAGACTGTTGAACTATGGATGAACATTTTAGAGATGAATAATATATGAATTATTTATAAAGCCACGAAACCAGGCCCTCTCAGACTGTAGGGAGGTTTCAAATAAAAACAGTGACCAGGACCCCAGAGAGTACCACTGTTTATGGTAGAGATAAATGCCTTCTGAATTAATCTTACTTTAAATGAATGCTGAAGTTTTATGAATATTTAGATTCCCTGGTTCTCCTCTCTGTAGAACCTAGTGCTCTAAGTTTTCTATTTCAAAATGTTTTCCTGGACCCTAATTCTACACCCAACGTTTCACTCTTACTCTCTCATTTGTGTAGCTTGTTAGAAAATCACAAGTAATTTGGTTTTTATGTCACTAATAACCTTATTTTAGAACTGTTGATATTTTATTAATTTTGAATTGTTCTAAATGATCTGAAAAGCTTGGGCAGCTGCATACCCACCTAAATAAAAATAGAGTTAGATACAGGAATAAATGACCTTCCAAAAGACACCTAGGTCCAACCCTGCATTCAAGAATGCATCCCCACACAGAATGTGTTTCAGTGAATTCAGTTAACAAAGCAGAATTCAGTTAACAAAGTAAGAGGTGAGAGGTGTTCATTATTAAGGTTATCACAAAAATTCTAAAATTGCTGAGATGAAGTAAGAATAATAAATAAAATAACAAGTTTTATATAGACAGTCATTTAGTTATTGGTTGCAGTTAATCATATACATTTCAAATTATGTACATACACACATTGAACATTTAATATCCTTTACATATTATTTTTCAAAACATAAAGCGCATTCACAAAGGATTTGGCAGAGTATTTGTCACTGAGGAAGAGGAGATAAATGTTAGTTGTCCTTATTTGTTAAGCCCTTTGCTCTTGTTTTACAGAGGAGGAACTTAAGAAAAGCTTAAGAATTTTCCCTGTTCATACAGCTCTTGCTAGTAATGCTGGGAATTTCTTTCAAGTCTTGTGACTCCAGGTGACTCTTCTTTAGCTTATCTCCAACTACCATAATCTTTTAAGTGGCTCTCTTTTTTCATACATAATCATGGTCCATTTGAGGGCAAAATTTATTCCTGGACAAAGCTTACAACTTAAATAGCAGTCATGGTTGTTTATAGGCCGTAGTATGTATGTGTTTCAGGCATGATTTTGTCTTCATAGGAAATTAGAAAATGTGCAAGTGTTGTATGAAATAACTGAAGTACAGGGTTTACTTAGCATCCAATATGTAGAAAGTTCAAACTGCAGATAGGGGTTGAATGGATTCTAATAAATTGTTTTTTAGAAATAATATGTTCCATGTTTTAATGATCATTCAGATTAAATTTAGACCTTCTTATAATCTTATTTCAGCTAATGATTTATGAAATCACTTTCTTTGACAGCCATTTCCATAAATGACAATATTTATGTTTCCAGTATTAAAATCACAACTCTCCTTGTCTAAATGTACTCAAATTTAGCACCAAATTGCCAGATGAACCCCTGAAATAGCACCTGGCCACCTACCTTCATTTGTAGACCAATAAAATCTAGAGCCTTAAAAATGCCATCACCTTGTTTGACTGCACTGGACTGTGAAACCTGGAAGAATGTAGAAACCAGAACAGGCTGCTAAAATGAAGTCATCTTGCCAAAGGGACAATTTGTAATGGGGCATTGTGCTGAAAGGTCTGCAAGCCTATGGTCTAAAGTCAGTGGGTATATTTGAGCTCAAAATAGATCCTGTGTGTGACAAAAACAGCATTATTCCCAACAGTTGAGGGAACTTGATGGATGTTGCTTCTCCAAACTCTGCAAAATTAAAACTGAGGCCCTATGGAAAGGTCTATTCATGCAATTCATGTGGCATGTTCTGTTTTTTTTTGTGTGTGTGTGTGTGTGTTTTTTTTTTTTTTTTGGTTTTGTTTTTGCTTTTAAGAATGATGGTGTATATATTATGACACAGGCTCATAATTACTGAGCTCATAAACTACAAAATTAAAAACATAAGATAATACTAACCATGTAAAAGGAATATATATCTTGTTGGAAATTACCTGGAAGGGATTGTACCAAAATTATAAGAGGCATTGTCTAAAGTGGTTAACATTTGGTGGTTGCCTTTGGGTGATTTAAATTTTCTTTTAATCTTCCTTAATGTCCCACATTTACTACAAAGCTCCTATGGATTTTAGAGTCAGCAAAATGAATATCTGTTTATTACAATGCATTAAAACCTCCCTGGCCCAACCTCTTCCCCAATCTTCTTTCCAAGTAGATCTGCTGAGACTTGGGCATTGGGAGCCAGGACACAAGTTTGTTGAAAAAGGAGAATCCATTCTTTTCATAGTGGATAATAAAGTACACTTGAAAGGTTATTAAAATATGATTATTATGTCATAAATACTAATCTGGTAGTGGTTGTTCTATTAGGGTTTAATTGTCAGGCTTAATCTCAACTATAGCAATATCCATTGATTAAGAGGGTAAGACAGATAATGAAAACAATGACTTAATAAAACCCAGGTGTTTTCAATCTCAAAAAAAAAATGATGGTGTATATAGAAAGAATGGTCCACACATGCTTGCTGAATGTGAAAAGCTATCTCTGACTTTATTTTCCAAATTAAAATAAAAGAGTACATAGTCTGACATAGTTTATTTCTCCTGTCATTAAACAAAATGCTTATCTCAGTTAAAACTCCAAACCATATTTGATAATGTGTTGCTTTTGGTGAAAAGATTACAATTAAGTTCAATAGTATTGCCCAGAAAATCTGGATGGAATTGTGTTAACAGAAGTAACATAATTTATTGAGCATTTTCAGGAGGTGTAAATGTTTCCTCTTTTTAAATGCATACTTTATGTTCTTATGTGTAATCTGTATGACAGTGTATGGTTAATTTACATATTTAATTTTTTAAAATTGCCAAGCAGAAATATGTGTGTGTAAAAAACCAAAAACCTTATACTGAAAGATTTCTCTATTTTAGATTTCCAGATGCCTCAAAATCAGACATACTTTATGTAAATTTATAGATTAAACAATTTTTCCCTTTTAGTAACAGCAGAATTCCTTTTCCTTGGTGGGAAGTATTTGACCTGATAGTTTTCAGCTGCCATCTTGGGTAAACTGAAAATCAAAAAGATGAGAACCATGATTCTAGCTTTTCCAAGTCAGTTCATTCCTACAGATCAGCTTGTCTGTCTGGAGGACAAGGGCTTGGACTACATAGTAATAGTTAATACTTACTGAGCACTTCATATGTGTCAGGCATAAGAGCTCCACAAGGTCACTCCTTAGTAGCTTCATTTTATGGATGAGGAAATCTGAGACACAGAAAAATTAAGTAACGTGGCTAAAATGCTCACAGATAATAAGGAGTGGAGCTTGAATTTGAACCATGGCGACCAACTCCACAGCCCCTGCAAATCCTCAACTTATTCTTCTAACTCAATGTGTTTTCCAGTTATGAAAAAAAAATAATTCTACATCTTGTCCTTACCATGGTTTATTGTTTAGATTTTTGTGCTTGAATTAGGATTTTATCTTCCCATATCCCCCTATAGTAAACCATCTATTAAAAAGTAGGCTTGTAAAGTAAGATCA
The DNA here is from genome assembly GCA_008086735.1 of Cheirogaleus medius. Classification (NCBI taxonomy): domain Eukaryota; kingdom Metazoa; phylum Chordata; class Mammalia; order Primates; family Cheirogaleidae; genus Cheirogaleus; species Cheirogaleus medius. The sequence continues at coordinate 18,513,036 of VBSM01001124.1, forward strand.
TATTAAGCCATTAAGCACTTGTAATGTCAAGTTAAAGACAGTTACTTTTTCTTTTCTTTAGTTCTTTCAAAAACAAGAACTGACCTACTTCTTATACTCACAGCTAAGCAAAGAGAAAGAATGTTCCATAATGTTATGGAATAAATTCATGTAGGATAGATGAATGGTTAGTAATTTAGATGGCTCTAATAACTTTGAAGTACTCCAAATAACACACATAATTAAAAATACTAGTTAAGTTAAAAGAGAAATATTGGCTGGACCTAATTTTACCCTAATAAAACCAAATGATTATTCTGAACTCTGGTCTTGAAAAGCAAAGTTATGAGTTATTATCTTGTATAAATAAAAAAGTTTCAAGTTTGACAAATTAACATGTATATCATACTTCTTGCCATCTCCTAATGGAGAACCCATTTCATAGGATTTTTTGTTTGTTTGTTTTGTTTTGTTTTTTTTAGGGGAGTTTTATATTTTATTAGATTTGCCAAATTCCCTACATCATAGGATGTTTAGTATGTGCTTACAAGTAAATTACATCATCTGCCACACGGCATCTACCTGTCTCTTCTCTATGTAGAACTCCATGGTATACATATACCACATTTTATTAATCCACTCATGTATTGATGGGCACTTGGATTGTTTCCACACCTTTGCAATTGTGAATTGTGCTGCTATAAACATTCAAGTGCAGATGGCTAGCTTATCATTTCTTGTTATCACTGCTGCCTCTGTCAGGAAGCTACCTTTCCTACACAGTGTACAAAGCACATTGTCTTCAGGGCTGGTGTGAGGAGCAATGCCTACCTTCTATTTGTTATTGTGGCATGATGACTCTAATTCTTATCATTTGAGGCTACAAAATCCCTTTTCCCTCACTTTCATCTAAAGCCCATGGAAGGCTAGACCAGTACCCTTGAGTAACATAGTCCAGATTCTTTTTCAAAATAGTCTTCTCTTCTAATTTTAAGTCTAGACTTCCCTGACTGTCTTTTTGCTCTCATTCTCAACCTCTTTCCGAAAATACTCCTCAGTTCTTTAGCTAAATAGATGTGTTATGGACTCATCAGTACACCAGGTATACACAGAGAAGATAAATTTCAGCAGTGGACACAACTAATACCATACATATATTTGGAAAGTGAAATTGAATCAGAAAAGGAAGCTCTGATTTATTCTGCTAAACCTGCCCTAAATTATGCAATCTTTCTGATTAGACAGAGTATAATAGCATAGAGTTTAAGCATGAGAAATATGGAGTTAGAATCTGGCAGGCCTGGGGCATGCCAGTCCTCCCATGCACAAGTTATATAATTATAAATTAGAAAGTTCACTTCCCTGTTCTCTAGTTTCCTTATCTGCAAAATGGCATTTAAAATAATTCCCAGTTCATGAAGATGTTATAAGGAAAAAATTGAGAAAAAAAATTGTAACCTATCTGTTACTCAATAAATGATAGGGATTTTTAAATTATCAAATCTTACAAATTTTAATCTTACATAAAAGATATCAAAAGATGACTCAATAATTATTAGTCACTCAATATGTTTCAAGGTTCTGTGATTGATCTATTGATCTAAATTGTTATTTTAAAAATTTATTCTTCCAGGAGTATACAAGAGGTGCTATATCACCATTGTTTCTTAAAGCCGAATAGTACTCCATGGTATACATATACCACATTTTGTTGATCCACTCATGTATTGATGGGCACCTGGGTTGTTTCCACAACTCTGCAAATGTGAACTGTGCTGCTATAAACATTCAAGTGTAGGTGTCTTTTTCATAGAGTGATTTTTGTTCTTTTGGGTATATGCCCAG
>VBSM01001124.1:18517513-18531886 GCA_008086735.1 Cheirogaleus medius
ATTAATAAAATGTGGTATATGTATACCATGGAATACTACTCAGCCATTAAAAAATGGTGAACTAATACTTCTTGTATTAAGCTGCATGGAGCTGGAGACAATTCTTCTAAGTGAAGTATCTCAAGAATGAAAAAACAAACACTACTTGTACTCACTATCAAATTGGAACTAATTGATCAACATTTATGTGCACATATAGAAATAACATTCATCAGAAATCAAGCAGGTGGGAGAGGTGCCTAATAGGTACAATGCACACTATCTGGGGGATCCATACACTTACAACTTCAACCCAAATGGTACAAAAACAATTTATGTAACCAAAATGTTTGTACCCTTATAATATTCTTAATTAAAATATATAAATAAATAAAAATTAAAAAGCATAATGAGCCAGAAAAAAATAAATATTCATCTTAAAATTTTTTTAAAAAAGACATGGTGGACATTAGAAATAAATGAACTATGGAAGTGGGATCTTCTTTGTTGACAAAACATGTCAGGGAGAAATGAGATCAAGGCATCTGGTTAAATGGAGCAGTGATCTTATCAGAAATTTAAAGCCAGAAAAGTTTGTCAGAAAAATAGCATCAGATCATGGAAACCAAGCACATGGAGTTAATTCTAGACTCTATAGAAAAGTAGTATTATTTAATAAGAATAATGGAATGGTTTGTTAACTATTTGCAGAAAATAAAATATTAAATTATAGCTTTATATACATTATACAACCAAAGAAATTCCACATGGATTAAAGAATTAAATGTAAAGCTTAAACCAAAACCAACAAGTCAAAAAAAGAAAAAAAACAGAAAAATATTTATAAAAATTTATTGAATTACAGAATGGTCATAAAATACATTAGTTAAAAACAATGGCAGAATTCATAAACTAATTCTAGCTATTATAGAGATTTTCCCATAGAGAATTTTAAAGTTCATGTGGCACACAAATACCATAAATAAAATTAATAGTCAAATAAAAAAATTCAGAAAATAGTTGCTTACATGAAGCAAAAGAACTCATAACCTTAATGTATAAAATTTACTCAAAACAATTTAACTAAGTGCCATCTCAGAAAAAACAAATATTCAAAGTAGAAATCAAATAACAACAATAAAAATTATGATAACAGGTCTGGGATGACTTCTGCTTCTGGGAGGACAAACTAGACATATTTTTTTCCTATTCTAACTGCTAAGTTTAACTAAAAATTCTGAACATGTATATTATTTTTAACCTCCTACTCCCAAAGAAAGAAACTCTGAAATGTGGAGTGAAGACAGATCAGATCAGCCAGGGACCTTGGTCTTAAAGTAGTACATGATGGTGAGTTTCCTGCATTGTCTTTCCATCACGTATCTCAGAGTTGGAGCTGAACAGCCAGTAACCCAGAAACAAAAATGGGTGAGAAAAAGCCCCAATAAAAGACTGCTCTCTCTAATAAAGGACCAGCAGCCTATCACGACAGAAAACTTTTAGACAATAACTTGCCTACTTCAGCCAAAAGTCAGGTAAAAACTGTGGCCTCATTCCCACCCATGCTAACAAACCCCAAACGAGGAGCCTAGACTTCCACGCTCACAAAGCCATAAACAGGTGCCACCAGTGCCCCCAGGGGTGGTGTTAGAGTACATCAAGTAGGTAGTAGGTACTTTTTTCTTTTTTGCCGGCAATAAGACCCCATTGCAGTGTTAATGGATTCCATATAGGAAGCCTGGACTTCCATGCCAATCAGCAGTAACAAGGCAGCCCTCACTTTCCCCAATCACGTGGTGTCAGAAGAGTCCAGTAATGGATGAGGACATTCACCACCATTAACTAATAACAATGACACCACCACCATGGTATAGACGATGTGGAGAGGCAGCACAAATATCCATGCCTAGCAGTTATTAGAAACCCCTTTTTCCTCCAAGTTCAGGTGCCAGTGGAGGAAGAATGAGAAATTTGGACTTCGGCCTTCATTTGGTTACATTGATCCAGCTTTCCCCCTTTCAAAAAAGTGTTAAACAAAGTCAGCTAAAAGAGAAAATTTGAATAAAAGCAAAAGAGTCTTAGGCTAGTGTGAAAATGCCCAGGTTTCAATAAAAAAATTGTTCATAATACCAATAACAAGGAAGATTTCAAAGGGAAGAAAAAATTCATTATATGTCATAGTGAGATGACAGAGATTTTAGAATAATCTGACAAAGATTTTAAGACATCCTTGATAAAAATGCATCAACAAGCCGTTAAAAATACGTTTGAAACAAATTTTAAAAAAAGAAAATCCCAGCAAAGAAATAGAAAATATAAAGAACCATTGGAAGTTTTAGAACTGAAAATGCAATAATTTATATAAAAGCTTAATTGAATAAGATCAACACAGAATAGAGGGGAAAGAGGAACAAATCAGTGAACTGTAGGATAGAACAACAGAAATCACACAACCTAAAAAACAGAGGGGAAAAAGAAAATGAACAGAGCCTCAGAAACCTGTATATTTTAATAAAATATATGTTTATGTCATCAAAGACCTGAAAGAAGAGAAATAGGGGGAGTCTAAAATGTACTCTGAGAAATAATGTCAGAAAATTTACCAAAGTGACAAGAGATATAAACCTGCAGAATATGAGTGACTATGAATGAACCCCAAACAGGATGCACACAAACATATTCACATGAAGTCGCAATGTAATTAAATCTCTGAAAACTAAAAACATGAAAAAAATCTTGAAAAATGACCAGTTTCTAACAGGAGGAAAGCTATTCAGATGAGAGCAGATTTCTCCTCAGAAACCATGGAGGTCAGATGGAAGTAACACAGTATTTTTCAGGTACTGAAAGAAAAGAGATGCCAATATAGAATCCTATACCAAGCCTGAATGGGAAATCAAGACATTCTCAGTTTAAGGAAAACTAAGGCAATTTGTTGCCTGCAGTTCTACCCAAAAAGTATAGCTGAAGGAAGTTCTCTAAATAGAAAGGAAAAAAATAAAAGAAGGATATTAGGAGGGAAGAACACAGTAAAAAATGAATGAATGAATGAATGTAAATAAAATAAACTTTTCTTCTCCTTTTGAATTTTCTAAATTATGTTAGATGGTCAAAGTAAAATTATAACACTAATGTTATTCTAAATATATTTAGAGAAAATATTTAAGAATATCATATGATAAAGAGGGGACAGCTAAGGGACATAAAGAGAGGTAAGGATTTTATATTTCACTTAAACTAGAAAAATGACATCAGCACCTTGTAATAAGTTTATGTATAAAAAATTATATATGTACAGGCATACCTTATTTTATTATGTTTCACTTTACTGCACTTCACAGATATTGCATTTTTTGCAAATTGAAAGTTTGTGGCAACCCTGGTCAAGCCAGTCTATTGGCATCATTTTTCCAACAGCATGTGCTCACTTCAAGTCTCTTCATTAGCATTTTTTAGCAATAAAGTATTTTACAATTAAGGTATGTACTTTTTTTAGACATACTATTTCACACTTAATAGACTACAGAATAGTGTAAATATAATTTTATATGTGCTGGGAAACCAAAAATTTGGGTGATACACTCTATTGCCACATTTGTTTTATTGCAGTGGTCTGGAACTAAACCTGCAATATCTCTGAGATACACCTGTATAATGTAATACCTATAGCAAAAATGTTATATAAAAATATACATTCAAAACACTATTGATAAATCAAAATGGAATTCTAAAAAATGTTCAACTAACCCACAGTAAAGTGGGAAAAAAAAACATAAAAAGGAAAAGCTAAGAGAATGAATAAAGCCTAAAATAAAATGGCAGACTTAAGTATTAGCACATCAATAATTAATTAAATGTAAATGGTCTAAATTCACTAACTAAAAGACAGAGAGTGGCAAATTGGATTTAAAAAATGTGGCTCTACTATAGAATGTCTATTTTAAAAACTCCCCTCAAATATAATGATACAGGCAGGCTAGAATTCAAAAAATAGCAAAACAAAACAAAACAAAAAAACAATTCAGTAATTAATCACACAAAAATAGAAGTGGCTAAATTAATTCCAGATAAAGTAGATTTTGAAGCAAAGAAATTACCAGAAACAGAGAAGAATATTATATAATGAAAAGATAAAAGTGTCAATCCAACACAAAGTTAACAGCAATTTTAGATGGAGTGTGCATCAAACAATAGAACTGAAAATATGTGAGGCAAAAACTGAGAGAATTGAAAAGAGAAATATACACATCCACAATGATGCATAGAGGCTTTATACCTCTCTCAACAATTGACAGAAAAACTAGACAGCAAATTAGCAAGGAGAGAAGAACTCAACAATATTGTCAAACAATGGGATCAAATGAACATTTATACCATATTCCACTCAACATCAACAGAACATACATTCTCTTCAAGTGTCCATGGAACATATACTGAAACAAACCATATACTGAGCCATAATACAGACTTTAACAAATACAAAACCTTGATGTCATGCAGAGGTAGTTTGCCAAACACAATGGAGTCAAACTAGAAATTATTAACAAAAAGAAAACAAGAAATATCTCTTAAAATGTGGCAACTAAATAGCACACGACTTAGTCTATGAGTCAAAGAGGAAATATCAAGAAAAAAATTTAAAAATACATTGAACTGAGTGAAACTTAAAACATGTTAAAATTTGTGGGATGCAGTAAAAGTAGGGCTGAGAAAGAAATTTATAATGCCAAGTGCATACATTAGAAAAAAGGAAAAATCTCAGAACAATAAACTTTCACCACAAAAACTTAGAATAAGAGTACAAAATAAACCCAAAACATTATATTTAATTAGGGAATTGCAAATTAAAACAACAATGAGAAACCATTATATGCACATTAGAATGGCGAAAATCCCCAAACTGATAATAGCAAATGCTCTTAAAGATGTGGAACAAGAAGAACTCTCATTCATTGCTAGTGGGAATGCAAAGTTGCACAGCTACTTTGGTAGATAGATTGGCAGTTTATTATGAAACATAGTCTTACCATGCAATCCAACAATTGTGTCCCTAGGTATTTACCCTACTGAGTTGAAAACTTATGCCCACACAGAAACCTGTACATGAATTATTCATAATCACCAAAAAACTGGAAGCTAATCAAGATGCCCTTTAGTACATGAATAAATTCTGATACATCGATACAATGGAATATTCAGTGATTTTAAAGAATGAACTATAGAGTCGTGAAAAGGCATGAAGGCATATCAAGTACATATTGATAAGTGAAAAAAGCCAGTATGAAATGAAAAGTGTTCATATGATATGATTCCACCTCTATGACATTCTGGAAAAAAAGCAAAACGATAGATACATTTAAAAACATCAGTGGCTGCCAGAAGTTTAGGGGGACAGGAGAGATAAATAGGTGGAGCAGATGGGACTTCTAGGGTGGTAAAAGTGTGCTGTATTATACAGTAATGGTGGATATGTGACATGCATGTGTCAAAGCCTATAGGAGTGTACTCTTTAGTGTTAAACTATGAACATTACTTATAATAATGTATCAATATTGGCTCATTCATTGTAACAAATGTATCATGTTTTACACTATGCAAGATGTTAATAGAGGACACTTTGTGTGGGAGTGGGAAAGTATATGAGTATTTTCTGTACTATAAGTGAAATTTTTCTGTTAATCTAAGTATGTTCCTAAAAATGAAGTCTATTGCCTTTATTATGTTGAAATATGTTCCTTCTATTCCTAATTGGTTGGATATTTTATCATAAAGGGATGTAGAATTTTGCCAAATGCTTTTTCTGTTCATATTGAAAAGATCATAGCATTTTTATTCTTTATTGTTAATGTGATATGTCTTATTTATTAATTTGCATATATTAAACCATCTCTGCATCACTGTGGTCAATCCCAGTTGATCATGATGAATGCTCTTTTTAATGTGTTGTTGAATTCTGATTGCTAGTATTAATATTTTTTTGAGTATTTTTGCATCTGTATTTATCCAGGATATTGGCCTATAGTTTTCTTTTTTTGTCGAAAGTTTTTTCTTTAAGATCTGGAACAAGAAAAGAATGCCCATTTTGACCACAGCTATTCAACACGGTATGGGAAGTTCTATCCAAAGCAATTAGGCAAAAACAACAACAGCAACAACAACAACAAAACTCCAAATTGGAAAAGAGAAACTTAAATTATCCCTGTTTGCAGATGACATAACCTTATACATAGAAAAGCCCAAAGACTCTACCAAAAAAACTGTCAGAACTAATAAAAAAATAGAGTAAATTTGCAAGATACAAAATCAACATACAAAAATCAGTGGTGTTTCTGTACACCAATAATGAACTATGTAAAAAAGTAATCAAGAAAGTAATCACATTTATAATCACTATAAAATATAAATAAATAAAATACCTAGGAATAAATTTGATCTAGAAAGTAAGAGATGTCTACAATAAAAATTATAAAACATTGATGAAAAAAGTTGAAGAGGATAAAAATAAATGAAAAGATATCCCATGGTCATAAATTGGAAGAATTAATATTATTAAAATGTTCATATTACCCAGAGTGATCTATAGATTCAATACCATTTCTATCAAAATTCCAGTGTCATTATTTACAGAAATAGAAAAAAATCCTAAAATTCATATGGAGCCACAAAAGACTGTAAATAGCCAAAGAAATCTTGAGTAAAAAGAATAAAGCTAGAGGCATCACACCTCCTGATCTCAGAATGAAATCTATAGTAACCAAAACAACATGGCATTGGCCTAAAAACTGACACGTCGACCAGTGAAACAAAATAAAGAGCCTAGAAATAAATTCATGCAATTACAACCAACTGATTGTCAACAAAGTCACCAAAGACACACAATGGGAAAAAGACAGTTTCTTCAATAAAGTTTGGGAAACTGGATATCCATATACAGAAAATTAAACTTGACCCTATCATTCACCATGTACAAAAAGCAACTCAAGATAGATTAAAGACTTAAAAATGTATTACCCAAAACTATAAAACGACTAGAAGAAAACATAGGAGAAACACTTATGACATCAGTTTGGGCAAGGATTTTTAAGCCAAGACCTCAAAATATAAGCAACAAAAGCAAAAAGAAACAAATGGGACTACATCAAACTAAAAAGCTTCTGCATAGCAAAGGAAACAATCAACAGAGTAAAGAGACAACTTACAGAATGGGAAAAATATTTGCGAATTATATATCTGACAAGTGGTTGATATCCAAAATTTATAAGGAACTCAAACATCTCAACAGGAAAACTAACAAATAATCCAATTAAAAATGGACAAAAGACCTTAATAGACATTTCTTCCAGGAAGACATACAAATGGCCAACAGGTATATGAAAAATACTCACCATCACTAGCTATGAGGAAAATGATAATCAAAACCACAATACAACGTCACTTCACCCCAGTTCTAATGGCTATTATCAAAAAGACCAAAAATAACAAAATGCTGGTGAGGACATGGAGAAAGGGGAACTCTTATACACTGTTAGTGGAAATGCATATTAGTATAGCCATTATGGAAAACATTATGAAGATTCCTCAAAATATTACAAATAAATCTACTACAGGATTCAGCATTTGCACTATTGGGTATATGTCCAAAAGAAATGAAATCAGTATGTCAAAGAGATATCTGCACTCCTGTGTTTATTGTAGCACTATTCACAATAGCCAAGATATGGACTCAACCTAAATGTGTGCCAAGAAATGAATGAATAAAGAAAATGTAGTATATATACACAATGGAATTCTATACTTCCATAAAAAAACAAAATTCTGTCATTTGTGACAATATGGATGAGCCTGGAGAACATTATGTTAAATTAAATAAGCCAGGCATAGAAAAACAAATACCACATGATTTCACTCATATATAATATCTACAAAAAAATTGATCTCATAGAAATTGAAAGTAGAATAGTGATTGCCAGAGATGGGAGATTAGGGAGGAGGAAGAGATGGGCAGAGGTTGGTCAGTATGTACAATGTCACAGTTAGATAGGAAGAATAAGTTCTGGTACTTTATTACAGGGTTCAGTGACTGTAGCTAACAATAATGCATTGTATATTTTAAATAGCTAGAAGAGAAGATTATGAATGTTCTCACAACAAAGAAATGATGAATTTTTAAGGTGATAGATATGCTGATTACCATGATTTGATCCTTACATAGTGTATACATATATGGAAATATCATATTGTACCACATGAATATGTGTAATTATTTTGTGTCAATAAAAAACTAATAAAAGCAGAAATATATAAAAATACATAAAAATAAAGTCTATTAGCTAAAAAATATAGAAATTTTAAAAATCAGTACCCATTCATAATTAAAAACTTACAGAAATGTAGAAATGGATGGGAATTTTTTCAACTTGATAATGAACATCAACTAAAAAACTAAAACTAACATAATTACTGGTGAAAACTGAATACTTTCTCCCCAAGGTCAGGAACAGGAAGAGGATATTAACTCTCACCCGTCTGGATTAGTCACCATAGTGCTGGAAGTTCTAGTCAGTGTAATAGGGCAAGAAAAAGGAAGTAAAAAGAACACAGACTAGAGTATAAGATTTAAAATTATCCAATTTGTGGATGATACAATTGTATACATAAAAATTCCAATGAATCAACAAAAATCTACAACTAACAAGTGATTTCAGCAAACACACAGGCCACAAAATATACATGCAAAAATAAATTTTAATTCTATATTTTTGCAATAAACATATGACCCCAAAACTTAAAATACAATTTATAATCCCTCAAAAATAAATAAAATATTTAGATATAAATCTAACAAAACATTTATAGAAATTGTATATAAAATGTAGAATGCTAATATATTAGTTTCCTTTTGCTGCTATAACAAATTATCACAAACATAATGGCTTAAAACATCACAAACTTAGAGTTCTAGAGGTCCAATCTCTGAAATGAATTTATGGGGCTAAAATCAATGTAGCAGGCACATAGTTCTTCCGGAAACTCTTTCCAGATTCTAGAAGTTACTTCCATTTCTTGACATTTGGCTTTTAGTTAGCAATCTCATCAATCCAATCTCTGCTTCTGTTGTCATGTCTATTTCTCTGAATCTGCCTCCCTTTTTCACTTATAAGAACCTTTACAACTACGTTGGGCTTACATGAATAGTCCAAGATTATCTCCCCATCTTACTATCCTAACTTAATCACATCTACAAAGTCCTTTTTTCAATGTAGGTAACATAGTCACAGGTTCCAGGGATTAGGAAATGTACTCTCTGAGAGACCATTATTCTGCCTACCAGAGCTATTAAAAGAGTAAAAGTAGTCTTACATAAATGTAGAGATATACCATGTTCATGGATTGAAAGGCTCAGCATAATAAATATGGTAATTCTCCTCAAATTGATATACAAGTTTAACAGAATTCCTATCAAAATCCCAGGAAGAATTTTTGTAGATACAGATGAGATTATTCTAAAATTTATATGGAAAGACAAATAAGAATAGATAAAACAATTTTGAAAAAGAAGGATTAATCCATCTACCCAATTTCAAGACCTATTATACAGCTACACTAATTGAGGGAGCATAGTGTTGGAAGAAGAATGCACACATAGATAAATTGAACAGAGTAGAGAAACCAGAAATAAACACACACAAATATGCCCACAGGATTTTTTATACAGGTGCAAAAGCAATTCAATGGAGGATAGAAAGCTTATAAACAATTGATGAAGCAATTGGAGACCCAGAGACAAAACAATGAATCTGAACTATGTCTCTCATATTACACAAAAAGCAACTCAACATTGATTTACAAACTTAAATGTAAAACAAAAAGCGATGAAACTTTTAGAAGAAAAAAGGCCAAGAAAAACATTTCAGAATATAGAGCTAAGGAAAGCATTCTTACCCTGACTGAAAAAGCATGATACATAAAAGGAAAATTAGTAAATTGGACTTCATCATAACCAAAAACTTTTGCTCTATGAAAATGGTTATGAGGTTATGAGGGTGAAAAGGCAAGTATAGAGGAGACTAAACATTTGTAAGCCACAAAGATAGTAAGTTTGTGTTATTTTAAGCTATTAAATTGGTGGTAATGTCTTATGGTAGCAATAAAACACTAAACAGTCTCCATGAGAAATAGTGCCATATCGAGGCTTAGCGTTGTTCTCTTTTCTGTTCCTTGGGCATTGAGAGGCAGCACTAGCCAGACTGGCCTTGGTGAGTGCCAGCAGAAAGGAAATTGGTTAATATAGGGGAAGAGAGAGCCACTTAAGCAGCCTGATTATCCAGAGGGCTCTGCAGAGCCATCATCTTCAGGGGTATGCATTCAGATGTCCCCTTCTTATATATTTCAGGATCCCAGATTTTTCCAACTAGGGTCCTGATGATGGCATAACAGATCTGCCTTTGCCGAGCATTAAAATATTTTTCTAGAGCTTTGTGACCCTATCAGATCTACAGTATGCTGCTAGAAATTAGGTTCTATTTATAAGCTACCAAAGAGGAACTGTGGGTCTTACTACTTAACCTTTAACTGCTTGTTAACATTCCTCAGAATCTTAGTTCCCCACTGCAGAGCATCAGCACAACTTAACAGTAGCCAATGAACTCCACTATGTAGTCATTGCTTCTTCTTTCCTCATCTTTCACATGCCTGGATCATTACACCTGCCACAGTATTATCCTCTACTGAGACATTTTTCCAGGTCATCGTTGGTGCAATACTTAGCACTTTGTTTCCAAGGCTTTATGTGCCACACCTATGACTCAGGGTGGTACCTTCACCCAGCGGACTGTGATGAGCCAATCCTAAATCCCCATTTTACCACCTATTTTCTCAGACCTCTCTTGGTACCACTTGTGTGACTTGATGTCTGCTGAGACAGGCAAGATATTTATTAGAAGAGGAAGCAGGAGAAAGAAGGGAGAGTCTTTATACTTGATGCAGGTCTGACACTTGAGGAAGGAGAAAGGATAAGAATGAAGCTTGGAGAGGAGGAGGTTAGACTGAAGCATAAGTCTAACCAAGGATTGGCCTGACTGATGAGGTATTCTCAGATCAATGCCTGTGGGAGGAGTCCTGTATCTCATTGGAGTGAACATGCCTTAGTATCATTAGCTGCCAGCAGACTCCTGGAAATACAGCCTCTGTGCAAAGGCAGTGGTAGATCAAGAGGGTCTGCAGGTGGGGTATCATTCATTTATGGCCCTAGAAGCAGGAGATTTGAGTGGTGCCTTTTCATGGTCTCTGTAGGCAACTCTCCTGGGAAGTTTTCCTACAATGGTGATTCAGAGATCCAGACTACTACAACCTAACCTGATCTATCCCTTAGGGGCCACAGTCCTTCAGAGACTTGGTCAGCTCAACTGACTAATCAGGTGTCTGTACTAGGCCACCAAAGAGCAAAGAGAAAAAGAGACTACTTCATGGGAGACTTTTCAGGGACCAGGACTACAAGCAGCAAACCTTAACTTTACCTAAATTTCACTGGCCAAAACTTGTCAAATGTCCCTTTCTAGACACCTCTGGTGAATGCCTAATGCTGTCTCTGCCACATGGAAGACCCAAAATGTTACTCAGGTATATGATATCTCTGCTATGATATTGGCATTCATGCTGTGTTGTCTAGCCATTTGTTCTTAAATGAGGTATTGGGTGTAGCCTATGTGTCCCAGGAGTTTAATCACCAATTTGAACCTCAGACTAGTGCTATGACATAGAGTATTTTAGCTGTCTTTGTTTCAAACATCCTCTGTCTCCTCCATGAGGACCATCTTCCAATATAAAACCCAGCCATCCTCATGTTTTACAAGAAAATGTGTTCTTTATGTGAGGAGTAAATCTACTTCTAGTCATTAAACAGAATTTTTGCTTTCTTTCTAGTATGTGCACATATTTTTAAGGGAAATAATTTGAACTAGTTTACTATAATATGTTTATATTAGTCATTTTGGGGTGTCAAGCATCTCTTAACTATTTTTATTTTAATTTATATTTTATATTATTCTATGTATACTTTCTTCTATAAATAAAATTTTAATTTTATGTTTATGAGGAAAAATAATTATAATACTTCAAGTTTAAATGACAGTAATTCTTCCACTTCTGGTTAAATTATATAACAACATTCAAGAGGACACAAATTTGTAGTAGTAAGGCTATACTTGACCAGAATTTGCAAGGAATCTATTCACTTTACCCTCTGTTCAAATAAATTAAGACATAAAATTTATGATCTGAAATAAAAATTAGTAAGAAAAACTAAGTAAAAATTAGTAAGAAATTTTAAAGCATCTACCTGACTATAACTCTGAAAATCAGGGACCATGTCAAGAATAAAACTGTGTAATTCAAGCTTCTCTTGCCTCCCTGCACATACACGTCAAGAAATTTTTAAAGATACCAACAAATCTATTGTTTTCATTGACTCTTCCATATCAGTACCTTTTTTCTTTAATCCATTTTGAAACTAAACTTAAATGGAAAACTAAGATTGACGTAGACTGGAACAAGTTGTAATTTATATGATATCCTTGAAGACAAAACTCCTCATGCAATGTGGTATACATAGGAAAGTGTTGTTTGCTTAGGAATACAGTTTATAATAAAATACACAGTTATACATAATATCTAGTGTTACACCCTTAGATTCACTAGCATGGGAAAGGTGAATGTTTGCAGTGCCAGTGTCAGTCAGAGTTCAATTGGAGACTCAGAATTGAATCACTAGGAGATGATGATAAGTAAATAGATGGATAGATACATAGATCATAGACATTTACACAATCCTGCAATATGCCCTCTTTGTGGGGGGTTATCAAACAGTCTTCGTGAGAATGTTTTCTGCACAACTGCTGCTGGGGCTTGAAGTCTACAAGGTAGGCAGAGCAGAATGGAAGATGGACACAAAATGAAGGAGATCAAGCCTGAGTGGGTGCCCCACAAGTATGGACTGAAACCTGGGGTAGTTCTTGTTGCCTCTGACCAGGTTAACATAGAAGCCAGAGCCCTTCATCATGGAACTAAGCACACATACCCAGCCAAACAATGTCTCACACCAAGGAGGTGGATAGCAGATAAGCATTATTTGTGAGTTCCAACCTTCTTCTACTTAACATTTTTTATATTAAATTTTCCCTGTTCATTATGGTCTCTGTCTTGTAACTGGACCCAGACTGATTTACAATGTCTTTATTTCAAAGATAGATAAAAATAAAAAATTATTTCTATTAATATATAGGTAGATAGATGTCAATATGTGTTTAAATTTTTACAACATAGTAAAAAAGAAAAAAATCTGCAACACAAGAGAATGGTAGAAATTCACTAAGTTGTAGACGAAGGGAGCCCATTTGTGCTATTGATGTCATCTAGTAAACAGGGAAAAGAAATAGAAATAGAGAAATAAAATAGAGAAACACATTACTCAAAAGATCATGGTGTCAAAATGAAAGAACAGGTTAGCATCCAAAGGAAGTAGGTAGAGCTAACAAGATGATAGGCTTAGAAAAAAATAGAGCAAGCTGAGTATAAGTAGAAACAGGCAGAGAATAAGAGGAATCTGGGCAATGTAAAAAAGTGCCTGGGTTTATAAAAAAAATGAACAGAATTAGAATCTGTGTCATAGACAGGTGAAATTGATTCTGAAGAAATGTGTTCATTGATACAATTGAGTAGTCCTTGCCAAATGCAGAAAAAAGAACAATTATGACTATTATAATAGAGATAATGGAGATCAAATATAAAGCAATTGCTGTTCCTAATTTAAAAAGCAAATAAAGTAATATAATTGAACATGTTAAAGAAAAATTTTTCAGTTAAAAAATGTAATCTGTAGTGTTTCAGCAAAAATTAATTGTGAATAACAAATAGACATCCTGGAACAACATGCCAGATGCAAGGAAATTATGTTGTCAGAGATTTGAAGAGAAAAATTTTTTTTTTTTTTAATTTTAAAGAGATTTATTCTGAGTCAAATTTGAGGACCATGACCCGGAGCCACTCCCAAGAGGCCTTGGGCAAGTGGATTCCATGTGACTGGGTTAGATTTTGGCTTTTACACATTTCAGGGAGACAGGGGTTACAGGTAAAGTCATAAATCAATATGTGAGAGGCATACATTGGTTTGGCCCAAAAAGGTGGGACATCTCCAAGCTGGGGGGGGGGGAGGCTTACAGGTTATAGGTGGGCTTAAAGATTCTTTGGATTGTAATTGGTTAAAGACATGAAGCTTTGTCTAAAGGCTTGGAATGTTTTAACATAAGGAGCTGTTATCAGAGATAAGCCACCTGTCCTGCAGGATTGTCTTGCATACACTTAGGCCTGTTAATGGGTTACAAAGGATGTCTCCAAGAA
>VBSM01001124.1:18539440-18561134 GCA_008086735.1 Cheirogaleus medius
AACTTTTATCAGAGGGTGGGCAGGTGGGAGGGGGATGGGGGTAAGGGTGTATACTTACATAATGGGTGTGGTACGCATCATCTGGGGATTGGATGTGCTTGAAGCTCTGGCATGGGGAGGAGGAGTGGCAGGGGCAATATATGTATGTAACCCCAACAGTATTTGTACCCCTATAATATGATGAAATAAAAGGAAAAAAAATCCATAGCTGAGGTTTTCTCTTGTTTGGTTTTACTCTATTTCCCAGTATTTTTCATGCAATGAGCCCCATTTTTAAAAAATGTTCAGCTTTCTGAAGATACGAAACAAAATTAACAGTGATATACATTACTGGTAGATATCTGGAGTATCAATGCTACAGATTTCATTGTCACTTGTATGGTAACCTTGTGCAGTGAGAATCAATGCAGGCACAACGATTTGGAAGCCTGGGGAAATTATTTACTGTTTTGGAGTTTGTGCAGTTGATCAATGAGTGACAAGAAATCTAGATTTAATAGAAAGTGCAAGCAAGGAAGCACTGTCGCTGATATCCATCTCGTGAGCACATCACGCACACCTTGTTAAGTCACCTAATAGCCATTAGCACTGTGAGAAGAATTAAGTAATGGGAATGATCCTTCCATAAGCCCTGGCAGATCTGGTAGGTGACCTTGTTCACATTTTCAGTTTGCAGTCTTAGCTGAAGGAAGCACTGGGACAGAGTTTCCAAGTGATGATACAAATTACCAACTACACTTCAGCTTTTCCTCATTTGAGTCTGTGGCATTTCAGTTTCTTATTGTTTGCTCCGTGTTATTAACAAAGCTAAAGATGTAAGATATACATACTCAATTTTATCTTCAAAGCGGAGGCAATTTTTATAAGAAAAACACTGGAAGATTAAATAACTGGCTATCTCAAAGTTTTTGGGAGGCAAAGTCATTTTTATTTGTTTGTTGTCCTTTGGGTGAACAGTACTTGATAGAGTATAAATTGATATATCCTTTTTGGAAAAAAATATAATATCTCTACAATCTAAAAGATACAAAATCATGATTTTTCTTAAAGAAATATAATGCTGTGCTTATGGCTAAAAATACTACTAGATTATTAATCATAAACTAATATTTTACAAATAAAATGCAGTATTCTCTATGCCTTTGTTGTGGTATCTAACTACATGTGCTATTCACACCTGAGCATTAACTACTAGTCCTGGGATTTCCCACAACAGTCTCTATGAACTTCCATCTGCATTTATGTCATGCTCTTCTAGTTATTTAGTTTCTTGTCTTTTCCGCTCACATTTTGCATAATGGAATTTCTCCCCAGAAAAAATATGTACTGTAGCTTTGCAAAGTTTCTGTACTTAGTACATGGATGCTGAATACCTAAATAGATATTTGCAGGGTTTTTTTGGTCTTAATGGCAAGACAGCATGATATAAGTATTTATATTTGGAAAGAACACTGGGAAATTTACAATGAAACAGCAACTGTCAAAAATTTCACATCATAGGAAACGTGTCTTTAGTATTTCAGTGTTTTGCCATATTTCACTACTTTACTATTTAAGCAGAATAGACCCAGAAAAACTCTGTCACTGTATTGAGCTTTATCTAGTAGGATAATGTCTGCTATACTAACCACTGGTTTTTAATGCTGGCAAAAATGTAAACTATATTACAAGAACAAATTTAGATTGAATGAAAAGTAGTCATAGCCATTAAAAGCCCTAATGATTTTAGTATTCAAGTGTTAGTGTTGCAAATGATTAAAAAGAGAGGGAGAGAGACTGATTAATTCATGGCCTTCATCTTTTTTTTCCCAAGAAGTCAACAAATCCTCATCATTTTCATCCAAATATCATTCTCGGGTTTTGTGTCCCACATTTAATGCTTTTATTCTTTGCAGTATCTGAAAAGGCTTTGTAGGTTATGTTCCCTTACTTTGTCTGTGGTTGGAAACTCCTATCTCTGCAAGTTGCTTGTGCTCTTCGCTTCCAATTGTTCAAAATAACTCTCCAAGACAGTAACAGCAAAAACCAAACAACAACAAGAAAACAGCACTAGTGTGCTAAAAAAGAATGCATCAAATTTCATATTGTTCTAAGTTCAGAGAGCACACCTTGGTCTACTGTGTCTTCAGTTAAATGAATGAATATATGGATTCAAAGCAGATACAGATGTATTGTTTTCTTTCAGTTTTCCTATCCTAGAAATGTGACTTTTAAAACTGTTGACAACGATGCTTCATTTAGTGCAAGAAGCAGGGCAGTTTGACTCTGAATAGGGAGACCATTGTAACAATTAGTGCTTTGCAATAATGAGATGGACTGCTTTTCATTCATAAATTCTGTCTCCAGGGGTGTTCAAAAACCCTTTATTGGGAAAATTGTAGAGTTAAATGAAGATGATCATTAATTGTCTTCTAACTCTTATTTCTAGTACACATTCACCGTGTATTCAGTGGGACATAGAGAAGATAAGGACATAAAAGATACACTTAATAGTCTCACTTCATGAATTCAAGAAATTTATCCTCTAGCCAAGACAAGTAGAAGCATAGGTTCATTGCTAAGATAATTGATACTGACCAGTGTTCTAAGGATTTCAGAAGCAAGCATGACTAATAAGAAGTAACACCATCAGGTTAGGCCTTAAATAGAAGCTAGAACATTAATTGATGCAACAAAAATAGTATGGATTGGCATAATAAAAGAAACCATATTCCATGTAAAGCAACACAAAGAAACAAGAAAAGAGGAGGAAATGAGTATTGTATTCAAAAAATCTTTTGGGGATATTGGGAAGACAGATTCCATGAATTATTTTTACTCTTATTCATGTCATTCTAATATCAGAGGCAATAAAATTGACACTACTTTGAAACATCCCAATTTGGGGGCTTTCCCAAAGTATTGCATTGAGGGCTAACATCCCTCTATGTTCTACTTCTCAGCTCCGTCTCTTAGGTCTCGTGTTGTAAAGGATAGAACTACTGCTATTCATGAAAGTTAATTGACCTGTAAGTAGAAGTTGCTAACAAGATACCTATACCTGTTTGTCTTGTCATCTTTATTACATAAGTCATGTGCAAAATTGTTGACAACATGATTGAGCACAAACCAAGGGAAAAAAAAAATTTGTTGAATGGGTGAATACTTGATGTAATTTTCCTGTGTTTACAAAAGGAAGTGTTTGTTCCCAAAGCTTCAAATCCCCCTAAATAATAAGATCAAAACACAAATAGCAACCATCTACTGTGATTCCTTGTTATTTGAAGGATTAGTTAGCTATAAAATGATGCATTGATATTTTAAAAACAGGAAAAATGCTGTCTATCCAATTCCAGTTTGCAGTGCTCTTTTCCAGCTTAAAAAAATAGCTTTTTATAAAAGTAACTGGATTTTGAATTCATATTTTGCAAGCCACAAATTGGTGTTAGTTTACATATAAGCCAGACATCCAATGCTGACTTCAGAGGTTAACTGTTGAAGGGTGACTCAAGAGAAGCCTGCGTATAAGAACACTAGAATAAAAAGCAAGTCACAGAGATCATATTCTCATTAGGAAAACCTCCCTCTCTTTATAATTTCTGTGGGACATTGTTTGGAATAACCTTTGAAATCCTGATGGGGAAAAACAAACCAGGCTTTGGCTGACATTTACGGCAAAATCGAATCCTTCATCACAACTGGAGTGTGCATAATGAGCGGGTGTTTTAGGGTAGACAATGGAGGGAGTTCTTCAAGTCTGTTTTACATCAGTTAATGTTGGCAGGTAATGCCCTTATTGCTGCCACTGTTTTGTTAAGAAGGAAGAATGTGGTGTAAATCCCCTTAAAATTAAAAATAAGGCACCAACCCTCCCACCACCCAACATGAGTTCATTCCACTAAAATGACTTCTTTTAGAATAGCTAAAGAAGGTCTGAGACCCACACCTTTCTCCACCCAATTACTGGAAATCTTTTATTTTTTTTCCTCTGTGGGCTTCATGGTGACAGCCCTACAGTGGAATGTGGATGCCTTTGCTATAACCTAAGTGATGAATCATACCAGCTTTGTGAATAATGCCTACACTTAATATGAGGCAGAGGCAAACAAGTGAAAGAAATCAGTACGAAGAAAATTTTGACTGAACCAGACAAGGTTATTTACTGTCAACATTTGAAATCAAATGCAGCCAAAAACCCAAGAGAAAGTATACTGCCCCAAAAATTGCAGTTCGACTCTGAACCAAAACCAATTCCCTGTATTTCTAAATCAATGTAGTGGTTATGCTATCTATTTGATTTTAGCAAGTGTATGCCTAGTACCAATTAGGAGATCATAAGTGTCTACTCAGAGTGAAAAACAAAATCTTTTGCACAGCAAGCTGCCATTCTGAAGCCAACTCTGAAGAAGAATTCCAAGAGCACAATAAAGAAAAGTAATTGCCTTTCAACATAAATGCAATAAATTCCATCCAATGGATTTTAAAGGGCTAAAAAGTTTAACAGTGATCTCTGAAGTAATCCAAATTTTACCAATTTTAAACAAGAATATTTTGATGTTGAAGTAAATGGTTGACTGCCTTTACAAAATGTATGCAACAAAACCAGGGGTGTGTGCATCTGTGTATTCATAGGAAAGATAGTCTCTAAAAGACAAGTCTGACTTTACATATTTGCCACACTCAACCTCCTGTAATGATAATAAAAACAAAATGTAAATGGAAGGAGATGAACGCTGATTTATTTCTGGCTTCTAGTTTTTGTCTTTTTCAGACTTTAATGGATTGATTCATTATTGAGCTCTCAATTCTAGGTACTCTAAAGTACATGCAAAAGTGGTCAAGAAACCAAAGGAGAGAACATAAACCATTCCCTCTATGCCTTGTTCTGTTTCACCCTGTCCTTGTGGACATTTTTACTATCCTGAGGGGGATATTTGTATTGTGTTAGTTTGTCTCAAGGAGCCTTAGACCATCTCATTTAACATGCTCAGAAGTCCTCTAGAGCAACGATCACTAATACTATCATTTAGTGGGCCCTTAAAATGTTCCAGGAAAAGTCTGAGCAGTTTATATACTTTATTGCATTTACTTTTCACCTGAGTCCTAAGAGGTAGACCTTATTCTTATCCTCAATTGATGATAAGGAAATAGGATTAGAAATCCTAAGTAAATTATCCAAGAAAGTAAACCTAGGTGATGAAATAAAAGGTAAAGTTAAAATTCAAACTCAGGTCCATCTGAAATGATAATCCACAACTTAAACTACTACCATAAATTATCTACACACTGCTACAATATTTGGTTGCTGGAGGTAAGCACAAAAACAGGATTCAAAGAAAGTGTACTTTAAACACAGGCTATATTTGAGGAGATAAAGATAATCCAGTTTGACTGTGATGAAAGGAACATATAGTAATATGTACAATAAAGAGAAAAAGGAAAAAGAAAAGGTTTGACATGTAAGATAGAAAATGATTAATTTAATACTGTGAAGAACTATCTGGTCATCATTTGTAGCAGAAGTCACCACTGGGGGGATAATGGCGAATCTAACAAGGTCACTCCCTGACCTGAAAACTCCAGGCTCTAGGGCATAATTTTTTTTTTTAAAGATTTTTATAACAGCCTTATTGAAATACAATTCTCATACCATATAATTTACCCATTGAGAGTGCATAATTCAGTTGTTTTTCATATGTTCACAGAGTTGTAGACCCATCATCACAATCAATCTTAGAACATTTTCATTACCCCAAAGAGAAACCTCATGTCCATTAGTAGCCACTACCCATTTCCCTTTCTGCCTCCCTCCAGCTCTAGGCAACCACTAATCTACTTTCTGTCTCTCTGGAGACACAAATCATACAATATGCAATCATTTGTGACTGATTTCTTTCACTTGTCACAATGTTTTCAAGGTCTATCCATGTTTTAGCATGTATCAGCACGTTGTTCCATTTTTATGGCCAAATAATGTTCCATTGCATGGATATGCCATATTTTATTTATCTATTCATCAGGTGATGGACATGTGGGATATTTCTACTTTCTAAGTATTACAAATAATGCCGCCAGGAATATATGCATTCAAGTTTGTGTGCACATATTGTTTCATTTCTCCAAGGGACCACTTGCTAATAATGTTTTACCAGAGTGATAGGCCAACCACTAGGGAGAAACCACCTCTGAATGTGAAATGGGATTTAGGTAGCCTCCACTAAGAAGATAATAGATTAGAAAAAAGAGACTAAAACTAAAGATAATTGATACAAATAGGACTGAATGAATTCAAGCATGAGTGGAATTGAAGAACTAGAGCCAGTTGCTTAACAGGGAGCAACTTAAAGTGGAAACAATGTGCCCAATAGTCCAGTCGCAGGACTCTGAGAAATGCTAGAAAAATGAGTAATAAATTGCCATTTAGTCATTTCTATAAAGGCTGAAGAGTAGCTCTAAGGATTAGAACAAAATAATTTCTATGCTGTTGTAACTAATTTATTTTTTATAAGAACCAAAATAAAGAAGGAAGTGGATTGGGATTAAGCCTTCCAACAAACTCCTCTTCAGTGAGCACATTGCAGGGCACTGTGGGCTATGATAAAATAGATGAATCAGAGTCTCCATTTTTAAGAGGTTCCCACTCCAATAAGAAAGATATAACGAAATATGCAAATCACTCCTCAGAACATAGAATAGAAAGGCACAGAGAGGTAGAAAGCATAGTAGACGCTCAGAATTACTTGCCAAGATGACAGGAAGGTAACATTAAAGGATGATATTGAAGCTGTACGTGAAAGAGGGTGTAGAATTAAAGAGATGGAGATGACAAGAGAGCTTCCGGATAGAAGAAATTATTAATAATAAAGGCAAAAACTCCAGAAAGTGCAGGTATTTTGAGGGAATGGAGGTTCTGAGAACATACAATACATGTTGGGAAAAAGGAGTCAAGGCTGAAAGAGTAAGATCAGAGTCATCTGGAAGAGCCTTAAAGGCTAATTTAAGGAATCGGGACTTTGTTTGGAAAATAGTAGTCTTAAGTCCTTCCTTAGAACCTGATATAGAAGAGGCAAGTTTCGAAGAGAAAACAGAGAATGGCAGAATGCAAATCGTGCTTGCAACTACTTAAGGTAACCAAGGCATGTGCTTTTCAAAGACAGGCACCATTTTGAGTATTTTGATCTGCATGAGAATGGGAAATTGCAATGGATTTCAGTGTATGACAAGTAGGTAATGGTGGGTGGCAAGTAGGTTAGGATTTTAAGAAATTTAAGGGTGAAAAATACATTAATGAAAACTGAAATGTGTTATTAATACATAAAATTCAATGTCATGTAAGCTGTAGGTTTAGAGAATAATGAAAAAATATTTGATAATAAATGTATTCCCCTCCCTCCCAGACAAAGGTGGAGGAAATTTTTCTTTCTGTCTAATTATAGGAAACTAGGATATATTATTAAATTGCAGAATGTCAAAGTAAACACAAGTAAAATTGTAGCCCAAATTGGATTTTCACTGTGTATGTGGAGAAAAAGCAAGAAGGTCTGTTTCAGAAGTGTATGTGAGTATATGGGGGTGTTCACAATGTATGTGAATATACGCACCCACGTAGCACATTTCTCCATATGCTGGGATTGTTTTATTATGTAGTAATCATCTTTCTGCAGACAAACAACAAGCAGACAATGGAAACCAGTGTTTATATTAAATCCAGCTAAAGAACGACTTCCATAAGCAATTATTTTAACCATTTATATATAAGAAAATATTAATTGTGACCTACAAAGTAAAACTCAAAGTTAATTGATTTAAAAAGTTATGTACCCAGACAATCTAAGACACTAAGCAGATAGTTTCCTTTATTATTTCCTTAAGGAAACTATCATAAGTTTTCAAATTTTAAATTTTATGTGGAAACAACTATTAGAACATTTTTAATTCATATTTCAGGTGTAATGTGGACTTTGCAAACAACCATTCTGCAGTTTAAAACTGGGGGCCCAATAACTGAAATTGAACACGCACTAACAGTCTTCAAATTGAGGTTCAAATCTTGCAACTGCTCAATTCAGAAATAGCTCAATTTCCTTCTTCAGATTTGTTATGAATGCAAAAGATGAGAGTATATATAAATTCATACCAGTAGTACTCTTTTTTCCTGTAGAGATAATGTACTGTCTTCATTGTCTCCTGAAGAACTGTGACTTATGCCAGTGCAACTCTGTCTTTAACCAAGTTCCTTAGGATGTGAAAGGTACACATTGCTTCTATGTGTGACTCATTGTATACATATTTTAAGGGACCCTGTTCTGCCCTAGTCCCCATAGTAAGAGAGAAAGTAGATAGATAGACCAAAGCCTGGGTATGGAAAACCACTAGAAACTCAAAAGTGTCAAGTTCAACTAGCAAAGCTATGGTTGGGCAGTCAAGGAACCCGTGCTACATGAGGAAAAACCACATTATATAGTGAAAGACAGTGTGACTCAGATCCAGGCTTAGGGTGAGTACCTGCTCTGATTTACTCAAGACTGTCTTAGTTTTAGTACTGAAGTACACATGCCCCTGGAAAACCCCTCCCTGGATTTCAGTGATGGGTGTGGAAGTTTGAGGGAAAAGGATAGTATGCAGGGGTCCTCAAACTTTTTAAATAGGGGGCCAGTTCACTGTCCCTCAGACCGTTGGAGGGCCAGACTATAGTTTTAAAAAAAACTATGAACAAATTCCTATGCACACTGCACATATCTTATTTTGAAGTAAAAAAACAAACAGACAAAAACACCTGCTTGTGGCCCGCGGGCCGTAGTTTGAGGACGCCTGATCTAGAGGTTCAAAAAATAGGGAATGAAAGCACAACTGTTTATAATATCAAATGGACAAAACCATACACAGAAAAGAATCTGGGCCCGGGCATTGAGAAGAGGATGTGAAAACACATATGGAAAATGAATCTCAAAAGTACAAAATGAAACAGGCAAGTACTTTTAAATCAATCCATTTTTCTGTGTTTACCTCAAAGATACAATACTAAGTCAAAAACAGCTCAGACATACTACCCCAATTAGCATGGGTTGTCATAGCATTCCCTTGATTGCTCTATGAAATTCAGCAAAGTCACATTTCCTGATTCAGAGATTGCAATTAAAATATCTTACGAGCAAACAAAAGGGGATATTTTAATAACAGATGTGCTGGTCCCTCCAGCGCAGTTCAGATTCTGTTGTATCTTACCGATAGTCACGCTTTCACAGAAATGACAAAAAATGTTTCTTTCATTCTCAGGTACTTTGATTTGAACAATGGCATTTCAAATAATTGTCTTGATGTCTATGAAGATTTTAGGGAAGTAACAAAACAGTAAACAAGAAAATAATATCTTATACAAATACAAACTAAATTTTGCTCATCTATCTGCCTATTTGACAGACATTACAAATGTACATTTTGTCAATTTCCATACAGTCTATAAGCTTCTTGACAAAGAAAATAAAAAGATCTTAACTGCAACATCCTGTACACCTTGCACACAACAGTATTTAAAAGGGTTGTGATTTGCTTACCTACAATCTTAAAGTTTACGTTATGAAAGTTTCAATCACTTCTTTGAAATGTGTAGATGCAATTAATAAATTTTTACTTTAGAGAAATGGGAGGAGATGGCCTTGCTGCACATGTGCCCACAGGAAGGCTTGTTGCTGGACATAGAGAATATGTTAAAATGTGAACCTGGTTCCACACAAAGTGGAGAATTATTTTTTCTAGATCTGTGAAAATGATGGCATTTTAATAAAATGATGGTATTTTAATAAGAATTGCATTGAGTCTGTAGATCACTTTGGGTAGTATAGACATTTTAACAATGTTGATTCTGCTGATCCATGAGCATGGTATGGTTTTCCACCTGTTTGCATCCTCTGCTATTTCCTTCCTCAGTGTTTCTTAATTCTCCCTGTAGAAATTGTTCACCTCCTTACCTAAATATATTCCTAGGTATTTTACTTTCTTTGTTGCTATTGTGAAAGCTATTGAGTCATTGATTTGGTTCTCAGTTTGATTGATCCAGCAAGATCCAGCAGATCCCACTACTGGGCATTTACCCAAAGGAAAAGAAGTCAACCTATAAAAAAGACATCTGCGCTCGAATGTTTATTGCAGCGCAATTCACAATTGCAGAGATGTGAAACAACCCAAGTGCCCATCAATACATGAGTGGATTAATAAAATGTGGTATATATATACCATGGAGTACTACTCAGCCATAAAAAACAATGGTGAACTAACATTTCTTGTATTATCCTGGATGGTACTAGAGCCAATTCTTCTAAGTGAAGTATCACAAGAATGGAAAAACAAGCACCATATGCACTCGCCACTAAATTGGTACTAATTGATCAACCCTTATGTGCACATATGGAAGTAACATTCATTGGGTGTCGGGCAGGAGGAGGGGAGGAGGGGATGGATAAATTCACACCTAATGGCACCTAATGGGTGTGGTGCGCACTGTCTGGGGATGGACATGCTTGTGGCTCTGACTCAGATGGTGCAAAGGCAATATATGTAATCTCAACATTTGCACACCTGTAATATTTTGAAATTTTAAAAAATGGAAAAATGTGAACCTGCAGCAAAATTGTGTTTTCAAAATACGAGACAAGAAAAATGTCCTTCTCTAACTTAGAAACACACTGAGAATCAGAATGCAGAAAAAGATTGTAGTAAAACATCAATATATATGCTGTATCTCCAAAATTGTTTTTTGGTATCTGAAGAGAGCATATGGAGCCTAAAATAATACAAATGGACTGCACCTGAGTTGTTCAGTACTGCAGTTGTTAAACTCATGCAGAAAAAAATTACGTGGTTTAAGAAAAAACAGACTGCTTCAGAACTCAAAAAATTATCTATCACCAACAAATGGCAACCAAAATAAATAAGACTTTCTTAATTTCTTTACTAAAATTGCAACTTCAATTTTATAAGTTCAAATTATCTATATAATTAAAAACTACTTTCCCTAAAAGTAAAAGTGTAACTTAGAAAAACATTCAATGTGGCTCCTAGTGTTTAAAAATGATGAACATTTTAGACAAGGAGAGCCTCCTTGATTAATTTGTAGATGCAAAAGACCAACAAACAATTGATTCTCAAACAGTATGCAGCTACAAAGTGGATGGGCACTTTCTGAGATCTGAAAACTAATTTTGGACAAGTCTAAACACTTGCTGCTCCTATTATGTCAAATCCTAACTATTCCAGGTTCAAATGCTTTTGCTGAGAATCTATTTAGCTCGATGTTATCAGGAATCAGAATCAGGATAATTAGGGTTTAATAAGAACAGAGCTGCAAGTCAAACTGCATTTTATTTTTTATTATATTCAATCTTACTACTGCATAAAAGAAGTTCTAGGCTTCAGGCAGTTCAGAGAAGCATTGTTAGCAGAAAAACAGAAATAGAAGTATCCCACTGCATCACAGGTATGAAAAAAGTTATTACATTTTTCTCACGTGTACCACTTATTTAATACGTCCTACTATTAATTATTACTAATGGCCACTGTTAACTAGCCTGGTTGTTGCTTTGTTTAAATAATAGTATATATGTAATAGAAAAAAAATAATAAGTAATATATAATTTCAAATACAATTTTAATAACACATATAGACATAATTATTTATTATATATTATGTTGTTATGTTCTTTTTGTTTGGTATGGCTGCGTTCCAGATTGGCTTTCTAACTAGTTAGTCATCCTATGTCTAAGTGTGAATTATGATTTTGCTGTTAACAAGCAATGTAGCCTTGGGCAAGTCACTTAACATTCCTCAGTCCCAATATTCCTCATCTTACAAAATAATTATAAACAGTAATAACCTTTGAGAGATTGTCATAATGGCTAGAGATGGTGGGCTGAACTATAGTAAATGATCAATACATGTTAGCTCTTCTTTCCATAATGTTGTCCCACTACTGAAATGGTAAATCCTTGGCCAGGTCTTTCAAGGGGTTTTGTTTTCTATTGTCAGGTTCACCTTTTTTTGGTGCTGTGACCTCAGTTGCTTGTTATTCAAGCTCTTTTCTGTCAAGGTCTTGTAAGGTTCTGGGTAAAGAATTTAAGTTTAGGCTAAGCCATTCCTGACTCCTTCTCTGAGTCAATTCTTGAGTCCATTTGCACATTAAATTGTCCTGATTGAAATGCAGCGTCTTTTTTAAACATCTCAGAGTGCTTTTCAGACATATCAGTTCCTTTCAGGAAAAACCCTATCATCTACTTCTGATACTGCCACTTCGATTAGAGAGTAGGTTTGCTCTGTAGTATAAGCCGAAGCCAGGTGAACAGATGTCTGTAAGTCACAAGCAGGAAAGCACTGAAAGTTGGGAATTACCGAATGGCTTTTCTTCAGGAAAAACAGTGATTTGAGGGAAGACTCTGAAGTATGGCCTTTTGTTTCTTAACCTAAATCTGCTAACACAAAAACATTTCTAAGTGGAGAAAGAGGAAAATACCAAAGAGAGAGCCTGTCAGTTTGTTTCCTAAAGGGATAATTTTCTAGTGGCGTTGTGCCAGGAAGCTTGTCTTTCCCATGGTCCTTTCCCACCATCCAAACATAGTTACAGACTGTGAGCAGGGTCAGTACGAACTGTGTGATCAGCCAGAGAAGCCAAACTAGAGGGAATGTGATGTTCGGTTTGTGGTCAGCGTGACCACGAGGCCAGACTGATTGGTGGTGCCAGGAGGTCCTGTGTGGTGTAATCAGGGGAGCCAAGGATGTGACCGATATTATCATTTGCTTCATGACTCTCAGGTCAGCTTGGGGTCTTTAGAGGATGACGTGGCCTGACACTTCTCTGAAGGAGGATGTGGACAAAAACAAAAACGGTAAACACTGGAGATGAGATAGAGTACACTACACAATAACAGAATCTCACAGAAAGAAAGAAAGAAGAATTGGAACAAATAAATATAATGCAAAAAATGGCTCAAAAGAAAAGAGTACCATTTGAATTACCAACCCATGTCCTCCTTCAAATTTAAATATGAACCAGGCAATGGAAAATCCCATGGTGCAGAGATGTGGGGGAGTTTTTAGAATGTTAAATCCCTCTTCAGTAAGAAAAGGTAGCTTCCTCTGGAAGGCTTGATTGGCATAGGTCTTATGGGGCCAGAGGTTACAAGTCTCAATGACCAGGGAATGAATGAGTGTTAGATTCTGTGTTTTAGAGGACTTAAATTCTCAGGCCTTAGGATTTGAATTTTGGGGATGGAATATAGATAAAGAATCTCAGTCTATGAGAGACCAGATGCTAACTCATTGCTTTTGAGGACTGCTGCCTTGGGTATTTGGTTGGTGGTGTTGGAGTGGAGGGTGAGTATGGGGAGATATGTGTTAATCTAAAAGAGTTAAGTATTAAGAGTTGAGATTTAAATAATGTAAGCATGGGATGCCTTTGTTTGAATTTAGTCCTGAGAGAGGGAAATTTTATTTGATTTTGCAGAGAGAAAGAGAAAGAGAAAGAGAATGAAATGTTGCCATGGCGGTATAAAACCATAGAGGACTAACACTGTCAGACCACGTAGGGCAAGTTTCTGAAAGTGACACTTTGTTTCAGCAAGACACAGATATACTAATAGAATGATAAATAAACTACAGCACTAGCCTTAATTGGGTATAGAAGCCAATTAACTAACTCATTTTTCAATTTGGGTCTATGTAAGACTTTAGAGTTCATGAAAAAATAAAGGGAGAGGGGGAGAGACTAAAATTCTTGCTAGCAAGGTATTGAATCGCTCAATTAAACTGAAAATTAATAGAAGCAATATTTTCACCCCAAGTTATAAAGCATATGTTCAGTCTGCAACAAGTAGGAATTGCTTATTTTTAGAGGAATCTACATTTTTAACAACCTAAATTTTGAAGATATCACTAGTATCTCCTAGTGTTCCAATAGAATATCAGTTCCATGAGGGTAATGAATTCAGGGCTATATTTTTAAAACTTCAGAATATAGCAGGCTGTCAATGAATATTTATTGTATAAGTGAATAAAAGATCTATTCATTAGAATATTTTGAGCTTCATAAATAGTAATTAAATATATAGGGCATTAAAATTATGGCAAAAAATACAAGCACATGGTTGATTTTGTTTGCATAGCAGAGATGATTAAATATTTTAGATTAATCTAGGTCTAGGTCAGAAAATGAAATATAATTCAATACAATTTATATAAACATTTATTGGGTGCTTATATTATGCCAGATAACTGTGCTAAAAATTTAATTGAGTGAATTCCTGTTCTTAAGGAATCTAGTGAAGGAGAAGTACAACCCAGGGAGACATTCCAATTCACTTTCACGGAGGTATATGCACAGGATTCTGAAATACTGCAGGGAATGATCTAAAGCAAACTGAAATTCAGGAGCCTATGACAGGCTCCATGGAAATATGACTGAGCTAACTCTTAAATCATGTGACAAATAACAGCCAGAAAAGAACAGAAAAAGATCCAGGCAAGAACAAAATATATTCAAACCACGGATACAGCACCTTTGGTTTGCTATTGCTAGAAAAATGTATGCAAGGAGTGGTGCATCAGTCAGAAGAAGAACCACTAGGAGATTTTATACACAGTGTGGGTGAATATACATATGCAGTCAGTCCATGGTATTCTTGGGGAATTTGTTCCAGAATCCCCTGAGAATACCAATGGCCATGCATCCACGGGCATCAAGTCCCTGATATAAAATGGCACAATATTTGCATATAACCTACACACATCCTCCTGTATACTTTAAATAATCTCCAAATTACTTGTAATACCTAATAAAATGTAAATGCTACATAAGTATTTGTTATACTGTATCGTTTAGGGAATAATGAGAAGAAAGCATACTTTTTTTTGGTTTGTTTGTTTTTAATCTGTGGTTGGTTGACTCCTCAGATGCAGAACCCACAGATATACAGGGTCAGTGTGTGTGTATATATATTAAAATGTATATATAGAATTGATAATAGCAATTTTTCCCCTTCTTCCATTTAGCTTGTTTGTCTTCAAGTGCCAGCCATTCAAGAGTAACTTTAAAAAACAAATGAATTTCCCTATTATTATTTTCACTGTTATTTTGTTGCTATGGGTTTTTCTTTCTTATGATATTATTATATTTTGTTATTTTACAGTATTTTTGTGGCAAATGTAATCTAGCCAGGGAACATAATCAGGTATGGTAAGTCTTTGGGAAAATGTGTTTGACGATCCAGACAACTCTAGCAAACTTTTGTACCATCTTCCTTGTAATTTCACTAGTTCCTATAGTCTTTTTGAAGACATATAGACCAACAGTTCAAAAACTCTGAAAATGATAATGCAGACTGAAATTTTGTTATTAGCAGATGGAAAATGGTGGTATTTTGCGACTGGAGACAAAATTTGAGAACAGATAAAAAAAATAAAAAGTTTCATAGAAGAAAGTAATGTCATGCAATTTTGGAATTGAAGGAAATTTCAATTTAGTGCAAACATTTATGAAGAATTCCTTTTCTGGCATATGAGATAATATTTTGAATGAAAGAAAGAACTATGTTGAAGACAATATGAATTAATTGATTTGATTTATTAATCTCAGGTATTTTGCCCATAAGCCCATTCTACTTCATGCTCTAAATAATTTTTCTGGGTTTTACAATGAGATAAGTCAATATGACCAAGTATGTACACTCAATTATACACACACTTATGTGCACATGCATACATATACACATACTCTATTAGACCTATCTGTAGTAGATAAAATGTGCCTCTTTTTAAACCAAAAAGTAATCTGTTTAAAGATAAAATTCTTAAGTTTCCCTGACTAAGGTTAAATAAAACCTATACTGATTTTTTGATAAGGGTAAATATAACTGCTGACTGTAAAAATAGTTTAAATCATAGGAATTAAAGATTCATAATTTATAAAAAGAACTAGAACCTTTTAATCTGTTTCAACACAGAATTTCAATTGGATTAGATCCAGGATTTTATCATCAATCAAAGGTATCCAAAAATATAATATAAATAATTTTTAAAATAAATTCATAGCCATTTTAACAATTTTCCCTTTAACTTTTTAATATACCATTCTTTTGGAATGTATAGCCAGAAACTCCAAGCCATTTTGATGTAGATCCAGGAGGTATTGTATATTCCAGATTAAAATGGAGTCAAAATCCTT
The DNA here is from genome assembly GCA_008086735.1 of Cheirogaleus medius. Lineage (NCBI taxonomy): Eukaryota > Metazoa > Chordata > Mammalia > Primates > Cheirogaleidae > Cheirogaleus > Cheirogaleus medius. The sequence continues at coordinate 18,555,628 of VBSM01001124.1, forward strand.
TAATACATCATCAAAGTATTTCAGAATCTTACACCTCTTATGAACATTTATTTCAAACTAAAAATAATACAGAAATACTTCTCTCTTTCTTCGTATAACCTCAAAGTCAACTGTCAACAGACATGTATAATAGAGGAATTTTGAGAAATAATTTCCGTGTTGCTATTTGGATTTACATCATTTCTATTTTACTTTTCTAAGTATAGTCCTTGTCTCCCTGCCAGACATCAGTTTCCGCTAATTGCCCTATAAGAACTGTGAGAAACTTGAGAAATTAATTACAAACGCTTATCATTCTCTATAATTAATAGGATCTTAGGTATGCCAGACAGTTTCTCAGAAAGATCTTAAATTATGGGCTTGATTTACTTACTTTTTATTTTTCAACAGCTGGAGTAAAAAATATTCGGTATTTTTCTTCAGCTGTTTTTTAAACTGTATAAGCAAAAAAAAAATAGAAAACAAGAGAGGCTTACCCTCATAAATGGTTCCCATTTTGACTTGCTCTTTTACATTTTTTAATGAATACATACATAGTGTTCAAACCCACTGGGCCTTTAAGGTTGTGTAATTTATTTTATGAGTGCTGGCCTAGTTTTTAGGATATTTTAACTTCTGATCCTGGCAGGACATATCATGCCAATTGTTTACAAAAGGAAGTTTGGATTCCAGTGTATTGCAAGACAACATTTTTGGACATTTTAGTTCAATTTCTTTTCTTTGGGACAAATATTGTCATAGTTGGCATGTAGGTGAAATTTGATTTTTTATTGGATCATAATATGGTCTAGATCTAATTGGTTTCCCATTTTGCTCACCTGCGTGGAAGAAATTAAATGTAATATTCTTTAAAGTATATCTTATTTAACACAATAATTCCACTTCCAACAATTTATCTTAAGGAAAAGAATAAGAATATGAATAGGGATTTTTTGAAGCTATGTTGATCATAACATTATTAATTATAAAGAACACTCTTAGTAGCCTAAATATCAGCAAAAGAGAACTAGTTAAATAATTTGTGGTAATTCTTTAAGATGAAATGGAATGTAACCATTAAAAAATCACGTTTTGAAACATATTTGATGACATTAAAATTAAATCATTTTAACTTCAATAAACAAGCTATTAAAATATTATATGCATATAAACCATGAGAGTTACCTGGAATTTGATCAATAACGGTTTTAATAATGCAAACATCTTGTCTTAAAGAATCCCTTCCCTGCACACGCACAGACATAATGAAATAATATTATAATGCAACGGCAGAAATAATATGAGCTTATGAGTTGGCACAGAGCTTAGTATATGTCAGAGGTTGGTAAATGTTGGGACATATTATAGGAGATCTTGGGCAATAAGAATCAAGAGAGTGATGTGAGGAATAGAAGGCAAGTGAACCACAAAGACAAACTTCCACGCATTTACAGTCTGCCTGAGTCAAATGAGCATTTCTAGGAAGTCATTTGCAAATATGGCTACTTTTCCCGCTAAGAAGAGAAAATAAAAAAGTCTCTATTGTGTGAAGGGAGAACACAATTTAAGGAAATAAACATCTAAGGAGAAGAATCTAAATGGGCCCCTAAAGAGATTGTCTCTCCTCCATTCTTGGGAAGAAACATTTTTGGTCCCTTCCTCTGACATAAAGAAAACTTATTCCCTTAACTGTCTAAGTATAAGTAGTATTGATGCTCTCTGCAATTCAGAAGAAAGACAAATTTATTATTCCACTAACCATCCCTCATTTTATCTCTTATCCCTCCTCTCTCTCAGTTTTTACTTTTCCAAATCATAGCATGATCTATTTGCCTGAAGCTTCACTTTTCTGCATTATCTACATCAAAATAAAGGGAAGAAAGATTCTGCTTGCTAATGATCCATGTGACTCAACAGCAGAAAGGATTGTTGTTGCTATTGCTTGTTTGATGAGAACAGTGCCTTTGGGTCGTGAAAGGAGAAAAAAGCTTTGAGCAAGACTTGTCACTAATTCTAACTTCCAGAACTGAAAAAAAATTTTACTCAAGATGATTAAGTTAGGCAAAAGATCAATTATTTAATGAAATTATGAATACATTTGCATTTTTGTTTTTGAATTTAGGCATGGAATGTTATTATTCAAAGACTCTTCATGTCCAAGACACTTAGACCTGCAAACAAAACTGATGTCAAGCCCATTAAGGACCAATAATGTTGGAGCAGTGGTGAATGGAAGGTGTTTGAGCCTCTGTAAGTTGTCTTAAATGTTAGCTTTGCATAGAAATTAAATCCAAACCATGTTTAAGAATGCAATTTAGCTAAGGTCTTTATGGGATCCCTCTGAAGCAATGTTACAAGTTTTTGTTGTCCTGAAATATTATACTTAGATTTATTATGTAGATATTTTGCTAGACATGTGCAAACTCTACAGTTGTAGAGCTGTTTGCTTTAGTGTGTCGCAAAGGAATAGCCCTGCTCAGAAATTCTTATTTTAATTGTGTGTTATTTGACAGAGTGGGAAAAATAAAAGTTTAATTACCAATTTACCTTTACTCAGTTTTGCTTTTCTAAAAGGTATTTTTATTTGTCCTATTTTGAGGTCAGTAGCAATCCCTACTTTATTTTGAGAAACATCCCAATATATTTGACCTTTTTGTACCACTCAATACTGTGGTTACCATGAAGTCATAAATTTGGTGCCTAATAGAAATTTTTTAAAGATGTTCTAAATTATAATATAATCTATGCATATTGTAAAACAATCACACACACGTTAGTACTTAATGGTATAAGAACCTACACACACTAGTACTTAATATTACTAGTACCTAATTGTATAAGCTACTAGTTCTTAATTGTATAAAGTACAAAAGCAAAATCCTCCACTTTTCTGTCCATAATCTATTCCCCAGGGCAAGCTACTAAAACAAAATTCAGGACTAAAATGCTTATCAGAGTAAACACACAATTAAGATTTCAGTAATTATTGCCTAATTACCTATCAAAAGTTAAATAACTTACCAACACTAGATAGTATCAATAATTTTCTATCCCTACCAGTGTTGTGTATAAGGTGTAGTATCTCCTCGTTTTAATGTTTTTCTTTAGTTAAGGAGTGGAATTGAACCACTTTTTAATTTTCTCTATAAGAATTTGCTCATTTTTCAATTAGGTTGTTATACTTTTCCTTAAAATATGAAAAACTTGAAAAACTCTTTATAAAGAGACTTTGCCCTTTGGCATATTTATTACATATTATTCCTCATCTTAGTGTCTATTTATCGACATAATTAATATGTCATTTTTCCATGCATAAAGTTCAATTTTGATGCATTTAATTTTATCAATAATTTTCTTGATGCTTTGTGGTTTAGAGTCACGCTTAGAGCAGTTCTCCATTTGGTAATGGCAGCTAACGTCACTGACCATGACTATGTGCCAGGAGGCACCGTTCCATGTGCACATGTATAGGGGTGCACAGGTGACCTTGCACGTGTCCACATGGGCCACTCAGGCCAAGGCTTGCACCATGGCTTATAGGAGTCTTGGCAGGAATCCCTGAGGTCCTCCTGGAACACAAGAGGATGGGAGGCTGGTGAGGAGCTGTTTCATGACCACCTCCCCCTCGCTCCCCTGTCTCCCCTGGGACGGCATTATGACATGCTTTCTCGTCACCTCCAAGATCCTGAAGGTGTAAGCTGTTCTTTTCCATCCTCCTTTGAGTACTGCTGCAGAGCACACAACGGCTCACCTGTAATCTAGAATTGGCTCCTCAACAACTTCTGTTGTGCTCATCTGGTTCCTTTTGTTTTGGTGTCACCCTTTCTAGTGTGTGGGACAAGGAAAGGCCAGGGAGATGGCACCTTTGACTACTCTTCTTTTTGCATTCTATGTAAGTAATAAGCAGTCTAAATCTAAAAGTGCCTTGTTGTATCTTTACCAGCCAAATCAGTCAGGCGTTGGCTTTGGCCTTGTCTTTATCTCGTCTTCTTAATATATTAACCTGTTGAATCCTCAAAATAATTTTATGAAGTAAGTGCTTTTCATAGATGAGTAAACTGAGGTACAGAGGTTACATAAGTCATCCTGGCAAGTGGAAGAACCCCAATTTAAACCAAGATGGTCCTACCATGGAGACTGAACTCTTAATCCCTACACTGAGCTGCTGTGTATAGTTTTCTTTGAGTCTGGGATTTCTTAGTAACTTGAATCTGCAAATTTATATAACTTTCTCCAAATGTGTGAAATTTTCTGCCCTTATATTTTATCTGCACTGCCTCCTTTCTTCTCTGCTCATGGAGATCCAATGACATGAATGCTGAGCCTTTTGATATTCTTCCATATGTCCCTGAGGCTCTGTTCATTCTTTTCGATTGTATTGTTCTTTATAGTTCAGATTGTAGAGTTTTCTATTGATCTGTTCACTGACTCTTTCCCCTGTCATCTCCATTCCATGCTGTGGAATTTATTTTCACTTATTTTATTTTTAGTTTCAAAATTTCCATTTATTTCTTTTTATTAATTCTATTTCTTTGCTGACAACTTGTGCCTTACATTCATTTGAAAAGAATTTGTCCTTCTTTGATGGAACATGGTTATAATAATAGCTACTTTAAAGTCCTTATCATATAATTCCACCTCCTAGGTCATCTCAGGGGTTTGTACTTTTTTATTATCTTTCCCTTGAGTGCTCTTGAAATTTTTCTGGTTCTTTGTATGTTGAGTAGCTTTGGATTCTATATTGATTATTTTTACTTTTCTCTTATGAAACTCTGGGTACTGTGAAAATCCTCTGGCGAATGTTGATTTTAACAAAAAATCAACAATAACAACAAGTTATTATTGTTTGCAATATATGCAATTAAGCTCACACTCCACATATCAGAGACCTTTTGTAGACAGTGGTTTCCATGTCAGTATAGTTTTCAAAGCCTCTTCAGTACTCTTCAGGTTGATGCCACACGTGGGCTGGATCATGAGTAGTGATCTACACAAGAGTCAAATGATCAGAGCCTTTGTCGTGCTATATTGGATCAGTTCCCCAAATGCACAGGTGGAGGATTAATCCCAGGCTTCCTACACATACCTAAGGGCTCTTCCTTCACTACACCTCTCTGTGATTTCCCTCACACTCTCAGGCCTCCAGGGGACCCTTTTCCTGGCCCTCTGCTAGAAAGCTGAGGTTTCAACCTCCCCATGTTGTTGATGTCTGCCAAACTGAGTCTGCCTGGGGAGTGAGGGGCCAGGGAATAAGAAAAGAGGAGAATAACGAGGACTTTCTCTTCACTCTTTGGAACACAGCAGTCCTCTCCTTAGGGGGAAAACTTTTCTCTCAGAGTGTTAGGTGACTGCATGGTGACCAAGGGTGCAAGAGTGATTCAGTTCATGGCCCATGTTTGCCTGAAGCTAGAACAAAAGTATGTTTTTTAAAAAAGATTCCCCCTCCATCTCTGTCCCCCATTTACCCCTCTTCCCCATCTGTGGGGCGCGGTGTTCCGCCATTACAAGATGGCGCCTAGTTCCGGGTG
>VBSM01001124.1:18562942-18618038 GCA_008086735.1 Cheirogaleus medius
ATGTAACCCTAACAATATTTGTACCCTCATTACATGATGAAATAAAAAAAAATACACATGAGTAATGAAACATTAGTGAGAGAACCTACAAACACATTCTACTTTCATTTTGCTTTTAATGTGTTGGTTCTTATTTTCAATTTAAAACTCTTTAGCATTAATTGGGAGAGGATGATTAGAGAACTCTGTATAATTTTAGTTATAATACTATGTTCTTCAAATTATGTATGTATTACAAGAAGATAAATGACTGCAAATAGGCTGTAGATAATCTTCTATATATAGTTACTCTATTGACTCTTAGAGGAATGCTTTCCACTTTGTAATAATGGCTGTCAGTATTAAGAATTTGAGGTCTTATTAAAAGATTTTCTAAAAATGAAGGCTCTTAGAGATGAATCTGTGACCGCAAGCTTAAGCAAAGAGTGTGACAGGATAGCCATGTAATGGGAAATTCACTATAAATTACCACCACATGAAACAACGCAACTAGGAAGATGCATTATCTTTTACTATCAAAAATATGCTTTGTTCAGCATTGTAACATGGAGTATCTCACTGGCAGGAAAACAAAGGCCCTTGGGTTTGTCCCAGCTGTGTACTTAACAAGACTTCAAGGCTCCTTTTTTTAGATCTTTTGTGGTAAACCATTTAGGCTGGGGGAGCGGGGGCGGAGGAGGGAATTTGATTCATTATAAACAACCTTATCCATGTTCTCCCTAATCTTTTCTTCAACTCAGATGATCTTGGTCCATTATCAGAAAGTAATCAAAGTTTTGCACCTAGAATTTTAATAAATATTTTAGACTTTTGAGTCAATCAGTGAACCAGAGAGAGAACCAGAAGTGAGCAGAAAAGAAGCAAAGAACGTAAGCAGGCCTGTCCCTGGACTTCCTTCTCATCCCCGCCTTCTCCCAGGTCAGAAGCTTGGCTGGGCAGGGCCGACACCTGTCAGAGTGGCCCCAGGGACCCAGCCCAGGTGGGCCAAAAGAGCTTGGTCACGTGTCAGTGGGAATTGACAGAGCAGCCCTGCCACATTCCTGCGCTCTTGCCTACCAGAGAGATCTCAGAATTTCTGGGCTATTCAAGATTGTCGACCACATAACATTCAAAGAAAAGAAAAAAAAACCACCACACAATATACTAAAAGGTTTGAAATGTTGATGGGGAAAATTCACAGAAATTTTGGATAATTCCCTTTTCACCAAAATTGGCAGCACTACCTCACTTTTAATATATCAAAAGCAAGTAATGTTTCAGAATATTCCAAATGGCCCTGTCAACTTCTTTCTTTTGCTCCTACAAGAGAAACCCTTGACGCAGGCTTCCTGTTGCTGTTCCTTTTGGCTCCTTCATTAAACTGTAAAATATAAGCTCAGTGATATCTGGTTCATGCTGCTCATTTTTTGCTTTTAAATTGAAAACAACAATTTCCTGACCCCTTTTTCTTTCACTCTTATTCATTTTTCTCAAACCAGACAGTAGAGTGAGAGGGTGAATGAAATAAAGACCTTGGCAATCCTGGATCTTAATCTACCTACAGAAGACCAAGATTACAAGCTTTTATAAAATATGCAGGAATCTGGCCTCTGCTTTTCACAAACAGCTTTGCTGATTGTTTTCTGGTTTTCAGTTTGTCCTGTTGGAAAATGTGACTGAGATCATCTATTGCCTTCTATTGATGCAGGGCAGTACTTTCTTCCAAGGAGCTAGAAACATAGATAGGCAGAACGTGGCTATTGCAAATAAACTTGATTGTTTGCCCCACATACTAGTAGCTTCTTCTGGGCTATGGAGCATCCGATAGCACCTCCAGTAGAAGGTAGTCAAGGTCTTGAAGGCAGGAGCAACAAATCACATAGCCTCTCTCTTTTTATTTTGCAGGCAATTCTGTTTGGTCAATGGTTTGGTGGCAATGACAGGGGAAAGAGTGGGGAAAACAATGGAAGTAAGGCCAAAATGGGGCAAAAAGAATCATAGATGTCCTTTTGTGCCTTACTTTCTTTGACAATCAAAATGCAGGCTCACATTTCTTTTTAATCTCAATAATAGTTGTAAAATGTCTCAAAACCGAGTTTTTACATGGAGAGACAGAAATTAACTAACTCAGATTTTCTACTCTCAGAGATGTCAAAAATATTAACATCATTCTACATACTTGGTATGTGATATTAGGATCTTACCTGCAAAGTGATATCATAGCCAAGGACACAGTAAATGACGTAAATATATATGGCTGAATTTATTGAAAATGGGGTTAGTAAAAATAGACTATTACTCATTTCCCTAAATAGTTTGATTTTTTTCCTAAATATCTGCTTTTATGGGGAAAAGTGAAGTGTGTTGCCTACTTGTCCTTAAAATTATGGAAGCCAAATAGGATTTTCTAAATTATTTACCAATCTGAGTTATCCTTTTTTTATCATCCCAAATATTTTTGTTTTGCACAGTTTTTGTGTTACTTGATATAAATGCCTAAGCATTACATAGACTTCAAATTGTAACTCCAGTAATAGTAGAGGTTACACCAATGACTTCTAAGATTTATTGATTGATTATTTTACTCATAATTTATGGAACATTACGTATACAGAATTTCAGAAAATTGTGGATGAATCAGGCATACATCCTTACTTCAGGAAACTAAAAGACTAGTAAAGGAAAAGACATTTATGTAGATAACTATGGCACAAAGTTGAAAGAATGACTAGAAAAATGATACACATGCTGTTATATTTATGAAGGGATCATCAGCAAATGGGTTTTTTGCTAACGATTTAGACATGTGAGATTTCAGAAAAGGCTACTTTAAAATAAAATTATACACTGAGCACGGTGGCTCACACCTGTAATTTCAACAATTTGGGAGGCTGAGGTAGGAGGATCACTTGAGGCCAGGAGTTCAAGACTAGCCTGGGCAACATAGCGAGACCCTGTATCTACAAAAAAAATGTTTTAAAATTAGCCAAGTGTGGTGGCACCTGCCTAAAGTCCCAGCTACTCAGGAAGCTGAGGTGGAAGGAACACCTTGAGCACAGGACTTCAAGGTTATAGCAAGCTATGATCAGTCTGCTGTATTCCAGTCTGGGCAGCAGAGCAAGATGCTGTCTCCAAATAAATAAATAAGTGAAATAAAAATTTAAAAAATAGAATTATATAATTGAGAAAGAAGATCTAGTTACGTTCACTCTGTAGGGAGGTAATGTGAAAGACTGAATTTTTAAAACCCTGTATAAACCTCAATAACATATGTGCCCATCTAAAGTTTTATGCAAACCCATATCTCCATTTCATAAATAATTATAAAATTTATAAATAAAATTCCACAAAAAAGAAGCCCAACAAAATATACCTTTTTAATGTTTATAAGAAATATTTTATTAAATTTGATAAATAACTATTATAGGAGGGGAGCTTTTTTTTGCAAAACCCTGAATATAAAGAAAGATCTCATATGGGAGGTATAATCTGAGTGAGTGGTAATAATTGTGTACAGTGTAAGCATAAAAAGACTAAATTGATAAAGGAGGGTAGTCTTGGGGAATGTAGAAAACAAAGACATTGAGCAGGGAAGTGTGGGCGTATGTGGGAATGCTGTGTTGCTGTGTTTGAACCTGAAGATGAAGAATAGTAGATTCAGTAGTAAGATCGGGATCACATTATATGAGAATTTGAATATTGGGCTACATGATACAGCTATTTCTGGGATGGCAGTGGGAAGCATTTGAATATGAGTACATGATATTTAAGTTGTCCCTTAGGGAACAGTAAATTAACTATAGTATTTTGAATGCAGTGGAGTGAGGAGACATATTAAAATGTTACTACAGTAGTTCAAGTGAAGACTGATGATTAAATATTGAGTGACTAAATGAAAGTCATAGCAGTAGGCATAGAAAGAAAGGGATCATTGCACGGTATTATCCCAGTGACAAAATCAATCATATATTAGATGATGTGAAAAACTTTACCTCCCTCATTTAGTTTCCCTTGAAATATAAAAATGACCCTTGCTTTGGACGACTACTGAACAAAACACTGAGCAATCTCAAATAATGGACCGAGTGAATATTGAAAACAGCTCTAGTTATCATACCACATCAATTTGAGTTTCTCCTTGTTCTTGCAGGAAAAGTTCAAAGTCATGTACTCAGAGTACTTTTAACAGTACTATGCAAGTGTCAAGTTGACTAAAAGCACGTACTTCCATCTGATGTCAAACATGCTGCCAAGCTTTAACTTTACAATGAAACCACAGTGTGCCAAACAGAAAATCAGAGCACCACATTTCCTTTGAATTCCAATGCACTAGTTGACCCGCGGATACATATTGTCCTAGTTTTGGAATTAAGGAGGGCGCTCACTGGGGCCATTTGGCTCGCAGGGTGAATAAGCCTGTGTATCTGAGCTGATATTTTTATGTCAGTGATTTACTCGACTGTCTCCTCAAATTAGGCTTCAACTACCCTACCTTTCTTTATGTCAGTCGTTCCTGCTGAAGTCTAAATAAAGGAAATTTAATCTAATCAAACTATAGACTAAAAATAAACAATAAAGGGGAAAAGTAAGCAGCCTATGTTATTGGAATTTCAAGGGCTCTTTTAGTTCGGCCAACACTACTCCTGTTGGGGATCTTCCAGTGGGATCGTTGGTAAGTGTATAAACAAAAAGCCAAGGACTATCAAGTAATTGTCTGGCAATATCAGAAAATTTCCATCTTATTTAAGAAGAAAGCACCCATTGGTGTCAGCGAACATAACATAACAGTGAGGAAATTCACATTGGCATAGAATGACTTTTCCCCATTAGGCTGTAAAGGGCAGGCTGAGTTATGTTCATGCCTTGCCAAACGCGTTTCAGCTGAAGTCAAGAAAGTAGAAAATGCCTGGGTATTTCATTGTTTAATGAAGAACACCAGACGTATAGAGACACATGCAAAAGGCAGGAATTTATTGACTGACAAACATGCTCAAATGGAAATGGGGAACCAGAGGACTGGCCAGAGAATAGATTTTCCTGTAATAGTTTGCAACTGAAAGTTCCTGGAAAAGACCACCCTCCCAGAGAATGGAGAACTACTCATGTGTGCATGGCAAAGGCAATCTGAATGGCCCAGATTTTCAAACCAGACAATTTAGGAAATTATACGACTGGAATTTGAAAACTTGCATTTCTACTCCATATATCAAAAAGCACTGTACTTCTTATCCCATAATCTTTTAAACATGAAGCTCCTCAAGGAAAAAGTTTAGTGAAAATTTTTTTTTCCCCAGCCTTTGAGATCTTTTATTATTAATTTGAAGTAACTGGGAAGTTTGTGAATTATTAAGCAGTCCGTATCATAAAATGTTTCTAAACTAGTTATGTTATTGAAGTGGAGAGAGAGATAGAGAGATTGAGATTGCTCACTTGAGGGAAGAAGAAAAAGAACTAATTTACCAGTAATTTGCATATAGAATTATTAATAATTCATATCTCAGAGTAGTCTATTGTGGTAGGTATTTTGCACTGCATTGCATATCTAGGGAAAGAGAGACTAAGAGTTTAAATATGTTGTCCAAAGTCACATAGATAAGAGAAACTCACTAGAAGCCTCTGGCCCACCTGCACCCCTCGGGTTCCTCGCTACATGCTCAGCACCCCAAAAGCTGATAGTGAAAGCTCTTTCAAATTAGCGTAATGACTTGAGATTTATTTGTCACTGTCATTCCAATGATTATATTGAAGTGGATGCTTTTAAAGTACTTAAAAATAGTATATTTTATAATTCATTATATCACTCTATGAAGACATCTTTTCCAGTTCTGCCACTGCTTAATGATTGACCTTAGTCAAGTTATTTAATCTCTCTTAGACTCACTTTTTTCATATGGGGACATGAGGACAAAATGGGGACAATGAAACTGACCTCATAGATAATTATATTAAGAGGTAATCCATGTAAACACTGAGCACAGTGCCTGGCATATAGTGATGGTCAGTTAAGGCTAGTGACTGCAACCAGCTTGGTTATGCTGCCTTAACAAACCACCAAAGTATCAACAATTTAAAGCAACAAAGTTAATTTGTCATTCACTTCAATGTCAGTCGTTGGTCAGCTAAGCTCTGATTTCAGTTAGTCAACATTCCAGATGAAGGAAGCTTCATTTCAAGGTGGCACAGGCTTCCTGGGTCACTGCAGCAAGAGAAATGAAAACAATGACTCACGCGCTGGTGCTTAAAATTTTCACCTGAAAGTGAAACGTGATACTTCTGTTCACATTCCATTAGTCAAAGAAAGTTGTACTGCTCTGCCAAATTCACAGAGGGTCCATGTGCCCAGAGCCAATCACAATAATGATTTAAAATAATTTCTACCATTATTTTGCTAAAAGGGATGTAAACCTAAATTCTCTTTACCAAACATTATTTAGTCAAATCATTGTTAATAAAAGCTTATTATCTTAGCAAATACAAGTAAGTATCTATCACTATCCAAATTTATCAATTTCCAAGTTCAACTACCAAGAGATTGGAACTCAAACATCAGTAATGGAAACCAAGAGAGGCATTGCACTTAACTGAAAACCTTCTTTCTCTTACGTACTCTTCATGCAAATATCCCAATTGTAAGAATTGTTCTATATTTGCATCTCTCTCTTTCTCTCTCTCTCTCCCCTCCCTGTCTCTTTCTCTTCCCTCCCTTTTCCCCCTCTCCTCCCTGTATATATATATATGTGTGTGTGTATGTATATATATATTTGTATGTGCATATATATCAATACATAGACACATATTTTTATTTTTTTGAATCATTTTAAATTTGCAGACAGGATGCTCCATTACCTCTAAGTATTTCAGTATACATTTCACATGCACACACAAAAAGCCGTGCTCTTATATAATTACAGTACAGCCATAAGCATGAGGAAATTAGCACCAATACAATACCAACCAGTTCATAGGCCCCATTCAATTTACGCCAATTGCCTCAATAATATTATTTATAAGTTCTTTCCCTTCTAGTTTGAGTTCTAATAATTTAGTTGTCACTCCTCTTTAGTCTCCTAAATTGGAACAGTTCCTTAAGGTTTCATTTTTTCCTTATATTTCATGATCTTAATGTTTTTTGAGGCATATAGACCAGTTACTTTGTAGAATATTCCTCATTTGGGGTTTGCTTGATATTTCCTAGATTGAGGCTATGCAATTTTTGGCAGGACTACCACAGAAGGTACTATCTTCTCATTGTACTATATCAATAGGCATGTGATACTGATTTTACCAGTTGTTTAATCAAGTATCTGCCAGATTTCTCCAATTTAAGAATAATGAATGAGGCTTTTACATTTTAAGTATTTTAAAAAGACTAAATGGAAAGATATTTTATTACTATTTAATTATCCTGGTCCCCACCAAACATTAACCCTCTTGTTTTAATATCTTATGATGATTTTTATCTGAATCAATTATTACCGTGAGCCAAATGATCATTTTCATAATCCATCATATCTTATTAGCTGGCATGCTACTCTAAGATAGAGATTTTGCTTCTTCCTTATTCATTCATTCACTCATTCGCTCAGAATCAATATGTATTCATAGATTCATATTTTTCCAATCAGTTATAATCCATTACTATCATACCTTTTTCAATGCTAAAATTTTTCTAGATTTGGCTAGCAAAATCACCTATAAGCTGGTTTCTTGATATTTCCCCATGATTCTTTGAGCAATTCCTATTTTTTTCTACATAAAAAGATATTCAATATATATATAACCGTAATATTTGTACTCCTATAATATGCTGAAATTAAAAAAAAAGATATTCAAGGTTCTCGTGCCCTTTTTTGTTCTAGTCTTGGAATCAGCTACTTCTCCAAGGATCCACGGTTCCTTTTAGTTGGAAACGATATTTAGAAAACAAGATCTGGGTTCTCAGTGTGCTCATTGCTACTGGGATGTCATTGCTTTCTATACTTTCTCAGAGGATAGAACTAGGAAACATCCACCCCCAAACACACACTTATAAGTTTACTTACATGTGCCTCTGTTTCTACATCCATTTATCTATTTATATCAAAAATCATGAGTTCACACCAATACCTCCAATTTCAATTCAACTCCAAAAGCTTTATTCTGTCTCCTTTACCTCAAGCCTTCTGATATGTTATACACTAGCTTCCATTGTTCTTGTCCCAGTTCCCTGAGGTGCCTGAAGACCCTGTTTTTAATCATAAAACAACTTGGAAACTATAGTAAGGATTGAACAAAAAATATTTCTTTCTAGATGTAGTCTTATTTTATTTGCAGCAAAAATATATTTATGGAATAACCGTGGGACTGGAGATGGCAGAAAACTCTCAAGTTTGAATAATGCTTTGTATGCCCACAAATTTACAAAGTAGGACAAGAAATAGTTTCTTAGTGTGATTTTTGAAGCTTTTGTTACAGAATTACACATAAGAAGGTCTACCTAAGAATGTGGGGAATACATGAAATTTTTCATTAGCATTGAATTGATTTCATTAATTTTTGTAAATGTTTATATTTTCCTTATATATTTATATATATGAGAGAGAAAAATCTACAGTGAAACTTCTGATTTCAGCCAAGATTAAGTAGCCTCATTTCTCCCAGATTATCTGTTAAAAAATTATAAAAATCCTGGATATACCACAACAAACAAGCATAGAAAGACACTGAAAACTAGAAACAAGGCAGACTGATTAGGGACCTCAAGACTTAAGGAGCAACACAGTGTTGAGTCATCTGAGTTTCCTAAATTGCCTTCTACATATCCTAAACAGGCCACTACAGAAGCCTTCCCCTACCAAACTGCCGACAGGCACAGGCAAAACAAAATAAAACAGAAAACTTCTAGAATATTCTATTCCCCCTAGCTAAAGTCTGGAGAAAAAGTAGCCTGTCAACAGAAAATATTTTGGGCCCTACTATAGCCAAACATTAATGGTAAGACCACCTCACCCTCACCCCCACGGTTTCAGTGAAGCTGAGCAAGGAAATAATCCACCCTGTGAAAGCAAGCAGTGGTACACTTTTTCCCCACTGGGAGGTATCAGTCTTTTTAACCACTTCGGTACGGCGCTCACTGGTGGCGAAACCTTGCCCACAGCCGTCACTCACAGTCCACATGATAGTTTATGCTGTGCATTGACGACATATCTGTTTTGCTTTTGTGTGATGAGGAAAGCTTTAAAGCACTGAAAGCTTGTTTTACTTTACAAGCAGCTTTAGGAAAATAACTATAACAACTCCTACTAAGGACTTGTTAAAAGATCACAGATTCATAGTAACTTATTAGCTGAACGTACACACTGCAACTGCAGAGATAAAAGCTGTAAAAGTAAAAGCTTTTGGCTGTCAGCTAAAGTCGAGGCTTGGCTGTGCACCTTCATATCACGGCTGTCGGCTACAGTCCCTGTGCGCGTTCATCTGTGGCTGTCAACTATAGTCAGCGCTTGTACCGAAGTGGTTAAGCAGGGAGCGGAGCCTCTACCCCACCCAGTATCAAGGAGACTAGAAAAGGTGGTGCAAATCAGGGCTAGTTAACACTTCTGGTGTTAGGCCCAGGAGGGAGCTGAACACATTTACCCACTCAGCAGCAACAAGACTGAATGAGGAGGTGCAACATGAAACTACTATAGACAGCACTCCATTCCTCCCACCATAGTCAACAGGGATCAGTGAGGAGCTGAGCTTCCATCTCCAATCTGGTATCAGTGAGGCAAAGCAATGTGGTAGGAGGCAGGACCACTTAGCATTCCACTTAATTTCTCACTGGTGTCATCAGGATTTGGTGGGGAGCTGAAATTCTAATCCAACTCCGCAGCAACAGAAGGGTAAACGTAAGCATAAATATCCACCTAGTTCTTACACTACACATCAACAGGGTAACTTCCTCAAAAAAAAAAAAAAAGAAAGAAAGAAAAAATCTAAATGGAATCCAGAATTTCATAATATAATACCTAAAATGTCCAAAATACTATTTAAAAAAATAGGAAAATCCTCATCCACATGAGAAAAAACAATCAACAGACACCAACACCCAGGTGAATCAAATGTTGGAATTAAGTGACAAGGATTTTAAAGCAGTCATCATAGAAATACTCGATAGAGCAATTATAAATCCTCTTGACATAAATTTTAAAAATAGAAAATCTCAATGGAGAAATAGCAGTTATACAAAAAGAAGCAAATTGAAATTATAGAACTGAAAAATATAACTGATAATTTAAAACTTGCTAGATGAGCTTATTTATAGAATGGTGATGACAGTGGATAGCAGCAGTGAACTTAAAGACAAATTTATAGAATTTACCTACTCTGAACAACAGAGAGAAAATAGACTGAGAAAAAAATAAACAGAATATAAAGAATCTGTGAGATAATAACAAAGGATCTGGCATTCATAACATCAGAGTCCCAGAAAGAAAGGAAAGAAAGAATCTGATGGAAAATAAACTCAAAAAAATTATGACTGAAAACTCTCCAAATTTGGTGAAAGACATAAGCCTATGCATTCAAGAGGGCTAGCAAACTTCAAACAGCATAAACTCAGAGAAATCCATGCCAAGTTATGTCATAATTAAATCTGCAAAAATTAAAAACAAATAAAAAAATGTTAACAGCCACCAGAGAGAAACAACACATTATCTGTAAGAGATAATAATTTCAATTACAACAAATTTCTCATCTAAAACCACGGAGGCCAAAAGGAAGTGGCACAGCATTTCTCAAGTACTAAAAGAAAAGCACTGTCAACTGAGAATTCTATATCAGGAGGAAATATCACTCAGGAATGAGGAGGAAGTCAAGACATTCTAAGAATAAAAACTATGAGAATTTATTGCTAGTATGCCTGCCCTAAAATGGCTAATGGAGTTCTTTAAACAGACAGGCAGTAATGACCATTGTGGACCATTGCTTCTTTTTCCCCTGTAGAAAGATTCACTGGAGGAATAAAACATATACATTTTGTACTGAACAATGGTGTTATTGGAAAATCCTGGCTAAGATCTTGGTTCTGTTTCAAAGGGTGATACAAGCTGGAAAGTACGAGCTGTAGGTCTAATCCTGGTTTTCCCACTGCAGGTTTGTGATAGAAATGTGGTCCTACTGCAGCACTTCAGCAGAAATGCTCACAGATGGAGAGCCAAAGACAAATGACAGAGCATCCCAGTATTCGATCCTAAACTTGATTTGATATGGTCCCAGGGTAGCTTTCACTTCTCCAACTTCCCCCAACAAGAGAAGGAATATTACTTAGAAATATACCTGGGAGTACTCTTCTAGAAAGAATGCCAGTGATCTGAGATCTTCTGGAATTCAGCCCAGGACTATTCTCCTGGCAAGAAAAAAAGAGTTGGATCATCAATTTAGTTAAAAAAGCTCAGGGGTGAGGGTGGAGGAATAGTAGTTTGGGGTGTGGAGGTGTGATTTAAGGGGAAAAAAATAACTTTTCCATTATTCCTCTGTCTGAATATTCAAAGTCTGGAACACATCAAAAGCAGTTAAAAATAAAATGGATTGTTATATTTATCTGTCATCCCAATGCAGTTTCCATATTATTTAAACTAGCAAGCTATCTTCGGGTGACATTATCCTTAGTGATGTGAATTGCAGTTTTCTTTATGATGTCAGGGCTTAGCTATTTAGTAAGTGGGAGGAAAACTATCTAACAGAATGCACCTTAATAGGAAGAAAATCAGTTGAACTGAATAAACTAGCGTTTACATTCCCGCAGTCTCTATTTTTCATCTAATCTTACCCCCATGCTGTTGGAGCCTCAGCCAAAAACCGGGTTTTATTCTTTCTGGCCCTGTGATTTCTTTTTAGTAAGAAATGTTCAGGCTAAGACACATTAATAAATGCAAATAAATTTAGCTAGCATTTGCTTGGCTGATTCTCAAAGAGGATCAAGAAAGGAAATGGAGAACACCAGTGATAAACTATTCAACGGAGCATTTTGAAATTGGCGATGTTGCAAGGGTGGTATTTTATAGTGGTTTAGATATATAATATGTTTTATAGAATGTTCAGAGAAACAATAAAATGATCAAACCATTCCCTTTTAGACATAGATGGCATGGCCAGGGATTTATTTGATATATAGTAAATATTCAAAAATGATTTCAATTCTTTTCAAGAAGAGTACAGGATAAGATTTGTTGAAGGAAAGATCTTTATAAAGCACATTGAAATATTTGGAGTTAGAATAGATTTCATTTGTGATGTAAGGAAAAAATACTTAATATTTCTTTTATGTGTTAAAGAGTTAATTAGCAGTCGGTAGACTGCTGCTCCAGTTTCTTACAATAGTCAAAATTGTATCATGCATGGGATTACATGTGCTTTATTAAATGACTTGTTAATATTACCTTCCCTCAAAAGGATTTGTGGTGAGAAATGACAGCCAGTAGAAGTGAACTAGATGACACCAGTCCTGCAGTTCTGCTGCTCATTAATACTCCATTACAATAAGCACGCCAAGAAAAAAGAGCATATTTAAACTCGGTATTTTTTATTAGTGTGGAAAAAAATAAAATACAAACCCGAATATAAAATGCATTTAGTGGAGGGACATTTCAGAATGGCTAGTGTTGTCATTTGTTTTGATTTTTAATTTGATGTGGCTTTTTCATTTCATTTTACTCTGTTTAAACTCCTTAGGTCTTCTGCCAGTCACAATACTAGAGTCCTAAATAAGCTAACTGACATGATTTCCAGGTTGCCCAAATAGGGAAATGGCAGAATGCTTAAAGAATTTGATTAGTGCAGTTTATTTTCCATATCAAGTAACTTAGCTCAAGTTAAGGAAATTTCATAAGCATGGCCTTCTAGAATTTTAAAGGAAGTGAATGCAGTGAACCAGCAAATCTCAAGGGTTTGTTTTAACCTCAGAAGTAATTCTATCTTTATAGCTAATCAGTGGCATAGCGAAGAATTCAAGAGAAAAGAGCCTATTTTGCCAGGAGTGACTATAGATGTTTAAATTCAAATAAACAAGAAAGCAAATGACTCAAAGACAGTAGTCTTCAAGAGCTTTGCTGGAATTCATAAAAATCTTTCCTTTAAACAGTGCTATATTTAGACCCACTATATCACCTTGGAATTTGAGTTAATGAGGAAATGGTCTTAACTATTCTCCAGGTATACTCAAGTCCTTTGGAGTTTATGAACTAGAAAAAGCAATATGATGTGGTCCTGAACCTAAAAGTTTGCTGTTTTCTCTGATTGATGTGATCCAATGGGCTTTCAGGAAGAATGATCTTGGATTTAGACAGTCTATCTCCAGGTCCAGCGTTCCTGTCCCTTCGCTTCATGATCTCACAAGTCTTTTAGCCTCTCTGAGCTCATCAGCAAAAGGAGTCCCTATAACACTCTCCCTGTTTACTTCACATGATTGTCATGAGATCACAAATGAACTAATAAGTATGAAACTGCTTTGTATAAAGTAAATTATTATACAGAGTATAATGTTCTGAATGTTCTGAAGAAACATACTCTATTTTCTTTCTGTAACATGAATGTGAACTAAATGGAAACCATCCTAGTTATACAAATTGGTTAAACATGGCCCAGCAGTGCTATCTGGTCATTTCTCACACTTGCAAATGAAAAACTAATTGGTAATATATCAATATCATGACTGAATCAATGGCTTCAAGATCTTAGAAGAAAATTACAGACTACAGATTGGGTTGCCCTTGGCGTTTGAATAATGTGCTCTGCAGAATTAATAATTGTGTAAGAAATATTTGCTGAATGAAGTAATGAATACACAAGTCTCATCCACAGAAATAAATCCAACTTACAGATGCCAGAGTTGCAAGAAAAGCTACTCGCATAAAGGTAAATGTCTTTTTTACACAAAATACCACTTAGAAGAGCCTTGAGTTTCCATTATTAGAAAACTTTATATAAGTTAAAGCATTATCTCCTTAAGATCCTATGAACATAGATATTTGAGGGAATAGACTTAGTTTATCCTGATGTATGCTTACTCTTTTTAATATTGCAAATAGGAAAAAGTAAATATATTGCAAGAAATCAATCATTCTAATGCCTAGATTTTGATAACATAGGTAGATTGTATGTTCAAGTAGATTACTAAATATCATATAAGAGCTGCATAGGACACTTATTTCTCTTAAAGAAACCTTTTTTTTTCCATAGAAAATTAGTAGCTTTAAATGCTTATACACATACTAGTCAAGACTTGTGTGCAAAGAATCCAAAATGAATGTAATTATGCTCTGATTTTATCATTCTTACTAATGGAATACTAAGGAAATATGCTAAGTAGGAAAATTTAGGAAAAGATTTCACAGTATGAGAGTTACAGTAAGGTTGACTTTTTAAATGTGAAGAAACTATTCCAGTAGATGACTAAAAATAAGCAGGAAAGTCTTAGTACACTCTATTCTGCCAGGTATGCAAAATAGCGTACCATTCTGCCTTGGAGTCTTAAAAAAAAACAAAAAAAAACTGGGTTACTCTTAGAGAATATAAACTTGGGAAAAGTTGAAGTTCAGTAAAATTTAGTTCAAAACACTTAAATACATACTATATTTATCCTTATAGTTTCAAAACTTATTCCCATTACTTGCTGTTGGTGTGACAGTAATCAGTTTGGAAAAGCTTTGAGAACATTTTTGCTGATGACTTCCTTTTTTCCTCTCTACATATCACAAAATTTCATTAGGTTAAGTTCAGAATACAAGGTGCAGAAATCAATTATTTGATGTCCTTTAATGAGCAATAATTTGAGCAGTCCATATTCCTTATAATATTGCCTTAGTATCTGAGGTTATGGTAAGCGGCACCCTGGCATCATTATGCCCCGTAAGTAGGAACCTTTGGTGGAAGGAATCCCTGCTTCCTACCTCTTTGTGACCTAGCTTTTCACTTTTCCATGTGCCTGTGTTCTGTGTGCTCTCTCTTTACCAGTCGCCATTTGGAGCCATCTCCACCACCAAGGGTGGCCTCTGCTGGTACGTTGCTCCAACTAGCTATCTCGGTGGAGAACTGAACAAATTCTCTTCAGCTAGGTTGGAATTATTGAGAGAATCTTTACAAACAAATACAGGAAAATTATGACACCTCTCCAAAGACCATCATCTGAACACATCATCATCATGGGCTCCTTCTTTTTCTATCAATAGAGCTTGCCCCTGATCGGAAAGGCTTACATGTAACCCAGGGTAAAACCACCATCTCTGTCCTCGGTGACAGATTCAGGAGGAGACACGGAATCCAAGCTAGACTACACAAATGCTTCCAGGGATTTTGTATCTAGAACTTGTGAGAAAGTACACCTTTCATCTCTGAGGATGGAAATATTGGAGTGTGACACCAATTTTGTCATATGGTCACGATCTCCGTTAGGTGGGTAAAGAAAGGAAAATACCCATCTGTTGTAGAAAGACAATATGAAACAAAACGAAATGCAGAAAGAAAGAGAAAGAACTCTGATTTGGTTTGAGGCTCCAGGCCAACAATTCCACCACCCTTTTATGAGACAATAGATTCCTCCTTTTAACTTAAGTTTGTTTGAGATTATTTCTGTCACTGACATTTAAGAGTATTCACCAATAACCACATACTGCCCCAAATAATAGAAAACCATTAAAAGAAGAAAGACTACAAAGCAAGTTTCTTTATCTATGAATCACAAAGTATACCTCCATATTAACTTGAAAACTCTTATTTACCAGGTTCATAAGTTTTATTTTGTTTTCATCTCTCTGATTCACTCAGATTTGGATATTTAACCAGACCACTAGGTATTCACTTGAAGAATGACTTAGACTGCCACTTTTAGTTAAGTGTACGGAGAGATACTCAATACTTTGCAGATCTTTTTATTCATTTATCCTTTCAACAAAGACTGAAATGTATCAAGAAACATCGATTGACAGTTCTGCTGTGTCACGATCAATGTTCTATGCACTGCAGTTGCAAATAAAAATCAGAAGATCAGCCCACTCTCTGAGCTCAGTGTAGTAAGAGAGCAACACCTGGGAAGTTACGGAAGCTATGAGGAGGATACAGCTAGTACACTGGAAGGGTGGAGAGTCCGGGAAGGCTTTATTTAAGAGGTAATATTTGAGCTGTGTCTTAAAGAACAAATGGAAATTCTGCAGTGCCTTTCCCTAGTTGTCAATCTCTCATCTTTCCTATAGCTGCCTTTGAAACTGGAGACACTTGGAACATTAAAAGACAACCTCAGTGCCAATAATTGGAGTTAAAGTTTGGCTTAAAGCACAAGAACAGGTGAGAAAGACTCTAATACTGTATAACAGATTTTAAACTACAAAAATTGGAATCAGATGAAACAATATGAAAAGCAAGATGAATAGGAAAAAAAAGATCTGTTTTGTATTTCTGAGTAGAATTTGAATTTTTTGTTCCAGAACCACTTTTTAAAACATTATTAATAATTCTGAAGGTTCTGCATAGGTCCAGGAATGTTGCCAGCATTTCAGGCCATGAAACTATGAATCTCTTCACCATGGTTTTTTAATCATTTCAGTTCTGAAATTAACTTCCCACAGACTGTTCATATTAAAGATTAGTAATTCATGTTATTTGGCCAAGGAAAGGCAGGTTTTCAGATGATGGTATTGTTTTCAAGTGCTAGTTTTTCCCAAGGAAATAATCATTCACATGGTATTGAAACCAAACTAGTAATAAAAAATATTACTGTAATTGTTGGGAGTTTCAGAACTTCTATTTTGATTGTTTCTTCCCCTCCCCCACCGTAGGGGGGATAGGGTCTGGTAAAAGTTGGAAAACCTGCTAGACAAATTCTACAAGAACTGTAACACTTTGATTGTTTCTTTTAAACCCAGGAAAATGTATCCACATTTCAAGTGAGTATTCTTACATTCAATTTCTTTTATTGGATTCCACTTTATATAGAACCAAACTGAAATAATTTCATTTGAGTGCACGTAATATTTCTTAGGACTGCATATTTACTAAATGAAGTCTAGATCTAAAAGTGAGCTGGGTGTCTGCTAATTATAAACATTGTTCATATAGTCAAGTTTTCTTCATTGCCAAAGGTAGGATCATTACAGTGGTTTGTTGCATGAGTTTCCAGAGAAACCCTGTATGTACACATTACTTTTATGACATCATTCGGATGAAGAATGGGAAGGAAGTGGTTAGAATGGGACTGGATACTATTCAGACAAACGGAAGAGGTGGTGGATGGAACATTGCAGAAGGGTGATGAAAAAGAAATACCAGTAAGCGAAACAAATAACAGAAAAATAGGAACACACATTTGTAGTTACGTACAAATGCATAGGGAAAGCCTAAGCCCTAGAAGCTGGTATGTGTCTATGGAAAAGGGTAGCAAAAGAAGTCCTGAAATTATGATCAGCTACTCCTAAAATAGAAATACTCACTTTCCAATATCACTACCGACTTATTTTTTGACGCAAACCTGTATTTTAGTAAAGCCTTCTGCATAGTACAGATTTTGTCTGAATTCACTGTGATCTTTTCACATACTGTAAATCATACAGTTATAGCAAAAGAACTTGCATTAGTATAGCAGATTCTGTTCACAATCATTTCCCATGCAGCCTCATATTACCTCTCTTCCCCACACTAAGTACTTATTTTCTGCAACGCCCAGTTCATTGTTAAAGTATTGTGTATGGTCAACAGCTCTGCCAGCAAGTGGTGAAGGCCAGAGTGACCTTGCCCTTTTTCTTCCGTTGTAAGATTACATGGCATGTTTGGCAGGTTGCTAAACTAAGCGCTATGACATATACATGTTTTTCTAATTGTCTGCTGTCTGTAGACAAATTACCAAGTATTTGATTTTTGGGGTAATCTTCCATCAAGATTAAGCTGATGGCTGGAATCCTTGGCTCATGCCTGTAGCACTCTGGGAGGCCGAGGCGGGAGGGTCACTTGAGGTCAGGAGTTTGAGACCAATCTGAGCAAGAGCCAGACCCTGTCCCTACCTAAAATAGAAAAAAAAAAAATAGCCAGGCACAATGGCAGGTGCCTGTAGTCCCAGATACTCGGGAGGCTGAGGCAGGAGGATAGCTCAAGCCCAGGAGTTTTGAGGTTGCAGTGAGCTATGATGACACCACTGCACTCTAGCCAGGAAGACAGTGTAAGACTCTGTCTCAAAAAAAAAAAAAAAAGTTAAGCTGAAACACTCTTAGTAAAATATTATAGCCAACTGTGGTTTCTGGAAAATCAGACAGTATTTGCCTCTGCTTGACAATTAAAATTAATAAGACCATGATTTTTTCAAAGATTAACAAGGCCTAATATCTTCCTATTTTTCAGGGTAAAAACAGCTTCAAATACTTTGATATAGATTATACCTAGAATAGTTACTAATAAGAATTGAAGTGATGATTTCTAACTCTTGTTTATTGCCAAAGTTTGAGTACAGCCACACAATATTAAGGATTAAGTACAATACTTTTCATAGTGTTAGTACCTAATTGTTGGGTAATTTATTGTCAATTAATTTTTAAATATATTCTTGTGTAGATTAAAAATATCACCTCTCTCAAGAATACTCATTCTTCCCAAAACATACAATTATAAAGTAAATGATTTAGTCAGAAGAAAAAGAGACAAGAGTAAATGAATTTTTAAAGAATCATTTGCTTTGGAGATTCTGAACATATCTGAAAAATTTTAACTTGGGATTTCTTTAGCTTCCGTAAGGATGCCTTAAATTATCACGAGATTATTAATTTCACATGTATGACTAGTATTTCTGAAATAATATTTTAAGGTGTTTAAAAGAGTCTCATTGGAGAAAACAATAGTGATTCTGAGTTAATGAAAAGCTTCAAGGGTTGGAAGTTAGGGAATTTTTACTCTTCTCTCCATCCTTATTATTGATATGATATGAAACCTCCAAAAAATTCATTTATCCTTTCCTCTCTTTAATTGTAAAAGTGACTGCCTTAAAGGTATTGCAAAAACAAGCATTCATTCAATAGCGCTAAATAAAAGTAGAATTATGTTAGCAAATCATACCATCATGTTCTTCTAAGCAGTTCTTTATAATTTACTGCTGGTCACATGAGAATAGTTCACATATTATTTCTGGCAATATTCACTGGTAAAGTCATCCTCCCATTTCTCCAAAACTTTATCTAGAAATCTTGGAATATCAGCTCTTCAGAAAGGAGATAAATCTTGCCATTATGCTAATCAAAACTAATGTTATCCGAGATAAGCATGGTAATTGCCATATTTCTTTCTTTAAATGTCACTTTAGTTTATCTTGGTATCTGATATGTTTTGCACATTGGACATGAAATTCCAATCACTTGGCCTAGCACCTCTTCTCTCCCAAGAGCAGTAATGTTGTTGCTCTTGGCTGCCACAAAGTGGCAGTGTGCCCGCTAACTTCTCCATCAGGAAACCCAATGTTGGCCTTCAGAATGAACCAAGACAAAACTACACCTCGGAATTAGGGTTGCCAGACAAAATTCAAGAAACCCAGTTAAATTTAAATTTCAGATAAATAACAACATACTTTTAATAAAAACTTATTTGTTGTTCATCTGAAATTCAAATTTAACTGAACGTCCTGTATATCTATTTGCTAAATCTGGCAACTCTACTCAAGATGGATTTGACTTTCGTAATCATGTAAATTTGTAAGTTGAAATATGCCTATCCTTAATGGTTTATTTAGTTACCTATATTTGTTGAATTACAGAAATTCTTTAGTTAGGGGAATTTATACCCCCACATTGGACTTCCATTTACCATATTGTACTAGATTCATATATTGAGTCTTTCATAAAAATGGATGTGTTTGAAGGCTTATGTGTAGTATATTTTGAATGTCGGCTCCATCACTGATATTAAACTAACAAGTATTTATTGATCATCTACTATGTGCAAGGCCTTATGCCAAAGGAGTTAGAAACAGCTCTACAGAAGTGGCAGGAATTTATCTGAGTCATGAAAAAAAGGTAAAGATTACATTCATTTTGTATCCTGAAAGTTTGCTGAATTCATTTATCAAATATAAGGTTTTTTTGGAGGCGTCTTTAGGATTTTCTAGGTATAAGATCATACATCAGCAAACAGATAATCTGATTTCCTCTTTTTCAATTTGTATACCTTTTATTTCTTTCTCTTGTTTGATTGGCTAGGACTTCCAGTAGTATGATGAATAGGGGTGGTGAAAGTGGACATCTTTGTCTTGTTTCAGTTCTTAAGGGGATTGCTTTCAACTTTCCCCTATCAGTATGGTAATGGCTGTGAGTTTGTTGTATATGGCCTTTATTATTGCGAAGTATAGATATTAAATCAATGTACAAAAATCAATAGCATTTCTATACACCATAACACTCAAGCTGAGAACAAAATCAAGAAATCAATCCATTTATAATAGCTACAAAAACAATAAAATAAAATATTTAGGAATAAATTTAACCAAGGAGGTAAAAGATCTTTACAAGCGCAACAACAAAACATTGATGAAAGAAACTGTAGATGACACAAACAAATGAAAAACACCCCATGCTCATGGATTGGAAGAATTAATATCATTAAAATGATAATACTGTCCAAAGCAATTTGCAGAGTCAATGCAATCTCCACCAAAATGCCAACATTGTTTTTCACATCACTAGAAAAAACAATCCTAAAATCCATATTGAACCAAAAAAGAGCCCAAATAGCCAAAGTAATTCTAAGCAAAAAGAACAAAGTTGGAGGCATCACATTACCTGACCTCAAATAATACTACAAGGTCATAGTAACCAATGGAACAGAATAGAGAAGTCACAAATAAAGCCACATATCTGTAGCCAGCTGATCTTTGACAAAATTCACAAAACATACACTTGAGTAAGGACACCCTTTTCAATAAATAGTATTGAAAAAATTGGATTATCATATGCGGAAGAATGAAACTGGACCTCTATCTCTCACCATATACAAAAATCAACTCAAGATGGATCAAACACTTAAATGTAATACCTGAAACTATAAAAATACTAGAAGAAAACCTAAGGAAAACTCTTCTGGACATTGGCCTAGGCAAAGAATTCATGACTAAGATTTCAAAGCGTAAGCAACAGAAACAAAAATGGATAGATGGGACTTAATTAAACTAAAAACCTTCTGCACAACAAAAGAAATAATCAACAGATTAAAGAAACAACCTATAGAATGTTACAAAATATTTAAAACTATGCATCTGATGGAACTAATATCCAGAATTTACAAAGAATTCAAGCAACTCAACAACAACAACAAAAAAAAACCAACCCCATTAAAAAATGAGCAAATGACATGAATAGACATTTTCCAAAAGAAGACATGCAAATAACCAAGAAGCATATGAAAAAATACTCAGCTTCATTAATCAACAGAGAAATGCAAATTAAAAACACAATGAAATATCATCTTACACTGGCCAGAATGGCTATTATTAAAAAGTAAAAAAAACAACAAAATGTTGGCAAGAATGTAGAGAAAAGGGAATACTTATACACTGTTGGGAATGTAAATTAGTACAACCTCTATGGAAAACAGTATGGAGATTTCTCAAAAAACTAAATATAGAACTACCATTCAACCCAGCAATCC
This sequence comes from Cheirogaleus medius, assembly GCA_008086735.1. Taxonomy (NCBI): domain Eukaryota; kingdom Metazoa; phylum Chordata; class Mammalia; order Primates; family Cheirogaleidae; genus Cheirogaleus; species Cheirogaleus medius. The sequence continues at coordinate 18,584,549 of VBSM01001124.1, forward strand.
CACTACTAGATATATACCCAAAGGAAAAGAAATCATTATATCAAAAAAATACCTGCGCCCATATGTTTATCACAGCGCTATTCACAACAGCAAAGATATAAAATCAGTCTAAATATCCATCAACAGATGATTGGATAAAGAAAATGTGGTACATATGGTACATATATACAATAGAATACTATTTAGCCATAAAAAACAATGGAAGTATGTCTTTCACAGTAACATGGATGGAACTGGAGGCCATTATCTTAAGCAAAATAACTCAGAAATAGAGAGGGTCAAATTCCACATGTTCTCACTTATAAGTGGAAGCTAAATAATGTGTACACATGGACATAGAGTGGAGAATAATAGATATTGGATACTCAGAAGGGTGGGAGGGTGGGGAGTGAGGGATGAGAAATTACTTAATAGAAACAATGTACATTTTACAGGTGATGGTTACACTAAAACTGAGGGCCCCAACTCCTGGGCAGTGGCCCAGTACCAGTCCATGGCCTGTTAGGAAACAGGCTGTACATCACTGCCTGAGCTCCACACCCCCACCACCACCATGGAAAAATTATCTTCCATGAAACCAGTCCCCGCTGCCATAAGATGGGGGTCTGCTGTACTAAAACCCGAAACTTCATCACTATGTATATATCCATGTAACAAAACTGCACTTCTACCCCTTAAATTTATACAAATAAAAAAAAGAGAAGAATTAGATGGGCAGAATGAAGTACATTCAATAACATTCTAGAATATTCCAGATGGGTGGCCAGATATTTCCTATGCCAAATAAATGTTTTATGAAAATCTGAAAGGTTTAGTTCAAGGAACTAGTTAGAATATCAAACCATGAACATGATTCATTCCTTCATTCTAGTGTCCAGAATAATCTTGGCATACATCATGGGCATTCAATAACACATTAACAGAATTATTCCAAAAAATTAGAATGACACTGGGCTAGATTGAGCCATTTTTTCATTTTTAATTCACTTGAAATTTTCTCCTCTACTATGAATGAAATTTCTCTAAGCTTTATCAAAATTTCAGCAAAAGTTTATCCTGATTTTTATTATACTGGCCCAATATAACTTTTTTCCATATAATATTTTGTATATTAGTTGTTTGCTCCAATATACTGAGACTTTTTTTACTTTGTCTAATGTATTCACATATCAGTTAAAATTTAAATCTTTTTAATTTATACAAAGTGTTTCATAAAACTTTGCCCTGAAAATATCTTATCATACCAGAAATGGTGCATCAATATTATGGTTTGTTAGTTTTCCCTTCCAGAAGCTGAAGTTTCTGAATTCCTGTAAGACTGCACTCACCTTTGCTTATAAATCACAGTAAGTATATTATGCATGAGGGGTTCTATACTTTCTTATAATTCTACAGGTTAAATAAATCATCTATTTCTTATTTTAAGAGGAAGATAGTAAGAGAAAATCTGTAATTGCTATATTTTGAATAGTAAATCAGGAATTAAATCTACCCTGGGCTGCAGATATTGTCTAACACAACAACAAACAAACACTTTGTGTGTTACCCACTCATGTTATAGCAGGGAAGTATGTATTGTAGCTATTTAATGATTTTATTATTTTTGGAAAATTATGCTACATTTTACTGTTTTAACAATTTTCTATATTTCAGTAAGACTTTCTCAACTTGAGAAAAGCGTTATACAGAATTCATTTTCTTAATCACCAGAATCTCATATTTTTAGTATGTGTGCCAGATACTCTGCTGGGTGCTATGCAAAAAGAAAAATTTTATATTATACTTCTTCTAAAAATTTTTGAAGTAACTTACATATATAAAGTTAAAAAAGGTTATGGCTATTCATATATTATATTGATACAGTTACAGTTGTGTTATTACTTAAAAGTCTTCAACAGTTGCTAAATGGGATTAGCTAATTTAGTTCAAAGCTCTCTACTGAAAAAAGCAAAACAGGAAATATGGGTGGTTACAGGAGTGGCAGAGAGGTGCAGTTATATTCTCTGGCAAGAAACCTGATTCGTAAATATTCCAAGTTGCTGACTGATGGCAAATTTATATGTTTTGATGATATACCATATAAAAGATAGGATTCGCATTTTCTTATGGAAATCAAGCATCTTTACTATTAAATAGCAACTGAGTAAGTGGCAAATCCACCTCGGCGTGAAGGTAGGCAAGGGAGGAAGACGAGGGCACAATAGAAGGACAGGTATTTCAAAAGCACAAAAAATGGAGAAAGCTTGACAAAAAGCCAAGAATATTTAAAGCCAATGAGATCAGCTGAGGAATGAAAGGAAGGACTACGGTATGGTGGCAAAGAGCATGTCAGAGAATAAAACTCTTATGTTTCCTTAATATAAAAATATATATAAATCAATGAGACTAAAATCACAACCTAATTGAAAAATAGGCAAAGAATATGGACAGATAGTGCATTAAAACAAAATACAAATAACTCCTAAGCCTCTGAAAATGTGATCAACCTCAGATTGCTCACCTTTTATACTTTAAGAGAAGTATAATTTTATACTTAAGAGAAATATAAGTTAAAGCTAGAATGATATACTGCTTTTCATAATGGAATTGCTGCTAGGAATAAATATAGCTACTAATACAATCAATATTCCTGCACTTGTGGAGCTTACATTCTAGGTAGGAGACCAGCCAACAACCAACAAACAAATAAGTATGTTATCATGTTACCAGGAATAAGTGACCTGTAGGGAGATAGGTAAAGTGAAAGTGACGTGGAACAAGGGATGGCTATTTCAGATGATGGGGACAATTCCAGTGGTGGGGTGGGAGGAAGGGACCAATGAGGACAGATGACTTGTTTGAGGTGTTTTGCTATAAAGGCAACCAGAGAAATAGGATAGTACCTAGAGGGGAGTAAGCAATACAAAGTGAGTTTTGTGTGTTGTTAAGTGAAAGAGAATGGTGCAGAATATGTATAATAGGTTCCTATTTGTGTGTTTTGATTTTCAATAGACAGATGAGAGAGAGAGAGAGAGAGATGCTTATATATGCAAAGAATATTTCTGGAAGGATTTACAAAATACTGTTTTTGCTTCTAGGGAAAGAAATTGGGTGGCTAGAACAAGAGGGATGAAAGATAATTTCCTTTCATGCTTTTCAAACATATCATATACAGTAATCACCCATACCTAATTCAACAAATAATTCATTATTCAAAATACTATGTAAATTATGCTCAACTCTGAACATAATTTAATTGTTCTGTATTCAAGTTGGGATATCCTTAGAAGTTAAAAAATGTTGAAAATCATGTGTATATTAAGGTTAGTTTAATTATTAATACATTATGAAAACTATAATCAGAAAAATATTTTATTAATCTTAGAGTTGCTAATAATGTGAACGTTATTAGCTAAAAAAATATCCTGCATGGGCAATATACATAACCGTAATACTTGTACCCCCACAATATGCTGAAATAAAAAAATAAAAAAAAAATAAAAAATAAATAACTTGTTAGAGACTCCCTGGGTAAAGTCAAACATGAACACTGAATAAGACTTCAAAATAAAAAAAATAAAAATATCTTTCTTATCATAATCTACTAGCATGAATCAAAATATATTTTCACAATTGTTGAGGGTTAAATAGTGTCCCTTAAAGACCACACCCCTGGTATGTGTGAAATATGACCTTACTAGGAAATAAGGTCATTGTAGATGTAATTAAGTTAAGATTAGGTCACACTGAATTAGGGCAGGCTCAAATCTAATGACTGGTGTTCTTATAAGAAGAAGGAAAATTGGTCACAAATACACAGGGAGAACACCATGTGACAATGGAAACAAAGATTGGAGTAATGCCGCTATGAGCTGAGGGACACCAAGGATTGCCAGAACCATCAGAAGACAGGAGAGGCAAGGAAGGATTCTTCCCAGGAGCCTTCAGAGGGAGTATGGCACTGCTGATACCTCGATTTTGGACTCCTAGCCTCCAGAACTATGGGAGGACAAATTTCTGTTGTTTTAAACCACCCACTTTGCACTATTTGTTATAGCAGCCCTAGAAAACTAACACAATAGTGATACTGAATGAATGATGTAGGAAGTGTTTCCTGGAAACGTAGTTGACATTTCAGGAATATGGGATTTTACATTTTTATAGAAAACAGATTTAAGCAGTACAGTTTGTTTTTAATGGAACATGATAAATTAGGCCAAATCTGACCAAACTTTGTATAGGAAAGATAAACAAAGAGATAATTAATATAAGCCTGGTCTCTACCTAAAAGTGAAATGGATATAAATGTGCATTTCTGACATGACAAAGACATAAAAGGAGAAAAAGAAAGAAAACCCGTTTCATGGACACATGACTGTGATTAAGACTGCCTATTCAGAGTTTGCCTACCAAGCAATCTCTTTTAAAGAAAGCACAAATGGCTTTATTTATATAGAAGGGGCATATTCATGTTGGGAAACGTGTTGCAAACACAAATACTGAATACTTCAGAATATTTTTTTAAAAAACTATGCAATTATAATTGCTCTGTGTTTTACACAAGGCAATGAGTAATTGCTGCCTTTTGTTTATTTTTAAATAGGAGATCTGTAGTTATAGAACTCTTCTCCATGACATTTTCATACAACACACTATTTAAGATTTACATCATTTCACCACTCAAGGTAATTTTATTTCTTAAGAATACCATAAAATCTATTTAAGTCATTTCCTGTCTCCCAGTGAAATGAAAGGCATCTCTAAAGGGATTTCAATGTATCCTTTTGAGTGTGTGTGTGTTTTATATTTTTGCATTTTCCCAGGAAGAAATGGAGACAGTGACTCAATTAATACATTATCCTTATCCTCTCATTGCTCCATTCTTGGTTTTGGTGATCATTTGAAATAAATGGAGTTGGTTGCTCAACTCTCCCAGGCTGGTGCTTATTAAATAACAGCCCTTGTCTGCCCCGTGTTGTTTTTATAGTTGAATTATGAATAAATAGGACTCCAGTTCTCACCAAAGTAACCTTTGGAAACTATTTTTTTCCTTCTCCTTACTTAATGCTGCTACCATTAAAAAGAGAGAGAGGGAGAATTTTTTAACACTGATCAAAAGTTAAAGTTCATGCAGTCTTAATAGATGGCTAAAGATCCTCAAATATTTATTTAAAGATGAAAAACTGGCAACTCATCAGAGACACTGAAGTGGGAGTGATGAGTTATTTGAGCCCCTGACTGAATTGTTAAGCATTCTTGACTAAGATACTCAAAAAATATTGGTATTTACACTCTTACATTTATGTATTTGTTTCTTCATAGGTTTTTGTAGATTCACATGCAGTTGTAAAAAATAACAGAGAGATCATCTGTACTCTTTAGCCAGTTTCCCCCAATGATAATGTTATACAGTGCCATAGTATGATATCACAACCAGTATATTGACATTGATACCCTCATCCATCTTATTTGCATTTCTGCAGTTTTGCTAATAGTCATCTGTGCATATGTGTGTGCATGTGTGTGTGTGTATGTACGTAAGTAGTTGTATACAATTTATCACATGTGTAGGTTCATGTTTCTACCATTACAGTCAAGATACTGAACAATTCCAACACCACAAGGACCCCCTTACATTGTTCTCTAATAGCAAAACCCACCTGTCTCCTGTCCCACTCCCAGGTACTCCCTGACCACTGTATCCTAATGCTTGACAAACACACTTTAACCACTCATCTGTTGAAGAACATCTGAGCTGTTTTCAGTTTTAGGCTATTATGAATAAAGCTGCTATGAATAATCATGCACAGGTTTTTATGTGAACATGTTTTTGTTCCTCTGGAATAAATGCCCAGGAGTGCAATTACTGGATAATACATAATTACATGTTTAATTTTATAAGAAATTTCCAAACTTTTTTCCACAGTGATCTACCATTTTACATTCCCATCAGCAATATATGAGTGATCTAATCTTTTTGCATGATGGTTAGCATTTGGTAGTGTCACTATGTTTTATTTTAGCTAGTCTGATAGGTTTGCAGTGATATCTCTTTGTGGTCTTAATTTGCATTTACCTGATGACTAATGAAGTTGACCATCTTTTCATGTGCTTATTGGTAATTTGTATAGGCTTTGCAATAAAAAGCCTATTCATGTCTTTTGCCAATTTTTTTCTTGAATTGTTTTCTTACTTCTGAGTTTTGAGAGTTCTTTGTGTATTCTAGATACTGTCTTTAGTTTGACATGTGATTAGCAAATATTTTATCCCAGTCTGTAGTTTTTCTTTTCATCTGGTGTATTTGACCCAATTTGTCATTTTTTCCTTTTATGGATCAGCTCTAGGAACTCTGTACCTATTTCTGGTCTCAAATATGTTTCCTTTTTCTCTAAATCTTTCTAGTTTAATATTTTACATTTAGGTCCATGATTCATATACCATTTTGAGTTAATTTTTGTATAAAGTGTGAAGTTATGTGATGAAAAGGCTCTCTACCACCATTAAATTGCTTTTGCATCTTTGTCAAAAATCTATTGAGCATATCTGTATGAGTTTGTAGCTAGTTCTCTATTCTGTTCCATTGCTGTATGGGTTTATATTCTTATGGCACCCTGTCTTGATTATTGCAACTAGATAGTAAGCATTCATGTCAGTGAGAGTGCTACCTCAACATGTATTATTGTTTGATTTAATTATGGTCCGTGAACTCACTCTATTTGATTTCAATTCTTGTAAATTTTCTGTGGTTTTTTAAAGCCCCAGGATAGAGTCTATTTTAGTGAATATTCCATGGCATCTGGAAAACATATGTATTCTGCTATTGTTGAGTGGACTGTTAGAAATATGTCAACTAGAGTCATTTGGTGGATTATGTTATTCAGGTCTTCTACATCCTTGATGATTTCCTGATTAGAAGTTCTATCAACTGTTAAGAGTGGAGCACTGAGGTCCTCAACTATATTGTGGATTTGTCTATTTCTCTGTCAGTTCTATCAGTTTTTGCTTCGTATATTTTGAGGCTCACTTATTTTATGCATGCATATTTAAGATCATTATGTCTTCCTGGTGGAGTGATCCTTTTATTATTTTCTAATGTCCCTGTTGCTAGTAATTTTCTTTGATCTGAAGTCAACTTTTTCTGCTATTGTCACTCCTGCTTTATTTTGATCATGGCATGATGTATCTTCTTCCATCCTTGTACTTTCAACCTACCTATGCCATTAAGTTTAAAGTGAGTTTCTTATAAATAGCGTATTGTTGGATCATGTTTTGGGGGATTTTGGAGGTTTTGTTTTTTGTTTTAAAATTCATTCTGCCAATCTCTGTCTTTTGATTGTGTATTTATATTCTGATTGGTATATCTAAGTATTTTGTTTCACTCTTTTCCTTGTGTGTTTTCTGTCTTCTCTCTCTCCTCTCTCTTCTCTCTCTTCTCTCTCTCTTATGAATCATTATTGAAACATTTCTTAGGATTCTATCTTGGTTTTTGTGTAGTGTTTTTGATTGTATTTTTGTCTAATTTTCATAGTGCTTGTTCTGAGTGTTACTACATATTATCTGTGACTTATTACTCTACCGGTATCAACATTTTACCACTTCTATTTGGGTTCCTTTACCTTTTCCACCTTAAATACTATTGTCTCAAATATCAGATTATATTATGCTTTGTGTTTCATTCATAAAACATGATTTATAAAGCTCATGAGGAAAAGGATAGACTATTAAGTGTACCTATACTTCTCCTCTCCTCTTCATTCCATCTTCCTTCCCGATACTACAAGATGCTTTCTTTCATCATTTCCTTTCTGTTTGAAAAATTTCCTTTAGACAATCTTAACAGTAGATCTGTTAGCAACACATTCTTTTAGTTTTCCTTCATTCGATTCCTTCTATATTCCATCTATATTTCTGGCTGAATATACTAGAATTGACAGTTGAAAGTTCGTTTCTTTCAGTACTTTTGGCCCCCATGGTGTCAGATGAAAATTCACTGTCACTTGCATTGATGTTCCCTGTAGGAAATCCATTGTTTCTCTGTGGTTGCTTTCAAGATTTTTTTCACAGTCTTCAGTTTTTAGAAATTTAATTAGGATGCGTCTTGGCATGGATTTCTTTGAGTTTATAGTATTTGGAATCATTCAGCTTCTTGAATCTGTAAGTTTATGTCTTTTGCCAGATTTGGGACTTTTTTAGCTGTTATTTCTTTGAGTATTCCTTCAGCTTCACTCTCTCCTCTCCTATGGGCGTCTAATAACACAAATGTTGGGTCTTTTGTTTTTGTCCCATAGGTCTTTGAGGTGCTGTCCGTTTTGTTTGTTGTTTGTTTTATAGTCTATACTCTCACTGTTGTTTGGAGTGAGGTAAATCATACCACTCTGTCCTTAAGTTCACTGATTCTATTCTTTGTCAAATCCACTCTAATATTGAGTCTACTCAGCAAGTTTATTTTTTTCCATTATCATATTTTTTAGTTCTTAAATTTCTGTTTGGTTCTTCTTTATAATTTCTATTACCTGGATGGATATTTTTTTTTCATTTGTTTCTAGAGAATTTATAATTGATCACTGAAGCATTTTTATGTTGGCTGCTTTGAAATCCTTGACAAATAATTCTAACATCTGGTTCATCTCAGTATTAGCGTTACCTTGTGGTGTTGATTGTCTTTTCTCATTCAGGTTTATTTTCCTATATGACAGATGATTTGGTTGTATTTCATCTAGGTTAGCAGATTTTGGATCTCATTTACATCTTTTATTTTAGCAGGCAGTCCCATTGTTTCTGTTGATTACAAGGTCCTGGCCTCCTTTTGTAGGCCATGGTTTCAAGAGTAGTTCAATTTTCAGACTCTTTGCTTTGTTAATTTCTTCTGGTTGGTTTATCTGGTGCTGCTGTGGCTCCCATTGGAGCTGGCACCGCCTAAGAGGGTGGAAGTAGCTTCACCATCCAGGATAACTGGTTGTTTCTAAGTGGAAGAAATCTCAGGCCCATGCTGGTAAGTCAATTCTCAGTCTTTATCTTACTCAGCCTTTCCAGCAACTTTTAATGCACTTGACATGTCATCCTTTTAAAACCCTTTCACAACCTGGCTTCTGGCATAGCACTTTCTTTTGTTTTTTCTTACTGCTTGCTTCTTTTCAGTCTTGTCTGCTAACTTTCCTTCCTCTCCTCAACCCCTACATATTCAATAGCATTAGGGACCAGGGGTCAAAATTTTTCCTTCACTTTATAGGTGATCTCACAAAGGTTAATATCTTTAAATACTGTCCATTTGCTCAAATTTATATCTTTAGCCCCAACTTCTCTATGACTCTCAGACTCATATTTCTAATGACTTACTCAACATTTTATTGAGACATCTAGTAATATCCCATTGTCTAGTGGCTTACATCAAAAACTTTGGAGTGTAAATACCTATCAATTCACAAGTGGATAAAGAAAATGCGATGTGTGTGTGTGTGTGTATCATGGGTTACTACTCAGCCATAAAAAGGAATGAAATAATGTCATTCACAGCCATTTGGATGGAACTGGAGATGATTATCCTAAGTGAAGTATCTCAGGAATGGAAAAACAAATACCACATGTTCTCACTAATAAGTGGCAACCAGATGATGGGTGCACATGGACACAAAAAGACACAAAGGACATTGGAAACTAAGAAGGGGGGAGATTGGGAGGGAGGTGAGGGATAAAGCCTTACCTATCGGGTACAATGAACACTGTCCTATTGGTGGGCACACTGAAAGCCCTGACTTCAGCGTTATACAGTCTATGCCTGTAACAAAAACATTTCTATCTTCTTAATATTTAAATAAAAGGAAAACTTAGAAGTAATCTTGTCTCCATTCAGTTTAGTCACATGCTACATCCAATCCATCATTAAATCTTGCTGGCTTGATGCTCAACATAAACCAGAATTTGACCACTTCACTACCTCCAGTGCTAACATCCTAATCCCAATTACTGTAAGCTGTTGCCTGGATTGCTGCAATGTCCTCCATACTGTTCTCTCTATTTCCACCATTGCTCTTCTGCATTTGATTATCTATGTAACAAAAAATTGGGTTATTTTTTTTCTGATGCAAAGGAGATTGTGTGTTTCCTCTTCTCAGAACCCTCAAATGTCCAGTGATTTGCCTTCTCACTCAGAGTGAAAGTCAGTGCCTTTACTATGCCCTACAAGGAACTTAATGGTATGACTCCATTTTTCACCTCTTCATTACCCCTCTCACTCTTCTCCAGCCATATTCTCAAACATGAGTAGTTATCCCCTCCCTCCAGACTTGCACATTTGCTGCTCCTTCTGCTTGGGACGTTCTTCCCCTAGATATTTCTATGGCTCACTCTCTCTTCATCTTTGGGCATCAATTCAAACGTTATCTATCATGAAGTCTTTCCTGATTATTATGCAGAAAATAGTCACATGCGCACACACAGCATTCCTTATCCCTCTAGCCTGCTGTAATTTTATCCTTAACACATAACATCAGATGTATTTTATCTTTATTACCTAAATCCTTTCAATGACATAAAAGCACAATGAAACCAGGAACCTTTCCTGTTTTGTTTATTTGCTATACCTTTGGTACCTAGGAAGAGTGGCTGGAGGTACATGGAGGCACATAAAAAGTGTCTGATAAATGCACAGTTAATGAATGACTAAAAGAATAAATGACCAAATATATGCATGAATGATGTATTTGGAAGAAAAAGAAATCATAGACCATACAACAAGTTCTACTCTTCCCTCTTACCAAAGAACTAGTGACAAAACTTGACCATTCCTGTGAGAGTTTGGTCTCTTGCTCCTACTCTGGGTCCTTTACTTTGTTCAGATCATTTTTGTTCCCTTATCTAGGCACTGTCATAAATCTACATTTCTTTTCAGAGCACTTACCACTTATAAGAGTCTTATAAGTTAATTTATTGAAAATTTATTGAAATCAATTTATTTCCTCCACAAAGTTTCTTTCTTTTCAATACCCATAGTTTATTTCCGGTTGCCTGTTTAGTTTCTTAGCAGAGAATGCATTTATTCATTGATATGGGAAATATTATTGAGAAGCTATAATATTATGTGCCAGACAATGTTCTATGAAGTTATTTCTCTCTAAGCTGAGTGTGCTGTATCTTTTTTCCTGGCAACTGTGTTCTCTCTATGGGATCAGTGATTCCCTGAAACATCAGTACTTTTCACATACTCTATTGATGGGAGGCACTTTCATCAGGGGAAAAAAATCATTTCCAGCCCAGAGTATATGATGAAAATAGATGTCCCACTTTCCAGAAACATTAACAGCCTGATACTTCCTGTGCACACCATTAAGTAAACCAGAAACATCAAGAAATGTTCATTAATGAGTCTTCATATCTAAGAAGACATCAGTTATAACATCATTAGCTCTGTTTAAAAACAAAAATAAAATTATTAAATAAGCCAAATATCAGGAATGACAGGTTTGGATATAATGAGAATTAAGTAATGGAGAAAAAATTGTTTACATAGAAGTAAATGTAGAAAAGAGGCAAAAATAAAAACCAGGAGCCTCTTCACAATGGCTCTTGGTCATCTGTCAGATGCCTCTTAGATCATCTGAGTTCTGTTTTCCCAGTGAGGCAGGCTTCAGGTTACCAAGCTACCACTGGTTTCCTGATGCTATAAAACTTAACTGTGCCTACAAAGCAACTTCTGAGGTTAAGAGAAATTTTCCCTTAGGGGATAAACAGGGACTGTATTAGTTTGTAACTGATCTTCTACTCCACCAATTGGTTGGTTGGTTGTTAACTAATACATTACAATTAATTTAACTTTATATGATCAAGATGTTGTATTATGCAAGGCTCTCCATAGCCTCTTGCAGCAATAAAAGCTTTTCCTTCTGTTGTCCATATGCTTGAGTTCAGGCTTAAGTCTGGGGATGCACTATTGGGTGCTGGAGTGGCTTCTTACATCCTTAGCACATGAGGCAAGCTGTGGATGTTTATTCTGCCCTACCTGATTATGAGAAAATTTTACTTCCCTGCCAAGTATAAATGGATTGCATGATTTATCACATTGTTTATAAACAATGTGGGAATATACCCTGAATTTCATATAAAATAGTATAAGACTTAGAGAGAAAGCGAATTCATTCATTCATTAGTTTATCCAAAAAATATTATTTGAGAGACTACTATGTACTAGTCCAAAGCCTGGAGATTCAGCTGGGATAAGATAAATTCCCCAACTTCATGCAACATACATTCTAGAGCAGTGGTCCCCAAATTTTGGCATCAGGGACTGGTTTCATGGAACATGATTTTTCCACAGACTGGGGGCAGGGAGGGATGGTTTCAGGATGATTCAAGGACGTTACATTTATTGTGCAGTCAAACCTCTCTGCTAATGATAATCTGTATTTGCAGCTGCTCCCCAGCACTAGCATCACCACCTCAGATCCACTTCAGATCTTCAGGCATTAGATTCTTATAAAAAACACTCAACCGAGATCCCTCGCGTGTGCAGTTTACAGTAGGGTTCGTGCTCCTATGAGAATCTAATGCCACTTTGATCTAATAGGAGGCGGAGCTCAGGTAGCAATGCCAGCGATGTGGAGTGGCTGTAAATACAGATGAAGTTTTGCTCACTAGCCCCCTGCTCACCTCCTGCTGTGCACCTGGTTTCTAACAGGCCATAGAAACCTGGTACCTGTCTGCAGCCCAGGGGTTGACCACAGTGCTAGAGGATTATCAGATAGCAAACAAAGCAATAAATTTTTTAAAAATACTCCTAGACTGTGATCCATGAATGAAGTAAGGAGGGAGTGGAGACTTGGAGTGACGAGGGGAGAATATTTTTGCTTGAATGGTCAGAGAAGACTTACCCAGTGGCCTTTGCACAGCGTACCTATGAGGAGGACGATCCAGTCTCTTCAAGAACAAGTTCAGACCCTGAGCAACCTACCTGTCACAAAGCAATCTTTTCCATTTTGAAATAGCTCTGCCATTTAACTCTAATTTATCTGGCCTTAATTCAGTGTGAAAGTACAAGTATCAAACATTATCTTTTAAATATAAATAGCCAGATTTTTCTGTCATTTAAGAATAAAGAATGCCTTACATATTGCCAATTTGTGATGCTTCCTTCATCGTGATATTGCACAGTGTAGATTTGTTAAACAGCACCAATATTTACCTCCTTAATTATCTAGAATATATTTTGGTATAAGGGAAATTGTATCATTAACCCCTTTCTGTTATGCATCTGTCGCATGCTACATAGTGACATCATTATTGTCATATTTCAAACTCATATGAATAATATTCTAAGTTCTGCTTCAAGAATGTTTTGTTTTTGTTGTTATACTTACAAATAAGTTGTCTACTTTTCTTTTCTGGATTATCTTTCCCTGTTTTGGTGTCAGGGCTCTACTAACTTTATAAAATGAATGGGGGGGGGGAATTTCTTTATTCTTCTAAATCTTGGACAAACTTACATAGTAGAGAAATCTTTTCTTTAACATTAAAAAAAATAACCTCATCAACAGTCTAACCAAAGGCTTCTCTGAATAAAATTATTTTGTACATTTTCTCTATTTTCTTCTGTGATTATCAGTTAATTCAGGCTTTTAATCATTCTTAAATTAGTGTTATTAATTTATATTTCTTCAAGATTTTCAAACATGTTACCATTGAGCTATATGCACTATAATTGCATATGCTATTTCTTTTGTTAATCTCATTAAAATCTGTTCAATTTTTATTGAGTTTTTTTTCTTTCTCAGAGCATTGCCAGAAGTGTGTCTTCTCTGATTATTTTGAGCGAACAAGTCCCTGAATATAACTGTATTACTTTTTTATTGCTGCTGTAACCAATTACCACAAACTTGGTGGCTTGAGACAACACACATTTATCATTTTGTGGTTCTGTAGATAAGAAATCTGACACGAGACTAAAATCAAGGTGTCAGCAGGATCACACTCCTTTCTGTGGGCTCTTGCTGCTGTTCCGTTTTCTTGCCTTTTCCAGCTTCCAGAGCCCACCCCAATTCCTTGGCTTGTGGCCCCCCTCTCCATCTTCAAAGCCAGCAACAGTAGTTGAGTTCTCACATTCACTCTAGCCTTCTTCCTTCGTCACATCTGCCTCTGACTCTATCTCTTCTTCCGCCTTCCTCTTCCTCTTTTAAGGACCCTTGAGATTACATTGGGCCCAACAAGAGTAAACAAGATAATTTCTCTATTTTAAAGTGAGCTAATCAGTAACTATAATTCTACCTGCTCCCTTAATCCTCCTTTGCCATATAACCTAACATGTTCACAGGTTCTGGGGATAAAGACAGGGACATCCTGGGGGTCGGGGGGTAGGCATTATTCTGCCTGCCAAAATATCAACTAAACTTTGATGTTTTACAATCATTTTTCTGCCTTAGTTTTTATGATTTCTTTCTGTCTTCTTGTTGTAATTTTATTGCCATTTTAAAAGTTTTAGTCACATGTTTAGCTTCTTTATGTTCACTTTTTAACAAAAGGTTTTAAATTAAAGAATTTTTCTCTAGGTACAGCTTTGGTTGGTATCCCTGAATTTTTAATAATCATATCTAGAGAGTTTCTAAATATTAGAAATGATGGATTTGAATTTACATGCATCTGCATTATCTTTAAATAAATTTTTATTATTTATCTCTATTTTTATTGAAAATTGGTTAGTTCGATTTTTCTTCAGCGGTTTTCATTGTCACATAGTATGGGAGTCATTTTTAGGAACATTCCAACCAAATTTGGAAGAAATGCGTAGTTTCTATTTGTATTTTGTATTTTTGTAGTTTGTATTTGTATTTTATAGACAAAATTTTTCTTGTTGATAACAACAATGATGATAGCACTTTTAAGAGTTTACCTGGCCCTATGCTATGCAATTATAGGTATTGTCTTGTTGAATCTTAATAATGAATGTGAGTATGTCTTATTGTCCCCAATCCACAGTCACATAGCTAATAGATGAGAAGAACAATACAAATTTAGATTATTATCTCCTATTATTCAATATTAAAGAAATATATTATTATAATTAATATATTAAGTATATTATATTAATTATATTATTATATTATATTAATTATATTATTATATTAATTATAATATTATTATATTAAATATATTATTATAATATAATGGTTTATGCTGTTATATTTTTGGAATTAAATATAATTATATTTAATTCTTTAAATCCGAGGGTTGATTAAGGTAGTACGATTTCTTACAATTCAGTTTCTATTGATTTTTTTGGTCTTATATAGTTTTGTTTTACATATTAATAGTACCTTAGCTTGTAGAACACATACTATCCCATGGGAATTTATCTTCGCTTGTAAACTGTATGTTTTTTTCTCTAATTAAAAATGATCCTCTTCTCATATAGTACCTCTTGCCTACATTTAATATTTCACCCATACTTCCTTATTTTCCTTTGTTTCTTCATTTTTGCCTTATACATTTGCTCATTCATTTTTAACATTCTGCATCACTTTCTGTTAGATGTGCAGTATATGCATAGTTCTTTAGCTGGATTTTGTTTAAGTCACTCAATCTGAGTTTCTGTTCTTAAATGGAGTTTTAAAGTAATTTATGTTTTTCCATAACTGATTATTTCAGCCTCATATTAACTGATTTTATGCTTCTATCTTGTTTTCTATTTTCTTCTATATTGCTTATTGTAGAATATATTATCTTAGCTTTGGTCTTCTCGAGTGTTTTAAAAAACATTTGGTTTTTTTATTATTTAAAAAAAAATTTTTTAGAGACAGGGTCTCACTCTTTTGCCCAGGCTGCAGTGCAGTGATGGAATCATAGCTCGCTATAATCTTGAACTCCTGGGCTGAGTCAATCCTCCTGTCTCAGCCTCCCAAATAGCCAGGACTATGGTGCACACCACAATGCCTGCCTAATTTTTTTATTTTTTGTAGAGACAGGCTCTCACCATGTTGCCCAGGCTGATGTTGAACTCCTGGCCTCAAGCTATCCTCCTATCTCAACCACTCAAAGTGCTGGTATTTCAGGCATGAGCCACTGCATCTAGCCTTGTTTTAATACTACTAGTGGTTATCATTATCTTTCAAAGATATTCTTAAGGTATAGTTCTTTATTTTTCAAAGTTTGAAGCAAATACAGTAGTGTTAGACTGTTCCCTATCTGAGCTGAGAATTTTATACACTCTACTTACTCTCACTTGCCTCTATGCCAATTGCCAGTCTTATTTTTAAAATCTAGGCTTCAACCCAAATTATTATTAATAAATTTCCATTCCTGTATTTATGTAAACTATCATGTAAAAATACTGTAAAAATGAGCATCTATTTTTTTTTACCATAACAATAACAATTATGTAGACTTTTCTCTTTTTTATAATAGTTTTAATGTGTACCAGACTCAATTCCTGGTCAGTTCTTACCCAAAAAGTTGGAGAAAAAAAGGAGAATGGAACCGCAGGGTGAGCCACAGCATAGCCCACAGGGTGCTCAGTCTTCTGCAGGCTCCTTTGGGAATGAATCCGGGGTTCAGGCTCTAGGGCCAGAAATCCAGTTGAAAATTAAAGAGTGAGAATTCTGGACATACTTATTTTTTGTCCTTATTTTCCTTCTCTTTAGCTTTCTTAGAAGGCTAATTCCTTCTTTAGCTAAGAGGGAGAATGAGTAAAAGGGAAAGCCTTCTATGAGGGCTTTCCATATGTTTTCATATTTAATCCACACTGTTATTAATAAGGGAGAAAACACAGTTCCCCCTGCCAAACTTTTGATCCTACTGGAGACTAGCAATATGGTGGTCAGAAAAATAGACATTTTTACATATGCAAGGAACTTATAATTTAGTGGAATACATACAGAACAAATATTAGACAAATAAATATATAATTACAAACTGCAGGTGAACATGACTGATCCAGGAGGTGAGGACAACATCCCTGAGGACATTATACTTCAGCTATTTAACACATGAGCTATGAAGGACGAGTAAGAGCTAAGCAGGAGATGGGGATCGGGACAGGGAAGAAGAGTCCCACATGGGAGTCTATTTTTCTGATCACCTATTCCTAGTCCCCAGTAGGATCTAGCACATGGTAAAGACTCAATAAATTCATTCCCTTATTCAATATATTTTTTGAGCATCTACTACCTATCATACACTATTTTAGGTGCAGCACATGCAGAAATGGTCTCAGAGAGCTCACATTCCAGTGGAGAGAGGCAGGAAATAAGTACAAAGTCAATGTAACTGAGTGATGCTGGGTATGAAGAAAATCACATCAGGCCATGTGAGTGAGGCTACTGTGCTAATGTTCAGGAAAAGTCTAATTGAGGATCTGACGTGAAAGATGAGACCAAACCAAGGAGAGGAAAATAGCCAGGTGAAGATCAGGGAAAGAACTAGCCAGGTAGCAGAAAAAGCAAAAGAATATGTCCTAACACACAAGCAAACTTTCCTTTCCAAAGAGCAGGAAGGACAGGAAAGTTGGTATATATACATGGAGGAAGAGACTGGTGAACGTACAACTGAGAGGAGAAAATGGGAATGAGCCTGGTGAGTCCAAGGAGAGCAGAAGGAGAGCAAGGCTGACAGGAGCACAGTGATACAGAGAGTGTGTGGGAGGGGGTCAGAGTCTCCTCCAAACATTGACTCTTCTTCTAGTAAGTTCTAGACCCTTGTGGAACATTTTACCTGCATTATCTCTTTTAATTCTCAGGAGGATTATCATTCAACTTAATAGATAAGGAACTGGAAATTTTAAGAGAGTTTAGTAATTCACCAAAGATTCAACAAATCATAAGTGGCAAAGGTAAGATTTAACCTAACCCCCCCCAGATCCCAAAATCTGTGCCCTTAGCCATTATCTCATATAGAGTGGCAGACAGACAGACAGACAGACTTGTTCATAATAATTGGAGTACAACACATAATATGAGAAGTACCATAAGATTTGAATTCTTCTTTCCCTCTTTAGAAAATTGATTTCTTTCTGACTTATCAGTTTTTTATCCTTTCTAATTATGCACAGTATAAAAATGTGTGTCGATGGTCCTTTTAGCTTCTTTTCAAGCAAGAAGACCAACTTATCTTTAGCTGGTGAGTGAATGCCTCCAGCAGGAAGCTGTACAACTCCTTAAGTCTAAGCTCAAGCTCTAGTGATTCCATCCACAACTGCTATGGGAACCACTGTTTGCTGTCTCTGTCCATGTCATCCATTCCCAAACATGCACCAGTTAACAGGATGCCAGTCCATGGCCTTGTATATCTCCTAAGCTTTTAGCAAGAAGTATGAGTTAGTTCACACGTGTTAGCAAAATGTTCTCAACCAACATATTCAATCGAAATACATAAAAAGCTAATGACCACTGACCCCAATTTCTCTTTACTTCTTTCCACCACTCCTCTTTTGTTTTGCTTGTTTGTCACCTTAATGCCTCCTATTCTGCACCTTAAACACTGACTATTTCCTTTGAGACTGGTTTGCTTTGCTGTGACTAAGAGAAAAGGGTAATTATATCGAGGACTGATGAGAGAGAATGTGTCTCTGCGCCCGTAGATTAAGTTGTGTAGCAATGTGATTTTCTTGTTTATGAAAATATTCTGAGTAAATTCAGTTTACCATTTTTATTTAAGTAAAAATAACCTTAGATTTTTAGTGTAATTACTTTGTATATTCTCAGCACTGCCTTTTCTTTATTTTCCCAATGCATGTATATTTTGGCAATTGTTATTTTAAAAGAAAGACCAGATTTCTGATCAAGGTCCATCATTTAATTTAAATTAAACAGATTGCCCATTCTGCTGCAAAGAACAAGAGAGCAAATCAGTTGATTGATTGTGAAAAGTTCCATCTCCAAGCCAAAAACATAAATCAGTCCAGTTTTTGCTCTGTCTATGAAATATCACACAAACTAGGTTTGGCTTTAACACAGCCCCATGGATCAACCTATAAGTTTTATTTGGGGAGTATTGTCAATGTCAGTGAGTTTTTACCAGTGATATTGTTTCTGCTGAATCCCACCAAACCTGGAAATGGTCCAAGAATGATGGAATGGTGGGACAAGGTGGACAAGGAGCAAACAGTTCTCCTTAGGGCACTGAAGACACCTGTTTCTTAGTCATTCCTGCCCCCAATCACCTATCTTACCATTACTTCCCATGCCTGCCTTCCAGTCGACCATGTGTTCCCATTTAAAGTGGCATGTTAGCACTTTAGTTTCCAGTTGCCTGCTCGCTCTTCATTTTTAATAGCTTATATATTTCTCTCAGTATATCATTTCTGGAAACATCTGAAAGATACTATAAGCGTGCTATAATCAGTAACATTAGTTTCAGCAGACTGATTCGGTATAGGGACTCTGTGACTCACACTTTTGATGTAGTCCATGTTTTTGATGATACTTTACTGAAACATGTTTCTCTGGCCATGGTGACAACATCAAGGAACACAGAGCTCTGTTCCTTGCGACATATTCTGCTCAACAATTCTACCGTGACGGGAAAATATAAAAGTAGAGCATGTGTGTATGTCTCCTAGTTATTTTAGCAATGTTGAAAATACGACTTAAAAATGAAGTTGTTCTTATCTATGAGAATCTGAATGAAGAACTTAGGGCAGTGTTTCTTTCCCCAATACAATGAATGATGTAAGTCCCGCTCAAATCAGGATTTTTACGATTTGAGTGGTAGTGGGGACTCTGGAATTCAACTTCCTCAGCCTCTCTCTCACCATCTCATCTCAACTCTAGAACCCAGTGAAATAGGAATGAGCACTGACTTTGCAGTCTTTCTGAGAGCAGTTCTGTTTGAGAGCATAAGGAGGAACTACAAATAAAAGGAAAGTTGATCTGGATCACCAGTCTTATCATAATGGGCCTGGCAGGAGACTCAGGGGTGTCTCCTCTGCCCGTCTCAGCAACCCCCAGGAGTCTGGGTGGATGACATCAGCAACTCTCTGGCCGTGTCACTCTGAGGCATGCGTGGAGATCACACCAACATGGGAATTTCCATTTCTGCACTGGACTTGAAGTTAGTACTCAGAGGCAATGGTTTCAAAGCAGAAAATCAAGGACAGGAAATAAAGCCACTTGACACTCTGACATAGGAAATTCACAGCTGGCCCCCTGCCTCTGGGCTCTCCTCTCAAGGCTTCCCCCATCGCTCCCAGCCGGCCCTGCCGGCAATGACCACATGCGAACAGACCGGCAAGTGTTAAATACTATTAACAAGCAATGGAGTCTGTCTTACGGAAATACTCAGAATGGAAGAAGAAATAGAAATTTTTGAAAAGACAGAGGGCAAAAGTCTGAAGCCGTTTATGTCAGGAATAGCTGTCAGAAACTCTTCACCAAGATCTTAAGAACTTATCCCATGAATGAGAGTCCATAAAAGTTACGTGGGTTAAGGAAAAAAGGACTTTGTCTTGGATTGGTCCTTTGAAATGTGCACAGATAGTAAGTCATCAGGAATGTCCTCTTCAATTATGAGAAGCAGCAATGCATGTGTAAGCAAGTGAAAACAGACGCTGGCCCAGCCCTTGGGGGATTTTAGATTTCCCTTGGTACATTTATAAGATGGGTTCAATGTAATTTTCCCATAAAATGAATATAAGGGAAGTGATTTTTCCAAGAACACACAGCGAGACAGTAGACAAGGAGTCTAAGAACTGGACCAGATGTCATAAAACATAAAATCTGTTCTCAACCCTTTCACTAACTCACTGATGTGGCTCAGATTGATTTACTCAATTTCTGATCCTTTTATAAAAACAATACTTCCTATTTATTTTTAGAATCATCCATTTAAAAGCGTCAGCTGTTTTTCATGTCCATTTTAAGTTATATCACAAGAAATGTATTCCTTTATTTCAAAGTATCATGATATCCACATAGCATAGAGGGAAAAAAATAATCAAATTGAGGTTATAATTATACCAGATCAAATGCCAACACAGAGCATGGGCAGTAAACACACATTGTCCTACCTAATTTCTAGGGTCACAGCCTGGGACAAAATGACATTGGCTTTGTCTTCACCTGTCAGGGGACAACTATCAACAGTGAGTAACTACATAAGTCAGGGAACCTTTCAGACTTCTACTTGACAGATAAGTTTGCTAATGGCCTTGAGTTTACAGCAGCCTCAGTCTGGATGCAGACCTTAAAAAACCATGATCTATGAGGACACTGGAGCCCTCTCAGTTTAAATACTTATAGTGAAAATAGCTTCTGATTTATCCACCCTCAGCTGACTTTGAATTTATTGATAAGTCAAGGAAGGCGTTGTCAACTTTGGGTCAGCTGCTTTTCTTAGAGATGCTGAATTCACAAAGGAAAGGAGTGTTAGCATTCCTGAGAACTCCTCACGTGATTCCCCCAGTCATTGACTATGGGACAATGGGATCTTTTAATAAGGTTGCTACTTAACCTGACGGGGCCCTGCCGACAGTGTGATGAGGCCTGGACATTCCAGACGGAAACAGTCAGAGCTGTCCTGAGGGAAGACTCACTGAGCCCCCAGATAAAGCCAGAGTTAAATTTGAATGCAGTGAGCTCTAAGACATGGCAGTGAGCCCGACAAGAAGGCTAGAAATACAGGACAGCTAATTTTAAAGTCAAAATCAGGTGTCAGTAAAGGAGTAGCTAGAGATGAAGAAAGGCAGGCACCAAAAAACTGCAGAATCCCCTTTCTGTGACACTTTGCAACCTCATGCAGGGCTCAGAGCAGGATCATAAAGTACCAGGTGTCCTAATTATATATTTCTACTTTTTACTAACATTAATGGGCACAGTGTCTATCAAATTACTCTTCTCTTTCTCATGACCAGTATGTTTGTACATACAAAACAACGTTAACAATCTTATTACCCTTGAAACCACCTTTACAAATTGATAAAGGGGTGCAAGGCAAGAACTGTGGTAAGGGCCTAGCTAAAAATAAGGCACAGGCCTAGCAAAAATAGTAATGATAATTAGCCACTGCCCCCCTGTTTGCTTCTCTATAGTTGCCACTCTGGAGCCACATAGCTGACAGTGGTCATAAAGATTCTTAGCTTTCTCCATAAATAACAACACCTTTTTGAAATCTAGGGGTAGTTTCTGAGATATCTTCCAGGTCCCTCATTCCAGTGGAATGGCTGGCCCACTCACCCAGACCAGTGGCCCATACCGAGGAACTGACTCAACTGGTCTTGTGACGCCCACCCAAGAACCTTGGTCAACGAAGAAGACAATTTCTACAACCCTATGGTTCCGCCCCGAACACAGCCAATTAGCAGACTCAATTGCCTGTGCCAAACTGTCTTTTAATATCCTGTCTCCCAAATTCTCGGGGAGGTGGATTTGAGAAATTTTTCTTGTCTGACCACTTAGCACTGTGCAGAACAAACTCTTTCTCTGCCATAAACCCTGCTGTCTCAGCGTATTGGCTTACTCTTGGGCAGAGGGCAATGAACCTGGTTGGGCAGCAACACCCTCACATGTTTCTCATATTTTCTTATCAGAGTCAGATTCAAAGACACATCAGGGCCCTTTGTGGCCTTTCTTGGAAATTCTCTAATTGAGGACAAGGAAATTTAAGACCTAGAAGTAGTGAAAAAGTGAAAAATGCTGTCTGAAAGAGTATTCAAAAGTTGCTCATAAAGAAGAAAAAATGTGCACACTCAGGTACATGGAGGCAAGAAATCTGCAATTACAGGTCATTAAAATAAGAGAACATCTATATGATAAAACAAACAGTAATCTCAAAATTCTCTAAATTTTAGTCACAAAGAAGTGTAATTTTTTTAGAGTCAAAATATTGAAGAACTTGTAACTACATAACTAGTATTATAGAAACTATCTAGATTGGTTTTCATTTTATGTTATTGTTTCTGCTTTAGGGGGCTATTCCTCATATTAAAAACAAGCAAAAAGACAAAAGCAACAACCACCTACCTGACCTGATTAAAAGGAACAGCCCAGATGTGTTAATTGGAAATTAGACTCATCAGAGAATTGTAATGATTTATAATGTCTTTTATTTTTATGCCATCCTCACACTGCTAGAATTTAGCATTAATTACTAGCTAACAAATATGTATTCGCATCTTCTATTCACTATTTGGAATATTTTTTTTCCTGGCATAGTACAATCTGGTAGCTAAATATAATAGACATTCATTTACTGGGTTGAGAGTAAATAATATTGAACATCTGAGTAACAGATGGATAATTTTTTTAAATGCTGAAAGACGATTTTCTCGTGACAGTTCTAGGCAAGATAAAGAAGCAATGTAAGATCTGAATTTAATTTTTCATAATAGATACAGTATAGGAACACTTAACATTGCATAATATAGGATATTATTCAGATTAAAACTGCACTTTCATATATATATTTGCAAAATAAACTTATGTAGATTTCAAATATGACATCTTTATTTTGAATATATGTAGTTTTCTATATATCTTCATTAATCGTTCCTTTTCTTAGAGAATCAAGGAAAAATTTCAGATGGTCACCTGATTAGCATAACACAATACTCATTCTGATAAATACATTATGTGATTAAAAGCCAAAGAATATTTTTCCCAAATATTTAACCCCATTATTTGATTCTCCATTGTCATTTGACTTTTCAGCACCATTCAGAACATTTTCTGGGCTTTTTTCCTGCATAGTTAATGAAACACAGGTACCTCCCCTTTGTTAATTTAGGTTTAATACATCTCCTATTGGCAATAATTTATTTCACAGTGCATAATAAAGAATGCCACACTGCTTCAAGAATTTGTGCTAAGATAGTTGACAGTAAACACTCCTGTATTTATGATGACAAAGCTTTAGAATTTTCTAACCATAAAATCAGACAACCTCCCACATTTCCTCCTTAATGTTTGACTGTGAATGGAATTCTAGCCTAAAGCAAGAGTTTAAAATGTATCTAAAAATTGCAACCAAATTACTGTAATCAGGCAGAAATTTTACTGTAGTTCACTCATAATTGATCAAATTCTCATAAAATCTTTTCCTTATCACACTATGTCTCAGTCTGGATTCCTTGACAACAGACTCTGCTACAGGAATCTGTATGCAAAAGGTTTATTAGGTAGTGTTCTCAGAAGACAGTGAGGAAGCCAGGACTGGGACCAGGGAAGAGCTACCTCACAATGTGGCTGCAACTGAAGCCACAGCCAATCAATCCTCAAAGAGTGTTTATGCATCAGATATAGCTTTCTAATAAAAGTAAGGCTCATTAGGAACAGAGACATGCTCAGCTTACCTCAGAAATTCTCCCGCCACTTCAAATCTGTTCTCCTCTTCCTCCAGGGCTGCCCAGCTAGAGATAAGTTTCCCAGCCCCGCCCCCCCCTTATGAGTATATGTGGTCATGGGACAAAGTTCTCACAAGTAAGATGCGAACAAAATTGATAGGGAAACTTCCTTTAAAAAATATGCTTGTTCTGGACTTGTTTTTCTTTTTCTTTCTCCTGATTGGAATGGCAATGACTAGAAAGACCCTGGAAGTCTCATGTTAAGTCGGCAAGGATGCCACCACTCTGTGGAGTAAAGCCTACCTGTCTGTCCTGGATTCTACATTTGCTAGATAGATATGTCTATCTTTTGTAAGCAATTCTATTTTTCAGTCTATTTGTTAGGGGAGCTTAGCTTTTAACCTAATTAAAGCAAAGAGATCATTTTAAGAAAACACAGAAAATAAGTGATGTAGAAACATCCATGTTACATGGAAGATCAAGAATGGAGAGGTCCTTCACAATACAAACAGCTCTAGAGACTGCATTATCTTGCTTTTCCTCAATATACAATTTCTAATACTTTTGTGGTTTTGCAGTCATAGCGATTAAAGGAATCCTCCCCTGTCTTGCTAGGACTGAGTAACTTCTCTCTGCAGTCCCATCTGTAATAGTTCATGACTTCTGCTTAGGCACCCCTTCTCCTATCCTATGATTTTTGCTGATTGCCTACTCTTGGTGTACTTTTCAGCTTAGAGAACCACAAATAAACTACTGACCCTCTCTGTATGCATCATATTTCAACTTTTTAAGAGAAAATCCAATTGTTTTTTGTTGTAATTGTTATCCCTGTTGGGCAGCACACTCATTCCAGACCATCTTATGGTCTTCCAGCCAACCTAGTGCGGTGCCGCCCTCGGGGCAAGTACGGTAGGAGGTTTTGCCAGTTTCAGCTGGCCTGCTTCTGGAGCTCCTTCCCATTTGTTTAGACTTTCCACTGTGTGGGTGCTTTTGGTACCGGAAATTTCCTCTTTGTTCCTTGGCTTAAAGAATGGGCACATGACCAAGGCTCTGAAAACCAGGTGCTCCCACCTGGTATTCCAGTCAGGAGAAAGTGACATAAATTCCCAGGGCCAGTTAAAGATCATTCACAATGGTGGCATGTGGCTCATGTGGTATCGTCAGTGGACTGTCCCTGAGATGTTTCCTAGGCGGTATCCCCTGCTGTCCCTGTACGTCTTTTTTTCTGGGAATGATTTTCCAAATTTCCCATAAATTCTATCAGCTTTCCCGTATCTACTGCCCCCAAAATATTTTTTTTTTCTGGTAAGTGAGTAGTGTATCTGGCTTGCACTCAAGATTCCGATTGTGATGGGTATTGGCACCCACCCTTTGTCCTGTCAGCTGTGGCTAGTTCATTGAGTCACTGGTCAGCTCTCCTCAGAAGTGGTTGGATGAATGCAACAGGCAAGCAGAGGATATTAGGGTACATCTAATCAAAACTATAAAAAGATAGAAGAAGAGAGAAAAAAAGTCATTTTGCATGCACTAGTTTACACTCTATAAACAAAAAAACAAAGAAGCAATGACTGTGAAGGATAATGAATTAATTCAATTACCAAAGGCTTTCTCTTAGTGGAGCCTAAGATCTAAGACACAAAAGAGAAACCTACTTCTCTGCTTGCAGTCAGCAACTCTTCCCTCTGTTCTCTGGTGACTACCCGAAGGCAGGCACAGCTAAAGCTAAACTCTAGCCATTACTTCAACCCTAAAACAGTGCTCAGAAATCCATTGTTTGAAAAAGCCTCATTAATATGCTTTAGTAGTATTCTTTGCAGTTTTTATAACCTACAGCATATCAAGTCTTGTTATATACTGTCTCAATTAGAAGCACTAAATCTGTTCTCTGGAAAATAAACATAGGTAATAAAATATTCTGCTTTTTAAAATAAGCATGATGGCAATTAAAAATACCCACGTCTTCCTGAGAATCATTGCTATAAAACTGTGGTGCTCTAATGTAGGCAAGTGATGGATATAGCTCTTTTTAAAAGCTTTAGATGAATGACATGAAGTCTGAGAAGAATTTTAATGACTGCCCTTTTGAGTCTTGATATTATATAAGGTAGTCGACCTAAAATAACACTGATCAATCAAGAATTTTCCTTTACTTTCCCCTTTACAAATTATTTTATTTTTCTCTTTTAAGGCTCAGAATAGTATTTTACTAAGCAATATACATATGTATGTATCTCCATATTAATAATAATGTAAGTGCTATGATTTCCATTTTTCAGAATCAATCCAAAACACATAGATTTGCTTATGCTTATAAAACTGGATATAAAAATGCTGACAATTATGCAATAAAAGTACAATTGTAAGAATTTGAAAGATGGAAATGGGAGTGAGATAAGAGATGGAGGTAAAGGCATTATATAATAATAAACCATATTTACCAAATGGAAGTCAAAGGACACTGAAGAAAGTTGACAGAACAAGAAGTAGAGGTATAAGTTTACCAAAGTTATAAAAGTTACCAAAGAAAGAACAAAATAATAGTGGATGGAGGGAGAGTAGAATATTGCAAGTAAACGAAATCCTCATGTGTTATTGACAGATAAGTAATAAACAACATCTGGAGTAGATAAATCTAAATTTGCTTTTGCTTTTCATCTCAGCATGGCTTGGTAATGGATATCAGTATGTAGATATCCTGCTGATTGTCTATACGCTTCCATAAGTCATAGAGTCAATAATA
Organism: Cheirogaleus medius; assembly: GCA_008086735.1. Classification (NCBI taxonomy): domain Eukaryota; kingdom Metazoa; phylum Chordata; class Mammalia; order Primates; family Cheirogaleidae; genus Cheirogaleus; species Cheirogaleus medius. The sequence goes on from VBSM01001124.1 coordinate 18,611,521, forward strand.
CATGGTCCTGCTTTGCTGCACAACACCTATGTGCAAACAACTGAAACTGGCATTTTCCTATTTACAGTACTTTCTTTTGCACTTATTTTTCAATTCCTCTTTGATTTTTTTTTCTTTTTATGCTGTTTTACTGCCTGTTGTGCCTCATTGGTAAGAAATAGATTATACTTCCTCTGGGGTCCAGGACAGCTGAGAGTGGGCTCTCAGGAGCTACTGAGGTCCTGGTGGGCTTTGCTTTGGTTTTTCTGTTGTGTTTCAGTCTGTTTGTCCGTCTTGTTGTCATTTCCTGACCATTCCTATGATGGTGCCTTCAAGGACAATTGAAGTGCCCGTAATCCTATTGTAGCCATCTTCATTTTCAAAAGCATAGTGCAGTTCTATCTTTTCTTTTTGTCCTGGGCTCTCTTCTCTGTGAATACTATGATTTGTGCTTATTCTCCCATTGGCATTTCTAAAAGCTGTCACTGCTGCACCATGGGCTTTCTCTTTTTATTTCCCTTTTTTCTTTTCTCTTCTCTTTCTTGACTCTTGTCTTTCTTTTCTCAGTTTTGTTGAAAGAAAGCTGATGAGATATATGTATGTGTGTATACATGCACATATATACACACACATTACATATTGCCCATATTCCCTCATACACAGCAAACACCATATACATCTGTAAGTATCATCCCCAATCTTGTCATTTTCAGCTTTGAGCAGTATTGCTACAATAGATAGTCGGGGTGGGTTGCCTTATAGCCAGAGACACTGGACTGAAGTCCTAAAAACTGTTACCAATTCTTGAACTTCATAGAATGTTTGAGAATGCTAGGATGCTGGTTCAAAAAAGTAGGAGAGTAGATCCTTTAAGTAAGGGTCACCTTTTCACCTCTAAAGAAAAAATTGAGTATGTTTACCATGTAATGCACATATTCTTAAGTAATCTACCAATAGGCCCTTTTTCTGTTTGTTAAAGATTTTTATATTTCAACAAAGAGGCAGTATAAAAGTATACTTAAGAAAGATAGGATTATAAATCTATGATAAAGTGAGATCAGGACAGAAATATGTAAGCTGATACATCTGGCAAAGAAAAGTTGTGAATATAGATATTTCATGAAAGAGAGAAACTTGGCAAAATATTTTAAAATGGGCTTTAAATATAATCATTTGTCAAAATGTGTTGAGTAGTTCTGATGTCAACTGTCCAGGAACAAGGTTGAAACCATGATACTATGTATAGCTCTGGAAACCACATTGCAAAATATAGTTTTTTCTGATAATATGTATCAGTTGAAATTTTACAGTAATGTCATAAAGATGAGTTAATGGTCAGAATGATTCCAGTGATGATTTTTAAGTTGTGCTCTCCTGGAAAGCAGAATTTGTTTAACTCACTTTGGGATGCTTCACATTTTGAGTGTGATTTTAGATAGTTCACTGATGCTTTTTAAATAAAGACCATCTCTAATATTAGAAATGCTGCCTTTATTATGATGGCAAGACGATCCATCAGAAAGTTTACTTCAGTGAGGATAAAACTCATAATCATTTCTCACTGTGGGTTTAAGGGTCTTCGAAGCCAGACAATGTTGCTCGAATGAATTTGAAGAAAAGTAACAAGTATGGGCAGGGAAATAACTGGAGATCTTTTGAGGGAAAAAAAAGAGCAAATATGACAATTGTTTACTTGAAAGTAAATACTGAATGCTTAATCAGCATGAGAGGAGAACAAAACTTACAGAAAATCTGACACGTGAGAGGAGAGTCCTTGGCCCCCGACGTTGGGAGACACAACACTGCAAGGCACCATCACACGATCACGTTTGCAAACCTCATTTATGCACGAAAGATAACTTCTTTAGCTTCTCCTGCAGGAATTTTGATGGCTGGTTAGTTTTCAAAGTGACTTCGTTTTAGGTCTCGAATCATTCCCTTAATAGCCCCTGCTCAGTGACGTCTCACGGCCTCCAGAAAAAAAGAAAATCCGTAGATGCTCTTCCTTATTTTACCTATTGTCTACATTCTCCACCTCTTTCACGGAATAGTTTACCACTTCCTTCTTTCCTGATGCTCCTCCTACCAAGCTCCATCACAAAATGAGTTTTGAATGCCATCAAAATGTGAGAACTGTGAATTGTACGAGATTAACATGTTCGCCTATATTTTGTCTTGGATTAGTCTATCATTTCTCACATACCTGTATCTTGCTTCCCCAGCTAGACAATAAGTCTCTTAAATGGAATGGAAGCACACTACATTTTATATATTCTTGAACTACCACTATTAGAAAAAATCCTGGGCATTCCATAGGCACTATTGTAGATAATTATAAATAAATTAACATGATTTCATAAATTTATTTGGTCCATTCATATATCTGCTATGTGTCTTTCAACATATCCAGCACCTAGAGCTGGGCCCAACAACTAGAACAGTTTCTGACACTTATGTGTTCAACACATACTTGTTGAAAGAATAAACAATATCAATTTTCAAATATTTTTATTATTTTAAGAAGAATACATTTTTAACATGGAGAATCTTCTGCTTTCCCTTTGCCTGGTCACCTTACCCTTTCCAGACAGATTATAAGAATCTTTCTAAAAAAATATGTTCTACTTTTTACCTCTCAGAGCCAGTTTTTTGTTCGTTTTGTTTTGTTTTGTTCTCAACTTTTAACTGAGATTTAATTTTGTGGTGGGATTTGGACATGATTCTTGTGTCTCTTATCCTAAGTACTTTAGCACTCTGGACTAAAGCACATAGGATAATAGGTATGGTTTTATGTTATATATTCTTTACATTCTTTATATATTCCTTTTTTTTTCTATGAAAAGTCTCTAAAACCACTTTGTAGGATGCAGGTTACCAGCCTGTACTATGAAACACAGAGCATTTTATCTTTACACATAAAAATTTTCAGAACCCCTCATGAAAGCCTAGAAAAGATGCAATACCAAATCAGAGAGTTAATGCAGCCTTGAAATAGTTTCCCTACACCAGATTCTAAAATTTTAAATAGCTTTGATTTCTCAAACTTTTCCTCTGACATGAAGTCATTATCAATGAGGAGAAATAAATTTCATACTAAAAACACTCATAAGTTCATTGACCTTTACCTTTTATTGTAACATCTAAGTGTCCCGTATAATTTATAAAGTTGTGGTTTGATGGGGTTACTCCTTTGCATCTTGCTGGTAATTAGACTCTGGGATATCCACTTACCTCTTGGGATCTTAAGTAAATATTTGGGTTGCATACCAGAGACTGTTTACAGGGTGTTTAGCCTGGTACCTATTGTGAGGACATAAACCCACTTTGCAGCAATTATGAAATTTTAGTGATTAATTTCTGCTGTTGAGTTGGAAAGATTTGTTCAAATAAAATGTAAATTGTCCAGAACTAATAGACTTCAGACAGCATGGTTTATGTGGCAATCCAATAGTCCAAAGAGGAAAGTAATGAAATATACTAGACATTGTAGCATTCACTAAGCCCTGGATTCACACTTCCAGCCAGTGCAGGCAGAATGTAACTGACGATTTTACGGAGATAGAAAAACAGTTCATCCGAACAGCACCGGAGGCCCCAAAACATAAGCTGTTTGCCTAAGGTCACACAGTAGATTGGCCAAGCCAGTGAAGACTACGCTTCTCATCTCTGCGGCAGCATTCTTTCACCTCCACACCATGCTGCCTTCTACCGAGGAAAGGAAAATGTGCTCATTTCCATGCTAATGAAAGCTCACAATTCCAATCAGCACTCAGCACCGTCATCACCTCCACCCCGAGCAACAGCATGTGATTGGCTCTTGTTCCCTGCTGTTTAACCAGGTATGTTCTCATAGAGTCCACTGCAAGCCCAGCCTCTCAGTCCTGCTTGGCCATTAGCAGGTTGCCCACACCAAGGGCCAATGTTGATTATGTTCCGGAAGTCACTGCTAAAACGTTCCCAAATGGGATGACTCAGAAGTGGGAGAACTCTGACGTGAGGATTTGCCTTCTGTTCTCGGAAGAGACAGTGTTACCGTCAATACTTTTAATATTTAATATATGCCAGATCGCATGCTAGTAAAACCCAAATATCGTAGGGCCTCGCCAGAGGAGCTCACACGGTGCCCACTGGAACCACGTCAAGACGCCAGCCCCGCTGCCTGCTTCTCCAGCCCTTTGCTCTGCAAAAGCGTCTCCGGGGGACCCAGGCTGCACCCGCATCCTCCGCACTCTCCACATCCTCTGCAGTCAGCCATGGAAGACACATTAAACATGGTCCCAATCATCAAATTGAGTATCATTTTTTAAATTTAAATATAAATTAATTTAAATTAAAATAAATATAATTTTAAAAATCAGTTCCTGGGTCACACAGGCCATTGTATTGGACAGCACAGCTCTAACATTTTATTGTTCTTTTGTTATTGTTTTCTACTAGTTTGCGTCCTCGCCTTCATTTAAGCAGAGATCTCATCTGTCTGTTCACTATTCTGTTTCCAGCACCAAGAATTGTGGTTAGCACAGCATTTAATAAATCTTTTTTTTTTTTGAGACAGAGTCTCACTCTGTTGCCTGGGCTAGAGTGCCGTGGCATCAACCTAGCTCACAAGAACCTCAAATTCCTGGCCTCAAGCAATCCTCCTGCCTCAGCCTCCCAAAAGTAGCTGGGATTACAGGCATGTGCCACCACGCCCAGCTAATTTTTTCTATATATTTTTATTTCTCTATATATTTTATTTTATTTAGTTCTATTTTTAGTAGAAATGGGGTCTCACTGTTGCTCAGGCTGGTCTCGAACTCCTGACCTTGAGCGATCCTCCCGCCTCGGCCTCCCAGAGTGCTAGGATTACAGGTGTGAGCCACTGCTTCAGGAGCATTTAATAAATCTTTATCACATGACCACATGACCACATGAACCTGCAGGCCAGAGATTCCTATTTCTCAGACAGCTGAACGCTATGGCTAAAAGGACAGACTTCAGAGCCAAACTGCCTGGCTTTGAATCCAGCCTTGCTACCTACTAGCTGTGGGACCTTGTGCAATTTACTAGCCTGGAGAGGTGCCTCAGTCTCCTCGTCTGTTGATGAAGGGAATAACAGCACCTAGGTCATGGTGGTTTAAGGTTTAAATGGGTTGGCATTTCTAAAGTGTTTAGCACAGAGCCTGGCCTTGGAAGTCCAGTGTATCATCTTTAGGCTCTCTGCATTTTTCTTGTAGTCCTAAGCGCTCAGGCCCAGCTGCCCTCATCATTCTCCCCTGCTTTCCATGGTGGTGCTCGAGGCCCTGCCCTGTCACTCACCTGGGCTGCTGCCAAGATTTGATGCCCACTTGTGATCCTGGTCCCTGTGACCAGCCATCCTCCACTGCAAAATGGAAAGCAACATAAGGATTCCCTCCTCTCTGTGTGAGGCTATTTTGGAGGTCCCTAGCACATTATTGCTTGCTCCAAGCTGTTCTTTAAGATTCATATGCGTACATGTGTGTATATGCCAACAGAGCAGCTGGGCCAACACAGGTTTATAGGACAGCCACAGGCTGTACCTGGAGCCATTTCTCTCAGCTATTGCTCACGGCCTTCGCCAAGACAACTCATCAGGCCATACTCCCTCCCTCGACATAGGGTCTTGGGGTCTTGGGGTCTTGGCAGTTGTGGCAAGATTAAGAAGTTACTAAGAAGTTATTGCCTGTATATTCATCATCGTGAAGAATTCAGCACACTGCCTGACACATGGTGGGCACCCAGTAAATTTTTGTGGATTGAGGAATGGATGAATAAATGATGTTCTTTAGGCTCTGTGTAAATCAACTGGATGAGAGAAGGGGAGTGTCAATGTCTGTCTGTCTTAAACTCAGTCTTACCCTGATACATGCCACATCAGGAGCATTGCAAATATAAGCACTATAAAGCATTGCACTCCATTAGATTCTGGTAGGTAGAGGTGACAGACATATGTCGATTACTGTAATGCACAAAGTCCCAGAGAGAGAAAAAACACATGGCTCAGGAAAGCACATATGGTGAAACAGGAAGGTCACAGAGATGGGGATTATGTAGGCATGGGTTCAAGTCCTACATCCATGACTTGGTAACTCAGACCAAGGGCAAGTTATTCTCTACCTCTCTTCATCGGTAAAGATGAAGTTTGCAGTTGGGGTTAGTTTCCTTCTCTTTCCCAACTCTGGTCATTCTTAGCTCTCCTGAGTTAAGAATGAGCGGGCTGGTCCTCAAGGATAAAGCACAGAACTACTCCCTCCCTATACTCTCAAAAACAGCTCAGAAATGGATATTTTTATAGGAACTGTCTTTAAATACCTCACCATAAAGGAATGATATTTTAGTGAGGTTTCTAGAGTGATTTCTTTGTTTTTAAGCCAGAATAGTTCTGAAAAAGCGACCATCTATCTGGTTTGAAAGGGATTTATGCTGCGACTATATATTTGTATTACACAACAAAAATTTCTCCTCATGATCATAAGAATATGAACATTTAAAATAAACAGTGTCTTCATGGTTTTTATTTATTTTTTTTTTTTGTACTA
>VBSM01001124.1:18618138-18657641 GCA_008086735.1 Cheirogaleus medius
TATCTGGGTTCTCTGTTCTGTTCCACTGGCCAATGTCCCTGTTCTTGTGCCAGTTCCAGGCTGTTTTAATTACTATAGCCTTGTAAGATAGTTTGAAGTCTGGTAAATTGATACCTCCCATTTTGTTTTTATTGCCTTTTGCTATCTGGGTTCTTCTCTGGTTCCATACGAAACGTAAAATTATTTTTTCTATGTCTGTGAAAAATGATGGTGGTATTTTCATAGAAATTGCATTGTGTCTGCAGATCACTTTGGGTAGTATAGACATTTTAACTATGTTGATTCTGCTGACTCATGAGCATGGTATGGTCTTCTACCTGTTTACATTCTCTGCTATTTCCTTCTTCAGTGTTTCATAGTTCTCCCTGTAGAGGTCTTTTACCTCTGTAGTTAAATATATTCCTAGGTACTTTATATTCTTGGTTGCTATTTTGAAGGCAATTGAGTCTTTGATATGGTTCTCACTTTGACTGTTGTTGGTGTATATGAATGCCTCTGATTTATGTGTATTGATTTTGTATCATGAGACTTTACTGAATTCATTTATCAGTTCAAGGAGTCTCTTGGTTGAATCCTGGGGGTTTTCTAGGTATAATATCATATCACCAGCAAAGAGTGAGAGTTTGATCTCTTCTGTTCCCTTTGGTGTTCTTATAAAAAGAAGAGACACACAGAATAACAGAGGATTGAAGTAGCAACTCCACAAGCCAAGCAATGACAAGGATTGCTGACAAACCACCAGAAGCTATGAAGAGGCAAGGAAGGATTCCCCGACTGGTTTCAGAGGATTCCCAGACTGCCTTATATGATTTCATATAATCCCATACCTTTAAATATCATCTGTGAGCTCATAGCTCTAAAATTTGTACCTCTCCCCTCAGCTACAGATTTGTCTTTTCAGCTGCCTGCTTCACATTTCCACTTGGGCAACTAGTAGGCATCTCAAATATGGCACACTCAAATCTGAACTGTAGTAACCCCTAAACTGTTGCTCCCCTAGCATTTCCCAGCTTGGAAATGGCATCCTATCACCCAGTTGCACAGGCTAAAGCCCTGAAATTGTCCTTGATTCCTTTCTTTCTCTCACATTTCATATCCAATCTGACAAGAAAAGTACTGTTGGCACTACCATCAAAATGTAAATTAAGTCTGCCACGTCTCATCCCCTCCGCTGCTAACACCATAAACCAAACCGCCACCATCTTCTGCCTGGATTGTTGCAATAGCTCAATGGCTCCCCTACTTCTCTTGCAGTGTCTTTTCTGTAAGGAAGTATTCCTTTTAGAACATACATCACATCTCTCTGTTGCTTCTCAGCAGCTTCCTAGCACACCCAAATTCCTTTCCATGGCCTGCAAGGCCCAAAATGATTAACCACTGCTCACCTATTTGATAAAGTCACCTACCATTTTCCTCTCTACTTAATCTCATCAACACTTAAAAATACCAAATTCATTCTTGCCTTAAGACTTTTGAATATGCCAATCCCTGAGTCTGGAAAGTTCTTCATTCAGGTATTCCCCTACATGGTTACTTCATTTAATTTAGGTCTCTTGTCTTAAGGCACATATGCAAAAAAAACCTTCCCTGGTCACTTGGTCTGAAAGCTTCCTTCCACTCCCTTGCCCCTCTCTATGCCTAATGCTGCTTTATTTCTCTTTCTGGAACTTGTCACCCACTGGTATTATACATTTGCTGACTCATTTGCCTGCTATCAGCCTGTTCTCTAGACCATAAGCTCCATGAGAACAGGGACTTGACTCGACACTGACTCATCCCTAATAACTAAAGCAGTGCTGGGGACACAGTACACTCTCAATACCTGTATGTTGGTAAATGAATGTCTGAGTGACTTTTTCTGTGTTTGATATTTATTAAGACTCATGGCATGTCCTATGAGCAAGAAGAAAAATGACACATCTCACTACTTGTGATTAAAATAATTAATGGAGCGTTATGAAATTGTACACTAAACAGAGGGGAACTCTTTTCCTGTGTATAGTTATTAGAGAGATGGATTTTAAAAGCAGACTTCTGTTATTTATATTAGAATAGAGGAAGGTATAAATGTATAGTTTTGCTCAATGCCAAATCACCAAGAGCCATATGTGGTAAAGTTGTTAATAGGGCCATATGCTGGAAAGTTGTCAGAATAAAATATTACTAGCCCAACTAAAAATATAAGAAAAGCAAATAAAAGATAAAAGAAAATAGACATTCTGTGCATTACCATAGATTAACTGAGATACCATGTGTAGCACAAGGCTTCAATGAGCAATTTGTTTATAGTAATGAGAGCACTGATGTTATAATCATTTCATAGAGGATTTTTAGGAAAGATTGTATAAACATCATCTATGTGCACTTGAGGTTTTTATTTCATCTGTTGTAGGAAAAGTATGAATAAATAATCCTAAAACACTGGAGCCATAATACATTGGAAAATATTAAAGAAACATTATAAAACTTGTAACCATAAGTTTAATACCTAAGAGGGCCAAGTAGTTCAGGCATATTTATACCTGTAGGACCTGGCACAATAGCTACTTCCAGTTTAAATTGAAATTTGCATTCTTAATTAATATCTCCTGGTGTGGTAGGAGACAACCAACTCATCTGCCTTGCAGGGATTTTGCAGATATCAACTTTTTTTTTATTCTAGATTCCATATTTAGTATTGGATAAGAATTGGAGTCAGTGAAAGTTTTTACTTTTATGAAGTGCATAATATTCAACATTCAAATTATCAGTGGCTTCTCTTATACTTACGAGACACACATTTACACTTGTTGGCAGTGGGATTTCCAAGTCACCACTACCCTGTCATTAGGCCTATGTGACTACATTACACTGTTGGAAGACATCCACAGGAACTACCTGTTTTCAAGCCAAATTCACTGTATTGTAATTGAAACTGGTCCATCAGTTGATGTTTGGTCCTCAGTGAGATTTGAGAAACAGCATCATTTTATAGAGAGAGCTTTGACTGTAGAACCAGACTAAATTATCTGCTCAGTCACAGCTAAAACTCAGTTATGTCATTTGGAAAACAGAGATAATAATCCTAACTTGAAGATATATTGAACATATATGAAAGCCCATATATAAAGTCTCCAGCATGATACATACTCAATAAAGGAAAGTTGTTACTTATTTTTTACATTATTTTTCAATTTCACAAGTGGAGACAAGTGCATTGCTTTTCTATCTGTAACGGTTCTGAGCTTATTACTTGGGGAATTGGAGCAAATGAGAAACCTACGGATATATTCTTGGGGAAGTTGAACTATCATTTCAAAGAATCCATCACCATTTTATTGATGATAATGATACAAAATGTAATAGCTTGCCTCGCTAAATCTCAAACCACTTCATATGGTTACTTTGTCATCTTCTTTTCTTTTTTCTTCTTCATTGCAGTATAATTGACAAATTAAAAATTGTATATATTTAAGGTATGAAACATAATATCTTGCTGTATTTATACATTGTGTGAAATAATTACCACAGTCAAGATATTTAAGATCTACTGTCTCAGCAAATTTCTACTGTACATTACTAATAACTATAGTCACCACGCTGTACATTAGATCTCCAGAACTTATCTTATAATGAGAAGTTTGTACCTTTTGATCAGTATCTACCCACTTTGGCATTTTCTAAAGCAGATTTCTCAGTTATATTTTTCCAGGACACTGAGGAGGGAAGATGCCTACCACACCCTCATGGATATACCCAGATAATGCTTAATTCCACAAGAATATCTATGTAATTCTGACTCCTTCTGTCCTTTCCAAGAAAGCAAATCACAATGCCATTGGGACAGTGGGTGATATTTTTTAAAAATCTACACCCTCCATGAACCTTAATACCACATTATTCAAAATAAATCACCTTTGTCATATCACTACTGCTCATGACCCATTAGACTGTGGCCTCACTCCCACAGAGAACTGCTGCTATAGACCACCTGAGAACCTAGTAGTGCAAGAACCGTAACCTTGGACATGAAAGAATGGACAGTAATGTACAAAATATATCAAGATGAAAGAGACAGACTAAAATGTTTAGGCCTCAACCTTCTGATTTGGGGATTATATGAAGATGTGTTTCCTAATGCAAATTAATGGCCCTATGAACTGGCATCCAAAGAAAATAATCTATGCCAAGGGAAAAAAAAATCATCATGTACTCTTAAATTCATCACAGCCGTCATCCTGCTGAGCAGCCATAATCACCACACACGTGTGCGTGCACACACACCACCACCACCCCCACACATGCACATGCACATAATGTTGAGAAGCTGCTGGACTCAGATAACTGGACTAGGCTATTTTTCCCCCATTTCCTTCAGACACTATACAGTTCATCTGTTGACTGGAACAGAGCAAGAAATGATTCGCACCTTCATTATGCAAAAGAGAAAAAATTAATAGTATTCATGTGATTATCAAAGATGTACACTTTGTTGTTAGAAAAAGATAAGAATTTAAAACAATTTTCTTGTCTCTATAGTCATTTTCTACATTAAATCATCCTGTGAAACTGAAAGTCGGAGATTTGAATACATTACAAGCCTAGCCTTAAGCTTTCTGCTTGTTGGTATTTATCTTTGCTTGCTTTCCATTTTAACCTAGTCAAAACCCTAAGGGATCAGTCCTCATCTCATAAGAATGACTGTTTAGCATATCATTTATCACCACCGTCTGCATGCATAAACTCCCTATTTTATTTAAAGATACCTGGTGCAATATTACTATGGATCCAAACTGGAAGTCAGACTCTCAAATAAGATATGTTTTCCTTAATGCTTGTGCAAAATTCCCATTATGCTAATGGTACTTCAGAGTGCACGTTAGGGAAGAATATCGCCCTAAGTGTTCATTTATGAAAGCTTCTTTTCTGAAAAGGAAAGGCTTTTTAAATGATATTCATTATCAGTACATGAGAAGTATTAGACATCATCACGATTGGTAATTGTACCATCATTTTCATAAAATAGTTAAATCACATTTGCTTCTGGAAATCTGGATTAAATAAAACTCTCATTATTCTGCTGGTGCTACCCTATTGGCTACACATTGTTTCTATGTTTATTCCTTAGGCATCTTAAAGAATTTCTGTTATATTTCAACATTTGAGACATTTGGGATCCATAGCATTTTTTTAAGTGTTTTAACTGCATGTCTTGCCCTTTTGCTTGTCTTAATTTAAATTTCTTTTTAAGCTGAGAAATGTATTTATTTGATGAAATGAGCCATAAGCATATTTTAATAATTTTCAATTACTCCATAAGGGTAACATCTGGCTGTTTACATCAAAAGGCAGAATGTGGTATTCATAAGAGTTTATAAATAATATATATATATATATCTTAGATCAGATGAATTTTCTGTCTATGAAGTTTTCACTCTGCCACCTACAGTGAATATATAAACTTAAAAGATTAGTTTAATATTCTCTAACTATGAATAAGTAAATTCCTATTACTTAATACCACAATATAGTTTTCCAAATTAGTTAACACTTTGCATTGCAGTTTTGTGGAATTCCATCTTATACTAATGAATAGATTTGTACTGAATGGAGTTGTCTCATGACCCAAACTATTCCCCAGGGGTGAAGTAAATATTTAGCACACTGAAACAGTCACTAAATGATTGTTTAGTGGTCTAAAACAATTCCTTCATTTTCTAAATATAACTACCTTATTTCTGGGAGTGTTTTACCCCCTGGAGAAAAGCAGTGTAATAAGTGGTTAAAGTTACTTGGATCAGTGTTCTTCTTTATACACTTTCCTTTTACTCTATTTGTGTGAAGATCTATTATGGACACTCCCTTGTGCAGGTACACTGATTAAAACCAGATAGGAAATTGGTATATTGGTATCTTTTCAGTAAGCACAACAGTCAAAAATCTGACTTAAATATTTCTAACTGAAACTACTGAATTCCTCCTCCAATTACCAACTCCACTGAACACATGAAACCCCTACCATGACTCTGCCCATGCCTGCTCCCTGTCGTTATTCTCTGCTCTCCCTCTAAGGGGGCCTTTTTTCACTTCAGTTTGGCTGCTGTCATTCACATGGAAAGGAGAACCATCCATTAAACCAATTTATATAAATGTGAGCACAGAGTTTCCCTTTCTTTCACCAACTCCCCCTCTTTTTCTCCCTCCCCCATAGAGAATGTGATCAACAAATATTTGTTGATGTACAAATACCCTGTGAAGGTTTTCCTTGTTAATGAAAATGAACACTTCACTAGACTAATGGGACACCCCCTCAAACAATTTATTAACACTTGTCAAATGTCCCTTTTAGGGTCTCCTCTGACATTGTGAAACTGGCTCAGTTTCCCTGTCTGTAAAATGGGGATATTAATAGTATCAGCCTCACAAGTTGTTGTAAGCATTAAGTCAGTCACTATATTTAAAGCACTTGGACCAATACATGGCACACATTAAGCACTTTATAAGTGATAGCAGTTATTACGATTATTATGGTCAATGGTCCTTTGCGGGGTAATGTATTCAATGCATATCTCATCTTACCAGAGATATTAACCCTGGAAAAGAGTGGATTCTGCTCTAAAGCTGAAGTACTTGCCCTTCTGGAAAGCACCTACCTTACGGAGGTAAGGTCTTTAACAGATATAAGCACAGGTGCCCAAGAAAAATCATACTCTCCCAAGTAGGAGATGGGAAGAGCATGGCCCACGAGACCAAAAGTAGGAATGGAAGAGGCACAATTTAGCAACATGCTGCCACTTGTGTTCCAACCTCTCTGCACCTATTTCTCAATCAGGTTTGTTTTGGTTTCCTGTTTGCTTGATTTACAAAGTTGTGGGTTTTTTAAATTGTGGTAGAAAACATGTAATATAAAATTTGCCATCTTGACCATTTTAAAACATACAGTTTGGTAGTTTTAACTATATTCCCATTGTTGTACAACAGACCTCCAGAAATTTTTCATTTTGCAAACTGAAACTCTCTACCCATTAAACAATCATCCATTTCACGTCTCCCCCCAGCCGTTGGTAACCACTATTCTACTTCCTATTTTTATGAATTTGAGTACCTCATATATGTGGAGTGATACAGTATTTGTCTTTATGACTAGCTTAATTCACTGAATGTAATGTCCTCAAAGTTTATGCATACTGTAGGATGTGACAGGATAAGAGATTGTTCTGTAATTTTATTCTTATAATGTCTTTGTCTGGTCTTGGTATCAAGGTAATGATGGTCTCATAGAATGAGTTTGGAAGTGTTCACTCCTCTTAAATTTTTGGAAGTCTTTAAGGAGGATTGGTACTGATTCTTCTGTAAATGCTTCATTGGAATTCTCAAATGAAGACATCTGGTTCTGGGCTTTTCTTTGTTAGTATGTTTCATTTCTGTGGCATCAGTTGTGATATACTCTTTCATTCCTGGTTTTATATATTTGAGGCTTCTCTATTTTTTTTCACAGTTAATCTAGCTAAGGATTTATCAATTTTTATTGATCATATTAAGAATTAACTTATAGTTTTATTGATTCTTCCTATTATTTTTCTATTCTTTATTTCATTTATCTCTGTTCTAATCTTCGTTATTTCCCTTCTTCTACTAACTTTGAGTTTAGTGTGTTCTTTTTCTAGTTCCTTGAAGTGTAAAGTTGGGTTTTTGATTTGAGATATTTTTCATTTTGTAGCATAAGCATTTGCAGCTATAAATTTTCATCATCACATTGCTTTCACTGCATCCCTCTAAGTTTTGTTATTTTGTGTTTTCATTTTCCTTTGTCTCTTGACATTTTCTAATTCTTTTTTGATTTCTTCTTTCACCCATTAGTTTAAGATCGTGTTGTTTAATTTTCACATATTTGTAGATTTTACAGTTTTTCTTCTGCTTTTATTTTCTAGTTTCATTCAATTGTCATCAGAAAAGATACTTTGTATAATTTCAATATTTTTTAATTTGCTAAGATGTCTTTGTGGACTAACATGTAGTCTATCCTGGAGAATGTTCCATGTGCACTTGAGAAGAATGTATATTCTGCTATTATGGAGAGAGGAGTATTGTGTATGTTTCTGGTAAATCCAAATGGTGTATAGTGTTATTTAAGTTATTTACTTCCTGATTGGTCTTCTGTCTGATTGTTCTATACATTGTTGAAAGTTAGACGTTGAAGTCTCCTACTGTTATTGTGTCACTGTCTATTTCTCCCTTCAATTCTGTCGATGCTTGCTTCATATATTTGGGAGCTCTGATCTTCGGTGTATGTATATTTGTAATGACTACATATCCTTGGTGAATTGACCCTTTAATCATTATATAATGTCCTTCTTTTTCTCTTGTGATAGTTTTTGAATTAAAGTCTTTAGGCAAAACTGCTTTCTTGATTACCATCTGCATGGTAACAAAATATCTTTTTCCATCCCTTAACTTTCATCTTGTGTGTCCTTAGATCTAAAGTAAGTTTCTTGTACACAGTACATAGTTGAATTCTTTTTTAAAAAATTCATTTGACTAATGATGTCTTTCTATTAGGAAGTTTAAGCAGCTTATATTTAAAGTAATTACTGAAAAGGACAGGCTTTCTATAACCTGTTAATTCTGTTAATTGTTTTCTATATGTCTTATAGCTTTTTGTCCCTTTTTTCTCTTAATGCCTTCATTTTTGTTTTGTTTATTTCTTGTAGTGACATGCTTTGATTTCTTTTTCATTTCCTTTTCTGTGTATTGCATAAATTTTTTGTGGTCACCATTCTAATGACATAAAACATCTTAATGTTATAATAATCTCTTTTAAACTGATAACAATTTATTTTCAATTGTGATACATAAAACTATTTCTTTATAGTTCCACCCTTCCACTTTGTTACTGATGTTACAAATTATATCTTTATACACTGTATGTGCCTTAACATAGACTTTTAGTTTTTTATGCTTTTGTCTTTTAAATTCTATGCAAGAATTAAAGTGGATTTATGCATTAAAATTGCAATAATACAGGTTACTGTATCTGTCCATGTATTTACCTTTACTACAAAACTGTTTATTTTCATAATATCTTCATGATACTATCTAGACTCCCTTTTTTTCAACTGTGGACTTCTATTAGCATTTCTTGTAAGGCAGGTCTAGTGGTAATGCACTTTCTCAGTTTATGTTAATCTCAAAAAGTCCTAATATCTCCTTCATTTTTAAAGGGAAGTCTTGCTGTGTATAATGTTCTTGTTTGACAGTTTTTTCCCCATTGCTTCAAATATATCATCCCACTGCCTTCTGGCCTGCCAGATTTCTGCTAAGAAATCCACTGATAATTTTATAGAGGTTCCTTTGTATGTGATGAGTCCCATTTTGTTGTTGTTTTCTGGATTCTCTCTTTGTTTTTTACTTTCAACAGCTTGATGATAATGTATCTTGGGATGTGTCTCTGAATTTAACATAGCTTGAGTACATTGACCTCCTTGAATTTGTATGTCCATGTCTTTACTCATATTTAGGTACATTTTGGCCATTATTACTTCCAATGGGCTCTGTGCCTCTTTCTCTATATATTCCTTTTTTTTTTGAACTCCCATAATGCAAATATTTTTCTGCTTGATGATATCCCATAAGTTTCTTAGTCTCTTTTCATTTATCTTCATTTTTTCTCATTTTACTTCTCTGACTTAATGACTTCAAATGACCTACCTTCCAGTTCACTGATTCTTTCTTCTGCTTGATCAACTCTGTCATTGCATTCCTCTGGTGACCTTTTCAGTTCTGTTATTGCATTGTTCAGGTCCAGAATTTCTGTTTGGTTCTTTTTATAGTTTCTATTTCTTCGGTGATATTCATGATATTCTGATTTTGCTCATACATTGTTTTCCTGATTTTGTTTAGCTGTCTATCTGTGTTCTATTTTAGTTCATTAGGCATCTTAAAAATAGTTATTTCAAATTCTTTGTCAGGTAGTTCAAATATTTGTGTTTCTTTGGGATCAGTTTCCAGAGCTTATTTTCTTTCATTAATTGTACTATGTTTTCTTGTTTCTTCGTACGCTGTGTTTTTGGGTTTTTTGGTTGAGATTCAGGCTTTTAATAAAACAAACACCTCCCCTGGTCTTTGCAGACTGGCTTTATGCATGAGAAGACCACCAATTTTCCCAGCTAGAGTTTTGGAACCTCTCAAACATTTTGGGGGAATGTTTCTTTTTTAGGTTTGTGTATATGCTTTTAACTGTCCTAATTTCCCAAGCAGCTTGCCCCATTTCTTCTCAGGAAGGCATAATCTTCTGCTCATTTCTGCTGAGTTTAGAATTGCAGACTTCCTGCAGCTCTAAAAGGCTGATGCTGACCTCCATTTCCAGTGGCTTCCAAACTATGCCACCATTCCTGTCAGTGCTCCAAGTCAGGTGAGACAGAAGCCAATCCCTCCGGCAGCACCTAGATAAGACAGATCACTGGATTCCCAGCCCACTGTTTTGTTAACACCATGAAAGAGGAGCCAGAGTATGGGAAGTTTCTTCCTGGTTGCACCATACTATTAATATGTTGGGTGTGTAGTATCACAGGTATACCAAATGCTATAAACTTTCCTACTCCTTTCAATGGAATCTCCTCTTGGTTATGAGTTTTCCTGGATGTTGCAGCTTCTCAAATTGTCTTCAGAGTTTTCCCAAGGGTATTCTGGTCCATATATCTTGCTAACTCAGTGAGTGTCTCTGTGGAGGAACAAGGGTCTAGAGCTTCCTAAATCAGCCATGTTCTTGACTTCTAAATAGGTTTTGATGCTCGTTTCTTTTCTTCCAAAACTCTAAGTAGTGCAGAGACTCAAGGACCAGTCTCAGGCCCTTTTCTGCTCATCCCTCAGGTATCAGTAACTATGAATTTGGATGTCATGGTAATGCTTATGATTCCCAAATTTATGTCTCCAGCATTTATATCTATTATCCAAGCTATGAACAGGCATGTCCAGCCACTTGGTTTACACCTGTACTTGGGTCTCTCACAGAAATTTCAAAAATAACATGTCCAAATATAGTTTCTAATTTTTTCCTTAGTCTTTCTCATAACAGAAAATGGAGCAATCACCCATCCACTTTTTCAAACTTAAAATCTGAAAGTAATCACTGATGCTTCTCTAGTCATTATCACATCTTAATTTTCAGCAAACCCTATCAACTCTATAAACAATACATATCTTCTTTCAATCTCCACTTCAACCACCTGAATTTGGGAACCATCACCTCTCATCTAGGTTATTACAATGAACTCCTAAACCACCTCTTCTTTAGCTTCCTCCAATCCATTCTCTAAAGAGCAGAAAAACTCATAACAGTAATTTTCAGAAGTCTTTTCTCATAACTCTATGGTTTATTAAGCAAAATTAGCAACCAACAAATAAAAGTATTCTACAGCATATGACCTATTGTTTTTTATAGCTATGACCCATATTTATATAAATAATCAAGTCTAGCAGTAGTGCCAGTCTTGGAATTTAGCATCAAACAACTCTGTGAAGGCTATAGCAACTCTGTTAAATATCTCAAAGTCTGATTCACATAGAAATGTGTCCATTATATAACCCAGAGGGTAACGAAAGAAACACAAAAGATCTGGACTATTTACTGAAAGAAAAAGACTTTTATTTCAACAAAATAATGAACTTTTGCCTGGATCAAATACTCAGAAAGAAGTAGTGTTATCACATCAGATGATCATGTGCTTTAAGTTGCCCAAAGCTGAGCAGCAATGCTTCAAGTCTCTATGCACAACCCAGGTGAATGGCATTCATTGTAGATATCACAGCACAATCATGCTAAACAATTTGAAAGTGTAGACCCTTCTTGAATCTTTATACCCACAATAAGACATTGTCCTGAAAGAATCCTATGGTCCCACAGGGCCCCAATAAGTAAGTGTCTTAACACTTTTCTATTACCACATATTTCTTTCAGTTCACAGGTATATTTGCCAGCAGAATTAATTTTCAAGCTTTTTTTATTCCAAGAAGTAATGAAAAATAACTTTACTTCCAATTTTTACATCAAATTTTCTGGACATAGCCTAAATGAAATGATTCATACAAGCTGAATATTCCTTACCTGAAATACTTGGAACAAGAGAGTCTTGATTTCAAATGTTTTCAGATTTTGGAATATTTGCATATACATCATGAGTTATCTTGGGGATGAGACCCAAGTCTAAACACAAAATATATCATGTTTCATATACACCTTATACACATAGCCTGAAGGTAATTTTACACAATATTTTAATAATTTTGTGCATGAAACAAAGTTGTTATTTATTATCCTTTATGTGCATGCTTGCATGGGTGAATCTGTGCTTGCACTGAAAATATATATTATACCTGAAGGAACCAGGTAGAGTCTTTTATCCCTTGGGAATACTGAATAAACTGTGTGTTGTGCACCTGCATTTTAACTGCAGCACATGCCATAGGTCAGGTGTAGAATTTTCCACTTGTAGCATCATGTTAGCACTCAAAATATTTCAGATTTTGTATTTTCATATTAGGGACATTCAACCTGTACATAAAAATAATTTTTTATTGGCTTCTAAAAGCAGGCTTAAAGGTGACACCAACATGTTTATTTATATTGCAACTTTCACACTGCAAAGTTAGTGTTAAATAAACTCTATTTTATGAGACATTTCTGACCCCACTTCTGAATAGTCAGCAAACTAGTGTGTAGAGTAGTAGAGAAGCTGAGCACCTGTACATCTGGTGACAGAAGACAGGATAGCTCTGGATGGGAATCAGGCCAGCAGCTACAGCAGTAAGCTGTGCATGTCTTGCCTAGGGAGACTTTCACCTTGTTTTGGATGCTCCCTTCTTGGAGACACCCTTTGCTATTGCTCTACCCTTCCTCCACAACACTTTGTAAGCTCTACCTTTACTCCACTCTGGACAGCCTCAAGGGACCTCACATCAATTCCTTAAATCAATAAGATAACTGAAAACTGAGGTGTTAGCTCCTTTCTCTGGGATGGAACAGCAGATACTTATGCATCTAAAGTGGAGTTAGGAGGAGTGTAGGATGAGAGGACAGTGAAAATATCTATATTTATATATTTATTATCTGTTTTTATTTATTCAGCATAACATTAGAATTTTTCTCTCAGGGTCTTAATGCCCCTTTCAAAAGATACAGACTGGCTGAATGGATGAAAAAACACACCCAATTATCTGCTGTTTCCCAGAAATCCATCTAACTTGCAAAGATACTCATAGACTGAAAATAAAGATTTGAAAAAAAAATATTACATGCAAATGGAAACCAAAAGTGAGCAAGAGCAGTTATGTTCATATCAGATAAAAGAGAGTTTAAATCAACAATTGTTAAAAAAAAAGACAAAGATGATCATTATATAATGATAAAGGCAACAATTCATCAAGAAGATGTGACAACCCTAAATATATATCCACCTAACACAGGAACTCCCTGATTTATAAATAAAATACTACTAGATCTAAGCAAAGAAATAAACAGCAACACTATGATTTCTAGGGACTGCAACACTCCACTGATGTAACTGAACAGATCATCATGGCAGAATTCAACAAAGAAACTGGACTTAAACAGGACTCTAGAACAAGTGTACCTAACAGACATATACAGAATGTTCTACCCAAAAACTACAGAATATACATTCTTCTTATCAGCACATGGGACATTGTACAAGATAGATCATATGTTAGCCCACAAAACAAGTCCCAGAAAATTCAGAAAAATCAAAATCATTCCATGTATATTTTCAGATCAAAGTGGAATAAAACTGGAAATTAATTCCAAGAGGATCTCTTAAATCTACAAAAAGACATGGCAATTAAACAACCTGCTGCTGAACAATCCTTGGGTCCATAATGAAATTAAAATGGAAATCAAAAGACTTTGTGAACTGAATGACAATCATGACACAAGCATCAAAACTTTATGGAGTACAGCAAAATCACTGTTAAGAGGGAAATTTATAGCCTTATATGCTTACATCAAAAAGAGAGAAAGACCACAAATTAACAACCTAATGTCATAACACAAGGAATTAGAAAAAGAACAAATGCAGCCCAAAGCTAGCAGAAGAAAAGAAATAACAAAGCTCAGAGCATAACTTAATGACATGGAAACCGGAAAATCAATACAAAGAATCAATGAAACAAAAAGTTGGATTCCTGAAAAGATGACACAAAATTGATAGACCTCTAGCTAGATTAACCAGAAAGTGAAAAGAAAGCACCCAAATAAGCTCAATCAGAAATTGAAAAGGTGACATTACAACTGATACCACAGATATACAAAATATCATCCATGAATACTATGAAAATCTCTGTGCACACAAACCAGAAAATGAAAAATGGATAAATTTCTGGAAACACACAATCTCCAAAGCCTGAATCAGGAAGAAATAAGAATCCTGAGCAGACCAATGATGAGCAGTGAGATTGAAGCAGTAATTTAAAAATCTAAGAACAAAATAAGCCTTGGACCAAAAGGAATTCACAGCTGAATTCTACCAGATCTACAAAGAAGAATAGGTACTTATCCTACAGAAATTATTCCATACATCAAGGAGGGAATTCTCCCTAACTCATTCTATGAAGCCAGTATCACCTTGATATCAAAGCCAGGAAAGGACTCAACAAAAAAAGAAAACTACAGACCAATATCTCTTATGAACATAGATGCAAAAATCCTAAACAAAATACTAGCAAACTGAATTCAACAGCACATCAAAAAGATAATTCACCATGATCAAGTGGGTTTTATCCCTGGGATGGAAGGATGGTTTAACATACACAAATCAACAAATGTAACTCACCACATAAACAGAAGTAAAAACAAATACCATATAATCATCTCAATGGATTAAGTAAAAGCATTCAATAAAATCCAGCACCCCTTCATGATAAAAACCCTCAACAAACTCAGCATTGAAGGAACATACCTTAAAATAATAAAAGCCACATATGGCAAACCCACAGCCAACATCATACTGAATGGAGAAAAGTTGAAAGCATTCCCCCTAAGATCTGGAACAAGGCAAGAATGCCCACTGTCCCCACCTCTATTCAACATAGTACTGGAAATCCTAGCCAGAACAGTCAGGCAAGAATAAGAAATAAAGAGTATCCAAATCAGGAAAGAGGAGGTCAAATTATCCCTGTTCACTGATGATGTGATCTGATATCTAGAAAACTCTAAAGACTCCACTAAAAGACTCCTGGAATTGATAAATAAATTCAGCAAATTCTCAGGTTGCAAAATTAATGTACACAAATCAGTAGCATTTCTATATTCTAATAGTAGTCAACTGAGAGTCAAATCAAAACTCAATCAAATCAAAACTCAATACCATTCATAATAGCTACAAAGAAAATAAAATACTTAAACAAGGAGTGAAAGATCTCTATAAGGAGAACTACAAAACACTGAGGAAAGAAGCTGCCAAGGTCCAAACAAATGGAAAAACATCATGTTCATGGATCAGTAGAATCAATATTATTAAACTGTCCATACTACCCAAAGTGATTTACAGATTCAACATAATCCCCATCAAAATACCAACATCATATTTCACAGATCTAGAAAAATTAATTCTATGCTTCATTTGGAGCCAAAAAAGAGCCCAAATAGCCAAAGCCATCTTAAGCAAAAAGAACAAATTTGGAGGCAACACATTATACTATAAGGCTAGAGTAACAAGAAAAAAGCATGGAACTGGTATAAAAGTAGACACATAGACCAATGGAACAGAAGAGAGAACCTAAAAATAAAACTATCAACTTACAACCTACTGATCTTCAACATAGCAGACAAGAACATACGCTGGGAAAGGAAGTCCTGTTCAATCAATGGTGCTGGAAAAACTGGATAGCCATATGCAAAAGAATGAAGCAAAACCTCTGTCTCTGACCATATACAAAAATTAATTTAAGGTGGGTGAAAAACTTAAATGTAAGGCATGAAAGCATAAAAATTCTTGAAGAAAACATAGGAAAAACTCTTCTAGACATTGGCTTAGACAAAGAATTTATGACTAAGACCACAAAGGCAATTACAGCAACAACAAAATTAAATAAATGGGACTTGATTAAATTTAAAAAGATTCTGTACAGCAAAGGAAATAATGAAAAGAGTAAATAGATAACCTACTCAGTGGGAGAAAATATGCATCTAACTATTCATCAAATAAAGGGCTAATATCCAGAATCTACAAAGAACTCAACCAAATCAGCAAGAAAAAAACAAATATCCCACTAAAAAGTGGGCAAAAGACATGAACAGAAGTGTTTCAAAAGAAGATAGATAAAAGGCCAACAAACATTTGACAAAATGCTCAACATAACTAATTATCAGGGAAATGCAATTTAAAACCACAATAAGATATCACTTTATCCCTTTCAGAATGGGCATTATTAAAAAGTAAAAAAGAAAAAAACGTAGATGCTGGTGTGGATGCAGAGAGAACGGAACACTTATAAACTATTGGTGGGACTGCAAATTAATATAACCTCTATAGAAAACAGTGTGGAGATTCCTCAAAGAAATAAATATAGACTTACCACTTGACTCAACAATCCCACTACTGGATATCTAGCTAAAGGAGAAGTCGTTTTATCAAAAAGACACCTGCACTTGAATGTTTATCACAGCACAATTCACAGTCACAAAGCTGTGGAATCAACCTAAGTGCCCATCAATTTATGAGTGGATTTATATAAGTGAGATATATATATATATGGAGTATATATATATATCACTTATATATATGGAGTATATAAGTATATATATATATATATATATATATATATATATATATGGAGTACTATTCAGCCATAAGGAATGAAATAATGTCTTTTACAGCAACTTGGATGGAACTAAAGACCATTATCCTAAGTGAAGTATCTCAGGAATGGAAAAACAACCACATGTTCTCTCTAATAATTGGGAGCTAAACTATGGGCACAAAAAGAAGTAAAGGACATCGGAAACCATGAAGGGGCGAGGGTAGGAAGGGTGAGGGTTAAAAATCTACTTTTCACGTACAATGAACACTATTCTGGTGATGGGTACACTAAAAGCCTTGACTTAAGCATTACACAGGGTATTCATGTAACAAAAACATTTATACCCCCACAATGTCTTGAGATTTTAAAAAATGGAAAATAAAAACAGAACAAAGAGAAGATTGCACATAATTTGATTAATATAACCAGAGGTATAATTATCCAGAATTATGGAAACACTACTCCAGGGTACAGGGAAGTCTTTCTGAAGAGGAAATACTTGGGTTTTTACGATGAGTAGGTGTTAGGCAAATGAAGCATGTGAGGAGGTAGCAGTAGGTATATGGACATTCAGAGTAGAGGAAAGGAATGAGCCAAGGCACAGAAGTCATAAATAATATGTTCTCAGGTGAGTAACCGCAAGTGATCAGTATTGCTGGAGCAAAAGGAAGAGAGAGGCACAGGCTGGATCAGGGAGAACAGGTTAAAGTTTTTGAATTTTACATGGTTTTCCTCCCAGTCACAGCCTTCTCTTCTCTCCGCTTGACTGTACTTCTAAGCTTTGTTTCTTTGGCAAACTCCTCTTCATCCCCCCACACCTAACCCATATCTTCTCCTTGGTGGAGTGTTTCATAACCTCTTCTGTTCAGCGTCCCTCTCTTTCTATCAGGCAGAGTTAACTGACTCTTCTGGGGTCTTTGACACCACAATATGCATTGAAATTAGCTGTTTAAATTTCTAAAATAGACACCTCATTAAAATCAATAAATGTAAGCTTACTGATTTAAAAGAAACTTGAAATACAGTGCACTGAAAGACATTTTCTATGCTAATGGCAACACCCTCAGAGCAAACTTAAAGAATGTAGCAGTCTTTAGCTTCCTTTACAAAAGTATCAATAACGAGTCATAGCATCATTTACTTTGAGTATTCTCTGATATACTCTTCTAAAACTGGGGTTTAATTTAATTCCATTAGGTAATAGAATTTCCTTTAATTTGCTAAATTTCATCCATTAACTTAATATTTATTAAGTATCTACTATGTATAAAGCTGTATGTGAGGTTGCAAGGATAAATTGGATATTGTTAATAAAGGTCTAACAATTTAATTGCAGATTTAAGACATAACTAAACAGTAAGCTGATGTAGCACTAGCTGGAAGGATGGAACATAAAACTCCACCTGGGATGATGCACCAGGGCTACATGGAGGAAGTGGCATCAGAGCTGACCCTGGGAGGAGGAGTTGTTCAGCCAGGACTGATTAGTTCATTACCTTCAGATTCATGAATAGGCCAAAAGGTGGCAAAACATGGCTTGGTTAGAGGGCACATGTATTGTGGTCAGTAGTGGCCAACAAGTTTTGTTGGGGACAGAAAAGTGGCTATTGAAGGCCAATTTAATGTTAAGCCTTCATTTGGGGAAAGCTGGCAGCTTTTGATCAGAGAAATGACTTTACCAAGTTTGTTCTTTGGGGAGATTCATTTTGGCAAAGTTGTGCTGTTGATGGGGAAGACCGTCGGGGTTGGGACGCGGCCGCTCACCGCCTCCCCGCCGCTCCGCATCCCGGCAGGCCGGTGCAGTGCGGAGCAGGCTGGAGGCAGCGGCATGCGGGTGTGCGGGTGGGCACTGCTGGAGCCGGGCCTCGTAGACGGACCGCACCGGCCGGTCAGGGCCCGCGCTCTATGCTCCGTGCCTGCTCCTGTCCTCCGGCCACGCTGCTTGCGCGATCCTGATTGGTTACTTTTTGAATCCTACTGTTCCTGATTGGATGTTATAGCTTGTTCCTGATTGGATGTTATAGCTCGTTGCTGATTGGATGTTAACGCTTGTTGCTGATTGGCTGTTAATGCTTGTTGCTGATTGGACGCTTTTTTGAGTCCTACTAAAGGTATAAAAGCAGGAGGAGAACAGGGAAGGGGGGTCAGAAGAACAGAAGACGGCTGGAGTGCAGATGGATTAAAGACAGTTCTCCTACTCTCCAAGTGCTGCCCAGTTATTTCCAGCGTCAACGCCTAAGAGCTGTTTAACACTATCAGGAGCTGTTAACACTTGCCGCAACACTGTTGGATTTAGGAGAAAAGAAAAGCAGCCCTGAAGTGATCAGTATGAAAAAAAAATCAATGCAGTAGTCCAGACATACAACATTGAAGTTAAGATAGTGACAGTGGGATTAAAGAATTCATTGATAAAAGAAATACTTCTAAAAAACAGACATCAATGTACATTTACTTTATTACTGGTAAATTTTTATTATAATCATTGTGTGTGATCCACTTTCTCCCTACATGATGTCATCGTATAATCATATGGTCCCAGATTGTGCCAGAATCACTCACCTAATGCCAGAAAACGACCCATTTCTTATTAGAATTCTATGAGGCAAACTATTAGGCCAAAGTATGTTTTTTCGAAATGAGTTTGTTCTCATGCCTGAAGTTGTCCCAAGATGACAATTAAAGAGTAGGCTCAGAAAAGAATGGAACATCAAAACACACTTGGTTATTTTATTATATTTGCAGGCCACTGCATTTTAAGGGCAGGTTAGATTATATTATGTCTTATATCTGCCAAAAAAAAGTCTTTCTCAACCCACTCTGTCATGAGAATAGATCTTTCCAGGAGCCAGTGCTTCCATCTGGAGCTCTGTGCATGAACTTTAGTCAAACTCTAGTAACTTTTTTGAAAAATGTATTCCCTACAGTACACAATGGAAGATTTTTTAATTGAAATATAATATATATGCAAAAAAGTGTACATACCATAACCGTACAACTAGCTGAAGTTTTGCAGACTGAACGCACCTGTGTAACAGGACTCACATCAAGAAAAAGAGCATTCCAGGAACACGAAGCCTTCCTCACACTTTCATGTAGGTCCCCACCTCCCACTCCAAGGAAAACTACCCTCCAGATTTCTAACACTTTAAATTAGTTTCACCCATCTTTCCATTATTATAGAATTAAATAATGTGTTATTTTCTGTGGCTTTTTTTCACTCCACAGTTTGTAGGATTCACCCATTTTGCTACACATAGTTGTAGAGCACTTATACTCATTGCTGTATAGTATCACATTGTACAAGTATGTCACAATTTTATTTATTCACTGATGCATAACAGGAGTCAGTAAATTATGATTCTCTGGCCAGCTGCCTATTTTTGTAAATAAAGCATTATTGGAACACAGCCACCTACATATTGTCTATGGCTGCTTTCAAGCTCCAAGGACAGAGTTCAACAGTTGCAACAAAGACTGCATGGCCCATAAACCTAAAATATTTACCATCTGGCCCTTTACAGGAAAAGTCTACTGGCCCTTGCTTATTATAGTATTCTATTGTGTGAATGCACCACATTGGTAGGGTATTTCCCATTTTAAATTATTGCAAATATTGCACCTATGAATGCTAACATATGGTTTTGGGTGGGCATATGTGCAGTGGAATTGGTAAGTCACAAGGTGCTTGTGTGTTTGACTTTAGCAGATACCACCAAACAATTTTCCAGAATGGTTTAACCAATGTACACACTCACTAGCAATATATAAATTCCAGTTTTTCAACATCCTTGCCTATATTTGGCATATTTTTTGTTTTTAATTTCAGCTATCCTGGTGGGTGTATAGTGTGATATCTCATTGTGGGTTTAATTTGCATTTCCCTGGTTACTAAGGAAGTTGAGCTTCTTTTCATATGTTTATCGTCTATTTGATATACTCTTTTGTGAAATGTCTATTCTATTGTGACCATTTTTTAATGGCTTGACTGCCTCTCTTTCCAATTATTTGAAGGTGTTCTTTTGACATCCTAAATATGAGTCCTTACACTGTGAATACCTCTGTCACTCTAAGGTTTACCTCCAATTCTCTTAATAGCATCTTAGTGTTTCTCATGTTTAAGACATTTTTTCCTATTCCAAAGTCATGAAGAAGTTTTCCTCTGGAAAGCCTAATTGTTTACTTCCCATGTTTATATCTGTAATCCATCTGGAGTTGATTTTTGTGTGTGATGGGATGTAGGAGGTCCAGATTTTTCCATATAAATATTCAGTTGTTCATCACAAACTAATGAAAGGAGTATGCTTTCCTCCTTTTCTTGCAGTGCCCTTTTGTCAAAAATCAAGGATTATACAAATTTGATAAAATAAGTTTCTGGGAAACCTGTATTTATTCAATCTTCATTCATTCATTCAAAAAGTATTTACTGAGTATCTATTAGTTGAATAGCTATGTCTTTTTTTATTTCAGAATATCATAGGGGTACAAACACTTCGGTTACATATATTGCCTTTGCGCTGCCCGAATCAGAGTTACAAACATGCCCATCCCCAGAAAGTGCACACCACACCCATTAGGTGTGAATTTATCCATCTCCTCCACCCCCTCCCACCTGCCCAACACCCAATGAATGTTACTTATATATGTGCACATAAGTGTTAATCAAGTAGTACCAACTTAATGGTGAGTACGTGCAGTGCTTGTTTTTCCATTCTTGTGATACTTCACTTAGTAGAATGGGCTCCAGCTACATCAAAGATAACACACGAAATATTAGTTCACCATTGTTTTTTATGGCTGAGTAGAACTCCATGGTATATACATATACCACATTTTATCAATCCACTCATGGTATTGATGGGCACTTGGGTTGTTTACACATCTTTGCAATTATGAATTGTGCTGCTATAAATATTCAAGTGCAGATGTCTTTATTATGGAATGTCTTTTTCCTTTGGGTAAATACCTAGCAGTGGGATTGCTGGATCAAATGGTAGTTCTACTAATAGTTCTTTGAGGTATCTCCATACTACTTTCCATAGAGGTTGTATTAATTTGCAGTCCCACAAGCAGTGTATGAGTGTTCCTACCTCTCCGCATCCACAGCAACATCTATTGTTTTGGGACTTTTTGATAAAGGCCATTCTCACTCAAGTGATATCTCATTGTGGTTTTGATTTGTATTTCCCTGTCGATTAGAGAGGTTCAGCAATTTTTCATATGCTTGTTCACCATTAGTCTGTCTTCTTTTGAAAAGTTTCTATTCGTGTCCTTTGCCCACATTTTAATAGGGCTGTTTGATTTTTTCTTGCTAATTTTCCTGAGTTCTATACAGATTCTAGTTAACAGCCCTTTATCAGATGTGTAGCATGCAAATATTTTTCTCCCATTCTGTAGGTTGTCTGTTCACTCTAATGGTAGTTTTCTTGGCTGTGTAGAAGCTTTTTAATTTTCTCAGGTTCCATAAATTTATTTTTGTTGTTGCTGTGATTGCTTTTGGGGTCTTCTTCATAAATTCTTTGCCTAGGCCAATGTCTATAAGAGTTTTTCCAACATGCCAAGGTTGCCCACTATCTCCACTTCTATTCAATGTAGTGCTCAAAGTCTTTGTCAGAGCAATAAGACAAGAAAAGGAAATTGATGGTATCCACATAGGGGCAGAAGAGATCAAACTATGGCCGTTTGCTGGTGATATGATATTATATCTAGAAAACCCCAAAGATTCAACCAAGAGACTCCTGAAATTGATAAATGAATTCAGCAAAGTCTCAGAGTACAAAATCAATGTACACAAATTAGTAGCTTTCATATATGCCAATAGCAGTCAAGTCAAGAATCAAATCGAAGATGCAATAGCTTTCACAATAGCATCAAATAAAATAAAATATTTAGGAATATATTTAACTAAGGAGGTGAGAGACCTATATAGGGAGAGCTATGAAACACTGAGAAGAGAAATTGCAGAAGATGTGAACAGGTGGAAAACCATACCATACTCATGGGTTGGCAGAATCAATATTGTTAAAATGTCTATACTACCCAAAGTG
The DNA here is from genome assembly GCA_008086735.1 of Cheirogaleus medius. Lineage (NCBI taxonomy): Eukaryota > Metazoa > Chordata > Mammalia > Primates > Cheirogaleidae > Cheirogaleus > Cheirogaleus medius. The sequence continues at coordinate 18,640,974 of VBSM01001124.1, forward strand.
ATCTACAGATTCAATGCAATCCCTTTTAAAATACCAACATCATTTTTTGCAGATCTAGAAAAAAATAATTCTATGCCCATATGGAACCAGAGAAGACCCTGGTATAGCCAAAGCAACCTTATGCAAAAAGAACAAATTGGGAGTCATCAATCTACCAGACTTCAAGCTATACTACAAGGCTATAGTAACCAAAGCAGCACAGGACTGGCATAAGAACAGAGACATAGACCAACGGAACAGGACTGAGAACCTAAATATAAAACCATCCTTATATTGTCATCTGATCTGGAGAAAAGAATCCCTATTCAATAAATGGTGCTGGGAAAATTGGATAGCCACATTTAAAGACTGAAATAGGATCTGCACCTCTCACCTCTTGCAAAAATCTACACACAATGGGTAATAAACTTAAACTTAACACACGAAACCTTGAGTAACTATTTCTATTAGAAGTTGGTAGTTTCAGAGGTTTGAGAAAAATGAAGAAAATTGAGAATAGCCACAAAAGAAAACCTAAGAGAAATTAGCATTAGAATTATCTCAGGGCAGTATTGAGGGACTTATATACTAAAGAGGCTAGATGATTACAGTGTAAATCTCTAAATAATTATGGTGTCTTTACTGACAAATTATAAAGAATGATGACAAGTAGTTCATCTTAGGTAAGGATTTTGCCAGCTAAATGCTATAGCAAACAACGGAGTAAGTAAGGGGGTGGGCAGATTCTGGCTAAAAATTGGTTGCAGGTACAGACTATTAAATCTAACCTGGATAAGACATGAAGGCAGGAGTAATAGGCATGGAGATGGTAGGTGAAGGAGGTCTTAAAGCCCAAGAGGATAAGTGGGTGTCACTAAATGAAATAGCTGGTGTAGTCTGAAAGTGACATGTATGAATTTAATATTTCCACGGTGCTCAGTTCCATGAAATGGAACATTCCAAAGTATAGAAATAGAGTTGAAGTGAAGGTTACTAATGATGAGGGGGCCAAGGAAATGAGAAGGGAATAGAAGACCAAAGTGAGCCAACCTGATGGAAAGACCTGGAGCAGGAGGAAGGTGGTGATCCAGGCGCCTGAGTGCTCAGTAAATGGAGGAAGCAGCCTAAGGATGGAGAGATGGCAGCATCAAGGAGGGACACTCTCTTCTGCATGAGCAGCATGCCCTGAAAGAGCTGGTTTACAAGAACGTTGAGAACTAATAATGTGTTGGATCAGGTGGTGAGGGGCACTTGCCACCCCCTTGACCCTACAACATATAAGGTGAGCAGCCTTCCCTGAAGAGGGATGGACTGCTTCCTTCAGGGATGAGACAAGACTCAGTTAAGGGAAAGATAAAAAGGAAGGATGAAAAGAAATGTTTGAGATGTGAGAGATTGTGTTATGTAGGGGAAAGAAGTTCCCACGGATAGAGTAGAAAGATTGTGGAGAAAAAAATTTAGGGTAGGGGACAACTCATAGCTGCACGATCAGAACCATAGACATAAAGTGGACAAATATTAAAGAGATGTAGGCGCTCTTCAGTTGGCTTTAGCATTATCGTTGGAAGTGGTAACTATAATGCTAAAGTGAAGCTGTCCACTGCCATTGTCATAGCGCTTTACAATCTACAAAGTGACACTATTTTATTTGAACCTATAAACAAGAGATAAGCATAAAACCTAGGTAAAAAATTGTTTGAAATACCATAAAAGGCATTTTTCATTACTTACGCCTTGTGAAAATGAGTCAGTTTACATGTGATATTTGTACGTGTGTAAGCGGAAGTCATTATTGGCTTCTAAGTCTCTTAATTCTCATATACTTGTTTTATTTTGAAATGTATAAGCCATTTGTGCATTCTGTTTTCTTAAGTACATCCTAAACAAAATACATTAATTGCTGTGTCTATTTAAAAGTAGTTTTATCAGCAGTAATCCTAATTGTCGGATTTCATTTGACATCCTTAAGGAATGTAAGTGTCTAAGAAGTCATTCTGTCTCTATGTTACTTTGAAGCATAGATATAAAATAATTGAAGAAATAGGGATGAGAATTTGTCAAAGTCCTTTATGTATTAATTAGGTTTTCCCTGAGGAAATTAGAAGAATCTAAAATTATCTTCCATAGAAGAATAAAGTTTGACAGTAACTCATAAAAGAGGTAGACTTAGAGAAATCAAGTTTCACAACAATAAGACAGACCTATAACAAGCTCATGTGTATCTTTGTGTTTGCTTTTTACTTGTTACAGGGATAACCTTTCTCCTTTTCTCAGTATATCATAAAAATAATAATAGTATTTGGGAAAGGTTTTTTTCCTTCCCCAAAATGGAAAGTAAAAAATCAGATCTCACAGTGAGACTTATCAGTCTTATCACTATTCTCTTCATTAAAAATCAGTCAGTCAAAATATTTTAACATATTCTTTTGTATGTTCCTGTGTTAGTTCTGTATTATGAAACAAATGAGTGCAGGAAATTTTTGTTTATTTTCTTTTGGTTTTTTAACACCAGCTATAAAGTTAGGAAAAGCAACACAAGCATCTACTATTTGAGGCAATTATCTTTGCCACATATTAGCTTTGTTTTTTTTTTTTGTTCCCTTCACTGAAAAAAATAACAAACTATGCATGCTGGTGGGAGTGTTCCTCATGCTGGAGTGGAGGTTGGGACAAGGGCTGGGAGAATGGGCTTTTGTTAGTTACCTTTTTTTTTTCGTTTTTTTTACAAGCTGATCTTGACTATTACTTCCCTCTTTGTGCCTTATCTGTGGGCAAAATAATCCTCTAAAAAAAATGAAGGGTAGCTTGACCTCTCATTTATCTCTGTCCAGAGTCCACTGTCACCAGACTGATGAAAAGTAGAGAAAAGAGTCCGTCAGCAGAGCCTGTTAATTCAAAGATCTCTGTCTGACTCGTTTTGTTTGGGGAGTATAGACTTTCTTTCTGTTAAGTGAACAAATTATTTTCCTTCTGTCTAGCTCAGGCTATAGAATGATTACAGCCCCTGAAGAGTAAATTAGACTCTGATGGCTGTGGTAAAGGAGAAGTTGGAGAGTCAACAGCATCATGAAAGTAAGACTTTCTTCCAAGTGTTGTCATGTGTGCCAGAGCCAACTGTTCATGACAGCACTGAGATTAATAAGGATCCACTCAGACTTGTCCAAATCAAGGGGCAAAGCTAGTTGAGATATGGACAAATCATACAGTCTAGATCCATGGAGACAAAGTTTGCCTTTGATTGGAATGCATAAGTCATGCCTTTGCCAAGAATCTGAATTCTTCCTGAAGTCCCCTTTGCTTTTCTCCAAAGGTATTTCATGTCTTGATAACCTTCATCATTTTCCAGTATCCTCCTTTCTCTTAGACTGCAAACCATGAATATCCATGAGCTCCCACACATGATAGAGGCAATTAAATGTGTAAAAGTACCTGTATTTGTTATCCTAAAACATGTTCATAGGAACCTTCTCATTTAGGCCAAAATTAATGACAGGGGAGATTGTGCTAAAGCGATTCAGAGAAGAATCTAGTGGCTAGTGCTATTCTTACCTTGATGGTTTAGGACATGGGGTAAGAATGAAAAATCCTGAGCGAAATGACAATAAAGAGCTTTAATGATTGAAAGAAGCGAGAAAAGTACATACAGAATGTTATTTTTGGGGGGGAGTAGAAGATACCACAAAAAGATATGATCCCAATATAAGATATATATATTCTCTCTCTCTCTCTCTCTCTCTCTATATATATATATATATATATATATATATGTATCTCCTGTATGGCAGGATCATAGTAGATTGGGGTTTTATTTATTTATTTATTTATTTTTTACTTTTACAGCACAGTTAACAACATAACCAACACCAATTACTTTGTAGATTATAATATGGGGAACAAGTCACCACACATTTTCCCCATCTATGAAATGGGGAAAGAAATACTTCTTTGAATTGTTACAAAGAACCGAATGTGGTAAACTACGTTAACTAGATAGATAATTATTCACCAGTATTCTAGGGAGACCAGGGAAAGCAGATGGAAGTATTAATAGAAAAGGGAGTAGCTGAAAGAGAAAGATAATGGGCCAGGGAAGAGACAGATTATCTATTAGGAATATAGATTGAAACCTGAGAATAGTGTGTAGGGTCCGAGCAGGTCAGGAGGAGAAAGAGCCTGAGATTGTTCTCCAGGTGACTCTGCTGAATCTCCTGCTGCTACACTCCCTGGGTACCACAGATCTCTTGTAATCCTTCGCTACAGGGGCCAGTGAGCTTCATGACATGCCCACAGTTACATCTTTCAGCCCCCTCTGATCACTGGAGTCCGCCATCCATTATCCATCCCATGTCAAGTTCAAAAGTCAGAAAGCACAACATGCCAGCCCTCACTCTGCCTCACCCTGTGCATCTTGTCCTCTTGTTGCTGGAGTTTCACCTTTGTCTTCAGCCTCAATCTACTTGTCTATGGACTTTGGTACACCTCCCCTCACCCACCTTCTTGAGTAAAGATGCTCCAATCCTAACTCATGGCATGTCACCCTGGACCTTACCATCGCTCAGATCCCCTCCACCAACCTGGAGCACGATTTGCGTAGTACTGGATTAAACAATACTCTAACATCTGAAACACTGAAATTAGGATTGGTCTATTACTTTAAAAGAGGAATACTTTTCTCTACATTGCCTCTATTTCTTTTGATAGAGTACCTAGATATGGTCACAGTTGTTATTAAAAGTTCTATAAAAGTTGTTTGGTAATTAATATTTTTGGTGGCATGTGAAGGAGCTCAGGAAATTTCACCCCAAAATATGACTCCTTGGTATAAAGAGTATTTTTGAATAAAAGGCCCTTAGAGATTAACAGAGTTGGAAGGGTTCTCCCTCTATCTGCATAACCAGACGGACCCATCAAAAGAATAATGGATTACCCTGCCCTTCCCCCTTATCTCAGTATATTGCAGGAAAGAAAACCAAGCGTGCAACCAGACCCGGCCCAAATCATTTTAAAACATACCTGTCTCTCAGGTTAATTTAAAAGTCAATCTGTTTCCCCTATCCATTCCTTCTCCCAAGTATCTATTCATGCTCCCTAGCAACCATTTATTGTCCCCAAGCAGAATCACTTATATTCCTCGTCTCCCCCTCCTCTCTAAAATGTGTGTATAAAAATATCTGGATCCCACTGGGATACTGGGTAATCACTCAATGATTCTCCCTGTGTGCACAGTAAATAAACTTCTTATTAATCTGCCTCTTATTAATCTGCCTAAATTGTGAGTTGATCTTTCAGTGAACTTTCAGGGGAAAAAGCAAGTTTCCCCTCACACTCATACATGTGAAAAGAAAAGTAAAGAAGGACATATTAAATAAAAGCCATACAAATGCCTTCACTCTATAATTTACTTTTACTGAATTATTCATAGCTAAAATGTCTCTTGCCTAAGTAGTTTCACAAGCATCTTTATAAATAGTAAAAACAGAAAATTTTAATATAATATTCTTCATCATGCTTGTTCACGCTTTCATCTTCTTGAAGGTATATTTTTTAACTTTAATTTTGGTATGGATTTTTGACACCATTGCCAAGTTTTGAATTTACAATAATTCTAAACTTAAAAATGTTTTCAAAGTATTTTGATGATTTTCACATGTGGAAAAATATTTTTATATTTACTTTTAAATGTAGAAAAATATTTTTTACATTTACTTGAAGAAAACAAATTCAGTTTATTTAAACTTTAAAATGAGCATGAAAACAAAACTCAGTAGCAGTTTATGTCTTTTAAACATAGCTCCATGAGTCGATGTTTCCAAGAAACAATTTTCTCTTTAGTGACCACTGCAAAAGGATAAAAATTTCTGTCATAAAAATATTGTATTTTGTGTGTCCCTTGGCAATTAGTTGAGTCATTGACCTAAGAAAAAGAAGACCAGAATTCTCATAAAAGTCCAGTATTGACTCACCAAATGTTTATGGCTGGGCCATTCTCATGTGTGCTTTTCTTAAAAAAAGAGAGAGAAACTCTTGTACCCATCTCATCCATCTCTACTTGATAGAAATGAGGCCATTCCAGTATCTTCAGCTCTAAAAAAAAAGTCTCTTTGAAATCATGGTGATTTTATACCAATTTTGAAATATAAGTTTTATTATAACTTTTTGGTTTTGTCTATATTTTCCAAGGCATGGTTCTAAATGTTTTATCCAACTTTCATATTCAAAACAATCGATAAGGTCATTTTCCACGGAAGCATTTGTAAAATCCATCTAACGAATTTGTCTTTCTTTACATCTTGATGGTACATGGTTACAAACAAAGGTAAATATTTCCCTTCAGAAATTTCTTATTAATGCTAATTCAGTACTAATTTTATTTTTAAAGTTCAATGTTTATAGTAGGAGAGTGTACTCTCCATCAATCTGCTCAATCCTGCTTTATCATATCTGAGAAAGTTCTATCAATCAGCAATCAAGTGAGTACTTGAGTATCTTGCACCTTGTTAAGCACCAGTGATGCAGTAGAATATTTGACGTGGTCTCTGAACTCAAGGAGGTTCAAAGCTAGTTGGGGGAAGGGGAAGTACTACTCACTAAATTAATTAAAGAACATGACAGTTAACTCTATGTAACTTCTGATAAACTCTGAGGTAGTTCAGACGACAGAATAATCTGTATAACTTGGAGCTGTATTTCTCAAAGTGTGTTCTAGCATGTTCAAGTAAGTCCATCAAATATCTTTACATTGATTATTTAATATACTGATATGCCTATGAAGCTAAGAAACATAGTATTAGATCAATCTACTTATTCAAAAGAATGTTTATATGATGTCCAGTGTGTGTCAGGCACTGGGAATTCAGCAGGTAGCAAAGCAAGGCCATCCTTCCTATGGAGCATTTACGTAGGGTGGACAGGTGAACCCTCATCAGTGAGCAGGGACCTGAGCGAAGTGAGGGAGCTAGCCGCATGGGTACATGGCGGAAGAGCTTCCAGGGCAGAGGAAACAGAAAGAGGCTGAGCCAGGAACACGTATGGCATGTTTCAGGAATGGTAAGGATGTCCTGGGGCTACAGCAGAGGTGAGGAGAAGAACCACTAACCTACCAAAAGGAAGTCAATTTTCCAAATGCAGTTGACCACTGAACCCTAACACTTGCCTTGAGTGAATCTTGCATTGGCCAAGAATAACTAGGGGAGCAGTGATTGGACATGCTCTAGACGCTGGAACATGGGCTAAAATTTGTTATTGACCATGCTGAGAAAGGATGTTCCAGGAAGCAGTGACAGAATGAACAAAGGCCCACAGGAAGGAGGAAAAGAAGAACAGGAAAGAAAACAAGAATGCTGGGATGAGACCGGAGACCAGGTGGTTATTTGATCGAGTTTATTTATTCAAACTAAATGTCTGGAACATTAAACAGTGGATATTTAAAGCTGAAAATATATTTTGCTAAAGTTAATGTGGGGCTTGAATTGGCCAGAAACTTGTTTCATTTTTCCAACTTCAAGTGAGTATGTGCCTTTTTCATTTAATAGAATGATTTTAAATCATAGTATCTCTCTCTTGGGGAAGAAATAGCAGGCATTGTTCAGAATGATTTATATGGAGTCATTTAACTCATTCAACAAATCACTTATTTATTCATTTAGTCATTTACTCAGTGAGCCAGTCACTTAAGATTTATTAAACATTTACTGTTGAAAAAACACAGTGTCAAAAGCTGTGTGGCTTACAAAACCAATGGAGACCCAGCCACCGCCCTCAAACAAGGTATGATCTTCCATGGAGCATAAAACTGATATTTGCTTTTGGGGGAAAACTGATGTATCTCTACAGAATCTAATACCAGGTTGGCTATTATTCTAGAATTCTCAGGGAAACAACACATTTGAATGAGAAATCCAGGATGGTCAAACAACCCATAATAGATATTAAATTTCTGCCCTAGGATAAATGTAAGATGAGCCTGAAGAAACTAAAGACTTGGTGAGCTGGGATTTGTCTACTGAGACTTTGTAATAACATTTGATTTGATGAAAAGGAAAAAAAAAAAGGAAGTTATGAGCATTTGATGTTGACAAAAGTTGGAAAATAAACTTGTTTATGCACTTGGCAGCATGTACTCTGCAATTCTGCTGTCAGGCCATGCTGGTTCAGGAAGGCTTGCTTTTAGGAATACAAATCACTAAAATCAAAGCCACTGATGAGGCGGCTTCAGTTCACCCTTTCCACATTTTCCACAATTAAAAACACGGAAGCACATGAAGCTCCCTCATTTCACTATTTGTGTGGGCTGTCCGTCTGTCCTTTTTAACTGCTTTGCTTCCTTTCCAAGAATATCTTTTACTTATGCTGAGCTTTTGGAACATTGTCTCTGACCTCCTTGAATTTCCCCTGGAAATTTCCCCTCCTTGAATTTTCTCTGGAAAACATATGGAAAGGGGCAAATGGACCTTGTCCAAAGGAAGGATGGCAAGCCTCTTCCCGTTACCACCAGAATTCAATATTAAGTGCAGGGAGAGAGAGGATGATCTGATGGTAACAAGATGATTCAATATTTTCTTTGCCCTCCTGCCGTTTCTGAGCTCTGTTTGCTTCCAGAGCTGATATGTGCAGGAACACCTCAGGGTTAATTTTTTAAGAGAGTTTAGTTATATAATAATTTCCATTTTAACTATAACTTTCTACAATTATTGTCAATATTGCTCATTTACCATGAAATGTTTACTGCCTACTGGTTTTTAAAATTTAGTTATCAGTTCATATGTCTCCTCAACTAGCCTGTGAGAATTCCAAAGAGACACAGAATTCCAAAGAGACACAGAATTCCAAAGAGACATTCCAATAGATACGGCATGGACAGAGAGAGCACGGTATCTTCTGAGAGTCCGGCATGGTGCCTTGAACACATTAGACGCTTGTTTCCCACTTAGGATTGGTTGTTGATTGCAGAAAAGCAACATGCTACCTAGGTTACGCACGTGACATTGGTCAAAGAGTCACAAAACCAAAGCTCTTTTCCAAGATCTTCATGTGATTAAACGTCGGTTCTTGGGGAAATCCCTTCACAGCTCATGTTTTGATTCCCCCATTTATAAAATGAAAAAAAAAAACTGATAAAATCAACATTAATATCTCTTCCATAGTAGTTGAAATTTTATGATTCTATAATAATTCTATAATTCCATAAGAGTTCAAAATAAGAACTATTAGCATGTTGATTTGGCTTTACACTGCCAAATAAAGTGTTTAGCACAGTGACTAATTTTTCTGCTGAATTTTTCTGATTCAGTCTTTTTTTTTTCTCTTTTTATGTAGACTTACAAAAGAGTTGCAAAGATGATACAGAAAGGTCCCATATACCCTTTACCCAGCTTCCCCTACTACTACCATCTTGCATAATCATAGAAGAATTACCCAAACCAAGAAATTAACATTGATGTAATACTGTTCACTAAACTACAGAATTTATTCAGATTTTACTTGTTTTTCCACTAGTGTCCTTTTTCTGTTCCAAGATTCAGTCTAGAATCCCACACTACATTTGGTTGTCATTTCCCCCTCCCTGGTTAGGTCTTTTGGCTGTCAGGAAGGGCTACTTGCAGATGGTACTCATTCTGAAACAATCTCATTGTTACACATGGAGAAAGCCTCAAGTGGTTCTTTTCCCATTAACAGTGCTGTTATTTTTACCTTTCAGCTTATTGTCTTTTCACAGAGAGTCAGTCTTATTAATAATCTCATCCAGCATTCCCAAGATTTCAGAAGGTTCTGCAAAATGGAATCTTTCATTTTCTTCTTTTCCTTTTAAAATCATCCCTATGTGGGAACCATCCATGTGGTAACTGAAGTAGGTTTTGGTAGAGAACGGCTTTGTGAATGCTGAACAAGTGCCAGGAAAGATTTTTGTTTTAAGATTTAGTAAGTGTAATGAATTGAAGTGGGTCCTGACAAAGCAACCCTTATCTGCAGGAAACATGGATCTGTGGCATTATATGGTTTCCATTCTTCTATTAACAGGAGAGATGTGTTAAGATCTTTGGCTCATTACTGAGCACAGACCCACTTCACAGTAGGTTTTTCTACCTTGAATTTTAGAAAGATTATCATCTCAGAAGTTTATGCACACAAAAGTTAGGTCTAGGGGCACACACTGGCATGCCACCAGCGGTTGCCAAAATGCATACCTGAAGCTTAGTGATTGGTTCAGACACTTTAGGCCAATAACACTTTAAGGCCAACAATAATTGTGAGGCACACCTCTGGCCTCCTGTGTGCCAGGTTTTCATGGCTAACTGCTGAGCAGATGTCTCGAGTGAGACATTCAGCCTAGATAGTAATAGGGAACTGCTGAAAGCCTCCTCCTTCAGGGGAAATTTTAGAAGACACATCTTTCCCTCCTACTGTGTAAGGATTGCAGATTGTCAAATTATACATGGCAGATGGATTACAGTTTGTCCTTTTAATGACAGGAAAAACTGTTTCTACACCCTGGCAAAGGCATCCACTTACATCAAGATACGATTCTGCTGCTCCTCGACTGTATTTGGGAAAATGACTTTTGGTCTGTTTTAACAAGTGACTATAAAAGCTTTTCATTATATTATGCCATAATTAAATAACTGGCTTTCATTAATATATTGTACTAGAAATGCGATAGGCATCCTATAATTACATGTAAGACTTGGCTAGTATGAGCTCAACTGTGTTGTCTTTGCAGTGTATAGGAAAATTACAAGATACATAAAATGTGCGTTGTGAGTCATCTTGACCTTATTGGTAAAATGTTCTATTTATTCAAAAGCAAAAGGCAGATGTAGCAATTTTTTTTCTGTTAGAGCTATTAAAGAAGCTCAGCCTCTATTCTTTTAGTTTTCTTGTGCTTCTTTTTTCTTAAATTTTTATGACTTTCTGTCTTTCTTTCTCTTTTTCCCTTGTCTTTCACATTTTCTATATCTTTGTCCTTTCTGTAGATGTCATTGATTTCTTCCCCAGTCTTCAAGAAGTCTTTTGACCTGGCTCCAGTCTGGATAGAAAGACTTTAAAAAAATGATTGTCATTGGACTTTGTCATCTGTTGAATGAATAAATGAAAGATGAATAGTATCAAACAGAAAGTCATGTTTTATAATTTCGAATGGAGCTCTTGAATGCTCTCATCTCCCATTCAATTTCACCCTCACAATCTATGCTGTCCTGGAAAAAATTATTTTCCAGAATGAGAAGGGAAGTCTTAAAAAAATACACCTACTCTTCTCTTCATGGCCCAGTGTTTAATCTCTTACTACCCTTCAGGGATTTCCAGTCGTATCTCTGTTGTTTTTCTCAAATGCAAAACATCCAAACTCAAATGAATCTCTCTTCTCTATACCCCAGTGTGTCCATCTTACCTTCTGTTTAGATATCAGCAATGTCACTATAGCCTGAGTGCCCCAAGCTCCAAACTTCTGCATGATACTTTACTCCTCCATCACAACTGTGTCATGGGAAGGATAGCTACTGGGTCCTGCCAAAGTTACATTGAGTTATCTTGAAGTCTGCCTCTTCTTCTCTTTCATGTCTATCATTGCCCAATCCATGCTCATCTCTAGACATCTAGATCCTTAGAATAACCACTTAACTGTTCTTCCTTCTCTTGGTCTTTTCCTTATGCCTACACTCCTCCACCTGAATTGTCATCTTAAATTTCTGCTTTCATCTTGATATTTGTCTGCTCGAAAGTTCTCATTACTCTCCAGAAACCCTTAGTACAACACTCGTTTTCAGGGATAATTGTTGTAGAATACAGGGAGTCTCCTGCCCATTTCTCTGACCTAGACCGCCTCCCAGTGTCTCTCAAACTCAGCCTGGTTTCCACAGCAGGTCATAGCTTCTCCTACTTATTCATATTCCTGTGCCTCATCTCAGCATCCGTAGGTATTATTGAGATATAAGTTGTCATGTTTTCAGAACTCTTTAGCCTTGCTGTCCCCTGAAGTTGAACACAGACTATTTTTCTTTCAAAGTTGAACTTAGTGCCTTCATGGAAAAGTAATAAGTAACAAAATTAGAATTAGGTCTGAGAATATCGAGCATTATTTTAGAGAGATCTTGGTGTTTCTCCTCGTGTCTCAGACCCCCAGAATGTAGATGCTGCAGATTTTCTACTACCGTGTAGCAGTGATCATAAGCAAAAAGACCCTCAGAGCACCCATACTTTAGAGTGTCACATGCATCCCAAGGAAATTCCATATAAGGGTCTTCAGTTATAATGTCACCTTTTTCCTCCTTGTTTTACATAGGAAAGTCACTTGTGGTTATTTACTAACAATACTCTAACATACTCTAATGTAAAATTATCTTTGTAATCAGGCCTGCCAATGATCCAAATATAATCCCTGCCAACACACCTCATTCTACTATGCAGTCTCCTCACATTCCCCACTGGTACGATGCTCATCACCACCTCTACATTTTTGCTTCCTGCTTGGAATGTTCTCATGACTTCTTTCTGCCTAGTGAATGCCTATCCATAGTTCAAGCCTCAGCTCCTGTCTTGATCTCCTCTATGAAATCTTCTCAGCTATGCTAGCTAGCCCATGATGGTATACTTACAAATCCTACAGCTCTTATTGTTTACATCATTTGTTTGCTGCTTATGTCACTGTGCTATAATTTATATATATCAATAGGCTGTTCTTGTCTATATCTTATTGCCCAAATATACTGTAAAACCTAATGGGCTAATACTCTAAGGAAATACTTTTCAACCCCTTGGTCTTAGAGGCATCTTTGAGGGATAGTGGGATTGGGGGATCCCAAATTTTTGCAGGGCCTAAGAATCCATTACAACATGAAGAATTCCCCAAAGACTAAATTATATATAGCTTACAAATATATGTAATGATATTTTATATACTTATGGATGATGTGATTATTTACATATATGAATGTGTGACTTAAAAATAATAATATATTTGAAGTATTATTGAACTTATCATAGTTATTACTCATTTTTTCCAATCAACATATATTAAAACTAAAGCCACTATGAGAGGATCTTTAAATCACTTTTTTTGGAAAAGTTTGTGTTCATCAGTCAGCCACATACATACACAGGCAAACAAAACACTTTTTCTCTAATTATTTCTCTAATTATTTAGTTTCTACAACTTGGTGGGGAACTTTCTTTTTACAGCTACAATGTTTATCAACTGTGGATATTCTCACAGTGTCAAACACTTGGTAAGTGGGACCAATTAGTTCTTGAATAAGTTACCTACCACTAATTGCTCATAGCATGAAGCAAACTCCTTAAGAGGTTACAGGTTAGAAAGTAGACACGTGCACAGGGAAAATACAATGCTGCTCCACTTCTAGGGAGCAGGGAGGAGATGGGCACCAGGATCTTTCTTTTCACAACCCTCCCTTCCACCACCATCACTTTTCTTGAGTTTTCATGACCTTCATTTCTAATCTATTCTCAGAGAATTGATGTGAGTGAGCTCTAAAAACTGGAAACTTAGTAGCATTTGTAAAATGCTCTAGACGATAAGAGTATCATTGACAATATATTCCATTTGCCAAAGGCCCATTGACCATGGATGCCCGAGAAATAGCATGTTAACACTTTGTGGATTATAAAGTTTAGCAAGTGAAAAACGAACCATGTTATAAATGTGGAAAGATGTCAAGTGTTTGAATTGAAAAACGTTCTTTGATCCATATGTCTGTTAATGAGACATTTCTTTTGCTCTTATGCATGTATCTGTTGGGTGTCACAACATCAAAGCCACCGCGCTTCCTCTAAGAATGATGTTGTACATGTTATAAAGCAGAGATATTAGCCATTAGAGATCAGCGTTTCTCTATTAAGAATTAAAATGTGTTAGGACCATGACTGCATTAACTATCATGGAATTAACAAAACATTTCTGTTGCTGACATTTTAATTAGCTCGTTAATTATATTTTAATTATCTATTGTCCGTAATCTACAACTGTAGGCAACTGAAATTTCAGTCATCGATGTTAATTATAGTATGTATTCTGTAATGAATGACTCTCAATCACAGTTCAGAGCACTCAGTACAAATTAGCCAATGCAACAAGCCAGTGCTTTACAACCAATTCACTCTCATGAGGATGGCTATAGTGACTGCCACTTACTCACTTACGGTAATTACTCCACTGAGTAATTTAGAATGCAGACTTCAGCTAAATGCAGCATTGATTCTTTTTTCACTCAGTCTTTAATTGTGGGGATCCTGATCTGAAATAGTCTATCAGAAACTTTGATTTTAGGTATTTCATCACTTTAAAAAAAAAACTTTTATAAAGTAATGCAGTTCCCACTATAAGCAGAGTCTTTGCTAAACAAAAAATAATTGAAGGCTATACTGCCAAAAGTCCACAAGGCCAAGCCTGTCCTGCCCACTCCTCCATGTGTGTGACTTGAGAAGGGCCAGGAACTCCTCCGTCCAAAATTAGCTGTAAAAGTAGTTGTCTTTTACAATTACCTGGACCTTATTTCCAAGCTAATACAAAACACAGTCTGACTAAGAATGTTTTGATTTGCTTATTTATATATGACAAGACTTGCAAAAGCAATAAAATCAAATTCCACTTGGAAAAACTTTTAAATGAGTCCTTTTTATTGAAGATGATTAAAAAAAATGGATTGATCTGCAATATTTGGACTAATCTAGGACATGTGGGTTTTAGATATAATGTTTTCAGCTTCTCCATTGGAGTCTCATTTCTTCCAGCTTTGAAGGCATTGAAATCCTTAAGAGGCCCCAATTAAGATACAAATTCCCCAAGTCGCAGTAATACCTTTAGCATTTATCAATGAACACCTAGTGAAAAATAGCCCATAGCAAGTGAGAATTGGTGAGAATTTTACAGAATGTCAACATGAGCGAAGTGCCAAAGCTACTTCATCTATTTCACTTTTTTTCTCTGAAGCTAAGAAGGTGAAGTACAGAACTCAGAATGAAAAATAACACCTAATTCTTAAATGTTGCTTTATAATGTATGTGTGTGTATGTGTGTGTGTTTGTGTGTGTGTTTATATATATATATATCTTTTTCTTAATCTAATAAAAGCTTGCTGACTCTCCATGCTCTCTAACCAGCCTAATATTGTCTATCACCATAACAGGTAAAACTGTTGTACAGTAACACCTGAGATCCACTACATGCCTCAATTATTTCAAGCCCCATCTTCTGGATGATATGGTTCTGTGTATGGAAATGTTCAGACCAAAGCATGAAACACTTATCAATTAAAGCATAGAAGAGAAACTCTCAAAAATCAGGGCAGAAGAATATGATAAAGAGAATGCAACCGATTAAATGCAAGTTGCTGATAATGACATCTCAGAAAATGGACCAAATAGCAAATATTCTATACAAAAAGGTATGTACTCAATATGTTTAGGACATAGAAATTTCCTTTTATTTTTTCTGATTCCTTTATTCAAATATGTGCTTTCTATTTCCCTTTGATAGAATGAAGAATTCTGAAGGAATATCCCAGTATTCCAATACTGCTAGTTTCTCCTTTTCTCAAATTTTGTCCTGCTTTGTATGAACTACTAACCTCTAAAGTTCTATATTCCTTAATTTTCAGTAGGGTGTAGTCCTAGATGAGGGGATTAGATGGAAGAATGCCAGAATTGCATGACACACAATTCATTGGAGAATATTCCACATGTTACATACATCTCAGGGCCCTGGTCTGAGAGGGCAGTGGCCATAAAATTAAAGAGTTTAGAACTGACACCAACATCCAAACCTCCTCACATACAGTTCCTTACCTTGTCAGATGATGGGCCTCAGAACTCCTAGGTTAAACGATTTCCCACTGGTCCATACTTAATAAATGTTGAAGCTTAGGCTTGAATAGAAGCCTTTTAATTCCCAGGGAAATGCATCCTAGAGTAGCAAGGTAGTATTATGCACTTTTTGCCCCCTTTTAACTGTAAAAGATCTTTATTTTTTAATTTTTAGAAATTTGTTTTTGCTTTTCTTGTTGTTGCAGGTTTTTTTTTGTTTTATCAAGTGGGCTTCCTATCTTAGTACATCCATTACTGATTCACCTTGTAAGGTGCCTTGTATGAGCATAGATTTAATAGGTCATTAAATATGAAATGTCCAATTTCAAATCAAAAGTGTAGTTTACTATATCTTGAACAAGAAGCAGTACAATTAATCAAAGTACATGCCTAAACTATCAAAACAGTTTTGCCATCTTAATGGTAGCATATTTATGCCAGCAGCAAAGAAGCCTGAAGAATGAATGGCAATGAAATCAGGAAAGACAATTTCCACAGCTTGTTGAGAATTTAGTATTTTTGTTAGCATGAAGTGGTCCAAAGCCTTGAAGAAATGGCACTTGGTGCAAGGTCTGGTGAATACAGTGGATGACAGAGACTTTCCAAGTCCAGCTGCTGTAGTTTGATCAGTGGTGTTTTTTGCAACATGTGGTTTTGCAAGAGGATTGGACTGTCTCTATTGACCAATCTCAGTTGCTTAATCACAAGCATTCTCATAATTTCACACATTCTCATCATTTCATCCATTCTCATCATTTCATCCTGGTAATTGATTGGCCAGGTTTCATAAAGCTGTAGTGGATAATATCAGTGCTAGACTAACAAACAGACACCATTAGCTTTTTTTGATAAATATTCGGTTTTGGACTGTGTTTT
>VBSM01001124.1:18657741-18690695 GCA_008086735.1 Cheirogaleus medius
AAACAGACACCATTAGCTTTTTTTGATAAATATTCGGTTTTGGACTGTGTTTTGACACTTCATCTTTTTCCAACCATCATACCCAAGGCTTGCAATTGTCAAAAAGAATCCATTTTTCATCACATGTAACAATATGGTGCAGAAATGGTTCACCTTTATGTCACAAAAGCAAAGAAAGGCAAGCTTCGAGACGGTTTCTATTCTGATGCTCATTTGATTCATGCAGAACCCATCTATCCAGCTTCTTTACCTTGCTGATTTGTTTCAAATGGTCCAATATTGGAATAGTAACGTCAAACCTTGCTGCTAACTCACACAAAGTGGATTCGCTTCCTGTACAGCTTTCAGCTCATCATTATCCACCTTGGTCTCAGGTCGCCCATGTGGCTCATTTTCAAGATTAAAATCACCAGAATGGAACTTCTCAAAGCATCAACATGCTGTGCATTCATTAACCACATCCTTCCCAAACACTTCATTGATATTTCAAGCTGTCTGCATGACATTAATTCCACAACAGAACTCATATTCAAACATAACATGAACTTTTGATTTATCCATGGTTTCACAAAAATTGCTCTAAAAAATTTGGGAGATAATCACAAGCCAAAATGTGTGTTTGAAAGACTGAGGATGTACCTTCACAATAAACGTAAAACAAGAAGTGTCAAAGTGAAATGTCAGAGGTATCAACTGTCAAACTTAGTACTTAAGGAAATCAGACATTTCATATTTAATATCCTAGTTATTAACAGTTATCAATGAAATGGAACTTTAAGGTTTTTGGATAAAGTCTCCTTTTTAATGCTTGCTTTTTTTAGTTATAACAAAAATTAATTATGCTCATGACTTCTTAAGTGAATACATATTCACAGGAGTCACTTTATTTCATTATATTAATCTTTAAATGAAGTTCTATTAACTTTATCATCTGGTGACCTGACACCTTCTGGCAGTCATCTGCTAGAAGCAAAACATTGGGAGAGGAAAAATAGATCTCAGAGAGCATACTGTGTAACTATCTTACAGTTTTCTCATGGAGAAAAGTGGTTTCACTATAACATAGCAGCCCAAAAGCTATGGAGGAGACAATTGCAGCTACCTTTTCCAACAGCCCAAAGAAAGCAAGCAGTTAAATATGCACACTCAACCAGTTCTATCTGAGAAATCCTTCACAGATTTGGGTTTCTCATTTTATGCTACCAAATCTGCTCCATCATTCAGCCATCCATATTCTACTTTATTCCTCTTCCTCCCATCTTACCAAGTTAACACGAACAGAATAAGTAGGTGGTACTTGTTAGACTCTAGGACTATCTAAATACATATGCTTCAGTCTTTCAGTCTTGGCTCCTAACTTTTTCCTGGGCTGTGCCTAGTAAAATGTAACTAACTATGCCAGAGACTTTGCTCTTTGCTTGTTCTGTGCTACCCCTGAATGGAATATTATGCCAACTGGATTGTGTAATACCTTGTTACTCAACCAGTGAAAGTGCTTTGTGATTTAGGACACTCCTCCAGAATTATTTGATGATCGTTAGAAAGACATTTTGTACCTGATAAATTTAAGTTTTTCAACTTGGCCAGATATGATCTAATGGTGAAGGCCATTTATAAAAGCTGGTAAACCAACCCTGGAATCCTGATGAAATGTGTCTGTTATTAAAATCTACCTATACCAACTTTCTCCTAGCATCTTCTTGAATTTAGTAGCTCCATTTTACTTTTTTTATAGAAGGGCATGGTAAACAATGTAAATGACAACTATAAATGTTAATTAATTTTTAAAACAGAGATAAGATTTGCATTTACTTATGTCCCAAAGTGATACTCAAGAAGCTGATATTTGAAAGAAAAATAAAGCACAATAGTGCCTTTTCAAAATCTGTTAAGCATTACTTATCTCAGGAAATCAGAGACGTAACACAAAATTTACTTAGATGGACTTAGTTTGATACAATTTTATAGCACACACAAAAATCTCATTTATATCCTACTTCCACATATGGAAGCACTAACCCTTGCTGTGCTCTGAAATTTGGGATTAGAATTAGACACTTTGTTCTCCCAAATCTTTCCATTAAAGGAAGAATTTTTTTTTTAATGGTTAGAAAAAATACTTGGTATATTAGAAGAACTCTAAATCAGAGTGACGATTTGGCCAGAGAGCTGTTGTTGAACTGATGGATGGAAATCGCGTATTCACCACCTGTTGGAAAATGTTAGTGTTCATGTTCAATCATGGGCCTAATTTAGTGTGTAATTGGAAATGTAGCGCTTGCAAGGCAGGGAAATCTTTTTGAAGATTTAGCTATTTATATTGAGCGTATTAATTACACTGAAATAAAGGAGAACACAAAGCTATCAGGAGAACAGAGACCACTTTCAAAGTAACTGCTCAACAGGACGCACATTGGTTACTTAGAGAGATAAAAGCATCATGTTGCCTGAGTAAGTGTGAAATACTTCAGGGCTGTCATATTATCACCATCACAAATTGTCAGCAGATGTTTCTTCTATTCAACTTAAATGGCCACTGGTTCTGTCCTATGTTAACATAAAATTTTTCCTGCTAAGTTTATTTATAAACATTATTTGAAGTACTATACACAACGTGTGTATTGCAACTTTCCCAGTGTTCTTCCCTATTCTGCTGAGTCCAGGCATTCAACAAGATGGTCTAAAGAACTTTTCTGAGTAACACTTTTTAGGTAATGCAGTCTGTTTGCTCAGCTTCACCATCAGCAGCATGAAAGCCTCCTTATACAGCTACTTGAACAGTCTCATCATGGCAAGGAGAGGTTGTCACTTAACATTAAGTCACATTGAAGGCCCTGAACTATAGCCACTTAAGCTCTGATGCAATGAGGAGAGGAATGAAGCATCAAAGAAAAATTGAAAGCAAAGAACTTTCTCTAGCAGTTATCATATGGCCAAGTAAAAGGGATAGGGGCTAGAGCTGTGAGCAGGGAAGACAGCAAAATTCTAAGTAATATCCTAAACGATGTGAATACACAGCAACTATTAGTTGGTTATTCTAAAATACTTCATCACCAAACTGTAGCAGTATAGAATAGAGTATAGAAACCCATGGAAAGCCTTTGCATGCCCAAGAAAAACAAATCTTCTTCATGTCATATTGGTTCATTTCACAGACACTCCCAAGCGACCACCAATGTGACTCCAAAACTTTGAGGAGTAATGGAATGTCAATCTTTCATGCAAAAAGATGCCCTTGATGCAGAGCAGAGATGGCGAAGAGGCAAAACTTGTTTAAAAAATCTTTTTTCTCAATTCTCTTTACTATCTCAAATTTCTCTATTTTTTTTTTAATTTCAGCCTGTAATGACCCTATACTCCCTTATCTCATCTGTCTCACCTCTTTATCCCTCAGAATATTCTCTCTTCCTGGGAGAATGAGCTCCATGTCCTATGTACACAAATTTAACTTTCCTTAGTGTCTTCCATTTTTCTTCTCCACCCAACATCTCCAATTAGCCTCCAAATACATAACAGCTAAGGAGCAAGAGAGTAGGAAAGACCTACCCTGAACTGTTTTGTCTGTTGCACTTGTATTTGATATAGTTATATTGTTTATATTAACTTTTTATGCTTTAGTTATCTTGATATTCTCATGTTTTCTTTTAAAATAAATAGCAGGTTAAAATCCTTTTCAAGAAAATGAGTCAGAGAATATATAAGAGGACTAGCAGAAAACCAAAGAATAAAAATGAAAAATAGAAGTAAATATATTGAATAAGGATTATGTCAGTTTCCTACCCTTTGTTTAAAGGTAATTATTTTGCTTTGCAGCACTCACTGATTTGTTTCATACTGACCTAGACAAAGAGGCCACGAGTTAGACAGTGATAATGTCATAAAGCTGGGAAATTGAGAAGTTTAATTTACAATGTGTTCTCTCTTCTCAAAAGAACTATTATGTCTTAAAGTTACTTTAAAAATGGGGTGATGTCAGCAAGATGATGAGCTAAGAGTTTCCAATTCTCATCTCAACACAAAAACAACAACTTAAACATCTACTTACTGATGAAAATAGTTCTGGGAGAACTCAAGGGTACAATGAAGAAGATGTAGCAACACAGTGAATACCCTGAACAAAAACTGAGGATGGCCAAGTGGAAAAGTGTGGAAAACATTTTACCTGTGTCACCCCATACCCCAGCCTAGCATATCTCAGTGCCAAGAGGGATTTCCTTGGCTGCGACTCCCCTAATAGAAGAAAAAGAGCACAAGAATCCCAGCACTTTTCACTACCAAGAACTGCTATAGTCTTTGCCAGCACTGACCCCAGTTGACAGAGCTGTCCACAGTCCATACTGCCATGGCACCTACCATACCAGAAGGAGTTACCAATATACCACTTCCTTGCCCCCCACACACACTGATATCACAGACACTGATGCCACTGCTTCCATGAACATGTCTACACCCCAGACACTGGCACCACTGAGACTCTGCACATGTGCATTTCTAGATTTCAGCACTACCACCATGTGCATGCTCATGCCCCAGATCCCTTTATCACCACAGACACATCCACATCCCAGACTCCCTGCTACAACTTCCTTATGTGAGGGGAAAGAAGAATAGGAGGACCCCATCAGCCCTCTCCACCACCATGGACACCCACAGTCTTGACCACTGAGAATCCTCACAGTCTGTGCCTATGCTGTCCTCAGTAGATAGAGCTGCCCAGAGTCTATGTTGGCTGTGCCCCCTCCCCCACAGAGCCAGAGGCACCACACCATACCCAGCTTGTGCCCTTTCTTCCACCCATCATAGGTGTAGATCTTTTCACATCATAGCCGGTACACAATGTCTGGAACAGGTCACTGCTACTTCAAATGTGCAGAAATCAATGAAAGGCTGCATGTAACAACAACAAAATAATTAACAAAACATGATGTCACCAATGGAACACAATAATTTTCCAGTATCTGAACCTAAAGATTTTATGGAGATCTACAAATTACTAACAAAAAATTCAAAATAATTGTTTTAAAGGAGCTACAAGAGAATAGATAGACAACTCAAGGTAATCAAGAAAACAATACATGAAAAAAGAGATATAAATCATAAAAGAACCAAACAGAAATTCTGAAGTGGGAGAACAATAAATGAAATTTAAAATACAACAGAGAGCTTCAACAGAAGACTCAACAAAGTGAAAAAAAAAATCTATGAAATTGAAGACAGGTCTTTGAAGTTATCCAGTTGGAAGGCAGGCACAGTGTAATCCTCACTATTCAGGAGACTAAGGCAGGAGGATGAGGATTGCTTGAGCCCAGGAATTCAAGTCTACAGTGAGCTATGATCATGGTACTGTACTCTAGATGACAGAGTGAGACTCTGTCTCTAAAAGAAGAAGAAGAAAGAAAGAAGAAAGAAAGAAAAAGAGAAATGGAGAAAGGAAAAGACAAAGAAAGAGAAAGAAACTATAATTATTCAGAGATTGAAAAAGAGCAAAGAAAACCTATGGGACTTATGGGACACTATCAAGCAAACCAATATAAGCATTATAAGTATCTCAGAAGGAGGAGAGAGAGAGAGAGAGAGAGAGAGAGAAAGAGAGAGAGAGAGAGAGGTGGGGGAGGAAGGGAAAGAAAACTTATTTAAAAATATAATAGTTGAAAACTTTCCAAATCTTGAGAAGGAAATAGAAATTGAGATTCAGGAAGCTGAAAATTTTCCAAGCAGGCTTAACCCAAAGAACACTACACTGAGATGAAGACACATTAATATCAAATTGTCAAAAGTCAAGGACAAAGACAGAATTTTGAAAGTAACAAGAGAAAAGCAAATTATCATATGTAAAGAAACCCCTATTATGCTATCAGTGGATTTCTCAGCAGAAACTTTGCAGGCCAGGAGACAGTGGGATGATATATCCAAAGTACTGAAATTTTTAAAAACTACCAACCATGAATACTATATCCAACAAAATTATCTTCAACAATGGAGAGAGAAAGTCTTTCTCAACTAAAAGGTGAGAGAAATTAAACAAACATTGGTGAAGGGAATTTGAGAAGACACAGATAAATGGAAAGATAGCCTGTGTTCATGGACATTAGGAATTACTATTATTACTATTATTAAAATGTCCATTACTACCAAAAGTAATCTATAAATTCAATGCAAACCCTATCAAAATCACAATGACTTTTTTTATAGAAATAGGAAAAAATCTCAAAATTCATATGAAATTGCAAAATACCCTAAAAAGCCAAACAAATATTGAGAAAGTGCAGCAAAGCTGGAGGTATCACCTTTCTTGATTAAAAAATGTATTATAATGCTACAGTAATTAAAATAGTAAGGTACTGGCATAAAAGCAGAAATATAGACCAATGGAATAGAATAGAGAAATCTGAAATAAATCCATGCATTTATAGTCAACCAATCCCTTACAAGGGTGCCAAGAACACACAATGTGGCAAAGATAGTCTCTGAGATAAGTAGTGTTAGAAAAACTGGATATCCACATGCAGAAGAATGAAATTGGAACCACAAGTGAAATTGTGTCAAAGTAAAAATGTAACTTGGGAATGTAAATTGGTACAGCCATTATGGAAAACAATGTGGATGTTCCTTAGAAAATTTAGACTAGAACTACCTTATGATCCAGCACTCCCATATCTTGGTATATATCCAAGGCAAATGAAATCAGGATTTTGAAGAGATTTCTGCACTCCCATGTTCATTTCAGCATTATTCACAGTAGCCAAAGTATGGAAACAAACTAGATGTCCATCAGTGGATGAATAATTTTAAAAATGTGATATAGATAGATATATAGATGGATATTAACATATAGATAGATGGACAGTCTATATATAATGGAATATTATTCAGCCTTAAAAAAGGTAGTCCTGCCATTTGAGACTACATGGATAAACCTGCCTTGGACAGGTGGTCAGAAGGGGGAGGGGAATGTCTTTTGTTCTTTCTGTTATAGGAGATAGCTCAGTTGAACTGTGGCTCCACCCCAGGCCCAGTGCATGCCCTGGCTGGCTGAGGTCTGGGTGGGCCTCTCAGGTGGGTGGAGATCACAGGCTTTGTCTTCCGTAGAGATGGGACAATTAGAATCATAAATGACATTAGCCTAGAACTGAGGGCCCTCTCTTTAAAAGCTCTGTATTTCTGCTTATGGACAGGAATTTGGATTTTGAGATAATAGTCTATACCATTTTTGTCCTTTGCTGCTAAAGTAATAAACTTCTCTTTCCTTCTCCTCAAACCACTGTTCTCATTCTTCTGATGCAGCCTTGAGGACAAGTGCTGAGCTTTCAATGACAAGATGTTGGTCAAGTAGTAGAAAGTTTCATTTATAAACTATGAATAAAATCTGAAGATATAATGTACAACAATGTAACTATAGCTAACAA
This sequence comes from Cheirogaleus medius, assembly GCA_008086735.1. Lineage (NCBI taxonomy): Eukaryota > Metazoa > Chordata > Mammalia > Primates > Cheirogaleidae > Cheirogaleus > Cheirogaleus medius. Next base: position 18,665,148 of record VBSM01001124.1, read on the forward strand.
TATTGTACTTTATACTTGAAATTTATTAGAGGGTAGATCTTAAGTGGTCTCACCAGAAGAAGAAGGAGAAGGAGAAAGAAGAGAAGAAGGAGGAGAAGAGGAAGGAGAAGGGGAAGAAGAATAGGAAGAAGGAAAATAAATAAAGAAAAGAAAATAGTAACTATGTGAGGTGATGGGTATGTTAATTACTTTGAAATAAAATAAAATAGCTTAAAAAATTCTATTCTGAATCCACTACAAACACACACATTTAGGTAGTTTCCAAATCTATGTATATATCCTATGTATCTATCTATCTATCTATTATCTATCTATCCAGACTCATTCTTAAGTGGTCTTTTTGCTTCTGGACATTGTCTCCTCTGCATATTGCTGCCAGAAAGATCTTCTGCATTATAGCTACAAATCATGCCATGCCATATCTCAAAGCATTCATAATTCCCCCTTTCTTTCAGAATATAATTCAAACTGCTTAACCTGGCCTTCAAGATCTTCTGTGATCTTATATCAATGTACATTCCCAATTTAACTCACACTGTTTTTGCTCATGTACCCTATGCTCTAAGCAAACCAGACCTATTTATTAGTCCCAAAATAAGCTCCATACCTAAACACCTGCATGAATTTACTCAGAGTTGCTTTTACCTGGAATGTAAGTCTCAGCCACAATATGTGCATGCTACAATTCTACTGCATTTCCAGGTCCAGTTCCGATAGTGTTTGCTCTGAGAGTGTTTCCTGAGACTCTGATACTTGTCCCTAACAAGATACAGCTATCACTCTTCTTATTTCTTTCTAAGCAATCTAGTTTCTCAAATAAATAATGTTAATTCCATCGGGTCATGCCATCTGCCCACAAATTTCCTACAGCAACAGTAAATTATAAAATTATTAGTAAATTATAAAAAATTTGAAAACTGAAGATGTTGCCACTCGACCGGGTTGCATTGCCCGCTGCACAGAGAAGAGCAAGCACACCAAGGCAGTCAAGGTTGCAATGGAGAAAAGGTTTAATTCCGCAGAGCACTAACAGGGGAGATGGAGGAATTTCTCAAATCTGCCTCTCCAGGAATTTGGGAGACAGGGTTTTTAAAGATAGTTTTGCAGGCAAAGGATTAGGCAATTGGGTTTGCTAATTGGTTAGGTTGGGGACAAAAATTACAGGGGTGTAGAAATCATCTTCTTGTGTTGAGTCAGTTCCTGGGTTGGGGTCACAATTCCAAATGAGTCAGTATCTTGGAATGGGCTGCTGGTCTGGGTGGGTCAGCCAATGCACTGGAATGCGGGGACTGGAAGATATCTCAGAAACTACCTTTAGGTTTCAAAAAGTTGTTATCTATGGAAAAACTTAAGAGTCTTTATGACCACCAGCCATGTGACTCCAGAGTAGCAGTTATAGAGAAGCAAATAGGGGGACAGTAGCTGATCATCATCAAGCAAACAAGGGGACAGTGGCTGGTTATTGTCATTATTTTTAGCTAGGCCTGTGCCTTTGCAGAGCTTTAGGCTCCTACCACAATTTTTGCCTTACACCTGTTTGTTGATTTGTAAAGCACAGTTTCAAAAAGTGAAATATTTGATACATTTAAATTAAATTAAATATAATACTATGTCTTTAGAGACTGAAGCTGAAGGAGCTGGAGGGCATATGGCATAATTTAACCACGTGCATTAAGACATAGAGTTGCGCAAGTGCTAATTTTTAGCATCAGTTTTTGCTAGTTGTTTCCATTAAAAAGAGATTTTTTTAAAAAGCATAGACATTTCCCAAAACACTACAGTGGGATTGCGTAGGGAGAAAAGCCCCCAAATAATTTACAATTAAATTACTACCAAGCCTTTGCCTTATCTGGAATAATTATGTTTTACCTGATATATTCATGGCCTTTTTTCCTTGTCCAAATGGATCTTTCTATGTACAGGTGTGATGGCTTAGCAATTTACATTATTCATCTTAATGAAAAAGAGCTGAAATTATAACCACTTGAAAAGATAACATGTAGGTTGATCATTCAAAGGACACATTTTTCTTAAGTTAATGATAATCAAAAAGATATAAACACCTAGCAGAAAGTCTTACATATGATGAGGCAGGAGATCAAAATAGGGAACACAGGTGGGACAGAACAATAGGAACAAAATTAGAGTTATGGATCAATAAAAACAAAAGCTGTGTTTCAGCTGTGATTGTAACCATCACAGAAACACCTTGCTTGCTCCAGTTTGGGGAAAGTCCCATGGGAGGCGCTTGCGCAGATGGGGGACAAGACTGTCCTCAAATGACTCTGACTTCATTATACCATCATTACCACAGATTAGCATTGCCGTTTGCCCCCACAACGGGCTTTGAAAGCCATGACACCTCCAGATCTGAACAAATAAAGAAAAATACTCCCCTGCATGAAGGAGGGGAGGAGATAACGGTTTCATCAGCCAGAGGGATGGCAGCACAAGAATGAGGAAGTCAGAAGAAAGAAAAGAATAGACCAAGTGCCACAGTCCCCTCTTCTGGAGGGTACTCACTTGCTAATCGTTCCTGACACCTCCCTCCATGTGTAGAGGCGTACTTGCTTAATAAACTTATTTCACTTTGCTCTGCTGCTTTGGTGTTTGGTTTCAATTCTTTGTCTCGAAATACAAGGTTCAAGGACAATCACTCGCCAGTAATAGTAGGAACTCAAGAAACATTCATTGAATAATGAAAAAAAAAATGAATGGCTGAGTGAATAAAAAGGGAATCCCTCTTATTTTGAAGAAAAATGCTGGTTAGATATCTATTCACTTCAATGATAGAAAAGCTAACTTAGAAAAGTAGAAGAAAGTACCTAAGTGTGAATTTTCCAAGAAGCAATGTTATCATTAAATATGTTTATAGTATTTTTCCTGGTAATTTTAGTAAATGCTTTCAGTCAATTTTAGTATATGTGCTATGGAAGCAAGCACACTGCTTTCAATTAGATGAGACAGCGAAGGTAAGAGTGAGACATAACAAGAATAAGCATCATTCAAAAAGGCTATTTAAATGTAAATATATGGGCTTTTGGTTACTGGTTTGTTTGACAAAACAATTCCCTTAAATACTTCTGCTACTTGCTTCAAAGAAGTGCCATGTGCCAATAACTATAGCTAACATACTTTCCTAGAAGTAATTCTCAAGTGTCATTTATTTGCTTCTGTTGCCTGTGCTTTTCTCTTTCAATTTAAAGCCTGACACTTTGAAGTTTTCTGACTTTGACACTTAGGTGGGAAGGCCATATCTTTAAACGGCCTTTGCTACAGGGCTGGATCTTGATGGAACTTTGTCTCTTGAAATTCCTTTATGCCTTTTCCCTGCCTGCTCCAGATCCGCAAACGATAGCTTTTTCTAAACCTTCAAGGTTCTAAATGTCTGAACTTTCTAGTTTGTATTATTTTTACAAACAAACCAGATCATTCTTTCATGATGTGGGTTTTCTTTCTTATAAGAGCACCTTAAAAACACAAATTAGAAGTCAACACACAACACTACTTTGATACTATCTGAACATTTATCTTAGAACTATAGACAAAATAAGCACATGATACGCCTTCCAAGTTATTCCACATGAGGGTTTTGCCAAAGTTTTGTCACTACACGAGTCTCCAACATTTCAGTTTGGCTTAAGTTTTCTTGCGCTTGCCATCTGACAGTTAAGCCAAAGACATATTTTTGTTTCGTTTTACATGACAACATCCCACTTCTGGTACCAATTTTGGTGATAGTTAAAATAATGATTAACAGATAAATTCCTATATCCCTGTGGGTTAACATAATATAGTTTTTTTTTGCTCCCATGAGGCTTACATGTATCTCCTATCTTGTCCATCTTTCCTTCTCTAGGGACTTTATTGTCCTCTGCATTCAGCTGGCTGATGGGAAGAAGAGAGAGATCCCGTGTGGGATGTTTTTATATGCCAGGGCTCATAATGGCACGCATGATGTCCTTCACATCCCAAAGGCTAGAAACAAGTCACACAGACCCATCTAACCATAACGGAGACTAGAAAAAGTAGTCTAGCTTTTTGTACACACACACACACACACACATACACACATACATACAAGAAAGTGGATTTGGAGATCAGATAGCCAGTCTCTGGAACAAACAAAATCTCCAAAATAACCTGAGAACCAGACTTCAGGGCTACACTGTCAAGAACAACTGTGGATTATGCCCCAGAACTGGTACAGTAGAGGTACCATTGCTGCCATTGGGCAGAGATATTGCAGCCAGAAGCAGGGAAACTGACCTTTCCACATTTCTACTACACAGCTGCCACTGTATTTCTGAAAACTGGGTGTAGCTGTGGCCACCCTTTTCCTGACTTGATTCTTTACAGTCTCTACTTTTCCCCCCGCTACCTAGCAACTGCTTCTCTTTCAACATCAAGGGAAATCCCTCTGCTTGTTGAGCCGTGGTCATGTGCAGAAGCCCTAGTCATAAAGGGAGGATGGGAGAGAAAGTTCTGGTATTTTCAGCTTCTGTGAAAAGTGCCAGGCTCCTCTTCCAAAGGTAGGACACTACACAAATGTGGGAGAAGTTTCAGACAATGAGTAGCCTCTGCTCACCCTTCACCCAGTAGAAAAAGAGAAACGTGAACCACACCCACCACAACAACACAGTTTGCCTGGAATTGTTGAAACCATTACATGAGTCTCAAAACTATTCTGAGTTTTTGGCTAGAGACAAAAGTCTAGTAAAATTTCAATCCACCTGACATTGTGAAAGTACAATCTCTTTTATGTTTTGTTGAAAATCAAAGGTGAGAACTGCCATTCGTGATATAAATATGAATCAGAAGCACGGGGTGCCCTGACTGAATAAAATTGCCTCCCCGTTTATACACAGATGCTCTATGAATTTTGCAAATGAAACAATTAAAAAAATTTACACTTGAAAAAGTACCCTCAGTTATTTCAGAACAACATAGCTTAAACAGCTCTTTGAAAAGATTTGGAAATCACACTGGCAGTGAAATTCTGACATCCTGAGGGCCACGCAAGTGGGAACAACATTGTTCACATGTTGAAGTCAAGATTCTTTGCTCAGTGGCATCCGTCTGCCTGATTGTCACGGGATGTATTGTTCAAGAAGGAGCATTATGGGCCTGGCTATGTCCAGTGAGGTTTTCTTGGAACTCTTAAGGGGAATGATGACTGAAAACAGTCGACTTCCCTTGAATGCCTCAAAATGAAGAAGCTGAAAAATAGCCATCACTTCTGAACTAAAATGAAAATTATCGGCCCCACTATAAGAAGTATATGCATCAACGTTGACCCAGATAGTCACTCAAATGAAAGCCCCATCAGATGAATACATGAAAATATAAGGTAAAATACAGGCTGTAATTAAGATACACTTCATAGGTAAGAAGATTTCTTAGGACTTAGAATAATGACACTAACAGTTCCATATGACAATGAACACTGTCAGCTACTCTTATCACGGTTTTGCTTATTGATGGGCAACAGTATAGCACAGTGGTTAAGAACATGGGCTCTTGATCTCCAGTCCCTACTCTGACACCTGAAATGACTTCCGTAGCCTCTCTGCATGCTTCAGCTTCCCCATCTGCAAGGTGGGGGAGTTAGTAATACCTGTCTCATAAGATTATTATATTTAACAGTGTTCGACAAATACTTACCGTACGCCTGAGACTACCTTAAGTGCTAGGGATACATCAGTGAATAAAACAGGCAAAATTATCTGCCCTCATGGAACTTACTTTCTAGTAGTTTCCAGAATTAAGTGAAATAACACATATAGAGCATTTAAAGAGGATCTTTGACACAAAATGAGAGTTCAATAAATATCATCTATTATTCCTTCATTAGTGTTCCTTCTTCTTTTTCTTAAACTGTTTACTTGCAGTTTGCATGAATGTAATATAGAACAAAAAGTAATATTAAAAAGTGTCAGAATTCTTTCAACCTATTAGATCATATCTCCTAAACTTTTTATTTTTTTATGATAAATTTCACTTCAGTTTCAATGTTTTTTAATTGACCTTTAGTTTATGGAAGCCTAAGAATCAAATAAATCTAGAGGAAGTACAGGTGTATTTGTTAAATAGTGTTCCTCTTCTTTGTTTGATCAAAATTTATCAGTGAATAACCCTAAGCCCAGAATTATACAGTTATATACTAATGAAGTATATTAAAGAGTTTAGACTACTTTTGATTGATGGCTAAAAATCCTTATTTTTGAAAGTTATCCAACTTTTCCATTGTTTTTTTAAATCTATGAAGCCCTTTCATTTTATTTCTAATTGATATGGATGAGGATATCCTAAGAGATGAGTGGATCAATCAAAGGACAAAAAGGCTTTCCAGACACAGAAGAATCATGTCTATAAATTATTGGGCTGATGGATTTCAAACACTCCACGGAGGTTTGGGAGAATTATCCATTATCTTAAATTACATACATTTTATTTAAAGTCACTAACTCTAAAAGATGTTTTGTACTTTCATAAGCTTCTCTTTTTTCTTTTTATTTACATGCTTTCCTTTAATTTATTGTGTCTGAGGCGTGCTGTTAATTGTCGGATCCATACATGTCGAATCAGAAATAAGTAAATGTCTTTCCTTTGGCACGTAACAGGCACGCCAGCGTCACAAGGACCTTGGTGATTTGGGAGTATTTCAGATCACCCTGGAGCAGACTTGCATTTACCTCCCACTTCCGCTTTCAGAATCCCAGGAGTTAGTAACGATTAGGTAATTAACTCTTCCTCAATAGGTGGCTTCTAGAGCACTAAGTGTATTCTTTAAAATTAGCTTGGTTTTGGAAAATTGATGTGATAAGTCTTTTATGATTACCTTGGGAGACATTTTCTTTACTGTTCATGTCAAGGAAGAAAAAGCAATTATATATCCAGATATATATAGATAGATATGAAAGAAACTTCAAAAAGTAATATGAGACATACTTATGCATTTCTATGGGCTCTAAAAAGGAAAGATTCTAAGAATCTAAGGTCAACTTTTGATTTAATAAATATGAAATTAAAAATTAATTGGAATAAGAAGAAATATAATTCTGATTAATCATCCACAATGTCATCCTCAAAGACATGTTAATAATACAGTCTAATTTTTTTACCTCCTTAATAGCTCTAGAAACATCTACTTCTTCCTATCTTTAATATTAACCCCCTTATTATTTCAGTAGCTTCCTAACTGTCTTGCATGCCTTGTCCCGTGGTCTTGGCCACTTCATATCTGCTGTCTAACATTAAAGAACAAATCAAATTCATTCAGTTATTTATCACCATAGCACAAATTCAATCATTGCACTCTCCTGCCACTGCTTTCTGTTACCTCACAAAGTTCAAGCTGCTTCCCCCTGACCTTTCATGATCTGGCCCTTGCTTACCTTTTATCTCTTATCTAGGGCATTGTCTCTGTTCTTCCTCTAGGCTATGTGCCATCTTATGAAACCCTGTACTCTATTACCTTCAGGCCCTTGTGTATGTAGTCCTTTTCCCCTGGAGTATCTCACCCCAACTTTGCCGAGCTAACTCCTGTCCTTCCATCAGGAATCAGCTAGTAAGAGAATCTTCTCAAAGAAACTCTTTTACCAGTGCCTCATCTCCCCCACCCTAAAAACTCTTCAACATGCTAAGACCTCAACACCTAATTACACCTGTCATGGTGTTTATTGAACTTACTATAAAAAACTACCTATTTTACTTCCTCGCCATAAGCTCCAAGGTTGGGTCAAAATCTTGCTCTCCTTCCTATCCCCAGTGCATGGCACACTGGAATTTCTCAATACTCATTTACTGAAGAAAGGGTTTGTCAACTATGTACTAGGCATGATGGTGGGTCCTGCGAGCACTTGTGAGCTTTGCTATTTGCAGTGAGATGGTTAGTGTAGTAATGGCCTAAGAGAACTATTTTGACTTGAATTCAGATTGAAGAGATTGGAGAATTCTTTCTGTGATGGTTAATTGTGTGTATCAACACAATTGGGACATGGGGTACCCAGATACTTGGTTAAGCATCATTCTGAGTATGTCTGTGAAGGTGTTTCTGGATGAGATTAACATTTGAATCTGAGTAAAGCAGCTGCCCCTCCCAGTGTGGGGTGGGCCTCATCCAATGTGTTGGAGGCCTAAATAGAGCAATAGGTGAGATAAGGAAGAATTCCATCCTTTTGCCTGTTTTCAGACTGGGACATCGGTCTTCTTCTGCACTCAGACTGGAGCATACACCATTGGCTCTCCTGGTTCTCAGGCCTTTGGGCTTGGAATGAAAACTATATCACCAGCTCTCCAAGGTTTCCAGCTTGCAAACAACAAATTGTGGGATTTCTCTGCCTCTGCAATCATGTAAGCCAATTCCTTATAATAAAGCACCTCTCTCTCTCTTTCTCTCTCTCTCTCCTGTCTCTCTCTCTCTCTCTCTCTCTCTTCCCTTCTCTTCTCTTTCTGTGTGTGTCTGTCTGTGTCTCTCAGTGTGCCTCTGTGTGTGTGTGTATGTATGTGTATTTTTTTCTCTCCTATTGGTGGTGTGTCTCTGGAAAACTCTGAATAGTACACCTCCTCTGCAAAGTTAAATTTGTTTCTAACAAGAACCAGGAGACAGGATAGAATTTTCTCGCTAAAATGTTGTAAGGAGTAAAAGGAGAAAAGAAGGCTTAATATATTTTCCTAAACTCACCTTATCTGGGATGCTCAGCAAGTTATTTTCTTTCAGATGCTAAACCCAGGGAAATACATAAATTGTTTTAATGAAGGTGGAGACTCTACTGTGAGGCCGAACTCTAATTCAGTTACCAGAAAGCAACTGTACAGTGAGTGTAGTGAAGGAGCAGCAAACTTTTCTCTGTAAAGGGCCTGTTAGTAAACAAGTTAGGCTTTGCAGGCCATAGCACTCTGTTGCTATTACTCAACTATGCCTTTGTAGAGTGTAAGCAGCTATTGGCAGTACATAAATATCAATAAATGGATATGACTATAGTCTAATAAAACTTTATTTACAAACACAGTGGAGGCCAGTTTTTGCTCACAGACCATAGCATGCTGAGCCCTATGTAGTGGTTTAGATAGAGCATAGACTGTAACATTAGCTGGTCTAGGTTCAAGTTCTGACTTCACCCAGTATCTGCTCTGTAACCACGGGCAAGCCACTTAAATTCCGTAATTGAAGCCCTCACCTCTTAGAGTTTTGTGAGAATTGAATAATTTATGTGCCTCAAGGCTTAGGGAAGCATCTGGAATATAGTAAATGCTTTAGACAGTTAGTTATTATTCTTTCCAGCCCATCTTCTTTGGCACATGAAGAGGTGGGGCTTTTATACACCACCGGTCTTCAAAAAAGAACTCATAGTAGTCTGAAATTAAGTTACAATAAGTTATGTGGGAGAAAATTTTCAGTACTGCTGGTGATGCAATCTGGAGCTTTAGAACATGCTACTGTAGATGTCACTTAGCAATTTCACTCTTAGTAATGTACTCTCTTTAGCAGCAAAGAACATTTATTGCAGTGAAGACTGAGAAACTGTCTTGAGGGAGGAAAAAAACAGTCTAGCTAAGACTGGGAAAAAGAAATTTTTTAGCTGCTTCAGTAGTTACGTTTTCTTCTATAACTTCTCAAAGTTTTGACACTTAGTTTTCCTCAATTACCCAATTTTTTTTTCTTTACTAATTCAGAATCTTCTAGTTATTTAAACTGACAGAAAATATCCCAGTAAAAACATGACCATATTTATTTCTCCTAAGGTCGGTCATAAATATTTCACCCCAAATTATCTTTTCTTTCTACGTCTTTGATCATGTTACACTCATGAACATTCTAAAGTAGCCTTTAATTCTCCCATATCCATCAAGGCCAAGTGCTTTATCTCAGAGTTCCCAGCGCCCTTCAGGTTTCTCAGGACCCTCCTTGCTGCTCCTTACTCCTCCGCCCATCTGTTTCCCTCCACCCAGATAGGGACATGCACCAGCCCTTTCATCCCTGCATTCCCAGGACCTGAACTATGCGTGGAATGCCTTCTCCTTCCCATGGTAATGAGTTCCCTCCCTTCTATCATTTATGGAGCTTATCAGATCACACCTTCTTCTCCATCTACCAGAAATAACTGAAAATACAGGAGTCCCCTGCCCCCACCATGCCTTTAGAAGACAGAAAATGTTGCCTACAAATGCAACAGTGCATGCACCACCACCATTTCACACTTTTTTATTGCAATACTCTAATCTCCACATTTTATGTGATTTAAATGTCATTCTTTAAGGTAGTGTTCTTCATTATTGATTGCTAATTCTAATAATATAGAGTTAGGAATCTTACTGTATCCCCTGGTAGAAGCGATTGCCTTCTGGGAACCAGGACCTCTAGATTACAGAGTTACAAGGACAGAAGTTACTAATTCCTCAAGAAGGTTTCTGGGAGCAATTGTAGTCAGTGTGTGGTGGGCAGAATGGACCCCAAAGATGTCCATGCTCTAATCCCTGGAAGCTGTGAATATGATGTTACAGGGCAAAAGAGACTTTGCTGATCTAATTAAAGTCATAAACCTTAAGAAAAAATGATTACCCTGGATTATTTGAGTGTGCCCAATCTAATCACTAGCCCTAAAAAAAAATTTTGCTATATTTGCTAAAAATTTTCTCCAGCTTGAATCAAAGAGATACAGCAAAAGTGAAGTCGGAGAGTTTTGAGTAGGAAAGGTACTGGACCTGCCATTGTTTCATGCAATGCACGTGGAAGCAGAAGAAGGAATGCAGGCAGCCCTGGGGAGCCAAGAGCAGCCCCCAGCTAACAGGTAGCCAAGAAATGGGGACCTCAGTCCAAAGATTGAAGAATTAAATTTGCAAGGACTAAACTCAGCCAACAACCTGCATGAGCTTGGAAGCAGATTCATCCTATTGCTTCCAGAAAGATGTCCAGGCCTGCCAACACCTCGATTTCAGCTTCATGAGCCTCTAAAAGAGGACCGAGCCAAATCTACCAAACTTCTCACTTACACAGCTCTGAAATAATAAATGAGTATTGTTTTAAGCCACTACATTTTGGTATTTTGTTATGACCATAATGGAAAACTTATATTAATACAAGGAGCCACTCCTACTTCAAACCCTTGGTTTCCCATCTTGTGTGACCTACCCATTGTAAGCAGAGCGCCACATAATCGTTGGTGATTTAAGGTACACACTGTGTTTTGAAGGAGGGCTCCCTCTCCTCACAGGGTATCCTCACCAAGCTAGTGTCTCACTGTGGCTTCGGCAGGCCATATTCGATACCCCATTAGTTTGGCACATTCTGGGAGTGCACCATGAGAGAGAACCAGTGAATCTCATATTCATGTAGCCATCATCTCGCCATGTTCCTTAGGTAGTAGTGCTGGTTAAGACTCTACAAGAAGGAAAGGTAAACACGTACTCAGAACATTTATCAATTATAATTAATTAAGAGAGATTACAGCCTCTTCTGGAGTGAAAAGGGCCCAATGTAATCAACTTGGCATTATGTGGCTGTCTGGTTTCCTTAAGCGATTTGCAGCCTTGGTGTTTTTCTGTGTTGCTGGCATTGGAACATCAGCAGCTTCAGTAGCTAGATCAGCCCTGGTGAGTGGGATCCCATGCTGGTGAGCCATTGTGTAGCACCCACCCCTGCCGCTGTGGCTACTGCATTGGTTTATTAATCTAATGACAGAAGCTACTTCACGTCAACTGGCTGGGTTATTCTGTCTACATGGTTGCTTAGTGTCCTTCCTGGGTAGATAATCTTTTCTGGGTGTTAACATAGAACATAAAGATATTCTCACTTTGCAGATGGCATAGACACGGCCTGACTCTAGTAGTCTAAACCTTAATTCTCGTACAGGGGCTTGCCATAAAGCCCACATGGCTTCCTTTCCCACAATAGATACCGCCAATAGCTTAGGGTCTTCTGGTCATGTAGCCCAAGTGGCAGAGCTGCTTGTACCACTGCCTGTACCTTCTGAAGAGCCCTTTCTGCTATGGTCCCCGTCCAAAGCTGACAGCCTTTCTTATCACTTGGTGAGTGTTTTAAAGTAGTATTCTCAAATGTGGAATATGTTACTTCCAGAACTCCAAAAGGCATTGTACTTCCTTCTTATTTGTGAAAGGTGTAAAATACAATGTTTTCTTTACTGTGGAAGTGATATCTGAATCACCTCTAGATCACTGAAACCCTGAAAACTTCACGGCTGTAGCTGACACCTGAATACACACTGAGTTTATCTCCCATGTTCCGGAGCATGTTTCTGACCAAGGGCTCCAATGTATTTGCTATTCTTGCTCATCTACTGCTATCAGGTGATGTCATCATTATAGTGGACCAGTGTGATTCTCCACTCAATGTCCAGACAGTGCAAGTCCCCTTGGACTATATATGACAAAGTATGGGAGTGTGAATGTAGCCCTGAGGCAAGACTACAAATACATACTGTGGTGGGCAGCAACTAAGAGGTCCACCAAGCAATTGGAAACTTCCAGCACTTTTCCTTTCATCTCTTGCATCCTTTTGTGTGCCCTACATCAAAATACCAACCCTCAGTGGAGAGTGTGGGAAAAGCCCATCTCTGAGACTGTTGTAATTAGTAATTGTTTTAGCCCATTCAGGCTGCTATAACAAAATATCATAAACTGAGTATCTTATAAACAACAGAAATCTAGTTCTCACAGTTCTAGAGACCTAGAAGTTCAAGATCGGGGTGCCAGCAGATTCAGTGTCTGCAAGGGCCTGCTTCTTCATAGACAGCCATCTTCACACTGTAAGCTCACATGGTGGAAGGAGCGAAGAATCTCTCTTAATCTCATTCATGAGGGCTCCATCGGTATGACCTAATCACCTTCCAAAAGTCCTCATCTCCAAATATCATCACTTTGGGGGTTAGGATTTCAACATATGAATTAGGGGGGAGGGTACAAAAACTCTCAGACCATAGCAATGGGTGAAGCTAAGAGATGGTAGGGCCTGGTGGTTTCCCATACCTCAGTGGTGCTCTACTCTCATGTATCTGGTCTTGTGCTTTGTATATCCAGATTGCTCTCTGGGAAACCAAGCTATGCTAAAAGAAACTCCAAACAGACTGACTTATGACATTGTATTTAATTCCCAGGCCACTACCTAAGAGTAGAGTATCCAGAGAATGCTACTAGAAATGATGAAGGTGCTTGGCACCATGGATAAAAAAGAATAGACTGGATTTTGTCTAGAGGGATCATTTATGTAGGCTTTTACAAAGCTCAAAAATTGTGCAGTTCTGCTATGGAGTATATGTGTTCTGCATTTATGTTTCCTGTATACTTAAGCCAACAAGTTAGTCCATTGAATGCTATGTAGTACTGGCTAACCAACACTGATAAAGTGTTTACAAATCAGCTGCTGTTTCCAATATTCCTTATCACACACCAAAAATTATATTATAATTTTGTCATTATATTATCTAATGTTACAAATTTCAAAATTATACTTTACCTTTAGACACATTTCTAATTAGCTTCTTATGAGATTTTTTAGGAAGGATGATTCTAATGATCAGAAAATAGCTAAATATTATATTATATCTTAAGCCAGCTCACTATTCAGAATATCTCTGCAAATGGTGAATTCTACCTTCTGTTTTGAAATAGACATATTTGGAGCTTATCTCTAAATTTGTGGCTGTAGAATTTGGACCTGTATTAACCATGGATTTTATTTTTTATGTATTCTAAATGCTTTGAAAATCTGAGGCCTTGCTGACTCTGGAGAAACTGCCCCTCCTAGAGCCAGCCAATTCCTAGAAATAATAAACAACTTAAGCAAGATACCACTTTTCAAATGCAAACCAACCAATCCAAACCCCAAGCACCTCTTCATTGGGCTCTCATACTCTGGGCCACTATCTGCCTGCCCCAACCATTCTAGGGCCAGGTACCAGACAACTAGGGACAGCCTCTATACCCTAGAGTTCACTAAAATTATTCAAACTAGACAATCTTAGCTTGCTTACCCCTCATGAATAGGATTAGTGCCATTATAAGAAAGGCTCAGGAGATCTTCTTTGTCTCTTCCACCTAGTGAGGACACAGGGAGAACATGGCCATATATGAACCAGGAAGCAGGCCCTCCCCGGAACCAAATCTGCCGGCACCTTGATCTTAGACTCTCCAGCCTCCAGAACTATCAGAAATAAACTTCTGGTGTTTGTAAGACATTTAGTCTATGGTATTTTTGTTACAATAGCCCAAGTATACTAAGACACTTTTGTTTAGGAAAACATCCTTCTCGCTTTCTTCATCTGTACTTTCACTGATGCTGTTCTTAAATGCACTTCCCACACCAAAACCCCACCACCTTTTCCACTGTACATACCCGTCTTGCTCTTTTAAACCCACCTTTAGTAAATGAGAAATTAAATAAGATCTTTCCTCCTTTGAGTGTGGAAATAAGGTTTTCTGGCCTTTCTTATACTCTACCTTGTAATATACAATATCTTCCTTCTATTAGCAAGTCAGAGATTACATTCTATTCATTTCATAATATACAAAAGCACTTGGCACAATTTAATCACTCATTAGTTTATTGATTTATCAAGTAATATTCATTGATTAACTACTAAATGCCAGACATTATTAGGAATGAATAAATAAGACAATATTCCTGAAGAATCTCAGAAGACCCGGATGAATAGAATTCTGAGAAATGAGTAGGAGGTGTCCCGGAAGAGAAGTGAGATATAGATTATGAGATTAGGCAGCATAAGCAACACAAACAAAATATAGAGAAGCATAATAGCTCATGAGGGAGTGTGGGGACTTCAGTCAGTCTTGTGTGCGTGGATCAATAGTTTACAGTCAGAAATGCTTATCAGATCATCTACGAAAGTTTTTCAAAATATGCATGCTCAGCTCCAGCACTAGAAATACTAATTTTGTAGCAATATCAATCAGGATCCCAACAGAAATCAGTTGGCAAAATAAAATTCTTTTTACCAACGTAGGGGCAAGGTTAAACCAACAAAAAAGGAATAATGTGGTACCCTGGTACCTTAGGGTTGTCATTATCAGAGGAGAGAAGACCCCCAAGAGAAAAGGGAGGAGTTGTTATCAGAACCAAGATTGGGTACATTTATGAAGGGCACTGCCTAAAAGCCTTCAGCAGAAGACTTTAGCCAATGTAGATCAACATTGCAGAGAGAGAAAGACATCTCTCTCCCCAACATCACTGGGTAATAGTGACCTAATATCATTCTCCCCTTGGAATTTTCTAGCCATCCATTGAACAAACCCAGCCACCAAAAGCAAAAGGCCAGGAAGTCTGTCCTTGCAGCCCATAAACACCACAACCCCTAGACACAGAGCGGGGTGGAGAAGGGTGTATGGTGGGCCTGGATGGACAAAAGGAAGATCTCTAGCACAGGTGTGATTTTTAAAATAGCTCACAGATGATTGTCCCCTTCTATGGCTCCATGGCCAATTGACCCTGTCATTCATTTAGTTATTTCAGAAATATTTTTTGAGTGCCTACTATTTGTATGACCCAATGCCTGTTGTTGGTGAAATAGGATTGAATAAAATAGATAAAATTCCTTCTGATGACCATTTCAGCATTCCCTGAGGCTGCAGTCATTGATATTAGATACATACGATCGTATCATTCTACCTACATAGCTGATACTAGTTTCCAGGCACAACCCATGGCTGCCATGGCCACATTCATCTGTGGGTCACTGTCACCAGTGACTCTACTACTGTCACTACTGTCACACTGTCACTCTGCTTAGGCCAGCACCAACTCAAGATATATAAAGAAACACTCCTCCTTCTCTGTTGTTAAGCTCTTTTAGAAAAGTCTCATAGCAAGACTTCGTAGAACTCAAGTTGGTAAAGTTCCTTTAACTTTTTAAAGTAGATTTCTGTCCTTCAGAACTTACCCTATCCATGCCAACCTTTCTTCCTTCAGGATGGATTTTTCTCCCAGACCCCAAATATCCTTTTTCTTTCCTCTGGAAATAATCTAAGAGCAATTCAGTTAATACAAATAGATGCATCAAAGAAAAGTGGGGAGAAGCCTTCCTTGGGCTTAACTGGGACACTAGGTGATTTATACTACATTCAATAATTCAGACTTTATCCTAAAGAGAATGAGGAGCCATAAGTTAGAGTCAGAGAGAGGGAGAGACCCTTCAGAGTAATTTTCAATCATTCATACCTTGCCACTTAGTAATATTAGTAAATTGTCTTATAGGAAATATTGACACTGAATATAGTGTGACATAAAAATAATGGTAAATAGTCTCAAATTGCTAATGCTATCTTTTCCTTTCCAAGAGAGATTTTTAAAATCATCAATTTTGATGCTGGTTAGGGGACTTCAGGCTTATTAAGGGGAATTTGTCCAAAGGACTCCTGGGTTTAAGGTTGAAATTATGGAAGTAACCATAGCTGTTGATTCTCTTCTAGCAAATGCTAAACTGGAGAAGAGTCTCAGGCCTTCATTGGGTCAATGGGTGTTTACACAGGATTTACCCTGGAACCAGATTAATTCCAAGAATCTGGTGAAAGTGGCCTTTGGGAGGAAATCCTCAAAACAAGCATTATTAAGAAATAGGTTTAAGAAACAAGTATTAGGTTTAAACAACAAATGAACAATGGAAGTTTAAAATAATGAAATCTTTTGAGTTTTGTGAGATTATTTTGCCTTCTTATTACATGTCAAAGGCCCATTGGATGGGCCTTTGATTTTAGCCTAGTGTGAAAATCCCAAGGTACCAATATGGCAGTTCCTTCCAAGTGTGACCATACAGCTTTCTCCTGATCTTAAAATGCACATATTCTTCATGCGTAATTAATGTTCACATCATATTATCCACTCGAGTCTTGGTGTGTCATTTTTAAATTCTATACTCTATACATCTTCTTGTGTATTTTTTCATCCTAGACTTCTTCCAAAAGTTCAGTCTCCATATGCTATACTAGTTTACTGACAATTACAATTAGGAATTTAATAAGTGGACAGTGATGGCAGATGAACACAGTGCCCCCAAAGCCATCTAATTGCCCATTTTGGAGATTCCTATATATCCAAGACCTAGATCAACAAAGGCTATCTTTGTCTACATCAACTCAGTGTATCTTGTCTGTCCTGGATGTCCCTAGAGTGCCATAATCAGCACTTTTCTTCTGTTAGTTTTTGGAGTTAATTTAAGATATTCCAGTCCCTATTATATTGATATATAAAATTCAGATAAGCATTTTATGATCCTAGGGTTTTTAGAGATCTTTTAGTTCTCTCAATAACATTGATCTAACATTAATGTCTAAACTCACCAGTTTTTATCTTTTGCAATTTGGTAATTCTCGGAGTCTATTAACTAAGCTATGAGATTAGAATGTTTTTCTAATAAGATAGCAAGGAAATAAATAAAGATTCTTTTTTCTGTTGAAATGGCAGCCAGAACCATTTCCAAAGAATTTAATCCATAAATGTCAAAAGCTTTTTGGTTGAAAGCAGAAGTTAATGAAAACTAATTAATCATCATTTCTTTATTTTTTGCAAGGGCCATAAACTTTTAATAGACATTGTTATTTAACAGCACTTTCATTAGCAGCATTAAAAATATTTTGGAATTGAAATTTTATCAAACAAATTTAACAACGAAGGCAAAAAGATTTAAAAACTGAGGTTTAATTTATTTAAAAACCAAGCATAAAGTTGCTCCTAAGTTCTGCTTTCCATTCTTCCTTTTTCTTTTTTTTTGTTTTTTTCTTTTTAAAAATTTCATTTTCTTCCTCGCCAATGGCTCATAATAACATCTTTGTCTGGCCTCTGAATTCTTTCTTGTCATTTAATGCCAGCTGGAGTCTTGAGGAGTCCTGGCTTCACTTCTAGCTTTTAACTTCTCTAGACCATAGGTCGTTAATTGTTCAGTAAAATCTCTGAAGATCAGATAAAGTTGCTTAACCCCTCACAGGCCAATGGCCTGTGCAGCCTGCAGTGTCTCCTTTGCAAGTGATTCTGGTTCCCCCAGAGCAATTATAGGGTCAGCTCTGGATGGTTTCAAACAGTATCCTTTTGTTGAACTCAATCTTCCCTCGCTAAGGCACTAAAAGAGTTAAGTAACATTAAAATCAAAATTTATTTGCACTTTACTCTTTGCATCCTCTGTGCCCCGGTGTGGATGTATATGCCACTTCTTGCTTGCTTCACCTCCTGCCACTTCATGTGTATGGTTAATGAGCTATTAAAACCGAAGCCTATTAAAGAGGAGGGTGTTATATACTTGGGCTGTAATTTAATATATCTCTTTAGTTTACATAATTAATTAAGTCATTAACTGCCTTTTCCCCCCAAATTGTTCACAGTGGCTTATTAGAATACAAGCTACAGAAAATGGGAATGGGGAATGTGTGTGTGTGTGTATTTATATAATACTACAGAAAAAAGTACAAATATACAATACACAATACAGAAAGTAGCAGGCAGAAACATATATAATTATATGTAATCAACATATTTACACTAATATATTTATATAATATATAATATTATATACAATTATGTAAATATTTTAATGCATTAATCAAAGGGCTGTCAAATAGAAATAGAAATTAAGAAAGAATAGTAAAACCATGGAACAAAAAAATACAAGTCAGTTTTCATATGAGAAATTAAAAATCAAGGTATTTGTTCTACCTAAAGTACCTAAAGCATAACGTCTTACTTCCATTAGAGTTACTTTTTGAACAAAATACTGAGGAAAACCTATATAGGGCAATGCAAAAAGGTAGACATGTGAAGCTGTCAGATCCTTTGCCCTAGCCCCACCTCACCTACTCATGTTTAATTTCCTTAATGGTTCTACTTTTTTTGAAAAGTGAAAGGACTTTGTAAAGATAAGGGTACATTAGAGCCCATTAACACCATTAGGGCATGTGTCTTAAAGAAAATCCATTGAACATAACAAAAATGCTGAATTTCTACTCTCTTAGGCGATTTTTTTTTTTGCATTTAACTCCTAGGACTACAGCCAGGTGGGGTATGTTTCAAAGTACCTTAATACCATTTATATTTTATTTGTGGGATATCATGACCACAGATAAACCTTGGGAAGGACAGAGCCATGTAGTTAAACCTTGTGTTGGAGCATGTGATGTAAACTGCACACAGACAGTTTCCAGCTGTGAAAACACTTACATTCCATTTACAGCTCTAAACTGTGAGCTTACGTTTGAAGGGTCCCATTAGACCTTCAGCCTGATCCTTGGTGGGTTACCTATGTGAAGACTTTCCTTTCTACCAAATTGTATGAAGTCTTAATAAGTTTGTTATAGATTCATAGGATTATTGTCAAAGGGTTTTAAATTTAATAAAATTAAAGAAGGAAGACATGCTTACATAAAGGGGACCACCATAGTTAAACTCTAAGTTTTGTTTACTGCCACCTCTCTACTTATTAAAAACCACAGACAGAAAAGTTTCATTTTGACCTCTAAACAGAGGTCTAGAAAAATGACTATGTCATGTCTATGAGGGCTTGATGCTCAAGAGTAAGAAGGATATTTTGAGAAAGAGAAAGGCAAATTTTAATCACTATTGCCAAGGGGGGGCGGCAAGGGGGGAATAGCTATGTGATTGCTACCAAATAAGAGCTTGCCCAGATTTAGTTTAACCCCAATATATAGCATAGTATCTCTGTATTCTCATGTTTTGTCTGTTATTCATTAAGCTATATACCTCTTGTTAAACATTCGTAACACTTACAATTTATAGTAGTTGTTCACAACAATTTCCCAGAGGTCACTAATGACAGATGAGGTTTATATGCAGGAAAAATTTCTCTGTGACCCCTGTTGAGTCCTAGATATAACATCACTCCTTGTATTTTCCTTTAAAAACATAATGTAAATTAAAGAAATCAAGAGAGGGATAACTTCAAATACAACCTATTGTCTATATTGTAAATCATTGGCAAACTCCACTTCTTCCACTTGTAAGACATGCCCAAAGCAGTAAGAAAAACCCAATATGTCATGGCAGCAGTGATTACAAATACAAACTAGTGTCACGTAGTCCTGAGTCTGAGAGCTACTAATGCCATTTACTAGATGTGGGACATTAGGCAGATTACTTAACTTCTCCTATTTTTTCAATCTATAACATAGGGACAAGGATAGTACCACCACGATAAGATTCTTGAGAAGAACAAAAAACATATAATGACATGTTAATCACAATGCCTGTGAGTAAGTTAATACAATGTTCATATCCTCTGCTTTAGAGAAGGTCGGGCATCAAAAACCACCTGCTGCCATCTATAAGGGAGAAGAAACAAGGTCTAGATATACCTTTCTAGCATAAGCAATTAAAAAATTGGACAAAATATATGAAACACCTATTTTTAGACACTGGACAGCAGGCAACACAGGACTGTGATCTCTGAGAGGGAGGAAAAAAGTGAAGTGAATCCTATGATTGCTCCAACTTTTTACCTAGAAATATTTTCCAGACTGTAGCATAGTTAGGAAAGCTAAGTAGAGAATTTCAAGAAAACAATTTGGAGTTAAGTGTCAACGTGGATAGAACTGTGGGTTATATTACTAGAATGGAGGGAACAATTCAAAGAAACAGTTCCAGAATTCTATACGGTATTCACTAGACTCTTTGGCTCATCGCCAATATGTGCTTGCTTAGAACAAAATTTTATCATGCTGGGCAAAGAAGAACATCTACTGAAAGCATGTTACCAAAATCTCTGTAAGCCAAACAATTTGCAGAGCCCACACAAGCCCAGGAAGCATTCAGGTTATCACCATCCAGAATAGAGAGATCACACACAATATAAAGGACATTCTGCAGAGACCCCTCCCCCACCAAATATCAAGCCACAGCAGTAGACAGGGCTAGGCCTAGAGTAACATCAACTCTAGGTCTCCTCTCACCTCAAAATGATCTACAAGTAACTTAACTGCCTGCCTGAACACATTAAGAGATTTTTAAAGATATTCAACAAAATCTAGTACTCAAAAATGTAAAGTTATAATGTTCAGCATCTAATTAAAAATCAATAGGCACCATATGGAAGCAATTTAAGCATCCATCAATGAATAAATAGGTAAAGAAAATGTGGTATATATACACAATGGAATATTATTCAGCCTTTAAGAAGAAAGAAATTCTGTCATTTATGACAACATAAAGGAACCTGGAAGACATTATGCTAAGTGAAACAAGCCAGGCACAGAAAGACAAATACTGCATGATTTCACTTATGTATGGAATCTAAAAAAGTTGAACTCAGAAGTAGAGAGTAGTGTGATGGTTTCCAGAGGCTGGAGGTGAAGGGGATGGGGAAAGAGGAGATGATGGTCAAAGGGGAAAAAGTTTCAGTGACATGAAAGAAATAAGTAAGTCTTAATAGTCTACTACACAGCATGGTGACCACAGTTAATAATAATGTACTGTATATTTTTAAATTGCTTAAAGAGTAGATTTTAAATATTCTCACCACAAAAAAATGGAAAGTAGATGAGAAGATTAATGTGCTAATTGCCTTGGTTTAATCATTCTACAACGTATACATATTTCAAAACATCACATTATACACCATAAATATATATAATTATTTGTCAATTAAAATAAAATAAAAGTAAAAATTAGTAGGCATCTGAAGGAGCAAGAAAATGTGACTCATAACTAGGAGAAAAATAAGAAAATAGGAGTAGATGTAGAAATATCAGGGATTATGGAATTAGCAGACATGAATGCTATAAATGTTCTTAATAAATATGCTCAAGAATGTAAAGAAAAGGATAATTCTATCCTTAATGAGGAGAGAACCTCGTGGAAAAAATGGAACTTTTAAAACTGAAAAATAAAATACCTGCATAAAAGTTTTATTGGATAAAATACATAACAAATCAGGTACTTCAAAAGAAAATATCATCGAACTTATAAATATAGCAATAAAACTATCTTTTAATTTTATTGAAGCGCATGAGAAATGAAGACAATACAAGAAAAAGCAAACAGAATCTTAGTGATCTTTGGTCACTAAGCAGTCAACCAATCTAATATTTGTGCAACTGGGAGTTCTAGCAGAAAAGAAGTATATGGAAATAGAAAAAAAATGATGAAATAATGGCTAAAAATGTTTATAATTTAATTAAAGTTATAAATCTACAATTAAAATAAGCTCAATAAACCCCAAGCTAGATAAGTCAAACAACAAACAAATAAAAACACATCAGGGTATATCACAATCAAATTACTTTTAAAACTGCTCATAAAGAGAAACTCTTAAAAGCAACCATAGTGGGGAAAAAGGCATATGACATACAGATGTAAACGATACATCAGATTTCCCTTTAGAATCTATAAAATGCAGAAATAATGAGACAACACCTTTAAGATGCCAAAAGAAAAAAAATCGTTAACCTGGAAATCTTTCAAACATAAAGCTAAAATGAAACTTTGTTTTTCAGACAATCAAAAGAGAAAATGTATCACTAGCAGACCTGCACTGCAAAAAAATATGAAAGGAAGTTTTGCAGACCGAAGGAAAATATTAGTGTACTGGAGGGAACTTGGGTCTATGCAAAGAAATGTAGAATGACAGCAACGGTAGATATGTGGGTAAACATTTTTTTAATTTTCTAATATTTAACTTATTGAAAATATAATTGCTTAAAAATGAAACTAATGTATCATGGAGCTTATAAAATATGTAGAAGTAATAAAAATGATAACAATAGCACAAAGGTTGGTAGGGATAAAATGGAAGTACAATGTTATAAGATTTTCATGTTATGTGTAGAGTGGTACAATGTTATTTGAAAAACTATTGCAACAACACAAAGCTGTATATTATAAATAAATCCTGGCAAAAACCAGGGGTTAAAGAAATAAGACAAAGAGTAATAGCTAATAAGCCAATAGTGATAATAAAATGGAATTTCTAAAATATATTCAGTGAAAAAAAGAAGAAAAGGGGAAAAAGAACAAATAGTACAAATAGAAAAAAACAGTAAATAATAATTAAAATCAAACCATATTGATGATAACTTTAAATGATTTAAATCACAAGTAAAAGAAAGAAATTGTCAAATTGGACAAAAGAGCAAAACCCAACATATACCATCCGTAAGAAATTCATTTTAAATGTAAAGACACAATTAGGTTAAAAATCAAAAGATGGATAAAATATATACCATGCAGCAAACATTAACCATTAGAAAGCTACAGTGGCAATATTAAATATCTGACAAAGTGAACTTCAGAACAAGGAAAGTTACCAAGGACAAAAAGGAACATTTTATAACGGTACAGGGCTAATTCATCAAAAACCCAAAACAATTCAAAATATATATGCACCTAATAATGGAGCTTCAAAATTGCTGTAGCAAAAACTGACAGAACTGGCACAAATAGTTAGATATTTCACCATTTTTTTTCTCAGTAATTGAAAGAAAAAAATAGACAGAAAATCAATATGATTCTAGTAGACTTAGCCAACACTATCAACCATTTGATCTAAATGATATTTATTACAACACTCTACCCAAAAACTAGTACAGAATCTACATAGAACATTCACTATGATTGAACATAGGCTGGGCCATAAATATAAGATGCTTATATTAGAAAAGAAAATGTCCAGTAGCAAAGATCTATGCTTCAACTTTAGGAATCTAAAAAACTAAGTAGAATGAAGGCAATAATAAAGTGGCGGAAACAAAAGAAATTGGACTGGCAATATAGAAAATTAATGAAACAAAATTTGATGCTTTGAAATAAGAATGATCAAAATTATCAAATGAGGAATAAAGAGAAGGTATCATTACAGAGCCTAGAGACATTAAAGGACAATAAGAGAATATTATGAACAACTTCATGTCAATAAATGTGACAAGCTAGATGAAATAAATATCTTGAAAGACACAAATTACCAAAACTTATTTAATAAGAAATATAAAATGTGAAAAATTCTGTATCTGTTAAAAATTAATTTGTATTACAAACCTTCCCCCAAACACAAAATAATTTCCAAAAATAAATTGTATTTCTACATACAAGCAATGAGCAATTGACTATCTAAATAAAAATGCCATTTAAATAGCACCCAAAAGCACAAACCTTAAGGATAAATTTAACAAAAAATATGTGCAGGAACTTTACAATGAAAATTATAAGACATTGCTGAGAAAAATTAAAAATTTAAGTAAATAAAAAAGTAAATAAAGAGATACCATATTCATGAATTTGAACACTGAATATTGATTAGACATCGATTCTTCCCAAATTGATATATAGAGTCAACACAATCCCATTTAAAATCCAAGATAACTTTTTTTTTTAGAAAATTGACAAAGTATTCTCAAATTTATATTTAAATATAAAGGTCCTGTAATGTATCTTGAAAGAGAAAAACAAAGTCAGAAGACTTAGAAAAACAAAGTTTGAAGACTTCTTATACAGTTACAGTAACCAGGACAATGGTATATCTTCATCAGAATCAATGGAACAGAACAGAGGTCATGGAAATATGGTCGATTTATTTTTGCCAAGGGAGCCAAGAAAATTAAATGAGAAAAGAATAGTCTTGTCAAAAAATGTGTTGAAGCAGCTAGATATTCACATGGAAAAAAATTAAGCCAACTCTTACTTTATACCTTAGATATAAATTAACTCATAATTAATTATAGGCCAAACATAAAAGATATAACTATAAATTCTGTACAAGAAAACTTAGGAGATCATTTTTCGGAGCTTAGGATAGGCAAAGATTACTTAGATTGAATATAAAAAGCACAGAATATAAAAGGAAAATGATGAAATCAACTTCATCAAAATTAAAACCTTCTGCTCTTTGAAAGCAACAGACTGGAGAATATATTCACAGTATATATATCTGACATATGGCTTATATCAAGAATATGTAAAAGCAAAAAGCCAATAAAAAGAAGGCTCAAAGATTTGAATAGACATTCACAAAAGGAAATATATATGAATGACCAGTAAACACATGAGAAGATGGTCAACATCACTGCTTGTTAAGAAAATGCAAAGTAAAACCATAATAAGATACCACTACATATCCACATGAATGGCTTACTTTAAAGGAATTGACAATACCAAATGTTGGCGATAATTTGGAACAACTGGAAATCTTATACATTTTGGTAGAAATTTAAAATGGCATTAATACAATTACTCCCCAAAATAGCTTGACAGTTTATTAAAAAGTTAAATATACTCTTAGCACATATCTCAGCATTTTCACTTTTAGGTGTTTATTCAAAAGAAACAAAAACATATGTCCACCCAATGCTTGTCCATCTTGTACACAAGCATTCATAGCAAATTTATTTGCAATAGCTTTGTGACAATGGCTTTAAGGTGACCTCATGGTTCCCATCTCCTAGTGTTTATGACCTAATATAACTCCCTCCTCTTGAATATGGGTGGAACTCATAACTTGCTTTTAACCAACAGAACATAGCAAAGTGATGCAATATCACTCCTGTGATTACATTATGTTATGTAAGATTCCATCTTTTTTTTTTTTT
>VBSM01001124.1:18690795-18763899 GCA_008086735.1 Cheirogaleus medius
CAGAGACGCTCTAACTGGCGGTGTTTCTCATCCGCCATCTTGCTCCGCCCCTCAGATTCCATCTTGATAGCAGACCATCTCTACAGAAAGTGTTGCTCTCCATTTCTGGGAACTAAGAAGCAAGCCACCATGTCTTCTACAGCCTCCAGGAAATGAATTCTGCCAACAGCCTGAGTTTAAAAGAGAATCCTTCCTCCAGATGAGAACCCAGCCCTGGCTACACCTTGATTGCAGTCTTGCAGAGGATCCAGATCAACTGGGCCCAGACACCTGACTCAGGAGTCTATAAAATAACAAATGATATTTAAGCTGCTTCAAGTTGTTAAGTTTTGGGCAATGTACCACACAGCAATAGAAAATTAGTACTAGCCAAAATCTGGAAACAACCTAAATAATCAGCAAGTATGTGGATATGTAATATATCCCTACTACATAAAGGAAAAATTTATTAATATATGAAACAACAACAATGAATCTCAAAAATATGCTGAGCAAAAGAAGAAACTAAAGATCACATACTGCATGATTCCATTTATGTGAAACTCCCCCAAAAAGATAAATCTTTTCTTTAGTAACAGCAGATCAACACTCATCAAACTATACCCATAAATGATACCTCAATAAACATGACTTTTTAAAAAACTTTAGAAATTCAATATGTGTATATCTATTGTAAAATATTTAAACTAATAAAAAGAGAAATAGTTTTTGCTCCTATTTAACGTATGTGTGTGTGTATATATACACAGACATGCACATTATATGTATTAATATATATCTGGGCTTCATTGAAACATTTTTAGACTGGAAATCTTTCTCCTCATAGAGAGTGAGTACTTAATAAACAATCACCAGAGAGGAATTTTAGAAGCCTAGGTAAAATTCTGTATTATTCTACACAAAAGTAAATACCTGGAAATCTCAGACTAAATAAGGGTTTTCACTTAATTTCATTGACTAACAGTGTTTAGATATGATTTTTTCCCCTTTTCTGTTATGTGTAAAGTATGCCAGATCTTTTGGACCATGAGAAAGGTACAGACCCTATATTCCAAAAACAAGGAGTATTAAGAGAGAAGAGAAAGTACTGTAAGTTATTGTAAGGCCAAGTATTAAGTGAGGGTACAGATAAAGTCCTGTGTCTAGTCACAGCAAGGAGTACTTGCTTTGGGATGGGAGCTCAAGCCAGACTGATGTAGAAGGGGCTGTTTGAGCTAGATTTTGAAGGATATATAGAATTTGAATGTGTAGAGAAGGAGAGAAACCAAACGTAAGAATATTTTTGTTTAGATGCAAGAATATTAAAAATAAAATATAGTTTCATTTTAAAGATCATAGTATAAGTAATAGGAAATAGTGCAGATCGTGGAAGGATTTGAATGACTCTACTCCTCTCTCCGTTCTCTGTTTCTAGTCTAGGTGATCTCATCCAATCTCGTGGTAGTAAGTAACACATTCTATCTTTGGTTGGCCTGTTCATCAATCTCCAAGTTCAATATCCAGGTTCATTGATTGTAACAAATACATGACTTTGGTGTAGGATTTAAATAATGGAGAAGGTTCTGCATATGTAGGGGCAGGAGGTATATGGGAAATCTTTGTACCTTCCACTAAATTTTGCTGTAAACCTAAAACTGCTCTAAACAGCAAAGTTTATTTTAAAAAATTCAGTATCCAACTGCATCCTTGATGTTGTTTTGAATGGCTTATAGCAATCACACCCTCAATATGGTAAAAAAAGAGACTTTGATTCCACATAGTCCCAAAACCTGCACTCCCAATCTTCTTCTTAAGGAATGATACCCTTGTCTACTCACTTCTGAAGTCAAAAAATCCAGTCCTCTGTGAATCCTCTTTTTCTCACCTACATATCCAATACATTCAAAATTCTTGCCCATATTTTCCTAAAAATATATCCTGAATACCTGTCTCAAACGCTACTGACTTAGTCCACAGATGCGAAATCTCTTGCTGAATACTGCCTTGCAGTGCTGACTCCTTTTCCTGATGTGGTTCTTCCCTTTGCAATCTCCCCTTTGCATAGAAGCCAGAATAAAATTTTTAAAGTTAAATTATACTGCGTAACACCCATTAAAACCTTTCATCAGCTTCACATTGCAGTTGGAATGAAGTCCAACTTTCTTATGATGCCTGCAAAGCCCTACATGCCCGGCCATTGGCTGCCTCCCTAGCTCACTTCTCACCATTCTTCACCACACTCAACCTCAGACACACCGGTTGGAGCTCAGCACTGCTCAGGACCTGTGCCTTGCTGTTTCCTCTGCCTGGAAAACTCTGGCCTCGTTTCTTTGGATAGCTACTTTGTCTTGTCACTGTGCTCTCCTTTAGTAAGGCTCTTTCTGATCAACGAATCTAATTAGTTGCTTACCTAGGTTTGGCTCTAAAACTTAAATAGCTTTGGGGCCCTCTTTAAAGTCAGAGTGGAATGAGACAGCAATGTTAACCAACTAGGGTAAAAATATCTTACTTTAGTAATATGACCATGTGAACACATTTCTCGAACCCTACAACACAGTTCTACCAAGGCTGGGGAAAGGGTCTTTGCCATTGAAGGGCCCTTTAGCTTGAGCTTTAGCAGTTTGATAGTAAATCTTCCTCCAGTCCCACTTGGTCACTTTTCATATCACTCTGTTCCATTTTCTTCATAGCATTTATTACTTTTCAAAAGTTACTTTCCCTTTATTTGTCTCCTTGTTTAAGATCTTGCTTCCCTTTTCCTTACAGAATGTAAACACTATAGGTTCAAGGACCTTGCTGAAAATTCATGACTATACTCTGAGAACCTGGAACAGTGCCTGGCACATAGGCCTCAATGAATATTTGTTGAATGCATGAAATGTTTGAAATTGAATCTGTAAAAAATGATGTATAAAATAAATCAAAGAAGGGAAAAATTAAAAGAAATTATATTATTAAGGGCATTATCGCTGTGGTTTTATCCAGAGAAAATAAGGGCTTGAATTCAGGTTATACAAATGGAAATGGTAAGAAAAAATATGAAAGATATAATGCATGTAGAATACACAGAATTTGGCAGTTTAAATGTAAGCAGCAAGTGGAAGGAAAGTGTTGTCTTAGTCCATTCCTGTTGCTATAACAAAATACTTTAGACAGAATAATTTGTAAACAACAGAAATTGATTTCTCACAGTTCTGAAGGCTGGCAAGTCTAAGGTGAAGGTGCTTACAGATTCAGTGTCTGGTGAGAGCTTTCTTTCCTCTAAGATGATGCCTCTTGCTGCATCTTTACATGGCAGAAGTGACAAATGTTGTGTCCTCACATGGCAGAAGAAGGGCAGAAAGGCCCAAAGGGACAAATCCTTTTATAATGGCACCAATCCCATCCCTGAGGTCTCTGCTTTTAAGGCCTAATCACCTCCCAAGGCCTCGCTTCTTAATACCATCACCTTGAGGTTTAAGTTTGAACATAGGAATTTTGGAAGGACACATATATTCAAATCATAGCAAATGTCAAATGTTGTGGTAATACTTTACACCTACACAATGGGAGGATGGTGATACATCATCTTATCTGAAGAAAATCCTAAGATTAATGTCTTAAGGTGAATTTTAGATGGACTAAACATTGGCTGTAAATATGTGAATCCTTTTTTTTAAAAAAAAAATCCATTTTTCTGTTGATTTTCTTTTACAATATTGGTATTATTTATTCTTAGGAAATGTTTTGGTCTCCAACCTTAACAAAATCATATTTATTATTACAAAAACCAAAATCATATCAGTATAGGGAAAGGTTAATTTTTTGAAATTATCATTGATGTTCTGAAGAAGTAAAAATATAACTGTAAAAAAAACCTGGTTAATTTTCATATGTGACCTAATTTCACTTCCCTAGAAAGCTCATCAGTGTCAACTACAATGAGCAAAACTCTAGAATAGAATCAGTCAACTTCCATTTGATTATCTTTTAAAGCAGTATAACGTGCTGCTTTCTGTGCCCAGATGTTTGTTCCTAACACTTGCTGTGCTACCTGTGGGCTTTTCTAAATGAATAGCTACATGAAAGAAGGGCCAAGATTCAAAATGGAGCTGCAACAGGGAACGCGTTTAATAAAACACTTAGCTGGGTGAACCTAAAATTTTGTAGTGTAAAATTTCAGATGACACCCTTTCAATCTGTTCCTTGGGTTAAAATTTATCATTATGCAGTTTACTGAGAGGCACTGTTTTTTTCCTTCTTTTTCTAATTAAGACATCATCCAACCTGCAACCATAAAAAGGAAGTAGCATTTGCATAAATGTAGAACAGATGATTCTGGTTCAATAAAACAAAATCATCTATTGATAAGATGTAAGAGATAAAGAACCTGAAATGAAGGTCCTCATACAGCTCGTGGTTGACTAGTGAAATGTATCCTTGCTCTTCCTTACTCTTCTCAACCCCTAATCTTACCTGTACAATTATGAGCACATAGAGACTTTACAAAAGAGTAACTGAAACCTGGCCTTGCCTTACAGACACCAATTCCAAGCAGACCCTTCAAATAGAAATGGTTTCTTTTCCCATCATATCACAAGCCTACAGGGCTATAAGTCTAGCTGTTTGCATATTTGCCTAGGCCTCCATCTTAATTTCCAGCCATGATGCTTCCACCATGATGCAAGTCCCTCCTTTTTTGAGATGCATTTACAAATAACCTGCCAAACTCTCTTTCACATCTCCCTCCACCTCCGCTCCTAATGAATCTAAAACTTTAGCGTTAATCTTACAGTCTTCTGCTCCAGCAAGGTCTGAGTTTCACGATGAATGACCTCATATTTCATATGTACAGCTCACTCAACTCTCTGGTCACAAAACTCCTTAGTCGTCTTAGAGTCAATGAATATCACCTTCATTCCACTTCGGCAACCCATTCCCATGAGCTGGGATTTCAGACAGAATTTCATCTTCTCTGGTCATAACTTTCATCCCTTCTACCTTCTCATACCTTAATTTACAGTACAGGAATATTCACAAGGCATATAGCAAAGGATTCATAAACTACAAATCAATAAGAAAAGGTCAAACCACTAGGAGAAAATGGGCAACTCATTTGAACAGGCAATTTAGAAAAGAGGACCTCAAAGACTTCCAGTTACTTGATTCTTTATAGTTTTCAAATCCATCATCCTTACCCTGTAATTTAAATCCTTCACATTCTCTTACTTATATCCTCAAAGCCCTCCCTTCCATCAGCTTTATGAGTCACCACAACTTCTAGTAATCCATTTATCGTTTTCCAAGGTCACCACTTCCTGCTGATGGCTACTGGGTACAATTATAAAATCTTATGATTTGGTGCCCTACAAACTTAAAGCTTTTAACCTCAGACTGGGCCTTCGGTGCCATAGAAGCCATTCTGAGCTTTTATCACTATACTAATGATATTTATTTGCAGTCAACAGATTATATTTCATGTTGTTTCACAGGAAAAAAAATGAAAGTATCAGGTGGGAATGCCCTCCATTTCCTTATCATAAATCAGTATTTTATATCCATTCAACAATACAAAGTTTTTCTTAAAGAACCCGACACATTCATATTCTCTGCCTCAGAGAAAAACACTTTTGCTTTTTGTTTGTTTGTGTTTTGATACCTTTTTCTGTATATATTCAAATAATATATATAAGATATATTTTTCATGTTTATGTTTTTCATAAATAGTGTGCTGTCACTACCACTCTGAAATTTTCTATTCTTAAACTCACCAATATAATCTGAAGATTTTGCCACTTCAGTGTTTTGTAGCTTCTGCTTTATATATCGTTGCATAAATACAACATGGCTGATCTAGCCATCCTTCTATCTGTGGACATGTAGGTTATTTCTAAAATATTAATACGGAAAACAATGCTATCATGAATATCCTTTTATACGCCTCCCTGTGAACTTGTGCAATTGTTTCTCTCTGATAAATATCTAGAAGTGAAAATGCTAGGTACAAGTTATGTTCATTTTTAAAAATTTCTTTGCAATTGCTGAGTTGCTCTCTAAAGTGCTATACAATTTACATTCTTATAAACAATGAATGAGATTAACTGTTTTCCCAAAACTTCAGGAAAACTTGATACTTGGTACTTTTTGCTACCCTGATAGGTGAAAAAGGGTGTGGCATTATTTTAATTTACATTTCCCTGATTACTAATGTGCTAACTTAAAGTGTTAATTAGACATTTATATTTCCTCTCCTGTGAAAAGCCAATTTATATCCTTTGCCAATTTTTCTCTTGGAGTGTTCTTTCTCCTATTGATTTGTTGTAAATATGTAATGGATACATATGCTTTGAGTATTTTAAATATGATAAAATTTTTTCTTCTATTAAATACTTTGTGCAAAGACAAATTTTTAACCTTTAATTGCATTGATGGTTGTGTGGAATTTAAGATGGTTCATTTTGATATTGACAACCACACCAATCTTTTTCTTTAGGGACCTGTTTCCTATTGAAAGAAAAGTTCTATTAATAGCTTAAGATAAGAAGTATAAACCTATATAGTGTATTTTAATTCTCTATCTATGCACACACACAGGTGCACACACATAGACATACATGTGTGCACATTTTGGTTAGGTCTTTACTTCAGTTGGAATTTATTTACTTGATTTTATGTGGCAAATATCTTACTTTGTTATTTTTACCAAATTGGCACAATATTATTTATTGAAGAATCCATCCATTCCACAGTGAATGCATCATATTCTAAGTTCTATTTATACAAGGCTCTGTTGCTAGACTCTCTATGTTGTTCCATTGATTTTTTTTATTTTTACATTACTGCCATGGTATTTTACTTACCTACATCTTTATTGCAAGTTTCAAAATCTTATATTTCAAACTTTTCTTAGACAATTTTGTTCATTTTTTTGGTCAGATGAATTTTTTTAATTTTCTTTTTGTATTCCTTTATGAAAACTTCTTGGGGTTTTATTTGGACTTCATTGAATTTATAGATTATTCTGGTGAGTGTTGAACTACTTAAATATTGTGTCTTCCTATTCAGAAACAAAATATCTTTCTCCATTCATTCAGATTTTCTTTTGACTCTTCAGTTTAATCCTTTTCAAGTGCATCTTATTTTTTCCAAGATATTTTATAGTTTTGCTGGTTTGCGAATGCATTTGCTAGTTGCTGCAGGTTTATAAGAATATACTTCTAGGCATCCCTAAGAGCAATCTTATGATCCCATGTGTCTGCATTCTTCTCTGGGCACAGTTGCTTTTTCAGGGCGGCTTCCTTTCCTCTAGGGGTGGAAGACGTGCAGGCCGACCTGCTGGGTATGTTGCTGGGCTCAGGAGCACTCCACACTCCCTTGTGAGCAATCTGAGAAATGCAATCTTACCATGCAACTCCCCTGCTTGGAATCCTCCAGTGGCATCTCATCACCTACAAGATTATGTCAGAAATATTTGTAGGACACGCAAAACCTTCCGCATTCTGGCTGCTGCTTTTCCACCTTTATCTCCAGCTGTGTTCCTAGGTGTCAGGTTGCTTGCAAGCACTAGCCACACCAAGCTCCTTGCTAATTCCTGATAGTCCTGGGCTCTTTTAGCTCTCTTTACATGGGCACGTGTTGTTTATTCTCTTTGAAATGATCTTCTCAGCTTAGGTTACCTTATCTGCTCATTTGGAAAATATTTCCTCCAAGAAGCTTTCCTTCACATCCCAGTGATCCTGACTTCTCCCCACCCCTCCTGCCCTAGTGTGCTGGCGCATAGGTGGCTATTTCAGCACCTGTCCCAATACTTGCTGACATCTGACTTGCTGACACCTGTAAACCTATCTCTCCATAGCAGACTGTGCCTCTGTGTCTAGCATAGTGCCTGACAAATAGAGAAAAAAATGATTTGTTGAAATAATGTGTTATGGTTAGCCTTTTTATAGTACATTATTGTTTATAAAATGTTTCCATATATAAAATTGATATGGTACAAACTCTTTCTATGACTTAACAAAAATGATCACAGTCGTAATAATGTCCCTAAATTTTAACATTTCAAAATCCCTGACTCAGAAGTTATATTTTCCTTATAATCTTTCCTTATAATCTGTTTAGTCAGTCTCAGAATCTTCCAGGAGTGCCATAAGTCCCTGGGCTGCATCAGATTACATTTCTAGACAAGGACCCTTTCTCTAGTAGAGTCTCTCAGCACACTGGGGAGAGGAGAGATATTGTCCCATGTGTTACCAGAGTCCCTGCCTGAAGTTTCTAGATCCTTCTGCTGGGTAGACCACATTGCTCTGCACCACACGTAGCCCAGCACTTGTTCCACTGCAGCAGGCTCAGACCACCAAGCCCTGCTGCTTCCTTCCTTACTGGTCCAATGAAAGATCCCCACTTTCTGAGCAGCTGTTTTATAGAGAGTTTCATCAGCAGAATTTTTTAAACCATGAGTGGCATTGTCCTTTTCTTTACAGAATAGCCATTTTTCTCCCAGAACACACATATATTCTTGGGGCATGGTTGATTGGGTAGGAAAAGAGAGAGGGATATAGGTGTCGAGATTGAGCACAGACATCTTCCCATACCTCACTCCTCAGACACATAGTGGTGGTTTTCTCTTAGGGCCCTATTTTTCCCTCTAGTGGTATGGTCCCCAACCCCTGGGCCATGACCTGGTACCAGTCCACAGCCTGTTAGGAACCAGCCACGATTACTGCCTGAGCCCGACTCTGCCTCTACTCCTCTCTGTCTGTGCAAAAATTGTCTTCCATGAAACCAGTCGTTGGTGTCAAAAAGGTTGGGTACTGCTGCTCAAGAGTACCTTCTAGTCTACCCAAAAGATCTGCATATATTTGAATTGTAGTTATGGGCAAGGCTCAAAGTCTGGACAGTTTAAGTTCCCTAAACATAACATGGAAGGAGAATAATCTGCCCAGGGCATGGGGAACGTCTAAGGGAGAGTGTTGTCCACTCTACAAACCCACCTAAATGACCCAACTAAAATACTATGCTACAGATGGACTTTAAAACTTTGACCCTTACTAAAATTGTGGCATGTAGATAGACCTCATTATTATTCCCATTTTACAAATGAGATAACTGATATCACAAAGTTTAAATAATTTGCCCCGAGAAAGACAGGGAGAGCCAAGGCAAGATTGAGAATGTAGCAGCTTAGCATTACAAGTAATGCTTTGTGATCAGAGTGGCATGAGTTTGAGTTCCAGATGTGCCACTTACCCACCCAGGTAGCCCAGAGCAGCCCTTACTTGTCTGTCCACCAGATAAGTGAACTTCTACCTCTAGGGTGGTCGTTTTCACAAAATATATATGCGGAGAAACTGAACCCAAAGCTTGTCACAAAATATGTGTCCAATAAATATTAACTATTTATATTATTCATATTTTAAAACCAACCCTTTGATTTGATATCATCATGATCTCCATTCTCTTAAACTTAAGGAGTCAATGGGTATGTATTGATAAATATCATTTTAAATGGAATCTTATTGAAAACCTTTAGTATAGTTTTAGTCTCTAAAGATAGGATGGCAGAAACACATTTTCTATAGTCAAATGGTTTGCCAACTGAGGAGTGTATTGGTCAGATTTGGTCACTCAATAATAGCTAAGTATCTGTTGTAATGAGACACTTTGCTGTGTACCATTGCCCTTACGAAGTTTTTCTTCAAGGTTTATGCTTGAATTGGCAATTTTTTTCCTCCAAAGCAATGAAAGGTTTGAAAAAGGTGCTCCAATTTTGAATTGGGCTTTGAAAATCCTTAATAATATAATCTGATATCTGCAAATATGGAAATTGTTCTATGTGTAAATGCCTGAAAGTGCAAATAATAATAAACCATTCATTCACTCAAACTAGAATTTACCTGTTGCCTAATGGTCAAAGCACATATCAATTCTAATCTGATGAGAAATAAATTTCATTGTAAGAGTGTTAGCCTCTAAAGTATCTACTTGAAGCTATGAGCTAAATAATTCATAAATAATGATTATATTTCAAATCCAATATTCTGAATTTTTTTCATTTTCATGCACTAAGATTGAGTCACAAGGCTTTAAAATTGGGGTTCAAATTTTATTTCTACTGATAACATGTTGTGTGGTCTCAGGACATGTTATTGATCTTTCTAAAACCTTATTGTGTTGGAATCTATAACATAAGAAAAGCATGTTAGTTAGGCTCAATCTAATCAGTGTAGTAATGCTCAAGGAAGACATCATGTACACCATGGCTGGTTGATGGTAGAAACTCAATAACTGTTAGTTCCTTTGTCTGTTTTTATAGCTTTGCTGTCCACAGTGAGAAGAGAAATTCAAAACAGGATAGAAAATCCTCTTGAGGTTCATTTTTTAAAATATTTCTGCTGATACTCTCATAAGACATAAAATTCCTAATTCACTGGTGTCCTTGACATGTTTTTAAATAAGATATGTAATACTATCTAGGAAGAAATTATGGGACAGATTTTATCTGTTGTCTATATTTTTTGGAGAATATACCTCTAATAATTCCTCTGCCCAGACTATTTCTCAAACACAATAGCCTTATGCCTTACTTTATGAAATATGATATTAAATTTGTCAAACCAAAACTAAAAATGCAAAAAAAAACTTAATTGTTAATGTAATGCAAAATCAATTCAGTGGCTTCAAATGACTTTTAAAATAGAATTTTACTGAAACATGAGATGGCTATTATTAAAAAATTGTGTTGATTAAAAGGAAACAAGCATTTATTTAGTACCTACTTATAGCTGGCACTTCATGTATGATATATCTTTAAAGTAATATGTCATTCACATCTTAGACCATGTGTGGACATCCATGTAATCATCTAGTGTAGAATCTGCTGACCATATAGAGCATTGTCAGGTTTGTAAACAAGATTATTCCTGAAATGCTAATGATAAACAATATTTCAATTCATCAGATCCAATTCTACCACTGTTTCATAAAATAAGAAACTTTTTCTGTAGAAAAGTGGTTAGCACTAGGAAATATCATATTTACAAAGATGACAATCTTTTTTACTTTTCCCATGCTAAATGGTGTCGCTTTAATTAAAATTACATATGGTCATCATGGTAGAGTGACCGAAGATCTTTAGATGTCAAATACCTGGTCACTTCTTTGGGACAACTGAACATTTATCTTATTCTTTCTCTGATTGTGATACAAACGTTTGGGAAAAGTCTTCATTCCCACCTTAACAATAAGAAATTATAAGATAAACTAAAAAATAAAATTTTTCTTGATAGCTATTGAAATGCTTGGATATAAATAAGTCAAAGTGAACTAAATTCCAGAAAGGGATGAGCCCTTACTAGGTAAGCAGAAACCATTGCTCACTTTCACTTCTAGGGGCATTAGCATAGTCTAAGAGACAGTGAAGGAGAGGTATGAGCCTGGTAAATCTGGTACTTTTGCTGTGACAAGGAGAATCTACTAAAAGTCTTAATGTCCATGTATGTGCTGTCAAGGTATATTGAAATCTGAAGGAGCACAAAAACTTAATACTCTCTGTTATCATAAATCCCCCTTCCATGGGACTTTTTCTAAGCAGGGTGGAGCTAAAAAACAGAGAGAGATGACATAGTCTTGCAGTGCTTAGACCCAAAACCTTGCTGGAGAGAGGACTAATTCTACCCTCCAAATACTTAAAATTAGAGGTAAACTGGAACTAACAAAAGTGATAACTCAGCTCTGCAAAAGCTCAATTCCTCATTAGACTGAAGGAAACTGTCCCTCACCCTAGCTTCCTGATGAAAAAAAGGGCAATTTTTTTTTTTCTGGAATAAAATTAGTGTCTATTTCAGCATCTGCTATGTGATACTTATAATATCTGGCACATAATCAAAAATGTGAAGAAGCATCACATGTGGAAGCTAAAAGTTGATATTATGGAAGTAGAAAGAAGAATGGTTACTGGACTCACGCCTGTAATCCTAGCACTCTGGGAGGCTGAGGCGGGTGGATAGCTCAAGGTCAGGAGTTCGAAACCAGCCTGACCAAGAGCGAGACCCCATCTCTAAAAAAAAAAAAAAAAAAAGAATGGTTACTGGAGTCTGGGGAGGGTTGGGGAGGGGGAGAGAGGGAAAGATTGGTTAAAAGACACAAAACTACAGCCAGATAGGAGGAATAAGTTCTAGTGTTCTATGGTTGTAGGTTGACTACAGTTAATAATAAATTATTATATATTTTCAAATAGCTAGATTATTTTGAATGTTTTCAAAACAAAGAAATGATAAATGTTTGAGGTGATGGATATGCTAATTACTTTGAATTGATTATTACACATTGTATGTACCAAAACATCATTATGTACCCTGTAAATATGTATAAATATTATGTGCAAATTTTTAAAATAAATATATGTAAATAAAAAATGTGAAGAAACAAGAAAATATGATGTATAACCAATGAAGAGTTACTAGTAAAATATTCACTGATCACCCACATGTTCAAATTAGTGCACAAGGATTTTGAGATAACTACTATTAATACAAACATGAAAATAGTTTAGAAGAAAAAATAGATAAAGTCATTTTTAAATGGAGAATTTCATTAAAAAAACATGGAAACTCTAAAAAAAGAAACAGAATTAAAAGGTGCAATATCTAAATTAAAAAATCCAATGGGTGACTAAAATCTGAGCTTAACATCAGACACTAGAGAAAAAGATTAGTGAAACTAAAGAGAAGTCAACAAAAATTATCCGAACTGAACTATAAAGAAAAAAAGAATGATTCTTTAAATGAGAAAAGTATATGAAACAATTGTAGAATATTGTCTACAAATATCTGTAAGTGAACTCTCAAAAAGAAACATTAGAAAGAATGTGTCAATATTAGATGAGCTAAAGGCCAAGATTCCCCAAAACTGAGAAAGATTATCAACACCAGATCTAAAAATCTCAGCAAACCCCAAAGAGATTGAATACAAAGAAAACCATATGTAGCCATCTCAAAGTTAAACTGCTAAAAATCAAAGATAAAGGAAAAGTCTTAAGAGCATGCAGAAACAAAAGCATTTAGAGATACAACATTAATAATGAATGTTGGATTCTTTTGAAAAATAGTGAAAACAGAAAGACAATGGAAAACATCTTTAACATACTGAATGGAAAAAAAATAATCTGTGTAACTAGGATTGTATACCCAATAAAAGTACCTTTAACAAAAGAAAATAGAATGAGGACATCTTAGACAAATGAAAGCTGAGAGAATTTTTTATCAACAGATCCAAAGAACAGAGGGAAAAATAGAAAACAAATAGCAAGATAGATACCAACCTAACCAAAGCAATAACTGCAGTAAATGAAAATGGATTAACCTCTTATAGAAAGATGAGATTGAAAAACAAGAATCAAACATGTGATATGAGAGATACATTTTAAATATAAATTTAAATTCAAAGAAAAATGAAAAAGAATATAATCTGCCAAAACAAATCATAAGAAAGCCAGTGTGGCTATATTAATATGAGACAAAGTCAATTTTAAGATAACATTCTTATCAGAGATAAAGTGATATATTTCATAATAAAAAAAAGTCCATTCATCATAAAGTCAAAACAATCATAAATATGCACCTAGTAAAACACTTCAAAATATATAAGGCAAAAATTGACAAACTAAATGGGGAAATAGAAAAACTCACAATCATAAAGATTTTAACATACCTCTTTCAGTTATTGATAGAAAAATATAGACAAATTAATCAGTAAGAACATAGACTATTGAACAACACTATTAACCAAATAAACTAATCAACAGTGTACTACACTTTATCCAACAACTGAAGAAAACCCGTATTTTCAAAGTGGACATGGAATATTCACTAAAAGTTACCATATATTAGGCCATAAAGCTAGTCTCAATACATTTCAAAAAACTGAAATTATAGAGAATATTTATAACCACAATGGATTTAAGCTAGGAATAAACAACAAAAAGAAAATGAAAAACAATCCAATTGAAAATAAAGCAGCACTGTTCTAAACAATCCATGAGTCAATGAGGAACTCGCAATGGAAAATAGAAAATATTTTAAACTGAATAATAATGAAAGTACAATATATTAAAATTTATGGAATACATCTACAACAGTGATTACAGGGAAATATATAAAGACTTATCTTAGATTTTAAAAAATCATTTAAAATCAATAATCAAAAGTTTCCCATTCAGGAAGTTAGAAAAAGGAGAGAAAATGAAATACAAAGAAAACAGAAATGAGAAAATAATAAAGAGAAAATAGAAACCAACAATATAGAAAACAGTAAAGAAATACCAACAAAGACAAAATGTGAATCTTTGAAAATGATACAATTTTTATCAATCTAATGAGTAGAGGGAAGAGAGAGAAGATGTGAATCACCAATTGTCAGTAATAAAAAGAGATATATTACTACAGATATTAAAATGAATATGAAAGAATATTATAAATAATTTTATCAATACATTTGACAACTTAGAAATAAGGACAAGTTTTTTGTAAATCACAACTTTTCAAAACTGACATTAGAAGAAATAGAAAATGTGAACAGTTCTATATCTATTTAAAAAATTGGACTCATTATTCAAAACTTCCTTCAAAGAAAATTCCAGGCCTACATGGATAACCTTTGAAAGCATAAAAACAAAAGGACTTCAAAAACACTACTCTTAGAAAGACCTTATCAAAGTAAGTGTCTCTTTCTCCTCACTCCCAGACCCTTAGCTCAAGAATCATCAGGACATTTTTCCTTGTACTTGCTTATTCCTTTTCATGACCAAAGTTATACTTTTATGTTCTCTCTAGTAGACTCTTATTTCATGCACTTAATATTTTCTTTCAGTTCGTTCTATTTTTCTAAGTTATAATGATATTAATGATTTATTCACTGCTTACTATTAATATATACCAACACTATGTTAAGTGTCCCATATATATATCACTTTATCCTCATAAATGGTTTGGGCATATTTTTCTAGTTTTACAAATGAGGAAACTAAGACTCAGGGTTTACTAATTTTCCCAAAGTCCCAGAAAACTCAAACCCCTGTCTGTTTGATTCCAAAGCCCACACTCCTTCCAACACACTGCCTTGTCACTAACAGTCAGTGATTAATGGGTCCTTCTCAACTAGCTTGTCAAGAAGAAGTGCCACATAAGTTCTGCATTTGGTAGTGCTTTAATTATTAATTGAACCAGAAAAACTAAGAATTTCAGAGGGAATATTTATCCAGCTGCTTTTATTCTTGTGGGCCAATCTACCATGCTTCAAACTACAGAACTTGTCAGAGGGTAAATAAACTCTACTTACTTTATCATTTATAAACTTTTAGGGATTGCTGAGTGAGGATATTCTAACCCCATATGTTTTTGTGTAAAATATTGGGTTAATCTAAAACAGACAGGAGCAAAAGAACTTGCCTCTTAAAATGCTGTGACTTTCATCGGGGAGCATTTCTGACTGCCTACTCTAAACCGTCACCCACCACCACCCTAGGTTTAATATTTTTACTATTATTTCCTCCACCACCTTGTAGTTACACTTTTAGAAGCATTTCTAAGACTGTGGTCAACAGAATACTCTTTGAACACAGAAACTGGGTCTTATTTACTACTGTATATACTCCATGTGCCTGATGCCTGGTACAGAGTAGGTACTCAATAAATATTAGCTATGTGAATAAATGAATAAGATATTGTAGTCTCTCATTATGTCATTAACAATCTGATTTGCATTCCTGCCTTTAAAATGTTCATTTTATCAAATTTTTTTTAATATCTATTATTATTATTAAGAAAATTTTGAAATTCTAGGCCAGTTTGGATTGGCTAACAAATATCTTTTGAATATCTACAGTTTTCTGGGTCATTAAGCAAAAATAATTTCCTTATATTATATTTCTATTGGACATCACTGTCCAATAGAAATATAACAATATATAATATAAAATGATGTAAGTGTGAGTCACATATACAATTTTGAAGTTTTTTAGTATCTACATTAAAAAAAATTTAAATGAACATAATTTTAAGAATATATTTTATTTAACCCGCTATATTTAAGATATTATTATTTTAGCATGTAATCATTAGAAAATGTTATTGAGAAGTTTTACATTATTTTGTTCATACTATATCTTCAAAAGCATATTTTTACATGTACAGAACATTTCGATTCAGACTAGCTGCTTTTCCAATGCTCAATAGCCCCATGTAGTTAGTGAGTAATGCATTAAACAACACAGAGTGAGAGACTTACTGATAAAACAATTTTATGTAGGCAGGAGTGAGATTTTCTTGAAAAATAAAGTGGCACTTAGATGGACAGAAGTGGAAATTACTTCTGATTGGAAAAAGACATTGGTGGTGATTCATACTAGAAGGAAAATACAGAGCACAGCTTTTTCAGCCTTCTACATTTTGCCACACACTATGAGTCAGAAAAGACCTCTAAAGAGATTGGCACAGAAACATCTCTGAAGAATCAATTCCAAAGTTAAGCGAGAACTGACTATATGATTTGAGGCATAGTACATATTCTAAGTGTCTTGGTGAATTGATTAGTAATTACCAGGAAGAGGAAGAGAAAGAAGGACACCTTCATGTCTTCATCAGAAAGACATGGAGACACCACTGTCAGTACCTGTTCCACTTACATGAAGTGGAAAATCAACAGGACCTTGAGTTCACTGGATCACAGTTACGTTATTGAAACTGAATAATTCACGGTAACTTGCATTTTTCTGAACTCTGAAAAACAGAGTGCAGATTCTTGGGAATTTATTACATGCGTGCCATGAATAGAATTAACAGAATAAAAGGTCTTATTACCTTGAAAAATCATTAACCCTTAATCCATAGGTAGCTGTCTTTTAATTAAAATTGGACATATCCTAGCCCCTCAAAGGCTGCCGTATTTCCTAGCCCAGCTCTGACCTGATCACGCGTTTGAGAATTCACACCATGAAATCTAAATTACCACAGATGATTCTAGTTTGAGCAAATTACCCACAATTAAAGACAGGAGGCTTTATGTGCCTGCAATAAAAAGGAGGACGTCCTTCAATATCACTGAGTGTCACAGGCCAACATAGAACTAGTCAACCCAAATTACCAGTTCTGCTAACACTTAAGAGGAGAAATCTGTCAGGATCATCATAGCAAAACTGGATCTCCCAGATATAGACAAGCCCTGACCGAGTAGCATCTAGACCAGGCTAAGTCTAGTTTCAAGTCTACTATATCTGAAGTGGAGTCCATGTGCCCAACCAAATCAATGAAGAGAGATTTCTAAGAAATTTACCATTTGGTCCCTGAATTCTTCAAAATGTCATTAGTTAAAAACACTATCATACATAAATGTGGTGCTTTAATGATTGTTTGAGAGCTACATTCCCCTTCCTACTGAATTAATCATAACAAATATCTGTAGAAAGCTAATATTTAGGCAAGCAATCCTCTTTACCGAGGCTACTAATAATCTAAGCTGATCAACTCCATTATGCAGTATCCCTCTATAACAACCTCCCTGGAATAATGAATTGCTAGTTAAAGTGAGACATAAATATTAATAACAATAAGACATCAAACATCTTGCAAGACCAGGAGGATTTAAGAAAAAGACATTGCCATCTCTGAAATAAGTTAAGCATTGCTGTGTGAAAACGCTTAAAAATTAAGTACCTCCAGTGAGTTTTTTCAGGAATTTCAAAACTACCTAATGGTTATAAAATGTGGCTCTAATGTAAGAGCCAGCACCAAGGCAAATTTATTAATTTTCTCAGAACAACTTATTCTATACTGTTTTCACTCAAATTTCTTGAATTGGTTTAAAAATTCGGAGGGAATTTCCTTAGCTTAAGCACGTGGGCTTCCAGCAAGGTGATTTTTTTTTTTCTAATGTGGTTTCTCTCACACTAGTTTCCATTGCCATAAAGGTCAGTTTGTTAACTGAGGTGACAGCCTAGCCCTCGTGGCACATGTTCAATAAATGTCAGGAAGTGAACAAAGAGAAGAGATACGGGAACACTCTTACCCTTAATGGACTGAAAAGGTAGTAGTGAACTGAAAGTTAAATTCATTCAGAATAAAGAAGCCTTTAGAGTCAGTTTTTCTGGTTGAGAGATCAGAGCAAATAAATTTAAAACCTAAAATAGAAGTTGTTTTATTCTCACGGGTTCTGACATTTTAGTGGTAAGCTGCAAGTTATAAAAACTGCTACTAAAATCCAAATTGCTAGCACCATATGGAAAAAGATGCCTGCAATATGCCTTTTATCATATATATATATAAAGTCATTGCACTTGAATTATTACAAAAATGGAGTTTTTTGGAGTTGCATGATCTGCCTTAACTTTTATTTTTTTTATTTTTAATTATTGTGATTACATAATAGTTGTATGAGAACAGTTTTTTATATAAGTACTATGGCAGGAGAATTGAAATATTGGGAGGCCA
Organism: Cheirogaleus medius; assembly: GCA_008086735.1. Lineage (NCBI taxonomy): Eukaryota > Metazoa > Chordata > Mammalia > Primates > Cheirogaleidae > Cheirogaleus > Cheirogaleus medius. The sequence continues at coordinate 18,709,233 of VBSM01001124.1, forward strand.
CACAGACCATGACAAGCAAAAGGATAGCTGAAGACCTCATGCCTACATTGAATGTTTAAGTAGGCTGCTTTCACCTGTTATATAGTGAAGATGGTGAGTCTTAGGAGACCTGTTGTAAAATCTCTTAGTCAACTTGTGTCAAGTTTCTTAGAATTTGTAGAGTTTGAGCTTTTATTCAAGCCTTAATCAGCTGGAACTGTAATAAGATAAATGGCTTATGCCTAAATAAGCTTAGTGCTTTGTCACCAAGTAGAAGATATTTTCAAAACAAAACATATTTTCTCCTTGCCATTCTCTTAGTAATTCATTCTCTTAGTAATGAATAAAGGAGTAAAAATTTGAGCCCCTGAAATGCAACTGGTACTTTGAAATAATCAGGAAAATGATGCACAGAGTAGAATTCTGGAAAGCAAGGGCAGGTATGTACCTTCCGGGTTCCTATTCGATGCTTCCTCTCTTTCAAAACTATCAGCATCTCATTGATGTATAGATATACTGCATGAGGTCTTAGATACTTTGGAGATACCGCCTTCTACCTTAGTATATACTTTGGGCTAGAGTCTAAGCCTTCATTATTTTTAATGGTAATAATATCTAGGATTTATTAAAAAGTTTTTAGCTGCACTAGTAGGTAACTTCCAATTTCTCATTGAATTCTCACCACTACCATTTGCAATATTGGTCTCCTCATCTTGCTGATGAGGTAATAGGTTCAGAGTTTCCAGAGAATCCCTATATTGGCTGAACATTGAAATCAGCTGGAGAGCTTTTAAAATCCCAATGTCTAAGCCTCTACTCAGAACTAAATGGGAGACTCTGGGAGTTGAACTCAGTCAGCAGTCCTTTTTTAAAAGCTCTCAAGATGACTTGAATTTGATGCTTAGGTTGAGACAAATTCATCAAGCTTGTAAGTAAGCTGGGAACAACAGGTAGGTGTATTATGTCAATGCAAAGCCTTAAGTTTGTCCCCAGGATTTCCCACAAAACCTCCTTGGGTACTCCAGGGACCAGGGCCAACATCCCTAGCACACACAGAGGACCATTACGCTACTGGCCCTGGAGAAAATTAGAATGGCTGGTATAGCACCTCCCTGAATTTCATAGTCCGTATCACAGTAAGGCAATTTCTGGGCTGATATAGGGCAACACACGCCATATTGCCCAGAACTGTTTCGTAATGTATTAGGTCATCAGAAAATGCTTTGTATACTAAGATTCTACTATCTCATACACTTGATTCTTTCCTACTAGAACATTTATCATTGTACAGATATTGCCAGAGGGATTCTGTGGGGTGGCTTAAGTGTTCTTAGCTGAAAAGTTAATTATTCAGGATTGGCAAATAGCTACTATGGGACAATGCCAAGAATGGAAAATCTGTGGTGCTTTTATATAACTGGCATAATACTTTCCGTATGATAGAAATTCAAAATCAGGCAGCCAAATCACTAATGGCTAAAAACAATAAATCTGATTATCTTTATGTTCTTTAAAAAGAGACACTACCATTTTTAGTGGTAGTTTGGTTTTGGAATATTTAAAGATATATTATGGCTGGATTTACAAAAACTCATTATATCAATAATTTTACTAGATAATAGCATAAAATTAGCACACATAATAGAATAGCTATTCCAGTCACAATACTAAAGAATGTAGAAGAATGCAAAAGGATTAGGAAAAGACACGATTTTTAATGTGGAGGTTCTAGACAAAAGAAATTATAAAATTTTGCCAAAAGATAGAAATAAGGATAGAAGTAAAGAGCCATACCTGAATGGCAAGAATATTGAGAAGATATGCATGTTTTCTCAAAAAATGTTCAAGTTTCACATAATTTTAATCAAAATTCCTTTTGTTATTTTGGAAACTAGGGAAAATTTTTCTGAAGAAAGAATAGGTGAGTTGTTCTAAGAAAATCTTCAAAATGACTATGGAGAAAGGACTAGTTCTGGGAGATTAAATATATTATAAGTCTTCACTTATTAAGACAATATTATACTGATATTACAAAAGGCATACAAATTAGTAAATAAAACAAAAAGCCCAGAAATGGACTTTAATTACAATTTCATATTGTGTATAATTTATAGAACAACAAGTTAATGGGGAAAGAATATAATCATTTAATGATTGGAAAAACTAATTAACTAATTTTAAAATCAGTTTAGATCTCTGATTTGTACTATATTAATGGAAAAAACATATAAAAATAATATAACCTTCTAAGAAATATAGGTTAATATTTATCTTATTTCTAGATGTGAAAAGACCCTCGAGGCATAAAAATAATGAGAGTTTTCAGAAAGAAAAAAAGTGATAGAGTTGATTGCCTACACATTTTAAATGTTAACATATCAAAAACTGAACAAAATTCTAAAGAAAAATAGGAGGAAATATTTGGCAAGGGTACAACAAAGAGTTAAGACCTAAAGAACTCAATTCCATTCATAGGAAAAACACTGCTATCATAGTAGAAAGTAGACAAAGGACAAGGACAAATAACTTGCAGAAGAGAAGGAAATATAAGAGAATAACAAGCAAAAACAAAGAAGCACAACCTCATACTAAATATAAGTGCAAATTAAGAGAAAAAGATGATATTTAGGGTCCACCAACAAATCAAAGTTTTATAAATCATAATATTCAGTGGTGATCAAAGTACTCTGAGATTACTACTTCTTCAGACTGCTACTTTAAATGTATCTTACCTGGAAAACAATTTAGCCATCAGAAGACAATCAGAAAGTTAGACCAAAGTTTATGAATCATGATGTTAATCACATTATTATACAGAATAAAAATAATTCAGAAGCCTAAGAAATATTCAATGATTGGAGAATGGATTCAAATGTACAAAGAATAAAATAATACCATTAAAAGCATGCTTTTGAAAAACATTATGATTTATAAAAATACCAGGACATAAAGAGAAGTAAAAGAATCAAGGTACAATAAAAAAAGCATACATAAATCAGAGCCTAATATTTTTTAAATGTGTCAGATCCTACCATGTGCAGATGCTCATGAAATATTCTGAAAGGGAGATATGCCAAGAAATAGAATTCCCTGAGAGTTAGAGCTGGAGGGTTTTATTTTCTCTCTTATACTTTCCTATAACTTGTAAGTTTTTGCCATGACCATAATTAGATTCATTATAAATTATAATAAAAACAAAAGGCATTCTTGAGCCTTAGATATCTTCACAGATTTTTCCTTTGGTGTCACCCTAATTAAGTAGTCAGAATGGATATAGAACCAATGACATATTTCACCATTAGTTAAATGATGCCTTGAGAGTAACTTTTTTGGCTTCCTTTTCCTCACAGTTCATACCTGATGTGAACCTGAAAAAAGTATTTCTTTCCAAAAAAAGTCCAGAAATCTCCACCACTACACACACCTCTCAGTACACTGTCACAAAATTCAACCATTGAGAATCACCAAAGAGATAACCACATTGTTAAACATGCTTATGTGGTGGATTCTCCAACAGCATGTCTCACCTAATGTTTGATACCCCAAGGATAGCACAAGAGTCCCCAGTGTCATCAGAGGGATCGTGAGGCCAGCACCGTCACAAGTGCCAACATCAGTGGCACAATCTGGCCAGCTCTCCCACTAAACAAGAGCTTGCTGCATTTGTGAAAAGTGGAGATTATTCAGAACCAATGAGGCTTGCTATTTATGTTCAGAAATACACAGAGCGAAAGGTAAAAAAAAAACAAAAAACTTTTCCCACCTTCTTTATTTGTTAGTTTACTGATAATTTGTTTGACTAATTGAAGTAATTCTTGCATAGGAAGAATTATAATTCTAAGCATTTGCAGGTTTTAGCAAACGATTTCTGAAAAGAAAACACTTTAGGATTTGCTTAGTCACAGCTCAGGAAAAATGGGGTATTTCAATCTTGTTCAGAGTGAATACAAGGTAGTTCACCAGTTCATCTTTTAAAGCTGCAGTCCCCAACATTTTTGGGACCAGGGATGAGTTTCACGGAAGACAATTCTTCCATGGACCAGGGGCGGGGTGCAGGGGATGGCTTTGGGATGATTCAAGCGTATTACATTTGTTGTGCACTTTATTTCTATTATTACATTGTGATATATAATGAAATAATTATACAACCACCATAATGCAGAATCCAATGCTATGGCTGATCTGACAGGAGGCAGAGCTCAGGTGGTGATGCAAGTGATGGGGAGCGGCTGTAAACACAGATGAAGTTTTGCTTACCTGCTGCTCACCTCCTGCTGTGCGGCCCAGTTCCTAACAGGCCACAGACCAGTACCGGTCCCTAGCCTGAGAACTGGAGACTGCAGTTTTAAAGAACTGTTTTCTTAATGCTTTGTAATATGCATGCATATTAATTGCCCACAAATTTAAATTTGTTACATATTCTTGTCCAAGTGCCCCAGTGTATCTTTACTAACTTTCTAAATAGATTCCAAACTTCTCAAAGCTAGATGGGAATTATTCTGTGTTCATTCTCTTCCTACTTTACACAGAGTGATTGGAGACACAGCATAGTCTTACATACCCCTAAATATTTTACTCAAAGGAATACCACTTGTTAGGAAATTTCCACTACTATTCGTTCATTCATCGAGTCAGTCATTTGTAAAATGTTTATTGAACACCATATATGTCACAGGCACTCTGCAGGGTATTGATGAATATGACATGGTTAAGCCTTGGTCTCTGTATGTGTGGTGTTTACATCTGACTCACTCCTGTTTGGCAGGACCAGAAGACACTATGAGAATACACATTTTCCTTCATTCAGCAGACATTATTGGACACCTCCCGTGACCAAAGTTCAGTGGAACCCCCTTTTACATTTGCCCTGCCCCAGTTCCTTTCCAATTGTGTTGGACACATATACATCAATGTGCACAGACCCTGCTCTTCCTTCCTGTAGCCAATTACAGAAACTCTAGGCACTTCCAGGCTTCTACAGATATTTTTTAATAATTCTCATTTGGCTGGGCTTGAGATCAGTATGAAGCAGTTAAGAGCACACTGCTGACAATACATCGAATTTGGTAGAGATTGCTGGGTACAATAGTGTAAGCTTTCTAACCTAGGCAGCAGACAGGCAGGGAAAAGCCCACCAATCCAAAGGCACATCACCACTTGGTCTGGTATCTTCTGCCAGTCTCATGTCTTTACCTGTGATCACATGGGAAGTGAGAACCAGAGACAGATGTTCCACAGGCCTCCAGTCATCTTTATGGAGCCCAAGGGCTGCTCTAAGCACAATCTTAAAACCACTGTACTGATTGACCAGCTATTGTTTTGGAAAGGAAAAAGCAATATTTTTGAGTGAGTGGATCACTGGACTTCTTTTGAAAGGGAGGTACTTAATGGAAAGATAACTTGACAAAGTTGATCACAAAAGGTACATACCTGAAAATTTCCTCTTGATTCTAGACCATAAAACTTCTACAGACTTTGGAAAGCACTTTTTTCTAAACATGTACAATTGAATGAGTCTAGTTATATGAAAATATATGGTCCTTCATTAAAAAAAATACTGAGGTACACACACATAAACATACATTCACTTACTTCAGATTTAATTGCACGAGAATTTATTAGCTAAAGTCCTAAACTAGCTACTGTTCATCTATGCTTAAAAACAAGACATCACAGTTATGCCAACAGTTCTCTCGTAAACCTAATCTGCTGCTTATTTACTGAAAACTGTTATTTCCACATATGCCACCGATGTTGTCCTTCCCTCAATATCTGTTCTTTATTTCTTCTATGTTCTTAACAATGGTAATATAGCTAGCACTGAAACGCTGCTTACTATTAATACATGTCAGGCTCTGTTCTAAGAACAGAAGCAAGATCTTGATGCATGATAAGTGAACCAAATCTAAGGTGTATTTTAATCTGTAAAGGTAAGAGTCCATGTTTGAATCTAAAACATTAACCCGTAGTTTCTCAGCTTCAGCACTGTTGACATTTTGGACCAGAAAATCTTTGTTGTCTAGTAGATTGTAGGATGTTCAGAAGCATCCTTGGCCTCTACCCACTGCATGCCAGTAGCACCCCGTCCCTCATACATATTTGACAACCAAAAATGTCTTAAGACATTGCCACATATCCTTGGTGGGGAGTGGCGGGAAGTGCAAAATCCTCCCTAGTTGAAAACTACTGTAATAACTATGGAGTAATAGGACACAGAATAAAAGATTTCAGGGTTGGAGCTATCAGCAATCTTAATAATAGAGTGCAACATCCAAGAAAGTTAGTATGATATTAGGATGTATTAAAAGTATGAGGTGTATTATAACAGGTGAGACTGCTGCTTCCCATTGGTGAAATAATGAACAGATTATTATGTAAACTAATGGATACTATCTTTGAGAGGCTTAAAGATCATTTAGTGTACCTTCAAAGAATGACTGAAATAATAAGGGATCTCTAAAAACTGACAGGAAAATGGTTAAAGAAACAAGACAATATTACAAGACAGAACTCAAAGAAACATGCCAAATCTCTTTGAGGATAACAAGTGGATTTTTTTCTGCACTGTCAAGAGGTAGAAAGCGAATCAATGAGTGGGAATTTACAGTCAGATGTGTTTATAAGAGGTATCCAAGGAGAGGATGGGATTCTTCAGAGATTTAGTTTCTTATTTCCCAGTTGAAATTATCATAAAGCAAGAATTGTAAGGAAGGTAAAGGATATTTTTTAAGCATCTGGGAATTCTCTTTTCTATGAACTAGGGCTCAATGCCAGGCTCCCTACTCATGGCTGTTTCCACTAATATACAAAGAGCAAAATAGTGCCTCTGTCAGCGCCAACCAGTACATATGGCTGGAGTGCTGACCCCACCCAACCACAGTTACAGTAAAAAAGATCATTTTGTTAAAAACCAGAAGTAACATCATAAATAAAAGATGCCAATTTGCTTATTGATGAACATGCTCTGACAAATAGAATTTAACTATAGTCTTCACAGGTAATGGAGGACCACGATTGTTTTCAGGTGGATAGCCGTTTTCTCCTACAAAAGGAATTCAAAAAATGACTCTAGTTTAAGATAGGAAGCATATTCTTATCTGCATTTCTTTTGGAAGGATCCACATTTTAAAATCACATCCTGTAAATCACTAAATCATCCCACCGTTTACATTTTTTATTTGATTTGGGTCACTTTGTGGACCTTTTAAGTACACCTTGCCTCACAAAGCATTTAATCAACCTACTAGTTGTTCTAGAAAAAGACAGAATGTGTATAAATCAATATTGCTTATGTATACATTCATTACAGTAATAAGATGCAAATAAAGCCTCATGTCTTTGCTACTCACTGAAGTAGAATTAATCACTTAATCATTTTTAAAGATAATTACTTTTTCTTATCTTTTGTTCTGTAGTGAGCTAAATTTCAAATTATCATTCCATTGTGATGGCAAAACATAAACAATCCCTGTCAGTCCTCCACATTTCCTAATCCAGGATTCTATCTAAATGCTGAATTTGATCTTTGAGTCATCTATCAAAAGGATTTACTAAGGCAATTAATAGAAGAGTAAAATAAAGAGTTTATCCCACTAAAGACTTGGTATACTAACCTAAATTCATTTCTGTTTATCCATGAAGATAATTTATGAAAGATCATAGTCTTTCTTTGTTCATTTTTTGATAATTCTAATCCTTTGCAATTCTAACGGCTACATCTTCTTAGAAAAAATAAAATACCAGCCATTTCCATTTATTTAATATATTGTATTAATTAATTTGTGATGTTGTAATCAAATGTTTTAGTAATTTTTAAGTACTTTATTTTGAACCAGTGGCTTTTATTGCAACAGTCAGCATCATGGCTGTGCCATGGTACAGTAATAACCCAATAAATGACCCTCTGAGAAATAAATGAGGTCCTAGATCACAAATATTATGTTGTTGCTGTTGTTGTTTTAATAGAGCCACCAAAGTCTTCACAAATCAATCTCTGTTTCTAGGCACTTCAGCACATATAAAGAGCACTTACAAATCAATAAGGAAAAGAACATCCCCTATGTAAAAAATGGGCCAATTAACAAAGAAAATAAATGTCTAGTCTTACAAGTAATCAAAAAAATACAAATTGAATTTAAAATGGGATACTATTTATATTTTGCATAAGAAAAATACTTTTTTTCAAATAATTACATTTGCAATGTGAACCAGGATGCACAGGAGAGGGAAATCTTTGACATTGTGGGGGTTTCTAATAGTTATAGACCTACTTACAAGAATTTAGCAAAAGGTTTCAAAAAGATTAATGGCTTTCAATTTATAAATTCTACCCTTTGAAATTCATCCTTCAGACAGAATCTTAAATGTGGGGGAAAATGATGATTTGGGGTCAAAATTATGGTAGTATTCATTATAATAATGTAAAATTGGAAATACAATAAATACAATAAGCAGTTGATTAATTTCCTCTAGCCAACAAATTGTGCCCAGGACTGTTTTTAGCACTGAGGATAGAGTGGTGAGCAGAGTGGACACATGACCTAGAGCTGTGACACCAATCACTGGGCTGCAGTCTGGTACCAGTCCATGGCCCATTAGCAACCTGGCTGCACAGCAGAAGGTGAGTGGCAGAAGCCAGAGAAGCTTCATCTGTATTTACAGCAGCTCCTCATCACTCCATCACCACATAAGCTCCGCCTCCTGTCAGATCAGCTATGGCATTAGATTCTCATAGGAGCGCGAACCCTACCATAAACTGTGCATACGAAGGATCTACGTTGCCTACTCCTTATGAGAATCTAATGCCTGATGATCTGAGGTGGAGCTTAGGCGGTGATGCTAGCACTGGGGAGCAGCTGCAAATTCAGATTATCATTAGCAGAGAGGTTTGACTGCACAACAAATGTAATGAGCTTGAATCATCCCCAAACCATCCTCCCAACCCCAGTCTGTGGAAAAACTGTCTTTCATGAAACCAGTCCCTGGTGCCAAAAAGGTTGGGGACCACTGACCTAGAGCATAAAATCTGAGAGGAAAAACAAGCATTAAACAAATAATCACACACATATTCATAGCTTTCATAAATGATAGAACAGGAAATCCAGAGGATTTGAAAAAGAGTCAACACAGAACTTAATTCAGATTGGAGGTAACCTGGGAAGAACCTCTCTGAGAAAGTGATATTTAAATTAAGACCCAAGGAACAAAAAGACATCAAGAGGAAAAGAGAGGCATCCTCAGGTAGTCCCCAAGTGTCCCCAGGAGTCTTAGGTAGAAAGAACATGGAGCCATTCATTTTTTGGGTGGGGAATAAGTATTGGTTATTTTACAATGGCAAGTCACAAAAGGGTGCATAATCACATTTACATTTTTTAAAGATCAATATGATAAAATTATTCCACCTCCATTTGTTTATCTATGGATGATCACTTTAATTACATTCATTCATTCATTCACTGGACAAATACTTATCTGGCATCTACCCTGAATGCCAGGCTGTGTTCTAGGCGCTAGAGTACAGCAGTTAACAAAGCAGACAAAACCCCTGCCAACCCCCACCCCCCTAGTTCATATTCTTACATGGGAGACAGCTTGAAAAATAAATAATTAAAATATATAGTGTCAAATGGGGAAAAAAGCAAGTGCTGTAGCGTGTCAGACAAGAAGGAGGATGAAGGTTGTTGGGGTCATGAGGTGAGTGAGAATCACAATTTTCGGTAGGTCAGAGAAGGCCTGAGCAGGGTGGGAATATCAGAGGAAAGGCCGGAAAGACAGGAAGGAGAAAGCAGAGAGACAGGCATCTCTGGGGGAAGAGAGTTTCAGACAGAGGCGACAGCAAACACAGCAGCAAATGCCGGTCTGAGTTCAGAACAGCTAGGAGTGATGTCAACAAGTGGGAGGCTAAGAGAAGATAAAAGTAGAGATTGTTTTTCTTCCCTTTTTAATTTTGTATAAGATAGAAAGCCATCAGAAATTTTTAGTAGGTGAGTGACACGATCTGACTCGTATTTTAAAAGAAACACTCTGTCTCCTATCTGAGGGCAAAAGCAGAAGCAGGAAGACCACGCAGGAGTCTGGTGGAGAGGTGGACAACCGTGACCAGCTCATGCAGCAACGCTGCCAAGGGAGCCGGGAACCAGAATAACTAGGGACTGGAACAGGACGCATGGGTCCCTACCTTAATGCTCCACCATTGGCAGTTATACCTGTTTAGCTGTCATTTCACACTGCTGCCTTGACTTCCCAGCTAATCACCATTGCACTGCTGAGTCGTCCTCATCAGAGATTGCCAGCCTGGATCGGCTGCTCACCTTTGCTCCAATCTCAACTGGAGCCAGAACCGCAGGGTCACGTGGGTCAGAATAAGTCCACCCAAATAGAAGAAACAAGCCAACATGCTCCCCAGACACTTTTGTGGGTCATTTGCCCTTTACCCAGGCAAGTGTGCCACAGTTCCTCCCTCCCTCTACAACAAATACCCCTAATCAGCCAAGGCTTCCTTCTCATCAGCCTCCACCACCTGCCTCAGCCTAGCCCAGACAGGTACTTCTCAGACTTTCCTGCTGCAATCCACATGCTGATTCAGTAGCCCCAAATTCTGCATTTCTAACAAGCTCCCCAGTGATGCCAATGTTGCTGGTCCACAAACAACATTTAGAGCATCAAGGCCCCAGCCAACCGTTTCCATTCAGGAAAGTTATCTGATAAACTTCCTTAATCCTCTTTCCTTCATGATAAAGAACAAAAGCAAAGAGTCACAAAACGTTCTAATCCCAGTTCTTATCTTTGTGCTTTATATGTGGTAGGTCACTAGAAAATGTTTGTTGAATTCATTAAATGTATGTTTCCTGCAGAATCCTAGTTGCAAGTTCCCCTTTTTTGGGTCACTTTCTCTGCCTCTCACCCCTCCTGTGTTGTTTCTAATAATATACAGAGGAGTTCCCATATGATAGTGATCAATAAGTGTAATCTACACGAAGTCAGTCTTAATTCACACTGTGCATCTTATAACCCGCTGCTTCTGTGCTGACTTCACTGTGAGAGAAAGAGGGGTGGGCTAAATGGTGCAGTTCCAGGACCATTTGTTAAATTGTAAAATTGTCCTCCCAAGGGAGGGCTCCGACTCTGATCACGTCATGGTAACCAAGACGCTGCCATGAATCCATCTCCATTGCTCTGGTTAACTAGACAGTTTGGCTCTCTTTCTGAAAATGTCCCCCTACTTCTCCTCCTGCCTCCTGGGACATCTTGTACTTAAAATAGTTTATGGAAGCATTCAAGGCATGTGGCTGAATTGATGGGAAATGAAGGAGCTTTCCCGGCCCGATCTGTGGTCCCTTCTTGCTCTCGGCTCTCCCTTATTTAGCAGTCTTTATACCGTGTGATTTGTACCAGGCTTCTGGCGATTCCCCTCTTTTTCCATGTGCACTGGCAAATTTTACAGGGTACTAGCTACATAATTGCCCGCCACTTTTATGAGCTCAGTCATAGCATTGTTGGGGCCAGGTGCTTTTCGCAGCTAACTTTTTCTGCTGTGGGTTTTAGATGTGGTTTCAATTTCTTCCCTAAGGCTTCAGAGGCAGGATTTCTTTCAGTGTATTTAACTACCTCATTATTGATCCTTTTCCCTGGAATATTTAATATCCTTTTCTAATGTCTATGGGCTTGAACCATTCTTTCGGGTTTTTTCCTTTTTTATGTATAAATATCCCTTTGCCTTCAGACACAGAATTAAAATTTATGGAGGCTGAAACTCTCTGCATGCCTCACAAAGGACAGCCATCCACTCCTAGATGCTCTTTCTCTGAGTCCCGTCTGTAATCGGAGAGGCAAATCTAACGAGGATATTTGGACAAACCTGGAAATGTCTTTTTCTTACACCTCGGTGGTTACATATTTTTATAATTGAGATGTATGAATATACAGACCTTCTAAATGGACTATGACTTGAAAAGGAGGAAAGACGTTTTGCTTTGAATAATTACTCCTTTTGAGGATGAACTATGAAAGAACCTCTTAGTCTTTTTTGAGCCAATCATTTTTTTAAATCTCCCTTTTGGATCTTAAAGGACAAGAAAATGCTTCTGTGGATTTCAGAATTGAGAAGTCCTTGATGGGCTAAATAGGAAATTATAGGAACACATAGACACATAGTAGTTGCTCAAATTTATGATGATTTGATTTTATAAAAGTAAAACACAAAATGAAGCCAAAAATTTTAGTCAAATATAAATAAAATATATCTTACAACTTTATGAGAAATAACAGATTTAAAACAAAAATCCTAGCTGGGCGCGGTGGCTTATGCCTGTAATCCTAGCACTCTGGGAGGCCAAGGCGGGAGGATCGCTCAAGGTCAGGAGTTTGAAACCAGCCTGAGCAAGAGTGAGACCCTGTCTCTACTAAAAAATAGAAAAAATTAGCCGGGCGTGGTGGCACATGCCTGTAGTAGCAGCTACTCAGGAGGCTGAGGCAGTAGGCTTGAGCCCAGGAGGTTGCGGTGAACTAGGCTGATGCCACGGCACTCTAGCCCAGGCAACAGAGTGAGACTCTGTCTCAAAATATAAATTAATTAATTAATTTAAAAAATAAAAATAAAACAAAAAAACTTAGGAAGTTATAGATTTTCACATCTCACCAAACAGTTTTCTGGAATATTTTTTGTGTATTAGGCTCAAAACCTCATATTTTAGAGTATGTACGATATTTCCTTACCTTACTCACTTAATACAGGTTGAGTACCTCTAATCCTAAAATCCAAAATCCAAAGTGCTCCAAAATCCAAAACTTTTTGAGGGCCAATGTGACAATCAAAAGAAATGCTCATTGGAGCATTTCGTATTTCAGATCTTCATATTAGAGATGTTCAACCAGTAAGCATAATGCAAATATTCCAAAATTAGAAAAAATCCAAAATCTGAAATACTGGTCCTAAGCATTTCACATAAGGAATACTCAACCTGCATTTTCTAATTTGTCTATTTAATTTTTTCCCTGGATCATAGTTGTTTTTTTTTAGAGAGGATATGCTTACACATATGGTGGAGATCCTGAAAATATTTTATTTAAAATTTCATAAAGCTATATACCTAGTTCCATAGAAAAGCCTTATTTTAAAACAATTACAGCAGGGTTATGAAAAAATTTTTGCCATGAATAGAGATCTGGGTTAAAGATAGTAAATAAAAAATAGGTAGATAAGTACAATTCTCTGAGTGGGAAGCATTAAGAATCAGGTCTCCTAAAGACAGATGTTGAGACTTTTATTATTTATCATTTTTATAAGTGATTTTTAAAGGAGAAATTTATAGTGAGACCTACAAGATTAGAGAAAACACTAAGATCTTCTAGCCCAAAGAAATCTTGTTAATATGCAGGTCCTGATTCACTGGGTCTGGGGTGGGGCCCAAGATTCTGTATTTCTGACAAGCTCCTGGGTGATGCAGAGGCTGATCATCCCCAAACCATGCACTGAGGAGCAAGACACCTAGAGCAACTATCCCGACACTGGCTGCACATTAGAGTCATTTGGGGAGATTTAAAAAATCCCAAATGCCCAAGCCATAGCCCAGAATTAAATCAGAATTTTTGGGGGATGGGACACAGGCATAGAGTTTTTTTTTTAAATCTTCCCAGATGATTACAATGTATAATCAGGCTGAGAATCACAGTTCCAGACAGGGGGGAAGCCAACTCAAAACACCTGGAGAGAGCTACAAATGATCTAAGGAAGTTTGAGAGTGGAAAAGTACAAAGTAATACATTGAGGGAAGTATATTCCTAACCACATTTGCAGGATGACAAGCTCTAAACTAAGAATTTTGACTTGGGAAAAGAGTATGTACTTCAAAGCAACAATATGTGACACATCATTTGTATGAGCAGTAGAAATAAAAGATCAAAGATTATCCTATATTCGTATAAAGACACGCTTATCAGGATTTAGAATGTCATATTTAGTTTTGGTAGTTACAATGCAAGTAAACTTACTTTAGAAAGTCATGAAAAAAATGGCTAAAGGATTAACAGAATGAAAAAGTTTCCATACCAAGATAAACTGACAGAAATTAAGCCTTTTGAGAGGATGTGATTGACATTTATATTATACACAGTATGAATAAATGTAATATGAACTTATTTACGAAATCCTAGAATATTTAAACCATGAACATGCCATTTCTTTGTTTAAAAAAATAATAATTGTAAAGAAAATACTATGAGGAATACTATGAGGTATTGCTTTGACTCATTAGGTAACAAATATATATTTTTCCAAGACATAGAATAGGCTGACAATATATATACTAAGGGAACCAGAGATTTTTTTTTTTTTTTTTTTTTTGGTTTATGAGTGATTTTTGAGATTGAGATCATAGAGGACAACTTTACTTTCGAGCATTTTAATATGGCTTCTCCCCAGAATTCTCTTTCTCTCCTTGCTCAACTTTGGCTAATTCTTACTATTTCTTCAAGACTTACTGTTATATGTCATATCCTCTGAGTTAGATTCCCAGACCACCCTCTCTCCCAAGCTGGCTGTCTCCCAATATGCTCTTCAAACACCCTGCGTTTGCATCTGTTACAGCATTCACGCTATATTGTAATTACATGTTCATTTGTTTCCCTTTCCCACTAGGCCCTCGCCTTTTTGAGAGGACAGGAACTGGGTCTTGTTGACTGTCGGGTCCTAGCCCTCAACAGAGAACCTGGAACAGAGTGGGCTCAATGAAGAGCTGTTGAATTCATGAACGATTTCAACAAATAGTTATTGAGTGTCTACCTGGAGACAGACACTACGATGGTTAATGGCTACAGTGGGTGAAGTCGTCAGACAAGATCCTGTTCTGGTGGGGATAAGGGAGAAAAAGACAATAAACAGCTAAGTAAATAAATAAGAAGTTATTTTATTATAATATATAGTAAGAAATGCTGGGCAGAGAATCCGAATCTGATGCTGTGATAGAAAGTGACTGAGTGGCTGCTTTAAATTGAGTGAGATTATACTCTAGAGGAGAACTGAATGACAAAGAGCCACCGTGTGAAGATCCAGAAGAGCTTGTATACATTATCCTAGGCAGAAAGAAGCTCGACACTCAATGAATAACATGAGATGGCCTAGAGAGAAGTGAGCAAGGGAAATATTACAGGAAATGGGGTTAAATATAACTAGAGGCCAGCTTCAGCATGATTTTGTAGGCAAAGGTAAGAAATCTATAATTTATTGGAAATGCAAGAGAGAACCATTTGTCAAATGGTTTTACTCGGGTAAGAATATCATTGATTCACATTTTTCAAAGATACCTCTAGCTGTGGAGTGAGAAATGGATTGAAGAAGGGCTACTATTGGGAACAGGAGACCAGTTAGGAAGCTGCTGTTTCTGTAGATGAGAATGCGGACTGTTTTCTGAGATAGGAAAACTGGAGGTGAGAGAGAAGGTAGAAATCAAGGATTCTGCTTTGATTAAGTTTGAAATGTCAATTAATGTTGATTAAGTTTCAGTTGTCTCCTTGTTACCAAACAAGCAGAAATACCCTGAAGGTAGTTCTATACACAGTCTGATGACCAGGTCTGAAGAAAAATATTAGGGAGAAATCGGCACATATAGAGTATTTTATTTTATACCAATACCCTGGGTGGCAGTAGCTACAGAAAGTATATATTTAGAGAAGAGAAGAGATTTCAGGACCAAACCTGCTGTGATGATCTATTGAGTAGTAAAGGGAAAGCCTTTCAAAAGATGAAAGATAAACAGGAGAGTGAGGTTTCATTAAATGCATAAATTGACTATAATGCTGGAGAAGGGTCACAAACACTAGACAACTAGGAGCATTTTTGTAAATTAAAAACACTTGTTATGTGCTCCTCATTCAATATTGTTATTCCATCCCTTATTAAAGGTAGTTTTTTATTTACATATGTCTGAGACTTCAAATTTTGTAAAAGAAAATAAATTCATTTTGATACCTATTATCTAATATTTTGTAGATTTAAAAAATAATTTATGTTCGCAGCTAATGTTGTAGCACAAGAAGAGGAAATGAAATAGATACAGATTGGAAAGAAAAAATAAAATTGTATGTTCGTAGATGACATGATTTCCTGTATAGAAAACCCAAAAGAAGCAACAAAAACTCCTGGAACTAATAAGCAATGATAGCAAGGTTGAGGATACAAGGTTAATATACAAAGGTTAATCTCTTTCTTCCAGTAATAAATAAGTGGAATTTGAAATTAAAAACATAATACCATTTACATTAGAACTCAAAAAAGTTAAATACTTAGGTATAAATCTAACAAAATATGTATAAGATCTATATGAGGAAAACTATAAAACTCTGAAAAAGGAAATCAAAGAAGAACTAAATAATAGAGAATAGTCCATGTTCATGCATAGGACTTCATATTGTCAAAGTGGCAGATCCTCCCAACTTGATCTGTTGATTCAATGCACTCCCAATCAAAATTCCAGCAAGTTATTTTGTGGATATCAACAAATATATTCAAAAGTTTATGTAGAGAGACAAAAGGCCCACAATAGCCAACTCCATATTGAAGGAGAGGAATGAAGTTGTAGGACTCACACTATCCGATTTCAAGCATTACTATAAAGCTATAGTAATCTAGACACAGACCTTACACCTTTCAGAAAAATTAACTCAGAATGGATCACAGATCTAAATGTAAAACACAAAACTAAAAAACTCCTAGAAAATAGCATGACAGAAAATCTGGATGACCTTGAGTTTGATGATGACTTTTTAGATACAGCACCAAAGGCACA
Source organism: Cheirogaleus medius (assembly GCA_008086735.1). Lineage (NCBI taxonomy): Eukaryota > Metazoa > Chordata > Mammalia > Primates > Cheirogaleidae > Cheirogaleus > Cheirogaleus medius. Next base: position 18,725,993 of record VBSM01001124.1, read on the forward strand.
ATCCATGAAAGAAAGAAATGATAAGCCTGACTTCATTAAAATTAAGAACTTCTGCTTCGTAAAAGACACTGTTAAGAAAATGAGAAGACAAACCACAGACTAGGAGAAAATATTTGGAAAAGCCATGTCTGATAAAAGACTGTTATCCAAAATATATGAAGAACTCTTAAAACTCAACAATAATAAGGCAAACAACCCTATTAAAAAATGTATCAAATACCTTGACACCTCACCAAAGAAGATATGTAGATGGAAAATAAGCATATAAAAAGATGCTCCACATCAAATGTCGTCAAGGGAATGTAAATTAAAAAAACAACGAGCTACCACTACACACCTATTAGAATGGCCAACATCCAGAACACTGATGGTGCCAAATGCTGACGAAAATGTGTGGCAACAGAAACCCTTATTCAATGCTGGTGGAAATGCAAAACAGTGGAGATACTTAGAAGAGAGCTTTGCAGTTTCTTAAAAAACTGAAACATACCCTTTACCACATGATCTGGCAGTCACATTCCTTGGTGTTTATCCAACTTAATTGAAAATTTATGTCCACACAAAAACCTACACACAGATGTTTATAGCATCTTTATTCATAATTGCCAACACTTGGAAACAATCAAAGTATCCTTCAGTAGGTGAATGGATAAATAAACTGTGGTACTTCCAATACAATGGAATACTATTTAGGGTTAGAAAGAAATGAGCTATCAAGCCAGGCAAAGACATGGAGGGAACTTAAATGTGTGTTACTCAGTGAAAGAAGCCGATATGAAAAGGATACATACTGTATGATTCCAACTATAAGACATTCTGGAAAAGGCAAAAACTATGGAGATAGTAAAAGTATCAGTGGTTGTCAGAGGATAGGGAAGGGAGAGGTGAATAGGTAGAGCACAGTGGATTTCTAGGGCAATGAATATCTCTGTATGATACTATAATCATGGATATATGTCATTATACATTTGTCACATACAAAGAATGTGCGACACCAAGAGTGAGCTCTAATGTAAACTATGGACCTTGAGTGATAATGATGTTTCAATCAATTATGATAAAAGTACTACTCTGATAGGGGATGTTGATGGCGGCAGAGGCTGCACATGCTTTGGGCCAAGGGGTACGTGGGAAATTTCTGTATTTTTGATCAATTTTGTTGTGAACCTAAAACTGTTCTAAAAACTAAAGTGTATTCATTTTTTTTAATTTTATGTAATTAAAAATAAGAAACAACTCTAAAAAGAAAAGGGAATATCTTCCTCCACTTTTTTTTTTTTATGAAATGAGAATTTATTTATAAACTACTGCACCAGGCTTAAGGTAATAGTTCTCTCGTGGGTTAGGGGTCAGTGAGATGGGTGGGGTTTCCTTTTGGAGAAGCATCTCAAGATCATTCAGAGAGTGAGTTTTCTCCTCAATATCCTTTCCCTGTGGAGACTCAGACACTCCACATCTCCCTGGTCCAGCTGTGAATCATTGTTGCCACGACCTGCTCTTACTCACTGGAGTATGCCATATTCATCAAGTGGGTTAAGGTGGAAAAAAATTGATAACCACTGCCTAAGACCATTAAAAAATAACAAAGCCTAGTTTTGTTCCTATTTTTATTTAAAAGTATTATGAGGGTACAAATGTTTTTGGATCATTTTTGCAATGTTTGAGTCAGGGTTAAAAGTATGCCCCTCACCCAAATAATGTTCATTGTACCTGTTAAGTAGGATTTCCACCATCCCTTTTTCCCCTACCCCCTTCTTGATTTTCTTTGAGATTTACTTCCCTACTTCCCTCTGTGCACGTGTGTGCTCATCAGTTAGTTCCAATTTAACAGTGAGTTCATGTGATGTTTGCTTTTCCATTCTTTAGATACTTCGCTAATGGCAATCACAACAACAACAAAAATAAATAAATGGGATTTGATTTAATTAAAAAATTTCTGCAAACAGACAACCTACAGAACGGGAGAAAATATTTGTATTCTATACATCTGATAAAGGACTAATAAACCAGAATCTACAAAGAATTCAAGCAAATCAGCAAGAAAAAAAATCAAACAACCCCATTAAAAAGTGGGCAAAAGACATGAACAGAAGCTTCTCAAAAGAAGCTAGGCAAATGGCCATTAAGCATATGAAGAAATGCTCAATGTCACTAATCATTAAGGTACCTATTTTTAAATGATCAAAAAGCATTAGAAAAAAATGATTTAAATTTTTTATAAAAATAACAAAGTAATAATAGAACTAAGCACTATGTTCTTAATTTTTATTTCACTTAAGGATAAAATATATTTTTAAAACTCATACCCACCTAAACTGTTTTCATAGTAAAAAATGCACAACAAAGCTTAGCAAAGAATAAGAGAAACGGAAAACTTTACATCGAGGAAAAAGACATAGCATAGGGTAGTAGTTAAACACACACATACGCCCCCACCCATGGATTCGAGGGCTCTTAGGAGTTGAATTGTACTCCCAAAAAGATATGCCGAAGTCTTAACCCACAGTGCCTCAAAATGTGACCTTATTTGAAAATAGGATTGTTGCAGATGTAATTAGGTAAGATGAGGTCATACTGGAGCAGTGTGAGCTCTTAGTCCAATATGACTTGTGTCTTTATAAGAAAAGAAGAAAAACACAGAGAAGACAGTTCGGTAATGAGGGAGGCAGCGATTGGAGTGATACATCTACAAGCGAAGGAACATCAGAGATTGCCCGAACACCCTAGAAGATAAAAGAAACAAGGAAAGAATCTCTCCTTCAGGTTTCAGAGGGACTGTGGCCCTGCCAACCCTGTGAATTTGTACTTCCAGCCTCCAGAACTGTGAGACAATACGATCCTGTTGTTTTAAGCCACGTAGGGTGTGGCAGTTTGTCACAGCAGCCCCAGCTCTGTCCCTTACTAGCTGTGTGATCCTAGGAAGTTCCTTCACCTCTTTATGCCTTAATCTTCTCAAATGTAAAGTAGGGCTGATAGTGATGATATTCTATAGGATTGCGGTGATGATGAAAGGGGTGAACATGGTTGCCCCTCAGTATACATGGGGAGGGCTTTGCCAGGATTCACCTCAGATTTCAAAAATCCGTGGATGCTCAAGTCCTTTATAAAAATGGTGTAGTATTTGCACATGACCTACACACAACCTCCCATATGCTTTAAATCATCTCTAGATTGCTTATAATATCTAATACAATGAAGTGCTGTGTAAATCGTTGTAATACTGTATTGTTTTTTATTTGTATTATTTTTATTGTTGTATTGTTATTTTTATTGTTTTATTTTTCAAATATTTTCAATCACAGTTGATTGAATATGAGAATGTAGAACCCATGGATATGGAGGGCTGACTGTATATGCAAAGCAGTTCAAACAATGTTAGGTGCTTAGTAAGGTGTGTATAAATGTTTATTATACTTATTATGAATGTGTAAAGGATCTACCATACTCTTAATACTTGATCCACAGTGGCATTCAATGCACAGTTGTTTCCTTTCTGTGGTTATCACTTACTAATAATTATTAACTTTAAGATATGATAGGCTTTATAAAATAGGCAATTCTTGACTATCTCAGATAAGTCTATCTTTTAATGTACAACTTTTTGCAATTTTTGAATCCTGAACTTATCTATGAAAAATGCCTCCAAAACCTACATCTTACTCCCCAGTTCTTTGGTGTAGGCACATAAATATAAACTTACTTTGTTATTAGACAAAGAAAGATTTAAATACCTAAATTACTTTTCATCTCTTCATCACCTCAAAATCATAATCATTTCACAATTTAAATCCATAGACCTGGGAATTTGTGATTTGAACTTTTGCGTTCTAATCCTTCAATGCAGACATTTGGAAGATGATAGAATTCTTAACTTTTATGAATTTTGACCTGATTTTGACCACACATTAATATTTATTTAGAGTCGTACGATCTTTTAAAAAGATTACCTGCCTCTTGATAAATTTTAGGAGATAATTTCATGTTATACATATTATCAACTATTAGTACATTAATTTTATCATATGCATCTACTATTTCTTCCCTACAGTGTATTCACCATAGAGTTATTCAGAAAGTATTTATTGAATTATTTTGTACAGATAACTGGAGGGGAAAGGAAAAATAGAGAAATGTAAGAAACTTAATAATACAAGGAAGAACATGATAGGAACATATATACAAGTCATCAGCTTCTCTTGGGGCAATGAATAAAGGCTTTTTGGATATATCATTTGATAAAACTCTAGGAGGATCTGAATTTTAAAAACCTAAATTTTTCTTTTAACTTCTATGGTTTCATAAAAATTGCACTGTTTTGCAGGAACTACAATAAACACTAAAACATTAATGATCCAAAGTAAATGAAAATTTGTCCCTGGTAAACCTAAAACATTTGTTAGAATCCTGTTGCAAGATTTGACTTCAGAGCCCCAATTCAAAAATCTGTTCCTTAAGAGATGGGAGTTGCTGAGAGTAAGAGATAGTGGGGCAGGGGAGAAGGAAGAGGAAACCGGGCCTTCATGTGCCTGTGAAACCCAGGTGGCCACGGAAAAGTCTTCTGACATCTCTTCACCTATCACCTGAAAGAGTTATGAGATCCAAAAAATGGAAAAGTTTTATGATTACTTTAATTCTAGTAGTGTTTGAAAACTTAATGCAAAAGGCACCATTTTAATATAATCTTCCTTTTGGAGTCTGGTGAAACAAACCCGTAAGAGAGATATTAGATTTGTTTTCTTTGGCACAGATGAGAAGTTTGGCCTTCTTTCATCTGAAACTCTTTACCATCTTTGGAGGGAGAGCCGCAGAGAGAATGGCCGATTCGTGCATTCTCCAAGGGACCCGAAAGGAAGCTGGAACTATCCCTGAAAATACTGACATTCTGCAGGAAAGCTCCAAGAGCCATTACAAAGGAGAGAGAGAGGGAGAAAGGAAAAAACATGCAAATATATTTACATATATTTACATATATATTCTGATGTATTGGTGTATTGATAAATAAAAGGGCTTTAGATTGCAACATTAGACATCTAAAATTGTCCACTATAAAGTATCATGGAGCCACAGAAAGCCACTAACCAATATCAATTAGTTGCTAAAATTATAAATTTACAGCTAACCACAACGCGCCCTTAGAGAAAGCAGACAATGCTTTTACAGTGCCTAAATATTACACAGGCAAATCATTGTCATTAATTCATTAATGAATTAAGACGATCATATAGATAATTAAACAAATAAAACCCTAGCTACAGAGTCTTATAATCTGAAATTCTCATTTTGCCTACCTAGATTTATCTAAACATTATATGTTGATTTTTTGGTTCAATTTTCAATTTTCAATTTCATTTTGAATTAGAGTCAGATAGGAGACCTTGGAGAAATCAGGTATTAGATACATATTTCAGAGGGTTCTTTTAGTGAACCCTATGGCTAGAGGCCATATGGGCCGGAAATGAGAACACAAGAACGCAAGCTGTGGTATCTAACCGAGGCTCTGTTATTTTCCAACCAGGCAAGCCTGGTTGATTTACCTGATCTCTCCGAACCTCAGTTTTCCTGCCTGTAAAATGGAGTAAACAACATCTAATTCTTAGAGTGCTGCTGAGGAGTAAAGCACGTGGTACACTATTTAATAAATGACAGCCATTATTGCATGCTCAAGTAATTTTTTCAACTTCTTGATTTAAGCATTGCTCGCTTCAAATTGAAATTGCTGTCATTTTTTGTTTTGTTTTTGTTTTTTTGTCTGAACGGACTTAAATGGGAAACAAAAGAATATGTTTCTGCTACTTTTCTAACAACCACCTAAAAACCTTGGAAAGGCCTTGCACTTTTAGGCTTGAGAACTGACATGAAGGAGGATTTTTTTTTTTTTTTAAATAATAGAAATTACATAAAAAGCTATCCCCTTCCTGCAGTCTCATAGGCTTTGCAGATACTAATGATCCTGGGAATGAGCACAAACTAGCACCTGGACTTTTTGCATTTTGATCCAGCCACCCTCCATCACTGGCCATCACAAAGGCTGGGAAGAAATGTGTAAGGTCGCAGTAAAACATCCATGAGTGCTTCTTGGACACGGTATTTCCTTTGGATGGGACATTAAACGTTGGAGTTTGTACTCTATTTATTGGAGACAGTGGAATGCTTTCACAGGTGAAGATTTTAAATAACCTTCCATACAGACTTTTGATGAGAAAACTAGGCTGTTCTCTCTTTGGACAGGTTTGAATAAAGTCTCCTGAAAAAAATACAGTAAAGACCAGGTTACTACTGTAGGATGACTATAGTTAACAATAATATATTATATAGTTTCAAATAGCTGGAAGGAGGATATTGAACGTTCCCAACACAAAGAAATGATAAATGTTTGAGACGATGGATATGTTGATTACCCTGATCTGATCGCTACAATTATATGTCTTACAGCAAAACATCACTATGTACAGCATGAATATGTACAATGATTATTTGTCAATTTAAAAAATTAAAATTAAAAAAGACTAATTTACTATTTATTGTGTCTTCCAAACATATTACCCCATAAATGTTATTCCATGGTATGTTTCTTGGCTTATTATGCAGTCTTTGGCCTTATCCAAATGTCCTCTTCCTAGGCTTTGGCCATGGGGGGCTGGATGTACTAGACTGTTTGCTATTCCATGGGGCCTTTTGACATTGAAGAATGATGGAAAAGAAGCCAGCAGAGTAACTAGAATAATACTACAAACTTTGGGGACCATGATAAATATTGACTCATGACACGCTCAAACCAGTCTTGCAATAAATATCAGTTGCTTTTCAAATGGAATATAATCAAGGCATTGTGGCAATTTATGGGGTCATAAATGGTGAGCAAAAATTGACCAGCTGACTCAGCTTACGCACTGAAAGATCAGTGAACCAAGCCTATCTCCACCAAACTAGAGCATGCCCTTGGGTGTAATTAGTACCATGCTTGGCTTTCATGACACAATTCTGCATGATTGTGATGAATTTAGGGGAAATGCGAAAAAGTGGCAAGACTCACTTACCCAACTCTATTAAAGTCAGGTCAACTTATTCAGAGTATTCACATTTCAATGGAAAATATTTTTAAAATAGAACAATTTCTGATCACCATGGATTCTGATCTACGTAATCAGACAGTCAAGAATAGCACAATTTTCCATTTCACTAAAAAAAAGGGGGATTTTTTTGCTCAACATTTATCAAAAGTCTTCTTTCATAGTGTTTTATGTTTCTTACCTCAAAAACCTCTCAGTAAACAAAACAAATAAAAAGCAGAATCAGTGATTCCACTGGCTATTTTCCCAGACTAAGTACTCACAGCAAAATGAGATTTTTGTATTTTTAAACATCTGCATTTCATTCACATCTTCTCCCAAGTAGTAAAGGACCAGCTCTTCATCTACGGAACCAGGGTGTCCTGGCTTGAATAGGCCAAATGTCTTAGAAAGCCCATCCACCAAGAGAAAAGCCCTAAACCACACTTCACGGTTGTGAATAGTCTTATATGTTTCCTCCTACCCAGCAGATTGTCCTGGGTAACTGCTCACATTCTTTAGATTTGGTAATAAACAGTTGCCATTTTGACCATTTCCTTTTGTAGACCCACATACTACAGAATAACTGAATAGCTCCTTCCCTTTGATGGCCTTGCCCAAGGGCTGTTTTAGCACCCTATAAATCCTGTAATTGTATGGGATCATTTGGCAGTGTGTGGATTTTTCTGCTAAATCACAGTGAGAAGAAGATCAGGAGGAAACCTGAAAAATAAAGCATTATAATGGCATTAGGAGATTTATAGTGGGAGCGAATAGCACTGGCAAAACCCCAGCAAGGCCTTTATTCCTGGTAAGAAGACATGGCTGAGCATTAAGTACCTCTTGCTTTAGCTGAGAGGAGAACTTACAGCTAGCTCCAGTTCTTTCTTCTCCTACACATTTCTGGTGTCAGAAGGGATGGGATGAAATTCCAAAGCAGGCATAGCTGTCAAGGATATCAACTAAGTTTATGCTCGTTTATATAGCTGTCCTATAAATGGACTTACTACATGGTAGTGGGGGAAAACAGGCATGGGAAACAGAGAACACTTAACCATTTGTACATATGTTGTTTTTTGTTTCGTGAATGTGTATGTTTTCCCTGGAGTGTCTGTCTCTGTCAAATAAATGTGCCCCAAAGCATTGCAGGATTCTGCCAATTTTTTATAAACTGCATTTTCATGTCTCAACAAGAATATGAGGTTGGGAAGGTTGGGGTTGGCTAGGCTATACCGTGCTGACTGCTGAAGAGAGGCCAATAGTGGGCTAGAAATCCAAATTTTACCTCATTTAGTAAAATCTGTGCTATTCCGTGGATAAGAAATTTTAGCTGCTGCGTTTATAAATGCTTCACGAACAGGGAAGTATAAAAAGACATATAAAGCATTTCCCCTAATGGTATCAAATTTAAATGTTTTCTAGCAAGTTGAAACCGGTGTAAAGCTTCAGTAATTAACAGATTAAGATCTATCGACAGACTCTTCACATCAGAAATTAAAAGGAAAATTACAGGGCTCTTAAGAAGTTAAGGCTTCCCATAAAGCAATGGCAAGGAATAACTGCACACCTTAACGGAAAAAAAATTTTTTTTGGCAAAATAAGCAGTACTAAATTGTATGGAATGTGTAATTCTTTTGAACTCTCTGAGACTGGGAATCCTATGAAATAGAAGTTTGGGGTTTTTTAAAGTGATTGCCAATACTGAAAGAAATGTATTGGTAATAACTGATAATAAATATCAACTGTGTTGAAACTTATCCATGGCTTGGTCCAGGGTGCCACCTTCTCTCTATCTACACTCTCTCTCCAGGTGATCTCAAACACTTGCAGGCCTTCTAATATCAGGTATGTGCCAGTGAATCCCAAAGCTAATGTGTCCAAAACAGTACTTTTGATTTTCAGCTTCACTATTCACATGTGTGTGCACGCACATGCACACACACACACACACACAAATTAAAATAAAAGCAAAACTGTTCCTGTCTTGACTTTCTCCGTCTCATTATACATTATCACCTTCCTCCCAGTTGCCCAGGCCAAAACCGAGGAATTTCCCATAATTATTCTCTTTCTCTCACCTCCCAAGTATAATCCTTCAAATAGCAAGATCTATTTGCTCTACCTCTAAAATATATACCAAATGCTTCCACTTCTCCTCCTTTCCACGGCTGCTACCCTATTCTACAGTGCCATTAACTCTTTGGCTCCATAGAAGTTGTTCTGCTTCTATTCTTGTTCTCAGTGCAAGGAAAAGGTTATGGGCAATATTCCATAAATATTAAGGAGCCAATTGAAGGTGCTTGAACAGGGATATAGAAATTGAGCAATTAGCAAAGTGAATTGGCAGAATGAGAGGATTCCACTTTGATACATGACAACTGAGAAGGTGCAAGGAGAAGATGGGCAATTGGTAATGTGATTATTGTTAAGAAAGCAGATCAGTTTCATTAAAATAAGGGAAGTCAACCAAACTAAGACAGTCACAGACATGGAGACATCCCCTAACTCCAATGCAAATTGTCATACAGATATTGACCAGTTAGGGGAAAAAGGGGAGATATTTTTTAACTTTTTTTTTCATGATAAGGGTACTTTCTGCTTTGGTTTTCAGGGAAAAAACAGGCTCTCATTTTGAGTGCTCTATGTCTCTCAGCCCAGAAGCATTACACTTCAATTGCTCCCCAGCCAAGCACATGTTGCATATTGATTGTAGCTGCCATATGCAAGGCACCAGGGGGTCCAGAGACATATGATACAGCCTCTGTCCTCAATCGAATCACAATTTTAGTAAATTATCCAGGGTAGCAACACAAATGAGAAAGAAATCATCCTTTTCAATCAGAAATAAAAATATCACACAGTTAATTTGTTAACTAGTTAATTTGTTAATCAAAAATGTATAACATACTAAGAAAAAAACCAATAGATGCTAACATATTTTTCCTCCCGAAAAGAAAGATGAGCATAATGTTTTTACAGTAGATAAGGGAATATGAGTTAATTTTGTAGCTCCAACCTGCTCTCTCACGTTGCCAGGGAAGAAGTCCTCCCCACCTCCTCAGATAGGGAGGACTGCAGGGAGCACCTAGGGAAGTTGAATGCAGGGTCATAGGGCCCTGGAGTCCACAGACCACCCTTCCCCCAAGTTTTGCATAGCAGAAGGAGAGAAGTAGGCTGTCAAAATCCACGTAGCCTCATCAATGGTGACCAACACAAGACCTAGTGTTTATTGGGCTCTTACTATGTTGCAGCATCATTCCAAGCAATTTATTGACTTATTTATCCTCATAACAACCCTGCAGGATATACACTGATATTACCAGCTTTGCAACAAACATGAGGAAACTGACAGAAAAGGTAATTGACTTGCCCACGTGACCACATTGTGTTAGTTTTCTGTGGCTACTGTAACAAATGACCACTAACGTGGAGGCTTAAAACAATGGAAAGGGAATTTATTGTCTCACAGTTCTGGAGACCAGAAGTACAATATCTGAGTGTTGCTGGGGCCACACTCCCCTCGAAGTCACGATAGAAGAATCCTTGGCCTTTCCCAGCTTCGGATGGCTCCAAGGGTTCCTTGGCTTGTGGCTGCATCCTTCCAGTCTCTGCATCCACCTTTCCATGGTCTGCTCTATCTGTGTCTTCTCCTCTTCTCTAAGGACATCTGTCCTTCCATTTAGGGCCAAGATGACCAAGATCCTTAACTTAATGACATCTGCAAAGACCCTTTCTTTCCAAATAACGTCTCATTCGCAGAGCTGGAGTGTGAGGACATGGACACATCTGGGGGTGAGGAGAGGCTACTGTTCAACCCAGTACAACAGCTATCAAGGAATGGAGCTAGAACTCAAGAGCAAGCCATCTGACTCCAGGGTCCTTGCTCTCCAAACCATCTCCAGTTTACTGCTTCACAAAGACCAAGGTGTGGAAAGGGGAGAATATCCCTGGGTGTTCTGCACTAAGTAAGATGGATGAAACCTTTGCCGGCCCTTGACCAGTGGGAGAGGGTACTGCAGTAATGACTGATACTTAACTTCTTGCCAGTCCATGTTTAAAGATAAGATGGCACATTTTTGACACAGGATTGTGGAGTGAGATTTATACCCACAACTGCAGAGGACTGAAGCATAGGATAAGCTTATTTTTCCCCATTCCCTGAGAAACCAGGGAAATGTTTAAAGATCAAAATTCACACCATGTTTCCCAGGCAATCCGAGGAGTTAAATGATTTTGCCAATCTTAGTAAAGTAACTTTTCTAGGATTATGGAAAAAGAGAGCCTTTCAAGTTGGGGAGGAATTAAGGAACCTAGTTCATTAATTTAATTGGGTTAAGTTAATTAACCAAAGACCTCTAGTCTGGCAGTTGAGGCCTCAAGCTGTCCAGGGACACTTTGCTTCATGACCCTGGATAAATGTCTTAGCTTTGGGGCCTCAGTTTCCTCATCTGTAAAGTAAGATGGTTAGAATAAGTAACTCTAAGAGTTTATGATTTGCTTAAAAATTTTTACTCAGAAAGGTTTCTACGGCTTGCCAACTTCGCTACTAAGCAATAAGATCTTGAAGAAACACCATTACATTTGAATATTCATTTTTCCATTGAGTTATAGCACATTTCCCTTCATTTTTAGCAATAAACTTCGAAAAGTAATTCTCCACAAACAAATGTGAAACTGACTTTGGATACATCAGTTTTACTCTGCACTAAAAGTTCACCAGAGAAGAATTCCTTCATAAATTAATAATTTTAATATCTGCTGGGAAACTTCAACCCTAATTTCTATCCTAAATCACAAAATAATTGGTAGTGGTACAACTCATACCAATAAATCATGGGAGTCGAAACTTCCACTTCTGGGAAGTCTGACTATGTCACTGTTAATTCAGTTATAAGTGGCTAAAGTATTTGCATGGAAAATTGAAGAGGACTTTTGAAACTATTTTAATGCATTCTGCTTCCCTCAGTTTTGCCCCAACTCACTTATAAATATCTTTTGAGGAAGGGACACACCTTGAATGCATCAGTATATATGAATATCAACTTCTCATATTCAAAACTATAAATAATGATTTCACTGGAACCAGGTTACTAGCCTTAGAAATGGTTTCTTGTTTCTTCTCAATACTACTGGAAAGACGAGTTTAATGGAATCGTCATGTTTCACCCATGAACTCCACAACCACCACCATATTGTAGGCACTCTTAATATAAGGATTCAACAAAAATGGTCATTCAAACAGAAAATAGGAAACATTTACTACGCAGATCACCTATTGAGACTTAAACGCCCGTTTTCTCTTTGTTCGGAACTTCAAAACTCAGCCTGAAACAAACAAGAAAGTATAGGTCAGCAAGAACATGGAATATTTTTAATCCTTGGAACCACTTCTGAACAAGTGTCTTCAATTTTAATGTGAGAGGCTTCACCCGGCTCAATCTGCAAACACTCAAGGTTCCCAGCAATAAACAAAATTAATCAAGAAAAATAACTTCTTATTTCCCATGAGCCAGTTTCCCCATTTATCTCACAGGCAACATTTATAATTTAACCACCCTCTTTTTTTTTATTTTAATCTCTTATTTTGTTCAGTGTCCCACCTGGATCATCTTGTTAACTTCTCTCATGTTAAATTAACCTCCTATAAACCCTTCACCATCCCTAACCCTTCATTACCTCCCCCAGAGGAAAGAGGTGGAGTTTTCACCCTCTGTTCCCTTTCTTACCAGTTTTGCTGTCTAGCTATATCATTCCTACTTATGTCTGGGAGGGGAAAAAAGCAAAACAAAACATATTGTCATAATCTACAAATTGGATTCATAATAAAACCACTGCAGACTGATTGTTTTTTTTTTCTTGCAGAATATAATCCCCTGGGGTGAGATTTAGCTTTTTTATATCTGAAGCAGCATTACAAGAATGGGGAGTTAGAATTTATGCTATAATGCATAGCTTTGTGTAACTATATTCTGGAATGTAATTTCTTGCCTTTTAGAACTGAAAATCCCACTGAGAGAGATAGCAATCACTTCTCAGCCTTTTGGCTAAGATCAAGTGGGGAGATAGCATGCCTCTCCACAAAGGAGACATGCAGCAGTGTGTGCACTAAAGGAGAGAGCAGAGTGGGCTGGCATGGGCAGGGACGGCTTCTTCCAGGAAAGAAACCCAGAATTGTATCTGGAATAAGTGAGATGCACAGTCATAGGAATCAGTAGAAACAGCATGGGCTGTCTACCCTCTGTCACCTTCTGCCAAGTTACCATCACTATTTGAGGTTCAGTTTCTCTGTCTATAGACTGGGGATGACAATGCCAATGCCATCATTTTAAAATCCAGATAATATCTTTCACTCATAGTATTACTCGGTCTTTTTGTGACTTTGGCATTGTTATACAATAGCTCATTCTTCTCCTTTGGCTTTTGAGGTATCACTAATTTCTTTATTTCATCGTGATTTTAAGATAGTGTTTTCTTTCCCTTAAAGATTGGGGTTCCCCAAAATTCTCTCTTTAACTCTCTTCTTATTCCCAAAGTGATCTCATCCTTACACATGGATTTAAGTAACATCTCTACGGCTATGATTCCAAGATTCATAGTTCTGGCTTAGTCCTCTCTCTTCCATCTCATGTTTCTATACACTTCTTACTAGACATCTCCACTTAGATGTTCCCCAAGCATCTCAACTCATTAGTTCAAAAGTGAACTCTTTTTTTCCTCCAAAACTCTTTCTCCTCATATATTCCCTAGCTCTGTGAATGACACCACCATTTATCCAACTGATTACTTGTGTTCAGGGGTCTCCAAGATCACCCTCAGGTTCAATCATTCTATAGAATGACTTGCAGAACTCAGAAAACCTGTTATACTTATTGTAACAGTTTATTATAACGGGAGGATACAGATTAAAGTCAGTAAAAGGCACATACGGCAGGGACCAGGTTAGACCAGGCAAAAGCTTCCATTCATCCTCTCCCAGTGGATTCTCAGTCATTGCTTCATTCTTCAGTAACAGTGTGTGACAACACACACAAAGTATTAATATTACCAACCAGGGAGGCTCCCCAAGCCTTGGTGTCCAAGGTTTTTATTGGGAGTTGGTCACACGGGAGTGGCTCGCTGCCCACATGGCTGACGTTAGATGTTTAGTGTCCATTCTCTCCAGAGGTCAAGCTGATACTCCATGACCTAGGCCTTCACCATAAATCATATTGTTTGCATAGATGACCTGGCGCAGCCCAAGGCTTTGGATAAACAAGACACTCTCATTTGTTTTGTTTTCTTTAATCCCATGACAGATTTTTTTAAAAGACACTCTTAACAAGCAGGATATTCCATGGACTCAGAGGTTTTTCTCCAAGAGGAGATAGCCAAATTTTTCTTTGGAACATCCAGGGTCTGGACAATTCAAATCTGCTGAGTTAGGCTTTTACTGCATACAACTGAAGCCCAAAATGTACTATTTTTAATCAACTCTTCCCCAGAGCTCAGGACTCACATCCAATTGGTCTATAAGTCCTGTTTATTCTATCCTCATATCTTCATATGTCCATAAACTCATTCTTGTCTATAGCTTTTCTCTCCCCAGCCCCAAACCAATCTGTTACCAAGACTTATTCATTTTTTGCATAAGGATCACTCAACTTAACACTATTTTTTTCCTTTCCCAACTACTACTGCCTTAGTTTTGGACCCCATCATGTCTTACGTTGTTTCTGGTCTGCATCCTAGCAATCATCTTCCATACTGCTTTCAGAACGATTCTGAGAAAGTAGAAGTTTGGCCATCTCATTCTGCTACTTGAAGTCTATGGAGTAGGTATCAGTAGCTCGATTTTGTTCACACTCCTTAGCATAACCCTGAATAATATGGCTGCCAACTACCTCTCCAGCCTCCTCACTTACTGTGGTCCAGACTAACCAAAATGCTTGTCTCCATGCCTTTGCCTATCCTGTTCCCTCTACATGGATGTCCTTTTCCTCCTACAATCCGCCCAACATCCAGCCAACATTTTCCCAGGCTAAATTCACTTATCTATGTGAGTCAACTCAGGTAACAGTTCCTTTAAATATCCACCAACCTTTGAAGTTGTGTCCCTTCTGTGTACTCTGGAAACATTCTGTGCATGTCTCAGTCCTTTCCACCTCACCTGTTACACTCGTCTGTATACTTCTTCATCTCCCTCACTGGACTAAGAAACCCTCAGGGGCAATGCCTATTTTTCAAGTTGCCATCCCCGAACCCCAGTGGATGGCAGTCACAGTGCCTAAAAGGGACGTATTTCTGAAGACTTGGCATAACTCAAAACTGGCACAATAACTAATCTATTCCTTAACAAAAGATTGCGAGTATTTTTTCTTTCCAACACGGCAATAGTATAAACATATTTTACCAACCCTTTCCCTGGCATTTTTGTAAATACATAATATTTTGATGAATTCTTAACTTGGGAGAATTCACATAGTTTTAATTTATACATAAAGTGAAACTTTAATATGTATATCGTATTATTTCAAATTTATGTAATTTAAACTTACAACAAATGTTATGCCTCTATCCAGTACCTTATTTAGTAAGTCCTTAAGGCAAATTTCCTTTCAACCAGTCATCTCCATGCCTATCCTTATATCTTGTTTATTTTCTTCATCATTTTCATATATATCACCATAATCATCACTAGTACTATTTTCTGAGATCTTAGGAAAATGAAAGCTATATCTTTTCTCACCTCTCTCCCAAGTTATCACAATTTTTCCAAAAAATATGAGTGTGGAAATACAAGCAAAAACACTATATTTTTCACATTTTCAAGAAACAGGCTACCTGTCTCTCATTTATTCTATATGCTATAATTTGGGATAATTATCAGAGACAGTGCTTTCAAATTCCACAATGAGCCTGGAATATCTGATACCAGGTAAAATATGCCAATATAAAATATAATCTTAGTTAGTGAGGTCACATTGTTAAGTAATCTAATCCAGATAAAGCCACATCAAAAAAGCAGGTTTAAAGACCTTTCAAGATTCTTGCTACTATTTGTTATTTTTACTGGTTGTGGGGTCTAGAGTTGTTGCAATATGTTGTAGTAATATTAGTAATTTTTAAAATAATAATAAGTTTTTATCATCAACAACCTAAAATGTATAGATCTTTTTAGCCTAGGCATAAAATTTTTATTTGCATTATAGCCTCTTAAAAAAAACAAAGGGATTCTGTTTTAGCTTTATTGGCTGTCTGGCAGAGCAGCAATATAAAAATTGGAAGAAAGAAAACAGTTTTGGTTTTTTTTTTGTTTTTTTTACTTTTTTAGCATATAGATTAGTATTAATTACCATGTAATGAGTTGAAAATTCCTGCCAAGAAGCTGAGGTTTGTGGATCCTTTAATGAGTATTTTCTTCCCACCGGGTGAAATAAAATTTTAAAAGTGTTAGGGATTTGCACTTGGAAAACATCTCTAAGCTATTTATACAAGCAAGTCAATAGGAAAAGCACATTTTCCATTTATAGCCTTTGTAGTGCAGTTATGGGCCTGGCATTTCTGGCCGTGCGATGCTGCTGGTGGAAGCTCCGAGTTGTCGCATGTCGGGCAGACTTCGGTGCAGCAGGGTGAGAACTGCGTTCTCCACCATCCTCACTCGGGCTCCTCAGGCCAGCCTTGGGCTGGCAGTGGCCTAATCTATGTTAAGAGCTCTCGGTTCCGATTTAACTTTCCAAACTGGGAGAAACCACAAAAGTGCGCTTTCTTACTCTCACCTTCAAAATGGACTCAGCCTACAACAGGCACCTCAACCCTAGAGGGACATCAGTCACACCGCCTTTGGCCTTGTCCCAGCTGAAATGATTTTAGGCAGTTTGCTGCCACTGCCATCTTTAAGAATAGTTTTGAGGAGGAGGAGGAATCTAGACACAAACAGATATGAACAAAACTGGGCTGCTATAGAGGCCTTGAAAACGCACCACGACCAGTTCTCTTCGCTGTGAGAAGTGTGGCTGATGAGTGGCCCCAGTTTCTGTGCTCTGAATCCACCACCACGCCCGCTGCTCCCTGCCAAAGACCAGGACACACAGCAGGCCCATGCCTGACAGGGCTACGAGGCAAGATGCAAGCCTGAGAGAAACAGGGCTCCTTGGCTCCTTGGCTTGAGGACCACCATCGGCCTGGCCAAAACCTGCATAGAGGTTTTGGCCAGAGTCTCTGCACTGCAGACAGAGACTCTGTGGGCCACCCTCCTTCCTTCCCTCTCTCCTCCCTTCCTTCCCTCCTTTCCAGAACTCTCCTCACCACCTCCCAGCTCCCTTTCCTTTTCTCTTTACAGACTTTCCCCCCAATAAGTCTCTTATGTATCTAATTCTCTCTCGATGTCTGTTTCTATGACAACTGATACTAAAGCAGCTATTGTATCAGTTAGGATTATGTTACCTTGCATATGTTACAAAACTCAAAATAACACTGTCTCAGTGATCGATGAATTCCATTTTTTTCTTTTCTCAAGTCCAGGGGTAGCAAGTTCAGTACTGGTGTAACTGAGGAGTCTTCTATCTTTTTGCTCCACCATCCTAACCCTGGTTTTCCCATGGTCACCTCATGGTACACATTGGCTGTTAGAGCTCCAACCATCCCATCAGTTCCAGGCAAGACAAAGTAACAGGAGAGAACCAAAATGGTGTTCCTCCCAGTTAGGTTCTCTTGAAAGAGCCTTGTTAGAAGTTCCACACAACTTCTCTTATAGTTTTATTGGCTAGAACATAATCATATTGGCGTATCTAACTGCAATGGGGGCTACAAAAGTAGCATTTTAGCTGGGAACATCAACATCCAGAATAGCACTGGGGTTCTATTATTAAAGAAAAATGAAAGTATGGATATTGGGTGGCAACTTCCAGTCCCCCTGTCCAGAAACTGCTTCCCATCTCCTTTTCTTGCAAACATTGAGATGCGAGATGTCTGGCTCCCTGGAGGAGGGAGTCCTGCCCACGAGCCCACTCGGCGTTGCCCAGCGAAACGCCAGCATGACCCTGTGATCCTTCCCTTAGTTTTTCAGAGGCCTAGTCTCAAGATTTCAGGGTATAAGTGAAAGTCTTTAATTATCCTGACTAGACAGACACAAGAATAAATTCTACATGTCTTCGAAATTACAGTGTAGTGGTTAAAAACAAATGGGCTTGGATATCAGGAAGAACTAGAACCAAATCCCATCTGTTTGGTTCACTGACAATGTGAACTAATGACCAAGAAATCAAGCCTTTCTGCCACATAGTGAACGCTCAGTAAATGTTAGTTAACTATCGGTTTGATATTTTTACATAAGGTAAGAACTAAACCCTTAAAAATGGCTGGGAGGGGGAGCATTAAAAACTACCCTAAAATCCCTTTGGCTTTTAACTTAGCTCATTCTCCTACTCACTATACCCCACAATACCAAACCTGCCCTTTTTTATGATTTTTTACGGTATCTTTCCTGACACCAATGGTTTGAGTTATCTCCTTTCCTTTTTCTGGGTCTATGCGATCACTCTTTCCCTGTGTTTTTGTTTCTGTGAGGCTTTTTTCTGCCCTTTACTCTTTTCCATTTTCTAGAGTCCCTGACCTACTTGAATGTTCACTGGGTCCCCTTTCTAACCTCCACTAACACTTCCATGTGCTTTTGGTGTCTTCCGGGCACCTCACACCCAGCACCATACAGTGGCAGCACAGACTCACATGGACTCCTGGCATTCCTGCAGTCTGCAGGTTTGGAATCACCAGAAAATGGTATTCAGGAAGCATCTATTCCCTGCATATTTCTAATTATTTCAGCACTCTGAGACCAGAATATGTGTGTTCAGCCAATTTATTCAGATTATGTAAGCACATAGCAGTGCTTAGCTCACTTGAACTTAATTCTAGATCAGCTAAAGAAGAGATTAGAAAATCTCCTTATCTAAAGGCTTCTTGCAAAATCACACCAGAAAAATCCTAATAATCTCTAAGCTTGGAGATGGAACATTGACTACATTGCATACTATAATGAAACAATCACTCAGAGCACTGTATTTGCATATTTATGACAAAAATGTTTTTTACATTTCTTGTTTATACATATTTCATTTTTCTGTACTGCTAAAACCTGCTGATAATCACTTGTCCACATACTGAATTTATCAATTCAAAAAAGAGAGGTCTTGTTTAGTCTCTTTAGATCCCTTGTAGAGAAAGTGTATTAAAAATAAACAATAGGGTTTATAGCTTTCAGCTACCTACAGGCAGAAATTGTTTTCCCCCCAGAGACAGCTCTCTAGGATCTTATACTTCTTATCTGTGTGGCCTATGAAAAATTACTTGCCTCTCCAGCACTCGGTTACTTACTTGGTCATTTTTCAAGAGGAGTTATTATAATAATACTTACCTAGTGGGACTATTGTAAAGATCAGAGACAATGGCTTTGGAGCACTAAGCCCAGTGCCTCCTACTTAATAGGCATTCACTAAAAGGGGTCCCGGTGGAGTGATGGTGACGATGATGACAATGGTGATGGTGATGATGATGGTAGGAGGATGTGAAGTGGAGAAGATGAAGGGAGTAGAAAAGGAGGGTGTATTTGTTTTCTATTGCTATAGTAAAAAATTGCCACAAACTTAGTGCTCAGAAGTCTGTGGGCTCGGTTGGTTTCTGTGTTTCAAGTCTCACAAGGCCTAAATCAAGGTGTCAGCAAGTTCATGTTCCTTCGGGAGGCTCTGGAGAAGACAATCCCTTGCCTTTTCCAGCTTCTAGAGGCTGCCTGCATCCTTTGGCTTATGGCTTCAAGCCAGCAGTGGTGTGTCCAGTCCTTCTGTGGCTTCAAATGTGTCTTCCTCTTCCATCTCTGACTGACTGCTCTGCCCTCCTCTTCCACTTTTAGTGGCTTGTGTATTTATACTGAGCTCAACCTATATTAAGGACAACAATTTTAATACCATCTATAAAGTTTCTTTTGCCATATAAGGCAACATATTCACAAGTCCAGAGACTATGCTGTGCACCTCTTTGGTGGCCATTATTCTGCCTCCACAGAGGGAAAGGAAAACATCAATCATAATAGGAATAGGTCATAAATTTAGACATTAGATTCTAAAGGATTCAGCATTCAAAAGGAAATAGAAGTTTACATGATAAAATCAACTTGCTGTAGTAGAAAGGGCACTGACCTCAGTCCCACCTCTATAGCCCTGGGCAAGGCATTAAATGTTATTCAATTTCTGGTCTCATCTATAAGACAAGAAAATCTATTTAATGATATCAAAAATCGTTTCCAGTTACAAAATTCTATTGTTCAGTTAGAATAAACTTAACAGCCGAGAAAGAACTTCCTGAATCCTTCCATGAATTATAATACAATGGCATTATTTCACCAAAAAGACAAATTTGGGGTTGCACCTATGGTCCATGACCCATGTAGAGAATTATAATGAGGATGAAGCCTGGTTTATTTTTAATGGATTAGTCCCATTAAAAGATGGTCATGTGTTGTCAGTTTCTCAGCATGGCACTCTCCTGCTGTGAGCAGTCCCCTCTTTGAAAGAACAGAAAAGCCAAACAAAGCATGGTACAGGCTAAGAAGACAAGAGCCATTATATCCACAAATCTATTACTGGCAGGTACAGGAATGCATTAACACCTGTAAAAATATGAATGTTGTTCCTCTCAATCAGTTTCTGAGTATAAAAGTATCCTGTGCAGAGGATGAGTTTTTAGATTTTGTCCACTCTTCTATAAATTTTCAATCCCTTAGATGTTTTCCATAGCTAGATTTTTGGATGGGAGTTTCCAGTAGTAGATGAAGTACAAAGATTTTTTTTTCAACAGTGCAACTTCTGTTTTTCAATCAAGTAGGTTTCTCAATAGTGTTCTTAAAATAATAATATTTATCATCAACTAATTCAAAGTGATTTCTTGCGATTTCTGGGCCTCTTGTAATCATGAGAATTTAACCCATCTTGAGAACTGCCATGTGAGAGAAAATGGTTTCATTCTCCATGTTTAATTAAACACACCCTTACTGAAGATGTCACCGACGTTTAGTGATCATCTTATCTGTGCTCTGCATAAGGCTAGACATTCAAATACAAATAGGACTGGTATGTAGGTTTTTATTTAAGGAATCTCAAAGTCTGTAAGGAAGTAAAACTAAATAAGTAAAATGACAATAATTATTATTATAATGCACGAGGTAACTGCCATCATAATAACATCTACACAGGGCAGAGATAGCACAGTGAATAGAGTCAGGGAAATGGAAAAGTATCAGGGAAGTTTCAAAGAAGTAGTCATACATAAGCTAGGTTTTTATTTTGCCAGGTGCACAAAATAGGAAAGAGAATTTTACGCAAAATTAACAATCCGTATCCAAAAAAAAAAAGCATACTTATGTTTAAAAACCCTTTCTCTGTAAAATATCAGTGTCTATTAATTTATTTCTTTACAGTCTTTGAGATTCACAAGAAGTTCTGGTCCGGTATATGCAATGTGCTAGAATTGAAGTCTACTTCTATTGGTAATAATTCCACAAAGAGAGACCAAGTTTTGGAAAGTGAAAAATTATATGGTAAAGGAGTAGAAGTTTTACATTGAAACCTAGAAAAGAAAATTTAAAAACATATTGGTACTTCAGTCCAGTAACTTATGAGGTAACGAGACAGCTGTCTAAAGCAAGCCGGTAGAGGCAGAGACCAGGAAAATCAGAAGGAGCGTGGGACTGAAGGCTGGGTGATGGGGAGAGAGACATCAGCAACTCCAGAATCTAACAACCTGAAAACTATTCAACAGCTAGAGAGAGGACTACACTCAGGACAAATATGTATATTGTTTGCAAAAAAAAAAAAAAAAATTATAATCATCTCATTAAAGCTGCTAAGAAACTTTTTAAGAAGTTTCTAATGAAGAAAGGATACATGGTGCAGTCCCCATCACTAATAATTTAAATGATATCATTGATACTATTTTGATTTAGCCTTTATCTCTATAGTAGTAAATATTATTAGAAAGGAGAGCTTATATATTAATATTATTTTTATTTATCTTATTTTATTTTTTGCAAAGGAAGCTGCCAGCTTCTTCTTTGCTTACATGAATAGAAAAACCTTCCTTAGGGCAGATTTTCTTCGCCTCTTCCCTGACACTTGAGTGTCCCCTCTTGGCTATGCTGATTTGAATAAAGTGAAACAGGATCATTTGTAGCCTGATAGAGACCACCTCTTCCAATACCTTCAGGTTTCTAGCGCTGATAGTGGCAAGGGTTGGGGAGAGGGAGAGAAAAATCTTAATAGAATCCAAGGAACATTCTGGAAGAAAGAGATTAAGACCTGGAACACCTGTTCTTTGGTGATTCCTTATAACTAGACTCCCTGTAAATGGATTCTCATGGGCTTAACTAAGGTTTGTTGTCAAGAAAAGAAATCAACAGCCCCCAAGTAAAACTCACCATAGGGCTGGGTAGACACAGTTCAACACACGTGCCTGAAGTTTGGAAGAGGAAGGATTGTGATGAACTGGAGCTCTTCTAACTAGCACTCCTAATATAACAGCCACACTATGGAAGCACTCCAGGAGTGTACGTATCTTAAAAAGCTGTCATGTTAGGAGCTCAAGGGCAAAGCCCCACTGCAGCCCATGGAGGGGACTCGGCCTGTAAGAGCAGCACCCCCGGGAGCGAGAATGCATCAGACCATGTCAGACCAAGTTCTCATCAGCAATACCCCCAAGGAATCAGACTTTGAAACAGAGATTCAGGAGTAGGTGGTTTACCGGGATCAGCTCCTATGGAGAGAGGGGAGGAAGATGAATGGAGCAGAGCAAGGAATTGAAATGTGATTCGGACTCAGCAAAAGCCTCAACCCAACTCTCAAGGAGCTCTGGGCTGAGACAGCTGTCCAAGGTTGTCCCAGGCAGGCAGAGAGGTTGACTTTACCTTATCGTTATTGCAAATGGGCTGCTGGGAGGAGGGCAGAGCGTGGGGAGGAGGACAAGGCATTGGCGAGTGTCCTAGCGAGAAGTGGCTGTCATGGGCCTAGGCCTACAGCAATTCCCACAGAAGGACTTCAGCCTCCAATGCTCCCAGCAGCCGAGGGAATGAGGGCCGGGGTCCCAAGCGGTGATCTGGCAGTGCCCCACAATGGCCACTACAAATAGCTACCAATGACCTGAGCCTAATGCCCTCAGCTCCTCCAGCACTCAATTATCTGGAATATGTCAGGAGATAAAATCAATAAATGATACAATCAGGAAGAAAACATTTTCTAATATTATTTCTGACAAACACATGGGAGTGTGTGTATATAAGAAGCAGTGTCGTATGAGATTACCCACTGATTTGCTCTCTGTAGTTCTACTAAGGCCTAAAAGTTTAAAGAATTCTCTGTACTTTTAAATGATACCTCTCCAGGTCCTGAAACATTGACTATAAACCGTGACTTTTTTAAGTCCTATTTTTTGTGAATCTTTTTCTACCCACTGACCCTACACCTTCACTCCACTGCCTCCTTCCCTTTTTATTGCAAATGAGGCAGCTGCACCTGCCCCCTTCTCTACCTCAGCTCTGTAACAAAATTAGGGCTAGAAAGGCTTGCAATGAAATTTTGCCACTGAATTGCAAAAGCAGGGTGGTAGGTGGTGTCATTCGTTAAATCATCACTCATTGCATGTGATACTCTTTACCCTGCTCCCTTCCAATACTCTGTCCTCCCTTTTGGGAAAGCTATCAGGTATAGGCCCTGCCCACTGGTCATCTCAAGTCTCAGGTGGAGATTTGCACTAAGCCACATCGCACCACCAAAAAATAGACAGAGCAGGCAGAAAGGGAGAAATAGTTACAGCAGATGGAAGAGAGGCCATATGAGAGCTCTGATTGGAGCTCAGTGCTCTGTAGCCGTGGTAAAGTGCTTCCCTGACTCCCCAATCTCTAGCCCAAGTCATTTACAGCAATAGTGGCTGAAATCATACCCTGAAGCCTGAGTAAATATGCATCAGAAATAATTTATTACCTGTAGCTAAATAGCTCCTTGCTCTCTCCTGCATTGGAAACCATGGAACAAATGAGTGTTCTGTTATATTTCATAGCATCTGTACTGCTCATAAGTTGCCCTGCTTCTCACAGAATAGCAATGGCTTCCTGATCAACTAACAAATCCTCAATTCAAAGCTGAGAAAAGTCATTTCAAATCCAGTTTTTAAATATAAAGCATCATTTTAGCCAAGCTTATTTTGATAAACAAAAATATGCACAAAAAAGCATTCTAAACTAAATGAATTTATGAATGTAAATCCTACAATATATTAAACATATTTAATCAACTCAGTTGAATTCATTCAAAGAGGAAAAGATATTGGACCTGGCTTCGATAGTCAATATATGTCCAGGTATTTTTGTAATGGTATTTTCATAAAATCCAAGTATGAATTACCAATTTATTTGTCTTGTAGGGAAACGCATAAATAGTTGAGTATGTTATAAGAATTGACAGGGCTCTGGACTAAGCATAGTTCTCATACAAAGAACAGGGTGGAACTAATTCTACATTGGAAGATCTGCTTTGTGTTGGGCACATGAATTCCTTCTCTGTTTCATGAATCAGTTTCTTAATTCCCATGTTCAATTCCTGGCAACCCAAGCCAGTTTTTTCTTCTGTAGATTCTCAAGAACAAGAATTAAATGGTGGACTTTTTCATTTTTTGTGTGTGTGTACTACATTAGTGTAATTCAACAAAGTTAATCTAACCAGCCCTATTTTTCCCAGAATTTTCCATCTACTCATTGATGTCTTTGTTTTTACTAATCAAGAATCTTTTCAAGTTTAAAAATCATCTTTCTAAGAGTTAAGCAATTAGTGCTATTTTAACACACACACACACGACTTTGTTAGGTATTTTTAACCAGAAACATTTCATTTTCTTAATTGGATCAATGCTCAGTAACATAAAATCTTCTCTAGTAAGCAGGAAAAAAAAATGAAACAGGTTAAGAATATTATATCAGTTTAGACTAAGAAAAGAGATATTTATTTCCCATTGTGGTGGCCAACACATAACTTTGTAACTTTACTTAGTTATAGAATAAATATCAAATGGATAAAATGTATCCTCTCCTGTGGGAAAAAAACTCATCTGTCTAAAGTTATATTTAGTTTGAGGAATTCCAGAAAATGACAATTTTAAAAAAGAAGAAAAATCTGATGAAATCAATGCTGCCTTTAGCCCTAGGTGAAAGGGTCAATGGTATTTTAGAGGGCTCTGCACATCACAAAATAAATGTGCTAAAGGGCACAATCACATCTCGGTCACTTCAGAGTTCAACATGAAGCGCAACCCATACCATTAATATGCTGATGTTTAAGAACCTGCTCAAGGAGATCAGGTAGGACCCAATTTGTAGTACGTGCAAATTCCCAAGGCACAAATACTCCCACCATGGCCTATTTCAAGCTCCCAGTGTGACATCAATGACCTCAGAGTCAGGACAGATGCCATCATCAGTGGATTCTCCCAAGGCCCACATGAGCCAACTCTAGCACACAAGTGCCCACAACTCTAACCATCTCCTCTTGTGACCAACACAGCCAAACCATCTCCACATCTCTTGCCCTATGTCTACTAAACAAAAGGCAATTTCCAAATACTATGAAGTTTTCAATGTTGAGTTTCTGATGGCATCAGAGATAGACTATTCTTTGGAATGTGAGGAAGATCTGACAGGTGGAAACTTTCAGATTAGGGAAAGGAAAAATGAATTAATTAGTCAAATCCTTCCACTCTGATAGCTTGAATGCAATAAATTCTTACATAAGAAAATGTCATAATTTCAGCAAAAATAACATACATTAGTAATTTTATTCAAAGAAAAAATGTTTTATGGATTAAATTCATAATAATTTATAAATTACATATGTTTAAACATACATAGTTGATTATTCATCCAAATATCATTAACCCATCAATAGAACATTTAGGCAAATATAAGAATAAATTCAACCATCTTGACATTTTGCCAAATTTCAGTCATATTAAAAATGTAATTTGATACATATATTTTATTTTATCATATTAAATCCTATTTGTCAAGGTAGAAAGCTAAAACATTTTATTTAACAGGTTAATAGTTAAAACCAAACCCAAGGCAAAGAAGATTTTTGCAAACATTTTGCCAGAACTAGCTCTAAGTACATGCACTTGAGGACTGTATTAATAAATGACCTATTGCACAGAACTTCCCCAGTTGGCAACATCAAAATTTTAAAAAATAAATATTTTGGAAGTCATAGTGTTTTCCAGTATCTCAAATAAAAACTAGTCTTTTGTTCTTGTATGTTTGCTCTCATACTGCAACCACTATATGCTGCTCTATCTGTCCAGAGTGATAAAAAGTAGTAACTCCTCATCCTCACTCATCACTCTCACTCCCATCCTGTATAGAAATGCAAATTGAACAGGAAGATGAAACATGTAAGATATAGAATATCTGCCAGGATCTGGAAAATTCCAAATGTTAAGTGGAAAATGATAGAACAGGTGAGGTTAATGCAAAGGTTCTTTCTCCTGGTGAGGAAGAGGGGGGTGGAGAGGAAAGCAGGGGAGTGGTAGGGTGGGAAAAGGTCAAACATTCAAATCAGTACATTTACACCCATATATTAAATTGTGCTTGATTCCCTGCTTTTTAAGTTGTTTTTTATGTTGTTTATCTAGCTATTTAAGGCAGAGTCATTAAAAACAATGCTTGATATGCTCTACACAATGGGCACCCAAACTCGGGCAAGCAGTGAGCCCATTAACATCACTCAGAGTGGAAATATCTTCCAACAGGACCATGCTGAGCCCTCAGAATTGAGTCCTCTGGTGTGGAGACATGGTGTCCGCCTTCCAGACTGTTCTGCACACATAGCTTGTCAGTTTAGCATCTACACAGTTTAGTGTCTCTTTGTTTTGCTGTTATAGTCTAGATTTAAGAGATTATTTAAAGCTCCTAGACACAAAAAACTTTTAAAATGTCCCTCTCTGGGGGTCCTATGGTTTGAATGCATTCCCCAAAAGTTTATGTGCTGGAAACTTAATCCCCAATACAGTGTTGGGAGGAGGGGCCTACTAAGAGGTACTTGGGTGGGTCCTGAAGGCACAGCCCTCATCAATGGATTAATGTCGTTATTGCAGGAGCAGGTTAGTTATGGTGACAGCGAGTTGGTATAAAATGTGTCCAGCCCTTGGTGCCTCTCTTCCACCTTCCGTCCTTCTGCCATGGGATGGCCCTCACCAGATGCGACCACCCGAACTTGGACTCTCCAGCCTCCAGAACTGTAAGAAATAAATTTTTCTATATAAATTTTCCAGTCTGTGGTATTCTGTCACAGAACACAAAACACACTAAGACAGGGGTAGCCAAGAACAGAAATGTAGAGCTTTGTCTGATATTTACTCTCAATTTCTTTGCTTATTTCATGAAAGCAGATGATCTAGAAGAGTGACTAGGGAGTCCTTAGAGCTGTTGTTTTTGCCTAGGTTAAGATACCAGGTAAAATAACTACTACTGATGTAGCACCTTTATGACTGTCAATACACTTCCACAGACACTGCCTCATTCAGTCCTCACAACAGCCTTGTAAGGTATCAGGCAATATTTTGTTTTACAGATAAGAGATTTGAAAAGGTGATTTGGCTAAAGCCAAACGATGAACAGGATTCAAGCATGCTTCTGTGTTTCTGTGTCTTTATTATTTCTGCCACATCATCCCGCATGTAGAAAATCCAGCGCATCTTTTATCTTGGGATCTCTTGGGAACTCTGTTTCCTAACTTTTTTTTTCCATTTTAAAATCAACGATAGTCTCCAGGTTTCGTTATTCTAATCGTTGTTCATCTTTTCATTTCCCTGTTTTCACATCTCATTTATTTTCTTCATCTAAGATAGCTGCCACTATATGTGAAGGCTAAACTTCATGTGTCAACTTGACTGGGCTGAGGGAGGCTGAGATAGCTGGTGAAACGTTATTTCTGGGTGTGTCTGAAAGATGTTTCTGGAAGAGATTAGCATTTAAATCAGTAGACTGAGTAATGAAGTTCTGCCCTCACCAATGGGGGCAGATACTGTCCAATCCATTGAGAGCCAAATAGAACAAAAAGATGGAGGAAGAACAAATTCTATCTCTTCTTGGCCTAGGATATCCATCTTCTCCTGCCCACAGACATTGGAGCTCCTGGTTTTTGGGAATTACTCCACCAGCTTTCCTGACTCTCCATCTTGCAGATGGCACACTGTGGGACTTCTCACTCCCTGTAATGGTGTGTGTCAATTCCTATAACAAATTTCCTCTTAAATATCTATATATAGATTGAAAGATGGATTTTTTTTCATTTTGTATATATGCTTCATTGCCTGAGGGGGCCAAGAGAGCGACGGTCATCTAATATTAGGGCCTCTTTCACTCCCAAAGTGGAAAATAAATTGTTTTTTAAGGACCAGTCTTATTCCTGCATATGCAGAGAATAAGGGAAGATATCCTTTCTCACTTTACAAATCCCTCAAAGATCTCTCCTGCACAGGGTTCTACCAACCTCCTGCCATAAAAATGCTTGCTCATTGCTCTGAAGCTGTGGCACTGATAAACTGGAATACGTTTATAGTAAATTTGACTCATTGTGACTATGAAAGGAAAAGGATGTGATGGTCTAAAATTCCATGTTTTTCAAGGATCATTCATATTTGACTTTGAAATGCATCCTTTCATCCCGGGTAGCACAGCTGGTTTTGCACTGTTTTACTTTGGCAAGAGTATCCCAGATGCTATTCCACAAAAGTTCAGAATCCCATAACATATTAATAGCTGTTCTTTGAAAGCTATTTCTTTATTAAGTTTGAGAAACCCCATGGTAAACAAGTTTTTTAAATAAATGCTTGTAAAAGCATTTAATATTCTAATGTGCTTTATGAATCTTTGGGGGTGGAGAGGCAGGTGATGCGGAATGTTTACCAAATTGACTTGACCATGAAGCACAGTTTGGAAAACAGTGGCTTAGGCTTAGGTTTAGGCCCATATAAGATGATTTTAATAGATTTTTGCATACTATAGTAACTAACAAACATTATAATCAGTTTTAACTTCCCAAATGCACACTAGCTTACAGTGAGTGATAAACAATGGATCATTAGGTTAGGGAATAGTGTATATTGAACTAAAGTAGAAAATCGGCCCTATGAAATCCAACTAGGAAATCTTAGAAAATCTTATCAGGAAGAGAGTTAATCTGTGGTCACTCCCTGAAGAATTAATTTTAGCTTTCCATTCAAACAAATGCTCTACACAAATTATTCTGCTAATATTAAGTGCTATATGTAGGATGGCAACTGTATGAAAGGATTGAGAGGTAAATTCCTACTGCCTTGCCTTCAGATTTGCAAATGAAGTCAGCTTCAGAACCAATATAATTTATTTGTACAAATATGCACATGTCTATGCATGTGTGCACATGTGGCAACACCTTGTATATGCCTCAATTTTGTATATTCACCACACTGCTGTAATTGTTTGTTGCTATTGTTGTTTTTCTTGTTGTTGTTTCCAACAAGTCTGGAATAGATTATGTCCTTTTTTTTTTTTCATTTATGCATTCCCCAAAACCTACAACGTCTTCTACAAAAGCACATATATTATGTGGATATGCAAAGAATTTCACAAATATTTTTAGGACAAATAAGATCACTAATCCTTCTTGTTTATTATTTATTTGTCTGCTTGCTTGCTTGCTTGTTAAAAATAGTACTCTTTGGTCACAGTTGAAGATGACATGAATTTTCAGTATGTGTACAACTCATTTCCCCTTCTTGTTAGATCTATTTTTATTTATTTAGTAATGAAAACTTGAGTTTCACATAATTTATTACATTGGTATTTCACTTATTCAAGGGTCTTTGCTGTTATATACGTTAAAGTGGGGTATTTTAGTGCTTAAATAACTGAATTTCCTTGGGGCCCAGGATTATTTTCTTGTTCTAAATTAAGCTTTACAGCTACAAAGCTAAGAGAATTTTGTTAAGGGAGATTCCTCTTCGGTTCTATTTTTCCACTGAGTAATTCAATATATCTCACCCCAAGTGAATTAGAACTTTCATGTTTATATCTAATATATTTTTCTATCCCATCCTTTTTTGTGCAACATATTATTTCTATTCCCATCAGTTATTAAGTTTAACTGACCAAACTTTCATCTTCTAATTACCACCTTGTATTATTTTTAGAATGAGGCTAGACATAAATAGATACATAAATAAACAGAGCAGGTAAGTATTCTTAGATATTTTTCTTGTTAAAACACTTTCCAACCAATTGTGCAACTACCCTTGCTCTCTCTAATAGCGTCTCTCTATGGTAGCATCTTTCGAGCTTTTCTCTAGCAATCCACAAAAGTATAAAGATAAGCATAACAAATCTAAATGTGAAACACGTAACTCACTTATGGCATTCCAGGTATTGTATCAGAAAAAAAAATTATATGGCCAGCTATGTTTAGTTTAGCCTGAAGAGATTATTTTGAGCTTTGACTTTCTGGGGTTTATAATATCCCTATTTAATTTTCTGCTTACCTAAGATAACAATGATAGTCCTGAGAGTAGCGTTACAGTTGCAGTACTTTGTATGTGCTAATGGCATTACATGTATTCTCACTTAATTCTCAAAACAATTCTATGGGATAGATGCTATTATTATCTTTATTTTATAGATAATGAAGGCAAAGCTATAAGAATTTAAGTAACTTTCCCAAAGTCACCCAACTCAAAAGTTATAGGGCCAGTGTTTAAATCTCTGAGCCCAGAGCATATAATCATCACCCTAACAAGTAATATATTTATATTGATTCAAGTACCAATACTTTCTAAAGAAGGATTTCTGAAATTTACTTTAGTTTTGACTATCTCAAAGATAGGATTCTTGTCTCTTACTGGTTGCTAACAAGATTTTTCTTTTCAATTCTGCTGAGAACTATTTAATTTTTCCATCAAATACTAATGCTCACTGGGTTTGGATTTTTTTTCCTTTGGTGAGGAAATTGGATTAATGTTTTAGAGCACTGGGTTTGGCAGTAGGTAGACTCAATATTGCATTTACATATTAGGTCCTTGAATTTCATGCTGAAAACAGGAAAAAAAAAACCAAGGCATTATAATCTGGAAAGCTCCTACAAATAGACATAGCCCAGCAAAATAAAATACATTCATATTCATATGAAAAAAAATCTTCTGTAACCAAAAGATAATATTTTAAATCCTCAAAGGTCTTATTTTATTGAAGTGCATCAAACCTATGGCCTTGTCCTACATCTCCAAGTGGACTGTACCCCATATACAGAAAACATGGTTTTCCTATTTATGTTTGCACTTGGAATATTATGTCTGCCAGTCTGTGACTTCTGCATTTTTAGACATAGGAAGGAAATGACAAATAAAATTTGTCAGACTATAATATTTAATACTTATTTCATTCGATTCTGGTGAAGCATGCAACATTATTTACTGTGCAGTTACTTTTACTGACGTGCTTATCAATGTGTGTGTGTGTGGTGTTACTAGAATCTGAAGTGGCATGGCAAAGGCAGGGGTGTGGGGAAAGATAGATAGAGTGTCATTGTATTTGACAATTTTAACCAAAATTTCATTCTTGAAACTCTCCCACACTTTCTAACTGGGAATATCAACTCTTCACACTCTAAAGGAACAGAGAGCTTATCATGCCCAACCCCTTATACTTACGAGAAAACTTATCACTGGTAGCTCTCTTAAACTGCCCAAAGTCAAACAGTTAAAAAATGGCAGAATCAGGATTAGCTGTAAATCCAATCTTCTTTCCACTGTGCCATCTTTCCCTGATTACTCTGCCTCTTTTTCCAGTATTGCCTTCTTTTCATCTTCATAGTGCCTCTCTGGGACTGAAAACTCAGTCCCAAGTCTTTTCTTCCAAGTTGATTTGATAGTTTGAATCTTCAACTTACCAAATGTTTGCATTCACTCCAAATCTATACTTCTCCTGCCTTTTCTCCCCTGACTCACACTTTAACTGAATGGTATACACCTGTCTTAGTTCTCCTTGTGCTGCTCTGACAGAATACCACAGACTGAGTAATTTTCAAGGAGTAGAAATTTATTTCCCACAGTTCTAGAGGCTGGGAAGACCAACTTCAAGAGGTGAGCCTCTGGGCAAGAACTTTCCCATGCCAAGTTTTACCCAGGCATATAGATGCCCAGCTCCTAAGCACATTTCCTAGCCTTCCTTGCTGGAAATTGATCTGTAACTAAATCCCAGCCAACGGGACAGAAGTGGAAATGACACGTGCAATGTCTCAGTCACATCCTTCATTAAGAAATTCTTTGCCCTCTTCTTCTTCACTCTCCATCCCCACTGAGCTGGAATATGACACAGCCACAGTTGGTCAAATGAGGACAACATCCATGATGATGGTAAAGCAGCAAGAAAGAAGAAACCTGGTTCCCTGGAATGATCTTACAGAGCAGAACTGTCTACCTATGCTGCACTACCCACCCCCACCCCCAGCCTGCTAAATGAGAAAGAAGTAAACATTATCGTGTTGAAGCCACTGTATTTTGGGCAGTTTCTTCGTGGTAGCACGTTAGCCCATGGCCTTGCTAATAAAAATAGGTACTATTATTATCTCCATTTTACAAATAAGAAACCTGAGACCAAGACAAAAAACTTTGGGAAAGACAAAGGAAAGTATATCTGGGTCTCAGAAGAGCCCTTCTGAATCTGTGAGCAGGGAGATCACTGACGTTTGCCCAAATGGGCAGTAGAATCGAGCCAGACCGCTCAGATACTTGAGAAGTTGTGGCATAAGGTCAGCACAAGGACAGCTTAATAGGGAAAGAGAATTGAGAACCATCTTTAGGTGCCAGGTTCCTCCAGTGAATTGCTCCCTGAGTGGAGCAGCAGGCTTCTATTTATTATTTACCTTGCAGGTTAGTTGGAGTATCTGCAGCTGCAATAATGAGATTCACCAGGAGAATTTAACATCACCCATATCTAGTAGCCAAATTCTGTCCTCATATATACTCTCCTTTCCCAGCAAGCATGATTTGCTTATGTCCAATGCCACCACCCAGAGATTTTGCTCTTTAGAGGAGACATCAACAAAGATTATGATAGAATCTTAGGAGATTATCATGCAAACATGTCTAACAGAAGGTGAACTTCATTACATCTAAGAGGTCTTCCAGACCACTCATCATCTGCACAGCAAATCTTCATTGACTAGTATTATCAAAACATGAGTAAGAGCAAGAACTCTAGAGTAACACTGCATCCTAAGCTGTGTCATCTGGGGTGGTAATTTACCATTTTGTGACTCAGTTTCCTCACTTTAAGTGAAGAGTGTATACATACTCATAGGGTGTTGGTGAAGATTAAATTAATTAAATAAAAGCACTTAAAATAATGCATAGCACATACGAAGCCCTCCATTAATGTTAGCTGCTGCTATTGTTCATTTATTGAGCAACAGCTCTGTGCCAAATCCTGAAGAAATGTGGTCATACCCTTCCGGAAGTGTATACTCTAGTCAGAAGACAGAAATGTCCACAAATGTGTGCAATAGTGCGCTGTAGATGTGAGGATTCCATACAGAGCATGGGGCATTATGGGTGGCGGGGCCAGCTTTCTCATGCAAAGGTTATGAAGGGCTTGCGGAGGACAGCATTCCTTCCTTCCAAGTAGACATCACTGTGCACTTGGGGGTTTATCCCAGGACTGATTATGCAAGCATATTTATGGGGGCAGTGGTGTAATAGAACACTGAAGTCAGAGTTCATAAACACTGGTTTCTAATCCCAATTGTGAAGCATACTAACTGACTTGGAAAAGTAGCTTTTGAGCCTCTATTTCTACCAGCAAAATAGAGACAGTGATAACTGTCCTATCTATGTCATAGTTTTGTGAACTTCAAATAACAGAAATATGAAAATACTTTATAAACTGTAAAGCAACTGTACAAATAAAAGATACAATTATTTTATAAAGTCCATAATGCTTTCTACTCAGAAGAGGGCTGTTCCACTTGTTTGGCAGTGATTACTTATAATGCCGGATACATATATGAAGTTACATTTTTTCCCTACTGGGAAGAGAACTCTGATCAAAATGAAATGGCCCCACTGCTAAGGGCTGGAGACAGGCGATGTGTGTTAGCTCTTATTTATAGACTTTGCTTCATACGATATCAGGACCAAGGCAGATAAATGCTTCTGCATGAACATAACCTAGAAAAGGAACATAGTTTTACTGCAGCATTAAGCAATTAAAGTTATATGTGTGTGAAAAATAACTGGCTTTTAATGGTTTCAAATTGTCATTTACTAGAAGCCAGTAAAAATTTCCTAGACCCAAGTGAACTTTATTAGTTTTAAAAGGCTCACGTTTTTCAAAATTCTTCATAATGGTGGTGGAAATACCAACTCCCCTAGTGTTTTAGATGAAATTATGTGCTCCCAAAATTCACAGGCTAAAGCCTTAAGCCCCAAGGTGACTGTATTTACAGAGGTTTGTTAGGACATAAGTAAGGTAAAATGAGGTCATAAGAGTGTGGCCCTAATCAAAAAAGAGTACAGTCCTTATAAGAAGAGACACCAGAGAGCTCCCTTTCTCTCTCTATGCATGCTCAGAGCAAGGACCGTGTGAGTACAAAGCAGCCATCTGCAAGCCAGGAACGAGGACCTCACCAGAAACTCAATCAGCTGGAACCTTGACCTTGGATTTCTGAGCCTCCAGAATTGTGAAAAATTTCATTTCTGTCTGAGTCACCCAGTCTATGGTATTCTGTTATAGCAGCCCTGGCAGACTAATGCTCTAGTAATTTTCATAATTACCAGGAGATATTCTCATTACCAGGAGAAGGTGAGACATTCTGCACTATGGTCCCCTTTAGCTGTGGCACTGTCATTCCAGCACATGGTGGCCTCCAGAGTGGGAGTCAGTAACATAAGCACAGTCAATGCTGTGGAACCTAGAATGAATTTAGTTATCCAGGAGATAAAGGCAAGGGACAAAGTTATCTCTAGAGGTCAGGGAGTAAGTAGTCACCAGGCCCAAGCAGTAAGAATGAGGCTTGATGCTGGGAATTAGTGATACCTGAGTGAAGAAGCCAAGGCCCAGCAGCAGTGACATGGACCTAGTCTAAAATGTGGGCCGTTCTGTTGGATACTCTTCTATGCTTGCTGCTTGGGTGGGACCTGGTATGAGAGAAAAAGGTAACCCTGGATTTAGGATTAAGCTGAGAAAAAGTTACCATTTGTAAAGCTATGAGAAGAATACTGGCTGGAAGATCCAGATATATCCAGAAGAGAAGACAGGAACCTGAGATTGTAGGGAGATAGGTTCCAATAGGTAATTTGCAGTTTTAGAGGTAGAGGTAATGTGCCATTATAGACACAACATTTTCGTTTGTGAAAAATCGCAAGTGACTTTTTCCCCATGACTGTGACTGATAGCATGCCTGTGCTACTCTAATTAAGCATGACCTTTTATGTGATAGAAACTCCCTTGGGTACAAATAATGGTACCTAGGAGCAATTTGAAATATGTTTACCCACGAGTACCCATGAGTATTGGGGAAGGAAAGGCACATTAGGATAGAGTCCCCTTGGTCACCAAGAGGAGCTATGCAACTTTTTTCTGTGGAGCTCTTCAAAGACCAGAGTTCCAGCTGCTCCACGGGGTAGGTGTGGTCCTGTGGGAATGGCCTTTCCAGTTTCCTCTCTTGCTTCTAAGATTATATGCATGTATATGTTCTCTGGAAATGATTTGCATAACATCTGTTCCTTTTTTTTTTTTTCTATCCTGAGAAGAAGACTAATTAGAAAGGTAATGAATTAAAACAGGGTTAAATGCACACCTAACGGGTACACTGCACACTATCCGGGGGATGGGCACACTTACAGCTTTGACTTAAACAGTACAAAAGCAATTTATGTAACCAAAACATTTGTACCCCTGTAATATTCTGAAATAAAAAAATAAACTAGAAAAAAAATTTAACAAACAAAAAAAATAGAACTAAAACAAATGGTGTTATATGTGGACCATTCAAGCTCCCAGGAAGTCACTTTTTCTCAATTTTCAAGATAATTCAGGTGAAAATTGAAACCTATAGATAACTACCTCAATTAAACACCTCCACCAGCACATGGTATTGGAGTATGAGAAATCAAAAAGTGAAAAAAGAACCTTCCACAATATTATGGTTTTTTGTGAGAAAAGCACATCAGTCTTTGTAAAATGATTACGTATCTACGGAATGCAAGCAAAAACTAAATGGTAGTTTTACATCATGAAAAGTGAAGCACTGACTCTGGGAATGTTTCCCAGTGAAAATTGGTATTCCCTAGTCTAGGTTCTATTGGTTTCCTATTGTAGTAGTAACAAATTACCACAAGTTTAGTGGCTTGAGGAAATCAACATTGTTTAACAGTTCTGTAGGTTCGAAGTCAAATGCAGCTTCCACTGGGCTGGAATCCAGGTGTGAGCAGGGCTGCCTTCCTTTCTGAGGGCTCTGCAGGAGAACCCATCTCCTTGCCTTTTCCACCTTCCAGAGGCTGCCCACATTCCTTGACTTGTGGCTCCTTTCTCCATATTCAAAGCCAGCAACTGTGGGTCAAGTTCTTCTCACAGTGCATCACTATGACCTTCTGTAGTCACATCTGTCTCAGACTTGTCTCATCTTCTGTCTCCTTCCTCCATTTTGAAAGATCCTTTTTATTATTAAATTGGGCCACCCAGACAATCCAGGATAATCTCCCTATTTGTGGTCAACTGAATAGTGATCTTAATTCCCCTTTGCCACCTAACCTCTCATACTAACAGCCTCTGGGATTAGGATGTGGACATCTCTGGGAGATGGGAGTAAGCAATATTCTGCCTACCTCTCTTTCTGAAATAGCAACTAAAAACAACTTCTTTTCCTCTGAGTATGTCCCTACGTGGAGAACAGACTGACCAGTTCCGAGTGAAAAAAAAGCAAGATCAATGTCACTTCCTACCCATGGATTTAGTAGTGGAAGAAAAAGAGAATCCCTAGTCCAAGGGACAGTAAAGGGTTATAGGTCTCATGAGTTTAGAAATGGAGTGGGTGAGGGAGACAGCCTAAACCCTGAGCGATTTCTGAGTCCATTTGTTATTTAAGGGATTGATAGAACTACTCCCTGTGAATGCAAGCAGAGGTAATACAACTGCATGGCAGGAGGGCCTGCCTTGTCATCTCACAGGCTGGTCCTTTATGGAGATGCCTCAGAGCTGATGGACAGAGGCCAGAAAAGAAGGCTGGGCTGCCCATTCACAAGCAGATACTAAAGCTTTGAAATTACATACCAGAAAGTCAGTCCCACACTCGCATGTCAAAAACATATGTGTGTCTGAATTTAAACTTCCTATAACCCATCCTACTTAAAGCCTGGTGGCTTCTACTACTTTGGGAAATAGTTTGATCACAAGTGAAGAAAATTCTGTGATGAAAGAATATTTATTTGAAGGGCATAACCCACAGGGGGGATTGTTCTTTGGACCTTTTCACAATACTTATCAAGTAAAACCTTATACTCCAAATAAATGAAAATAATCAGACATGTCATTTAGTTTGACATGTATCTCTTGTAATCGAATATAACTGGAAACTTTTTAAATTCATTCTGAGTCAACTTTTATGTGGGTAATTTAACCCATTTTTTGCTCATTGTGATAACTAATGTTTAGTTACAGATGTGTCAGTTTTTTTATGCTTTTTACTTCTTATTCTTATTTGTCCTTAGTTTATTTCCTGTAGTTTACCATGTTGACTATGTTTTCTTTGTTTTTTTTTTTTTTTTTTT
>VBSM01001124.1:18763999-18832511 GCA_008086735.1 Cheirogaleus medius
AAAAAAAAAAAAACCCAAGAGAAAGAACGTTTTATGCAGAAGAAAAAAAGATGCAGAAGAGAAAAGTCTCAGTGTGGTCAAAAAAATTAAGCCAGAGTGGGTAAAGTGTAAGGTTAAAAGTATTATATGATGAGGTTGGAGAAGAAGGCAGATGTCAGGTCACTATGGTGGTCATGTAATTTATCATCCAAGAAGAGACACTTTTGATCCAAAAGGGGCACTATTGATAATTATGCTCAGACAACAGGCAAAAACCAGGATTAAATTAGGCAACTGGGTTGTATGGTCACCCTACTCCCAGGGCAAGGTAAGCAGTTTAGATCTTTCAATGTGTAATGAGAAAGCACTGAGGCTTTAAGTAAGGATGTCACGATCTAATTTATGTTTTAAAATTTTATCCTAGCTGTTGTGGAAAGGGGAAGGGCAGGAGTGGAAGAGAAAGGCAAGAATTGAGATTTGCAATCTATCAGGCAAGTGATAATAACGGCTGTGATTAAAATGGTGACAGCAAAAATGAAAAGAGTAGGGAGGATTCTCAGAATGACAAATGATGGGGAAAAGACAGAAAGATGAAACTTGGGTTTGTAGCCTGAACAATTGGATGAAGGATGGTGCCATTCATTATCCTGGAGCCCACTGGAAGAGGAAGAGAGGTTAGGAAAGGAATGCAGAACCTGCATGAAACTTGTTATCCTGGATGTGCCCACAATACATTCTAGTGGAGTGATCCATTACCAGTTAGGTTTCAGGTCTGCGGCTCAGGGAAGAAGTCTATGCTGCATTTATACGACTTGGGAATTGTCAGTCTTTAGATGGCATTTAATGCCCTGGTACTACATAATATCATCTAGGGAGAGAAAACAGAAAGGAGAAAAAAGGAGAAGGCAAGAGAGAAAGAGGAAAGGAGGAAAGATTAAGGGACTCCAGACCAGGTGTTGAGATGCTTCAAACTTTAAAGGTTGGTAGAGATAGAAGAGCCATCAAAGGAAACTGGTCAGAATGTTGGGGCAAGAGAGAACTTGCTTTGTTTGATTTTGTGGCAGCATTTTGGATTAAGGCACTAGAATGTACATGCATGTCAATATAAATGATGCAGTGGAGAGGGCAGTGTATGATTTAGGAGAGAGGGATACAAAAAAGTAATATACTTAGAAAGGCAAGAAGGGATGGATCCAGAGCAAAAGCAGTAAAATTATGTAGATGAATCTGAAAAAGTCTGGAAAAGTATCTTTGATAGTCCCAAAGCAGAAGAGAAATGTTGGACCCTTTCCTTAGCCTACCTTTTCTGTTAACTTTCAAATTTTCATAAATATGATATATGACTTTAAACCTTATATCACATCACTTAACATTATATATATTTACTTTTAAGGGATTATTTTCTATTTTCTTTCATTAGACCCAAGCTTAAATTAAAATAGTCTCAGTTACCACCAATCTTGTATAGACACTGAAGGAAGTGCTTCACATTCGTTGCATTATTTAATGCTTTAAATCAACAAAGAAACAAATGCCTATTTTGTTCTTACCAGAACAATGGAAATGCTGCACAGAATGGACTCAGCTGTTTTTATTTTGCTTCTTGATCCACACACGTTCTATCAGCACCCTGTACCTTCAGCTCACTGATGAGTCAGGAAAGATTGAAAGGAAAGGAAATTATGGGTTGCCCTATCTTTCCCTTTCCTCTGTCATTTTCAGCATAAGCGACCGGCTAATATAAAGAAACACATGCATTGGTTTGCTATGGCTGCCACAACAAAGTACCACAGACAGGGTGGTCTAGACAACAGAAATTTATTTTCTCATAGTTCTGGAGGCTGGAAGTCCAAGATCAAGGTGTCAACAGGGTTGGTTCTTTCTGAGGCCTCTCTCCTTGCCTTGTGGATGGCCGTCTTCCCAACATGTCTTCGATGGTCTTCCCTCTGTGGGTGTGTGAGTCCAGATTGTCTCTTCATATAAGGATAGCAGCCGTTGGAGTAGAGACCACTCTACTAATCACATTTAACTTAATCACCTCTTTAAAGCCTCTATATCCAAATACAGTCATATTCTGAAGTACTGGGAGGTAAGGGTTTCAGTGTATGAGTTTTGGGGAGACACAAATCAGTCCATTACATTAAGAAAGGATATGATAGTGTTCCCTGGTTGTTTGTGTTTCTTAGAATGGCATTGTGTTCTTTCTTCATTCAAAGCAAGTTCTGGTTCTAACTGAAAGCATAGCCTCTCGGGGCTGTCATCTCCTCCACCTGCTCAGTTGTAAACACAACACACTCACTTGTACTCTCTTTGGGGCTCGCTGAACTCTCACTCATTGTGGGTCCGCTGGAGTTCTGTGCTCATGAAAATGGTGTGGAAACCAATGGCAGACACATGAACACATTACATGCACCTCCTCTGTTCACACATGTGCCCCATTGCTCATCAAACTTCACTTACAAAACACAGGTTTAAAGATAAAATTATTACGAATTTCAAGATGGTGGCGGCAGAACATTAAACCAAGTGAGAGCCTTCCTAAGATCAAAGCCCTAAGTACAAAGGTAAGTACATCATGGAATCCACTTAGCAGGAACTGCAAATGCTATATTTCAATAAGGCAGTAAGAGGCAATGGATACTCATATTGCATGCATCTCTTCAATTCACATATAGGCCCCATTGTCCTATCAGACTTCACTTAAAAAACACAAGTTCAAAGGTAAAATGATTAAGAATTTCAAGATGGCAACAGAAAAGCTTCAAACCAAGCGCTTCTAAGCATGGG
The DNA here is from genome assembly GCA_008086735.1 of Cheirogaleus medius. Lineage (NCBI taxonomy): Eukaryota > Metazoa > Chordata > Mammalia > Primates > Cheirogaleidae > Cheirogaleus > Cheirogaleus medius. The sequence goes on from VBSM01001124.1 coordinate 18,766,766, forward strand.
GCCCCATATAACTGCACAGGTTGTTTGTATGTCCATGAAGCCAGTCCTGAAAATAGATGTGATCACTCACAGAAAGTATTTGCCATGTGGATGAGGAAGCCTTCTCTGCTTAGCCTCACCTCTGAATTGGCCCATAGACATGCATGGTTGAAAAGTGCTTCTTATCTTTCTTAGGATTGCCACGTGGTTTCAACAAAAAAATATCAGACGTACCTGATAAAAATATGTAGACCACAATACATCCACAAAATGGATAGATCAAAAAATACACAATCTACAATGTAGGATAATAGCAACTCCTATTACAGCTGCTACATAAAATACTATGTATTACATATTATAAATACATCTCATTGACACAAATATTAGATAAAATAAAACAGTATGTTTCATGGCACTGGCTGTAGGTCGTGTTATAAAATAATAAAATGGCCTTAATTTCTTTAATGGTCATTTTTATATCTCATCTTTATTTCATCAGCAGAAAGTTCGTATCGGCAGCCAGCTTCCACGCTGGACACCTGGGCGCCTGAACCTCTTCCTGTCTGGCCTGCTGCTCTGTTTCAGCAATTTCAAAGTAAGCGTCAGCCACTAATGGTTTGCCAATCCAGCCCCATCTGTGTTGTAGTTACTGAAATTCTTCCCAGTGTCTGGCAATCCATTATTTGATATTCCTAGTTTCCGGTGTTGTTGGAACACTGCATTAATTTTTGTGCTTCCAAGAGTTTTCAATGGGAGTGGCAGGAAGGACAAATCAGCCAGCTGCCATCAGAGCCAATAAGCCCACCTGTTATATTGTCATTTAACAACAAAGAAAGAGCCATGGATTTTCTGGGGTCAAAGAAAGCACGTGCCACGTACTACCTTGTACTATTGGAAGAGATGCATGCATGCACATGCATTAAGTGTTATTCATGTGAGAGACACTGACTCAAGAATACAACCAGGATTATAATCAATTCATCGACCCCTTCCCCACTGTTTGTCGGATGTTGCTCTCTCTCATGAGACAAGATGCACAATAAATATATAAATGTATAACATATCAGGAGATGGAAGTGTTATAAAAAATTAATCAGGTCTGGGGATTAGAGGATTTGGCGAGGGGGGCATGGGAAGTGGGGTGCTATTTTTGGTAGGGTCACCATGGATATCCTTTCTGATGGGGTGGCATTTGAGAAGAGACCTGCAGGAAGTGAGGAAGCATACAGATATCTGGGAGGAATGAGTTTGGGGGAACGAGAGCAAAGCCAGAAGCTTTATGTGTTCCAGGAAGGGGAGGAAGCCAGTCTCCCTAGAGGATAATGGGAGGAGATGATATTTGAGATTTCTTTTAATTTTCAGATAAGAATCTGTTGATGTGTTCAAAGCAAGGAGTGAAGTGATCTATTTGTTCCAGCTGCTGTGTACTAGATCCAGAAGGCCAAGGGCTGAGGCAGGGAGACCACTTAGGAGGAAGCTAATGCAATGATCCAAGAGAAAGATAGTAGGGGTGCCACCAAGGCAGGAGTAGAGGAGACGGAGCAGTATAGTTAGATTTGGGGTATGATCTGATGGATTTTCTAATGAGTTAGATTTGAGATATGGGTGAAAGAGCACTGTCAAGGATGACTCCAAGTTTTTTAGCCCAAGCAACTGTAAGAATAAAATCATCACCTATGATTCCACATTTTTTCTTCCTTTATCAAGAAAGTACATTGTAATGCAAGTAAGCATTTAATGTAATAATAGACAACCTGCAACTTATTCCACTTTATAAACTAAAGTAACATTTTGAAATGTTGGTTTTCTTAACTCTTAAATAATAAAATCATGTGACATACCTCGCAATGAATAGTTGTGACTCCAGTGTATATAATGTCACATTTAGATTTTTCTGCACGTCTTATTTGGAAATTTCACAGATAAATAAGCTTTCCATGCCCCACAAATGCAAGCTTATCTTTAAGCTGTTGCTTTTACTGGAAGCTGCTTTGGAGAACACTGAGTATAACCCCCTTTGGTAAAGATGCAGAATCAGACATGAGCTATGAATAGGGTGACCATATAATCCACCATCCTCACCCAGATATTTTTGTGTGGAAAGAGGTTTTATAATTATTATGCTGCAGTAATGGGCATGCACAGCAGCGTCCCAGCTATTCTAGCTGTGGAGCAAGTTGGCAATGGACATAGGCGCTAACTCAACACTAAGTCAGTTCCCAAGGCATGGTCTGCTGCAGAAGCCCAAGGGGCGTGACACATGAAGACCTGATCCCAGCTGGTTTTGCAGCACAAGATGGTCTAATGTAATGGTGAGTCTGAGCAGCAAGCGTTTCTAGGCAGAGGCCATGAAGGTCATATGGTTCTAGGAGAGCCATCTGGGCTGGCACAGCACAGTGTGTGGAGAACAGAAAGAACAGTATCAGGGTCTGGCCAAAAAAGCTAAGATCTGGAACAAGGCTGTCATCCCAGCAACAGTCACTAGAGTGGACGTGTAGTCCCATGAGGAACCTTCCTATTGCTTAAGATGGCTAACCTGGCCCAAACCTTATCTCTTTGCTGGGAATGGTAAGATTCTTAGTACTCATCTGCCTTATCTAAACGAGCCTTGAGAAGGCTGGAGTCTCAACAAAAAATAATTCTTGAAACGGACTTGCAATACACACCATTTTACACAAATAGAAATAACAAGACATGGGATAAGTCCTATAAAATATTCAAATATGTCAAAGGCAGTTATCATCACAGGGTAGTTAAAATTTGCATTATGAAATATTTCCAAACATACCAAAAAACACGGAGGAAAAAATAAACACCTGTTTACTTGCCGATCAGCTTTGCCAAATCCCAATGTTTTGCAATATTTGATTAAAATCTTTTGCTTGTTTTTAAGAAGTAAAACATTACAGAATGCAGCTAAATTCCACTGTTTCCCCTGCCCTCCCCACACCATCTCATTTTTCTTCCCCCCTCCTCAGATGTAATTGCAATCCTAAATTCAGTATTTGTCATCCCCATGAACATCTTTTATGCTTTTGCTAAATATGATGTATACATTTAAATGCACTATTGTTGTGAATGTTCTTAAACTCTGTTTAAATGGTGTCATGATATTTACAACACTATGCAACTTGTTTTTTCTTACCACATTATATTTAGTTTTTAGTTATATCCATTTTGATACATGTAACTACAATTTATTATTTCAATAGCTGAAATTTTATTATATGAATATACCACTATACACACACACACACACACACACAGAGTTAAATAGATAAGATAGGTAGGTAGATAGACAGAAACTATTATTCTATCAATGAATGTTTATGTTATTTCCAATTATTTGCTATTCTAAATCCCACTAGCAGTGGTTGAGAATTTTAATCATTCACATGCTTACCAACTCCTGAATTTTCACTTTTTAAAAATTACTTCCTATCTAACGAGTATGAATAAAATCTGATCATTGTTCTCGTTTCCATTTCCCTGATGCTAGTGAGATTGTAAATCAATTTCATGTGTTTGTGGGCCTCTCAGGGTCTTCTGTGAATTTCTGGTGCACATCACTAACTCACTTTTCTCCAGTTGTTTTTATATATTCCAGACCTAACCATTTTTTCATTATATGCTTTGCTAATGTCCACCACTCCCTGGAATGTCTTTTCACTTTGATTCTGATGTCTTTTATTCTATAAAAGTTTTTCATTTTAATAAAAACAGAGTCATCAAAATATTCCTTTTTGCTTATGTTTTTTGTGTCTTATTTCTTAAGTTTTTTCCTGCTTTGAGTTTAAATTTATACCAAAAGTACCAATATTTTACTGTTCACATGTGTGTCTTTAATTCACCTGGAGTTTATTTTTGTGATTGGGATGAGGTGGGAATCTAAATTTTTTCCAGTGAACTATCTCATTCAGCTCATCATGTATTAAATCACCCATCCTTTCTCCATTTTAATGCCTCTTCTGACAAATATGCACAGATCCGTACCTAGATCTTCTCTTTTGTTTGATTAGTTCGTTTTTCTTGGCCAGAACTAATATCACTATCTTAATTAGTTCAGCTTTATTACAAGTATCGATATTTGGTAGGACAGATCCCCTGATATTTCTATTATCTATTTCCAAAACTATCTAGGCTATTCTTAATTCTTTGTTTTTCATATGAATTTTAAGGTCCACTGCTCATGTTCCATGAAAAATCTACTGGAATTTTTATTGGAATTTATGGATAAGTTTGAAGTAAAGTGATTATCTTGACAATATTAAGGCTTTCTATCTATGCATTTCTATCACTTACCATTTAGTCAAGTCTTCATTTGTGTTGTGGCAGATTCTGCTCCTTTCCTTCCCAACAAAATTCTTCCTTTTCTTCCTTAATAACAACATACAAGTATTTCTTAGAGATGGCAACATGCTTAGCTCCAGGTGATGAATACACAGTAGGCTTTCAATAAATAGCAGCTACTTAACTATCGTCAACCCCATGGTATACCATTTGGTATCCAAAGAACAATAAAGCTCTGTGCAGGGATTGGCAAATTATGGCCCACAGGCCAGATCTGATCCAGTTCCTGTTTTTGTAAAGGAAGTTTTATCAGAACACAGCCCTGCCCATTTGTTTACATGGTGTCTATATCAGCTTTCACGCTACACCAACAAAGTTGAGTAGTTACAACCGAGACTGACTATATATATGGCCACCAAAGCCCACCTGATCCTTATACAGAAGAAGTTGGCCAACCCCTGGCTTGCACAGTGTTCTTTGCCAGATACTGTCTTCAATGGTTCTATTCCTCTCTGCCAAATTGCTCACTGTTTCACTCTTTTTTGCAAGTAAAAGCATTTATGGGGCCCAAAGTTGGCCGAATGCTTCTGGAAAGACTTAAATTCCTGATAAGGTCAATGACTATGAAAGAAAAGCTTGCTGTCACCAACTCTTCCACCTTTCTCCAGCCTCAGACATAGACTTGATGCCTGGAACCTTGAGAGGTATCTTGCAGTTATGGGGCAACTATTATGGGGGAAGGGCTGGAGGATAAGCAATAAGTTAAGGGTGGCAGACAAGCCAGCTACATAATATTCAGAGCCCAATAAAAACTAAAAATGCAGAGCCCTTGTTCAAAATGCAGGGGAAAAAGTGTTATTAAAGGTACTAAAATGTAAAGCTTTTTCCTTTCTTCCATGGACTCTTTCTCAACTTGGCATGGTATTTTTTAGTTGCTATGTAATAGTGTTTCTCCATAAAGAAAAATTAAAATCTCAAATTATTAGCCTGAATTTTACCATTGCACTTTATATTGTGCAATGCCAGTTTTAAATGCAATATAAGAGCATTTGATTCATATGCAGAGTCACCAACAAAATTGCACTATCTGTATTTTTGTAGCTTATACATGCATACGTATTTCATTCTTACCAGAACAGTGGAAACACTACACAAGACTAACTCAGTTGCCGTTACTTAATCGTGTTTATTTGATATTTTCCTTGGCACACATCCTACCAACACTCTCTACCTTTCAACTCACTGATGAGTAAGGAAGCACTGAAAGGAAAAGTTACAATGAGTTGCCCTATCTTTCCCTTTCCTTCTATGTCATCATTTTCAGTAGTAATGAAATGGCTGCTCCAGGAAAGTAACATGAAAATGAAAGGATATGATAAGTTTCCTTAGTTGTTCATGGTTCTTAGACTAGCACTGCCTCCTTTCTGTGTTTGAAGAAAGTTTTGGTTTGAATGGAGAGTGTAGCCTCTCTGGACCGTCATCTCCCCGACATAGTCACAGACAAAACACACTTAACATTTTCAGTCTTGCCAAACTCGCAGACGTCCTGGGTCCACTGGAATTCCGTGCTCATGTGGCATCACAAAGACCATATGCAAACGGAGTGGCAAAGAATGACAGACATTCATAGTGCACATTTCTCCTCTGTTCACACACGCTCCACTGTCCCATCATACTTCATTTACTAAACACAAATTCAAAGATAAAGTATCAAGACTTTCCAAACAGCACAGCACTAAACCAAGCATGGGCCCTTGTGAGTGCAGAGCTCTGTGTGACTTTACAGGTCGCACGCCCATGAAGGCAGCTGTGATGGAGGAACAAAAAAGTGGGAGGCCTATCGCTGACATCGTTGAGCTGTATAATTTTCTTTTTCTAACAGCTGAAACCAGTCTATGTTTTTTGTTAGAGTTATTCCTAGGCACATTAGAGTTGGTATTGCTATTGTAAAATATTACTTTTCAAATTATAGTTTTTCTAATTTTTTGTTGTGGTGGTATATTAATATAGTGGATTTTTGTGTATACTGATATTTTATTCAGAATGTACTGAATTCTCTTAATAGTTCTAATAAGATTCTCTTGGATTCTCTTGGATTCTATTAGGTTTTAATCACAAATTTATAAATGTTATATATAAATATTGACAGTGCTGTTGCCTTTTTAAAATCTTTATGCCTTTTTTTCTAGTCTTACTACAACTAGCTTGTACCTTCAGTACAATGATGAGTGAGCTTCTTGCTCTTGCTCCCAGCTTCAAAGGGAATTCTTCTGTTCATCATTAAGTATACTACTGGCCATAGAATTTTGATGAATTCTTTTTATCAAGTAAAAGAAATTCACTGCTATTTCTATTTTGCTGAGAGTTTTTATAATGAAAGCATGCAGTGTTTTATCGGATGGTTTTTCTGCATCTGTTGAGATAAATGTTTTGTGTCATTTAATATTTAGTGTAGAGAATCACAACAATAGTCTTTAATTTTAAGCCTCGGATATTCCTGAGCTAAACCCAATTTGATCATGATACATTATAATATTATATACACATACTGACATACACACACACATACAAATATGCAAACATATATAAATGTGAATCTAATATGAACATCTATTTCATAAATGTTATTAGATAATTTTTCTTTCTTGTGCTGTTCTTGTCAGGTTTTATTATCAAGGATATATTGGTCTCATAAAAGGAGATAGAAAGCATTCCCTTTTTGCTTTTTCTCTTTATTCAGTAATTATTCAATAATTCATATGTTTAACAAATATTTACTTGGAACATGCTGTAAGTATATGGATTGTTCCTTAAATGTTTGAAAGCATGTGCCTAGGAATGATCTGGACACTGTGTATGTTTTTTCTTTATATGGTTTTTTTATATTGTTGTTATGTTTTTAACTGCTGCTACAATATCTTTACTGGTTTATTTTTTATTGTTTCAATACGATTATTATTATTATTAGAGATGGAATCTTGCTATGTTGCTCAAGGTAGAGTCAAACTCCTGGGGTCAAGCCATCCTCCCACCTCAGCCTCCATAGTAGCCGGGACTAGAGGCACACGCCACTTAATATCAGTAAGTTACATTTTTCCTAGAAATTTTCCATTTCACCTAAGCATTTTAAGTTATTATATATTTCATACAATTTATTTTTTAACTTCATTGCAGTAACATTATTGTTATTTATTTTTATAATTTTTAATTGACAAAAATTGTATATATTTATGATGCATGACATGATGTTTTGGTATATATACTTACATTTTTAAATGTGTGAATAAAGTTCTTCATAACTCCATCATAACAGTGATTATATTTATTATAATTTATAAGTCTATATTCCCACCAGATCATAAACTCTTTAGGCTAGACACTAGATCTATTTTGCATATACTCAAAATTTAGTACATGGTAGACACTACTGTCCAATTTGTTGAGTGTGCAAATGTATGAATGAATGAAGGTCTACTTGAAGAAAACTACATGAAGCCTTTTTTTTGATCTCCAGCTCATAAGCTATATCAGTATACTTTTCTACTTCTATTATTTACCACCTTTTATTACAATGCAGAAGTTAAAGCATCTGATTTGAGAAGCAGATTTAGGAGGATTTTGCTGCATTAATAGAATAATTCAAACTCATTTTATTACTTTATGTAATCTTTTATATTTTTTAATAACTTAACTCAATACCCCAAAACCAAATTTCACTGCAACACATTCAGAAAGTTTTCTTCCTTTCATGAAAATTGAACCTTTCTAACCAAGTAACAGTTGCTAAGGGATTTGGAATGGAGATTAGCATAGATTTGGGTAGCACAAATGATCCTTTGTGCATGGTAAACAGTGTACTTTTCATTTATAAAATTAATATCCGTGTCTGTGATGCTCACTAAGACTAGTTTGAAAATAAGCTAAATATAATCCTCTTCTCTTTAATTTCCATGAGGCCAGCAACACTTGATCTGATTATGTAATGTCAAAAACCTCAAGTTTTACTGGCTGGGTGCATGTAGCACCTCTATGTCCTAGTGCTAACGGGAGTCTTCGGCAATTAATAAAACTTCGATCTCTTTAAGGAGAAAATACACTCAGGGCAGGCAGTCCACAGAATCTTAATGTAGAAACTTTGTAATTTTGTGGCCTCAGAATTTTGGAAATTACTCAGATTTATTTTTTCTTACAAAAAAGGCTATCACTTCGTTTCATAGATCCATACATTTCCCACCCATCCCCTTCACTTTAGCTCCTTATCATCTTTTCCCAGGGGAGCTATGTTGCCACTACTCTCACTTTCACTGGCTGCAAGTCTATCAAACCAAGGCCCAGCCCCAGATCTTGCAGTGGGGAGTCCTGCCTGGCTGCCTCCTCTTCAGTCTGCAAACAAAAAGCCAGGCTGGGGCAAGGTCTCCCATGGTGCACAGTCCTCTTGTCCTCCCTGGGACCCCATTCCTAGGACTCACCACGTGTTTTGGGGATTTCCGGGCTCATCACAAATCTCCAAATAACTCTGTTTTGCCAATAAACTTTTATCTCTAAAAATGCACCTCAAAAACTGCTTTATCATAGCCACAAAAGACAATTATGTGATCCGTGGAGCTTTATGGTATCAACCAGGAGATGACAGAGCCATTCCAAGAGGCAGAGTGAGAACTAAGAACCCACAGAAAAAGAAAAACACTACTCAAAAATGAACTGTTAATCAGGCAGTAGGTAATATTTCACCTGAATGCACATCTATGAGAGAGGGGTAACCTTAAATGCTAAAATATTAGATCTTTGCAAACTTTGTGATTAATTAATTCAGCAATATTTACACAGCATCTGCTGTGCAGTTGGCATTCTACTAGTTCTTGGGAAGAGTACAAAAATCATGTCTCTATGGAGTTTATAAAGCACTGAGAATGGTACAATATATCCTATAATTATATTTAAAAATATAAGCTAAATTACTTTGAATTCTACCACTTATCCTTGCATCAGAAGAGCAATTGCACACATTTGCTTCTATGTTCTTCATAGCTCCTAAATTTCTAGCTTTCTTCCGGGAGGGTAGGGGAGGGAAGTTCATTCCCCTTAAAGTAAACCATAAGCAACTGAAGTACAATGAAACACAGTCACATGAGACGGGGAGAGACCGTTACATAAGGTAAGGAGTAGGCCAGTGATTCTGAAACTTGACTGTACCTTGCCAGGGCAGGGCTGGCTACATAATTTGCCGGCCAGTGCAAAACAAAACGGAGCCCCTTATTCCAACACAGAGAAAAAGATCCTAAAGCATGAAGTGGCTTTTTTTGTATTTGTTTTCTTCTGCTCTCAACTAGTAATAGTGTTTTTTAGTTTCTATTGTTGGGACTTAGAACATGATACCCGAAAGTATGGCACTTTGGCATACTGAGTACTTTGAACTAGAAGGAGATTGGAATGTCTCAGAACCGAAGTCTCTCTGACCTTCTCCTGCCCTCTTGTCCCCTGTCCCTCTTTTTCCCCCAAAGCAAGTCATAGAAACCAGAATTCCTATTCTCCAAGTTGGGTCATAGAAACTAGAACCCCTCTCTCCCAATGCAAGCCATAAAAACTAGAAAGACCATTCTCTCCCTCCGCTCATCTCCCTTGAGGACTCTCATTCCAGAGAGGTCCTGCCTCATACCCAGGAGCAGGGTGTAGGGGCAGAAAGAGGGTGACCCATTCCCTCCCCATGGTACAGGTCATGACTGAAACCCTTATGACAAAGACAAGAGAAAAGCATGACAAATTTATTTGATCATAGTTTCCCGTGACATGGAAACCTTCAGAATGAAAACCGAAAGGTACAGGGAAAACTTTCCATTTTTATGCTTAGGTTCACTGAAGACTGGACAGCTGTGCAGAAATATGATTGGACTAAAAGAGTATGATGTAATGTTAACAGGCTGAGTGGGGGAACCCAGCAAGGTCTGTCTGCTCAGATTCTTCTTGGCCTCTCTGCGTGCCCGCCTTCCTCCTGGGCGTGGGGGAGGACTCCTCTGGACTCGCCAGCTATTAAACACAAAGTAGGGGAAGGTTAGAGTAACATTTCTAGGCTATATGGCTGCCTTTAGAGAAAAGGGGTTCTATTTTCTATGACCCACCTTGGGGAAGAGGGATTCTAGTTTCTATGCCTAGCCTCAGCGGAGAATGAGGGATGAGAGACAGGAGAGCAGGAGGTCAGACAGAGACTTTGCTTCTGAGGCTGCTTCCTAGGCCTTCACTTTGGGGTATCGTTTTCTGAGCCCCAACAAATAAATGAGGTACAGAGAGGCCAAAAAGAATCAGAGCAGAGAGGACTTGTTGGGTTTCCCCCTCAGTCTGTTCCTATTAGATCACACCCTTTTGTCTAATCACATTTCTACATGGCTGTCCATTCTTCATCAAACTTAAACAGCTTTCCCTGGGTCTTTGGGTCTTCGTTTCTGAAGGCTCCTACATCACGTAAAATTTGATTCAATAAATTTGTTATGCTTTCTCTTGTTAACCTGTCTTTTATTATAGGAGTATCGGTCATGACCCTTACAATGGGTATCACACCCCTCCACCCCTGTTACACATGTTTAATAATATTTTAAGTAAAGAAAAATTAAAATCTCAAATTATTAGGATGAAATATACCATGTGTTTTATATTATACAATTCCAGTTTTGAAAGCAAATATAATAGCATTTAGTTCATATGCAGAATCACCAAAATTACCCAATTTGCATTTCATAGTTCCTGTGATAATGTGTTTTATTCTTACCAGAACAGTAGAAATGATGCACAAAACTAAATGAATTATCTTTATTTCACTTTTAGATTCATACACATTCTACCAACACTCTCTACCTTTGTACCTTCAGTTTACATATGATTAAGGAAGGTCTATGAGAAAAAGGTACTATGGGTTGCTCTATCTTTTCCTGTCTTCTATGTAACGGAAAGTGTCAGTGTAAATAAAATGGCTAATGTAAGGAAGTGAGATAATGAGAAAGGATTTGATGTGGCTCCATGGTCATTTGTAGTTCTCAACACATATTGCTTTCTTTCTCTGTTTGAAGCGAGTTCTGGTTTGAACAGAAAATGTTGCCTCTCTGCGCTGGCATCTCCCCAGTGACTCAGTTGCAGATGCAGCATTCTTAACTGTGCTCACTTTGAGAGTCGCTGGACTCCCACACATCTGGGTCCACCAGAACTCAGTGCTCAAAGGACAATAGGCAAAGGCTATATGAGAATGGTGTAGCAGGGAACAACGACACACACACTGCACCCATGTCCTCTGTGCACAAGCATGCTCCATTGTTCCATCAAAGTTCACATTAAAAAACACTTTTCCAAAGACAAAATTGTTTTAAATTCCAAGACAGTGACAGCAGAGCCTTAAAATAAGCATGGATTCCCTTTAAGCACCGGTCCATGAAGCCAGCCATGCACATTGGACTCATCTGAGGAGCTCTAAAAAGTATGGAGACCTGAGACTTCACTTCCAGAGGTTGTCATTTAATTGTAGCCTTGGCTTGATCATCAGAAATTCTACAAATTCTCAAAAGATTCTATGGGCAAGCAAGGTAAAGAACCACTGGAGTTAGAATGCTCTAGCATTATTTTTCAAAATGAATTTAAGAACTCAATAATAACCAAAGAAGTACCTATAGGGACCACGAGCTACTGCTTTTTATTGTATCATTAGAAGGATGTTTTTTCTTTTTTCATTAAAACCGTCCAGTGTTCATCAGCATGTTGAGAAGGAGCCTTCTCACAAGTTTTGCTGCAATGAAAACTGGGCCCTGTTTAGAGGACATATTGATAGTACTTACCAAACTTCTATTACAGTTAATTACAGCAGCATTGTTTATGATGGAGGGGGGAGGGAGAGAGCAAGAGGAAGAGAGAGAAGGGGAAGGGGGAGAAAAGGGAAGAAAAGAGAAAAAAAAGAGAAGACAGCTTAAAATGTCACAAATAAGAAAATGATTAAATAAATTATTGTACATCCATGTAATGAATTACCATGCAGCCATTTTTTTAAAAGACGTAGACCTCGATGTGCTCACCTAAAAAAAAAAAAATCAATGATATTTGTCAAGAAAAAAAATAACCTTCAGAACTATATAACTTATAGGAACTCATTCTTATGAAATATAAGTAAATAAATCATCCATATACATGTGTGTGTGTCTGTGTGTATATATAAAAATATTATATGCTCTAAGAAAAAAATCTAGAAGGATATCAGCTAAAAAGGTAACAGTTGTTAGCTCTGCGTAGTAGAATTTGTACAACTTTCACTTTTTGCTTTATATATTTCTATTTAATTCAATTGTGTTATAATTACCTATTAGCAAAGAATAAGAAGGAAAAACATGAATGGGAATATAGCAGGAAAAGTCACTAGATCTGGATTCCAAAAACATTAATTGTATTCACACATTCATTTTCCACAAATTATGAAAAACATATGCTTTAGTTTTTTCATCAAGAAACTCAGAATGGCAGTTACAATTCTCTTACTTCACAGATGCAAGGGAAAGTATTATGTGTTGTCCAGAGGCTAACATATGAATTCTGTTTATTATTATTACCAATATTTAGTATACATTGTAATGTTAAGATATTATAATCATATTTAAAATATTACAAAACATAAATCTAAAACTAATATGGGTTTCTTGATTTTGTTTTCTGACAAGATCAAAGTCATACCTCGTAGGGAAAGGCCACCATCAAAGAATTTATGGTTTACATTGCAAAAAGCAGCAGATTGGTCGTTTAGGGTATTTAACATGGTACAGTCTCACTCAAGTCCTTGCTATTGTTCCCAGAGATGTCCTTATTCCTTCAGAAAAAGATAAATGGTTGCAATTGTCCCTATTAGGATGGAGAATAATCAAAAGGAAAGCACTTCCTCACTAATTCCCATCTCCATAGAAACCGCTCAGCTCCCGAGCCTCTTGTCCACATCCATCAGTCAACAGAGTTTTCTGATATTAGGCAGTCTGAGCCAGAAGTCTGCATTCTCTCACATTGTGATACCTTGAAGGGTGAACTGAAAGAACAGAAAGACTTGTGCCAAATTTTTAAAGACCTCACTGCATCAAATTTAAATCCTTCCTGTATTTTTTTTTTCATGCTTCTAAGAAACTGTTCTTAACATAAGTTTAAAAGGCCCATGTGAAATGTGCCTGTTATCACAGTACCCTTAATCCTGAATATCCTAAATGTCCCTTCCTGTTATTTACACTCAAATGGTGCACTGATAAGGATTTCCACTCTCCCCTAACTTTTTTTTAATATGTAGATCCTCAGAAGAGTGAGACCAGGCTGTGGGAAGATTTACCTGCTGTGTGAATAAGTCACTTTAATGTGGAAGTGATGGATGAGTATTATTCACTCCCCACGTCCCTTTGTTCCTATTCAGATCACAGTTTGGGGGAGGCTATGGTAAATAGCCTAAGTCTCATTGAAAAAAATTTAACTCAGTGGCTAATTGGATTTAATAATGACACCACAGCCTTAAATGCATAAGGTTGATTAACCTGAAAAAGAATTGTCAAACTGGAATTTGGAGGTTAGTTGGATTTACAGAATTTTAGAGCTAGAATTTTAAAGATCATTTAAATCAGGATTCTAATCCTAGTTTATTGCTGGAACAAGCTGAAGAATTTAAAAAAAAAAATAGACTTTTCTCATCCCATGCTCTATGAAGTAGAATTGACATAATTGGAACCCTAGAATTTGTATTTTTAATATGCTAAATTATTTTTATAATCAACTAAATTTGGAAACTACTTTTCTAGTATTGCCTGTCACCCTCCCCACCATCCGTTTTACAGATAATAAAATGGATATGTGAATGTCTAGCTCTGAGACTGCAAACTTAGTGCTATGCAGAGACCCTAAGAGGGTGAATGAGCGAAATAGCCAGGATAAGACAACAGAGAGTGACGAGGACAGTGGCCAAGACAGCAGGAGCTCCCGCTTCAGGGGATGGCAATACTCAGCTCTGATCAAACACTGTTGTGAAAAATGCAGGTTTGGTATCAACTGTCCCGCTTTTTTCAAGAGAAACTGGAAATCCAGTTTTTAGATGAAATTTTCCAATTTTTCTAAATACTGTGGGAAAAACCAAACCTATCTTTGGAGTGGATCTTGGCCTTTGACTGTCAGTTTACCCCCTCCTCATATAAAAAAGTGACTTATCTAAGCTCATGCAAATAGTGAAGGGTAACATTGAAGGAGAGTAATGTAGATTTTTTTTGGTTCCTAAAACAAAATTATTTCCTCTGCCCTGTGCTCCCATTTCTTCAAGTGATAGCATCCTGTAGAAGACAGGAGGAGGATGATCTTTGAATTTCCTCCCAAATTTGGACTCTATGATTTTATGCTGGTCAACATCAGAGTTCCTTTTTATAGTGATTTTGCCTCCTTCTTTTAAGAGACTCACTTGGCATTTACAATGGCATCGTTTACTCTCTGGTTAAAGTAAAAGCTAATGGCTTAATGAAAGCACAGGACCGTTGCCCTAAGTCTGTCCTCTGCTCCAGACCAGCAATCAGAGGCCAGCTGTTCTGTTTTCATCACACCTGTCTAGGAAAATAGTAAATTTTTAAAGTATATATTAGCAACCTTGCTATTGGGCTTCAGGGAATATTATTCGTGACTATAGGCAAAAAGCAAGTTAAAGCATCACAGCCCCTGTATTATATGTTACTCGTTCTCATCGCTTGCATATGACCATTAACCACCAGTTCTTGCCCCCACCACTCCCAGCAGCAACGTTTCCTCCCAGCCTTTCCAACTTCCTGAGCCACAGGAAGGTCAGTGGCAACAATCCATGGCTGAGAAGTACCTGAGTAACAAAGTACTGAGAAGGTTTCCAAGGCTAAAATCATTTTCCTCAAAACACATGAAATTCCACACTTCCCTTTCTCACACCTCTTGAAATTCTATCCCTAGAAATGCATTTTGGTTAACTTTCGGACCTCTGTTCAAATGCAAAACCCCTGGGAGGGCTGCACCCTAGAGTGGATTTGCTCAGCAGTTCCCTGGAGTTGAGAACTGCTGAAAAGCTCCTTCGATTTCCATTTCCAGAAGAAAATGAAGGGAAAAGGGGACTTTGGTAATTTCAGAGGGTCACAGACCAGTTGAGACCTGGGAGGAGTGGGGGCGACCCAATAGCAAAAATATTTTATACTGCTAGGTATGAAGGACAAGATAAGAAAGGAAACTGAAAACAGACACAAATCAAACTTATCTTACCTCACAACATTACTTGGGGTGACTTCTGAAAGAGTCAGAAAGTCAGGCCTGCACACGATTGCCTGCCATATTGGCGGTCCCTTCAAAGTCATAAAATTTTGTTCTTTTCTCATTATATCTCCCTATTCTCCTCCCCACCACCACCAATTTTTTTTTTCACTGAGTTGGTAATTACTTTTTAGTCATTTAGGTTGAAATTTTATGACAGCTGACCGGAGTTTGTTTTCAAGTCATTATAAAGATCAGTTATGGTTTTTCCATTAAGACCCAAACCAAGAAAAATCCTTATATTGATTACACAGGCATGCTTAATTCATTTTTTAATTAGTTAATGATTTTTCCTTAGAAACATCTCTGTATTATCGATATATACTAAAAGGAAGAAAAGGTTCACCACTTTGTTGTTTTAATACCAATAAATGTTGAAATTACAATTGTTAAAAGTAGCTGACTTGAGAGAGATTCTTCTTGCCTCAAGTGCCAGCTCAGCCCATACTGAATCTTTGGAGTAATGTGTTTCACGTGTCTGTGGCTTTTTCTTTCTTTAACTTCAAAAACCATGGTTTTGTCTGTTATAGTAAAAATGAATTCAACAGTAATAATAACTTTCATGCTATCTTTCTTTCCTTCTTTCTTTTGTTTAAAAATAATTTACTGAATGCCAAAGACATGCCAGGCCCTTTCTTAGCATCTTGGGATACAAAGATGAATATAATAACACTATTCCTATTCTTAAAGGAATATATGTGTTGATAAAAATCTCAAGGCCATTTGTCGTTTCTGGAATGCAGTCATCGACAAATTGCCATATCAGAGGAGAGGAGAGTAATGAACTCACTCCCAGGGAAAAAGTAGGAAAGTTGGCAGAGAATACACAAGCGTCATGACAAACGATGAGAGGGGTTTACTAAGCAAAAACGAAGAAGGACATTTCAGCAGCAGAAAAAAGCTGTGCAAAGGCAAAGATGTAAAATCAAGAAAAATGTGTGTTGGTTTAATGCGACTGGAAATTAGCGGGAGACAATGGAGAGGCGGGTTGAAACAACAACCACAGCCTAAGAGAGAGATTGGGGTGTATAGCTTAGAATGCCATGCCAATAGAATTGGACTGAATTCTGGAGAAAATTGGGATCCATTGACAAATGTGAGGCAAGACCAGAATTGTATTTTACAACATTCTTTCTATATGCTGAAACATGGGAGTGAAAGAGATAGACTAAAAGCAATGTTTTCACATCCATCTATTTTAATCCACTAAAGAACTCTGAGGAAGGTAAGCTTTCTGTAATCTGTACAGATATGGATTCAGACTGGAAAAGCTTAAGTTACTTGGCCAAGGCCAGTGGTGGACCAAGGACTCAAACCAGATCCTCTGATTCTCAATTCAATGAAAATCCACTAGACCCTATAGATTCTCCTTTCTCAATGTGATAGAGCAGAAAATACTTGAAAGGCACTTAGAGTTGGCCAGACACTGTACTAGGCACATTGCCTTTGTTAATTCTTTTGAATCTCAATCAAATCTGTGAAGTATAAATTATTATCTCCATTTTACAAATAAGGCCACTGAGGCCTGGAGAGAGTAAGCAAGTGAGCAGAAACCCATTTGCTGCAAAGCTGAGACTCAAAACCAGCTCTATCTGATTGCAAAGACCTGCCCTTGGCTACTATGCTGTAGTTCTTTCCAACATGCTAGAAGAAAACCAACAACACACCATCAGTCTGCCACAAGACAGTCATTCACAAATGCTGGATAAATGCTGAATGAATGTTTGAGTCACGTAGCAAATTAGTGGCAGAGCTAGACCCAGAAAGAAACCAGGTGTCCCACCAGAGTTCTTCCCATGACCACACTTGGCAACAGCCTACTTTAAACCTAATTTAGACAGACGAAGTTGTCAAACTCACACGGAGAAAAGTTACAGAATGTCTGACCTTACATTGAAATCTCTGGCCTCTGAGTTAAATCTTTCAAAACCTCATCTCCTTGCCGGAATACTGCCTTCCCGGTGGGGTGGCTCAGGCAGGAGCTGACCCTTTAAATGGCCTCATAATCAGACCTTGAAAAGTCCAACAGTAGCCTCAGAAAGCTAGATGAGACGAGAACAGGGACCTATGATGTGAAAATAAAGAGCCATAACCGAGGTTTAATTTTTCACACAAAATAAGCTCAGCTAAATAATAGACAAAAACACTTTGCAAAGAGAGATCTCATTTCCTACCACACTTTAAACATTACCTACACTATTTCTAGAAAAATGTGATTATACTGGAAAGAAAATCAAGGTATATACTGAGGATACATTTGTCTTCCAGGAATTTAACTATGAAATAATTAAATTCAATGGAGTGTGTAATTATACAAAAACGAAACCCAATCTCCCTAGAAATTTCCTCTCTGCTACCTCAGGGGAATGAGCCAGACCCTGTGCCTTTTCTTGCTTGCATTTTCTGTATCGGTCTCCTTCTCAGCATTTGTAACAAAGGATCCCAGTAGTAACCTTCCGGTTGGTTTCGCATGGTCTGAAATTCCCACCTAGGGGAAGAGTCTGTTCTGCCACTGTGGGATGGAGCTTCCGTACATCCGGCAAGCAGAGGTGGCCAGAGGGAGGCACAGTGATCCTTCGCTGGGACCTGACACTAGGCCTCCCTGGAGAACAAAGGCCTTTCTCACTACAGGTGCCAGACTGATGAGTTCACTTTTTAAAAAAAACTACAAAATTCAGATAAATCTCTTTAAAATACTCATGGGCTAAATGCTTAAACTGACAGAATATGTTTTTAGCATTTTTTGTCATAATCTTGTCTTATTAACATTTTAGTAGCTTATTAAAACTGTAAGGGGATAAGGGAATGCATTTTTCAGATTCCAGTTAGATTTTTTTAATCTATAAACTATGGGATCCCCATACATTTGTGTTTTAAAAAAAAATAACTGTATCTTCTTTTTCCTTCATATTGTCATCCGTACTTTGATAGACTTACTATATGATATCAATAATTTTCCTGAATCTAGTTGCTTTGAGGTAGTTTAATACTTAGGAATTGACAATATTTAGGTTATTTTTTTTTCCCAGTTAAGTTTTCAGGCATCATATGAGAAAGTGATAGCATTTGATAAATAAGCACTTTTGGTTACATGGTTGCAGCAGGTTTAAAAAAAGGAGGCCGATCTACATTTGCTCTTCTACCTTCCAGGTTCTTTCCCTGCTCAACTCTCCCCCTTTTAGTGGTTTCTGAGTGGAGAGAACTCTGAATTACAACCCTAGTGTGCAGTAAGTGGAAAAACTCGGATACCATTGTTCCCAGCTTGCATACACAGGATATGTCTTTTGCCAGCTGAAAAGATTGGGGATATAGTAAAAGAAGCATCACAACAGTTTATTGTATCTATTTTCCTGGTTTTCTTGATGAACCACTTTATGGCAATTTCAGGATTCTCCAAGCTGCTGCTCACAAATGCTGAGTCCCCCCAGGGGCGATTCCCTCGCCCCCCTGCAGAACTCTCCTCTGCTGCGGCTTCACCGGTTGCTGCTCAAGGCCCTCCTTTGGCCACCACAGCCCTGAACGGGAGATTATAAATTCAGAAAAGCAGGAAAAACTTCCTGCTTTTCTCCCTCCCTAAGATAAAGCACCATCACTGAACAATGCTATAGTCCCCAGGCTAACTGCTGCAGGGGCTTATTGTTTCCTGAGAAACTGATTTTGTTTTCAGTCCTCCTTTGGTATATACTCTAAGGTAAGAATTAGGAATTCTCTAGAGTGAAATTTGCATGTGGATTTTTAAACCCAATAGAAACACTGCCTGACCTGTAGCATTGGTGAATATGCTACTATAATTAACGCCCAAATCAAGTTCCTGCCTTTCTCCGGGAGTCCCGTGGGGTTTGCGGATTAATTCAGTTGCAGAGTTCGGATCCTCACTGTGATCCTCTTTAGGGAAATAAAAAAGGCAGGGGCCAGTTTGGCTTAGACTGCCGGATAAGAACAATAGGTCTTAACGAAGTTCTTTTTCTTTTTTTTTTTCTTTTTGAATGACGACTTTTTACTTCAATGCAGGAAGGTTTCATGAAGGATGAGGAAAAAGATCCCTTGTTCTGTTTGTGTACAAGCGCGTATTTAATGACTGTGGGTCAAAATATATCACAAAAGCGTGGTCTTTGAGGAAAGGGCTGGATTTCAATCTAAAGAGGATGGTTAAGAGACTTAGAGAGAGGTGATCTAACTGTATTGTTCCCCTCAGTTTTAGGTTTTTTAATCCACTGCCTCTTCTCAAGAGATTGCACCTACTGTCTTCCACAGCTGAGGGCAGAAACTGTTCTCGGAGTTTTCAGCATGGAAAAAGGGTGGTTTGTTTTCCTTCGTTTCCCTCTTTTTTTTTTTCTTTTTTGATAAAAGAATAAAAATAATGAGTGAAGTTACAAGTATACAGTGGTTGCTGAACAGATATCAACTGACTTTTTTCTGACTACAGGACGCCTGTGGGTTCCAAGCAATTTAAATTTCAGTTACTCACCGCATGTTCCCTACTTTACAATGTCTGCATTTACCAGACCTAAACAGAGAATTCCTTATGCCAGTTTATGGTTTTCATACCTATAAATGTATCTATTAACTATTTTTCATTCATGAACATCTCTAGCTAGAAACAAAATTTTCACATAGACTTTGAACAAGTTAGACATTAAATTTAAATAATTTAAAACTGTAATAGACTAATTTTACACTACTTCATTCCTAGACACTCTTCTAAACATAGTGATTTTGTTTCCCAATTTTTTGAGTTCTTAAGCTACTAAATTTTTTTTTCTTTTTTTCAACTCTATTTACAAATGATAAAACTTATGGTCAGAAAATGAAAGTCTGATTCTTTCAAACTTAAAAAAAAAAGTTGTAGATTTTCAACTGAAAGCATTCACATAAAAACATAAAATTTGTAAATTTTTTTTCTTTTTACTTGTTTGATTTAAAACATTAAGTTGGCTAAACTGGAATTTCATAAATCTGATTTAAGTGTCATATGTTTGGTACAACTTTCAAATTTTTGTTGACATCAAATAAACTGAAGGGGAAAAAATGAAGATACTGGTTTTAGAAACCAGCAATGTGCCACATGGACAGTGACTTTCAGCTGCCAACAGGATGCAGGTCCAGCCACCTTTCCAGTATGAGTTCCTCACCGTCCTCTACAGAGGCCCTGGGATGTCTATCTGCTCCGTTCCCCTTCCGCTAAGACACTTTCGGCCTTCTCCTCTCCAAGCCTTTGCTGCTATCGAAGGACAGAAATGTCATGTTTGCCAAGTCTTTGTGTATACCTTGTCTATACGAGTTACATTATGCACATCATTCTATTCAACTTTCAAACCGGCCAGTGAGGCAGGCATCTGTATTTTGCAAACAAAGAAACTGAGAATCAGAAAGATGCGTTTACTTGCCCAAACTCACAGAACAAATAAGTGATTTTTAAAAAGCAATAAAATGCTGTCGTTATTGTATATATAGCATACGGTAGGAGAGGAAAGCAGGTGGTCCATTCTACATGGTGGAGGGGAAGGAGTGAGGTGTTAATAAAGATGTCAGAGAAGAGATGACAATAGCTGAACCTGCAGGATGAGGAGAAACCTAGTTTCCTAATCCCAAAACCGAAGCAGTTTGCACTGTTCACGCTCATCATCCCATCCTCTTCGTCTATCCAAATGTTACCTGTCCTTCACCGCTAAGCTCAGCTTCCACTTCCTTCATGAAAACTTACTGAACATCCCTGTCCTTTGAACTCCTTTAGCAATTAGTTAGTAGGCAATTTAATTGGTGAACAATACTATGTCGCTTTATGAGATCCCTTTGTCACCGAAACATGTTATAAACTCTTATGTGTTTGTGTTTGGTTTATCGCATCAAGTGTACAACAAGCTTTCTTTTTTACACTTTTTTATTGTATTTCTTATAGAGCTTTGGAGACTGTCTCAAAAATATTAAGAGTTTAATAGATCTTTTATATTATTTTAACTCTATGGTTTCAATTAAAATTGACAATTACAAAAGTCCTAACGGCATATCCCCTATATTCTACAAGTATTGTAAAAACATTAACAATTCAGAACAATGGAGAGAGAAGAGACAGTCAATCTAATTACAGAAACATCTATATTATAAAATATTTTAAATAAATATTTTTAACTAAGCAAATATAAATAAACAGCTGTCCATCTGACAGCTTTCTTGACTCATCCCTCATCATTGCCCTTTTTTATTTAACAGAACTGCCCTCAATAGCTTTTGATCTGTAACACTTTCTCGTACACAAATGTTTGTCTCTGTGACAGGCTTCTTCCATTAGACAATACAGCACTGGGAGCAAGACTGTGACCTGTTCATTTGCATATCTCCAGCACCGCACAGGACTTGGCTAGTACAGTGTAGATGCTTCGCAGTGAGTGAATCAATGAAGGAATGGGGACATACATCTAATTATAATCCCAGATGGCAGCTGCTTTGAGAAAGGGCTTCACAGGGAGCCATGAGGGCCCAATGCTTGAACTTAGTCGTGAAAGATCAGCAAGAGTTTAATAAGAATGCAAGGAGGGAAAACATTCTAAGTAGAATGTCCATGTACAAAGGCAAAGGCTGTGAGGAAGTCAGGTGCACTCAAGGAATGTCTAATAGTCAGAATGGCCATGGAAGCTCTTCAGGAAAATTTCGTCCCAGCCCTGCTGGGACCTCAGCACTTGTGACATCAACAATAAGAATTCCTCCTCCCCAAGGAAACTGATAGGATTTTGACAGATAGTATCTTTTATCGTTAAGCAAGTTATTTCATGATCTCCATCTCCCTTCTCAGAGATAACCTGCTTATCTCCTAAAAAGAGGAAGCATACAGTGTCTATAGTTGCCCTGCATCAAAGTCCTTCTTAATTTATAAATTACGCTCTTTTTAATGTTTTTTTAAAGTAGAAGTAACCAAAACAATTTTGACAAAGAACAAAGTTGGAGAGCTTACAATACCTGAATTCAAGACTTACAATAAAGCTACAATAATCAAAACAATGTGGTATTAGCAAAACAAACAAGAAAACGAAGATGTGTAAATCAGTGAAGCAGAATGGAGTACAGATATAGACCTACACAGATAAAGTCAATTGATTTTTGACAAACGTACCAAGGTAATTCAATGGAAAAAAGGAAGTCATTCCAATATATGGTGCTGGACTAATTAGATGTACATATTTAAAAAAACTTACATACCATCATATACAAAATTAATTCAAAATGGATCATAGACCTCCTAACAGATTAACCTAAAACTATAAAATTTCTAGAAAAAAAAAACAGAAGAAAGTATTTATGACCTGGGGTTAGGCAAAATTTCTTACAAAATTTCTTACAAAAAGCTTAACTCATGAAATCATGAAAGAAAAAAATTGACAAATTGGACTTAATCAAAATTTAAAACTTTTGCTCCTCAAAATACACTGTTAAGAAAATGAAAACAATGTATGTAATCCTAACAATATTTGTACCCCCATTATATGATGAAATAAAAAAAAAAGAAAAAAGAAAAAAAGAAAATGAAAAGACAGTTCACAGACAGGGATAAGACAATTACAATATGTACACATAACAAAGGACCTGTGTCCAGACTACACAAAGAACTCTCAAATTCTAAAAGAAGACAAACAAACCAATTACAGAATGAAAGAAATAAATAGGATTTGAATGTGTGGGAAATCTCTGTACTTCTGCTCATTTTTGCTGTGTACCTAAAACTGCTCTGAGAAATAAAGTCTATTGAATATGTTTTTAAATTTTATGCAATTAAATATGAGGAAGCAACTTTAAAAAGAAAAGTGGATATTTTCCTCCTTTTTTTCACACAAAATGAGAGTTTATTTGTACAGTTCTGCTTAAGGCAATAATTCAAATTCAAAGTTCCAGTAAAAGATGTCTTCAAAACTCTATGAGTAGTTTAGCCCAGCCTTTATAAGCATATTGTTAGCACTCTTATGGGCAAGCCCGGGTTTTTTACTTGGTAGTTACAATCCAAAGGCAAGTTCATAGGTTTGGTCCGTTCAAACCAGTGAGCTTCACACAAACTAAAACAATGTTCTGCTATTTTGGCAGCATACCAGTCCTGGATACCTCTCTTACAGGAGGGATTTTTAATTACAAAGTAGACTGATCCAGCGTGGATGGCTTAGCATAAACTCACTCCCATTATGAAAAAACAACTGAAAATGGTCCTCCTACACTGAGCCTGTAATACCTTATTTATGTTAAACAATGGTACGTCACTGAGGATTTGTAAATTAAAGATTTCAGAACAGGGCATCCTAATTCTTCATTAAATAGGCTAATTAACCCTCTAATACTCCACCACTTGGATCTGACCTTGTAACTCTGCCTGGACAAATGCAGGTTTGTGTTTTTAAAACACCATAATTATCTCAGGAAAGTGTCTCTTTCATCAGGAGATATAGGAGGCCAGTTGGTAGCCTCCCATTGTAGCAATGATTTCCAATTTTATTTTGGAAAAAACAAATTGAATGGGCCTCACTTTGTGAACTGTGGTTTCTGCCCCTCAGGTCCTACTGAACAGTATATAGCTGCCATCATTTTATTAGTAGTATTAATCAAACCCTGATTTGTGGTTTTGTCCTGCCAGCCAGATTGGCCTTACTCGAGGAAGGAACAGGATAGATACACTCACCTCTACCACTTGTGTCCCAGGCCCTCTTTCCCAACTGCACTCTTCCTGCCCGTAATCTACTCACCTCCTGCTTCTCCACCATCACAATCAGCTACAATTTAATTCTATCCAAAGGAATTTAAAACATGCCTGCTTCTTCCTAAGACAAGGGACATAGAGCATTCAGCTTGCGTAGCTGGTTGAGCACAGACATGGGGAGAGAAATCCTCCCCAGAGAGGAAAAAGGCCAGCAGCACATTTTTTCCAGGACACATGGGAAAAAAGCAAAAATCCTTAGCAATATCACCGCTAAAAATTGCCCTGCAAGAATGAGCATAGAAGAGGCTTAGGGCTATCTGAAAATGGCACTGCTGGCCTGTAAGACAGGAAAAACCAAATGTTTTCCTACGCTCTCACCACTCAATACAATGCTTTTGACACCAGATGTGTGCGGGTGGTTTTCCCCACACCCCAACCAAGTCATCAGTTCTCCAGCAGACACCAGCCAGCTGGGTGTCCCCTAATACAATTCGATTCTGACATCAGATCCCACAGGTTGAGGCCTCAGTCACAGAAGACCGCCCCTCTCAACTTCAGATGCTAGTCACAAGCACAGGCTGTGACCTGTGCTTCTAACTGACCGACCATAAATGGGTCCCACCACTGCCCACTCCCGCCCTTGGGTTTGATTAATATGCTAGGGCTGCTCAAGGAACTCAGGGAAATACTTCACTTGGATTTACCAGTTTATTATAAAGAATATTACAAATGATACAAATACGCAACCAAAGAGGTGGATAGGGCAAGGTATGTGGGAAGGGGTGCAAAGCTTCCATGTCCTTCCTGGGTACGCCAACCTCCGGGAACCTCCACGTGTTCAGCTATCCAGAAGCTTTCCCAAACCCAATGCTCTCGGGTTTTTATGGAGGGGTCATTACATAGGCAGGCTTGATTATATCATTAGCCACTGGGGATCAACTCAACCTTCATCCCCTCACCCCTTCCCAGAGTCAAAACTTTCTAATTATGCCTTGATCTTTCTGGTTGACCAGACTCCATCCTGAAGCTATTTAGGGACCTCCAGCCACCAGTCATCTCGTTAACATACAAAGGACATTCTTATCACTCCAGAGATTCCAAAGGTTTTAGGAAATCTATGTCAGGAAACGGGGATGAAGACCAAATATATATTTCACAATATTGCACAGCCAAAGACAGAATTCCATATCTGTACTTAATTCCATCAAGAACAAGAACATTTGCAATATACAAAAGGAGAGCAGCAGGCTTTGACTATATAGGGAAAAAAATCTAGACTAGACCAGAAAAGACACAATTCCCACGGGGTCCCAAACCACCCTAGGGTCACTTGGTTATGATTTTCTCTTTACAAAGAGTAGGGAATGTGCCTGCCTTTCTTTCTTTCTTTCTTTCTTTCTTTCTTTCTTTCTTTCCTTCTTTCTTTCTTTTCTTTTTTTGTTTCTCAAGCACCTAAAGCATAGTAGGTACCTAATCTATGTTTTGAGGAATAGAGTAATGAATTAATGAATCCATCTTCTCTAGCTATTCAGGTTTTGAAGGGTTTTCAACTCCTTAAGACTGGATAGATACATACACACACATAAGCAAGCTAAAAGTGTAAAACAATCGTGCAATATCTTTCATTTGGAGTCGGTGGTATATATTTATGTAATTAGGCCAACTAAATAGCAAAGCATATTTAGTTCTTATCTTATCATGGGATTGAGTCACTTTCAGAAAATACTTATGTGAAATTCCTGAAGTTTTACATTCTAGACGTTACCATATGTAAATATGAATCCCAGAGAAGGTTAAACTAAGTAAGTGGTATATTTCACCGACTATTGTTTTACGAGACCTGATTCTGTCTCAGTATGTGGCATTTTACCACAACATCTGGCCTCAGTGTAACTTTTCAATCTCAAATGCTAATCCTGGTTTCATTCTATGGGGTAAAAATTCAGATCAGTCTCTATTTAGACCTGAGTCA
Source organism: Cheirogaleus medius (assembly GCA_008086735.1). Classification (NCBI taxonomy): domain Eukaryota; kingdom Metazoa; phylum Chordata; class Mammalia; order Primates; family Cheirogaleidae; genus Cheirogaleus; species Cheirogaleus medius. The sequence continues at coordinate 18,792,985 of VBSM01001124.1, forward strand.
GATAGCTGGAGGAAGGCAGGTCCCCAGTGGGCAAACCACAGAAGGCCCCTGAGGCTCCTACCCGACCCACAGCCTCAGCCAACATGAGCTCTCAGTCCGTGTGACCCCAAATGTCCCAGCATCGCGTATTGTCATCTTCCTGCGCCTTGCCTTCTGTTCCTTATCCTACTCTTTGTCTCTTCCTCTTGCTTCCTTTTCCTTCACTCGTCTTTGCTCTATTCACAGTCCTAACCCCTCCTGCTTCCACCGAAGGCCTGTGTTGTAGCCAGGGCAGGTTCTCCTTTGGAAGATCATGGTAACAGGGCTGGCTGGGCTAATCCACCAGCAGGATGGCAGAGAAAGGTCATTTACCTATCACAGCTCTTAAAGGGATCAGGAAATACCTGATACTGCTGGTTTTTAACTCCATTTTTGGGACTTCGGGCAGATGCTTCCCCAACTCCCAGTGTGGTCCCAGCCATAGCTAGAGTCCCCAGAATTTGTGACAGAGGAAGATAGAATCAAAAAAGTGGTCACAAACGCAGCAGCTGACATAAATATTCATCATCACTGCAAGGATAGGCACATTTTCTGCTCCCAGAGTGGAAAGGACAGCAGTCAGTAGGTATTGAGGACAAAGCTTCGGGGACCTCTCTTTCAGCCCTGGCTTCACTCCCATTGACCTCAGCAGATAGATCAGTCCCTTGAGAACTTAGAAAATGCTGATGCCTGGGCCCCACCCTCAGAAAATCTGATGCAATTGGTCTGAGTTGTGGCCTGACATTGGGATTTTCTGAAGCTCCTCAGTGAATCCAATATGCAGACAAGGCTGTAACTCCTGGCTTCATACAGCGAGACCTGAAGGATTGAAAGGAACCAGAGAGAGAACCTAGATCTTCCTAATCTGACAAATAAGGGAGGGAGGGAAACTACTGCTATTTACTGAGCATCTGTGGAGCATCAGGCACTTTCTTGTGTTCACGTATGTGATCTCAGTTCATCCTCACAGTACTCCTATCCAGTAAGTTATTACTACTTATCATTTACCAAGAAGAAACAAACTCAGAGTTTCTGTCTCTCCCTCTCTTGGCTCTACTTTCCCCTACATTAACTTCATTCTCTATAAATTCATGTATTCCTTTTGCCTGCAAATAGTTATTAGAAACATGTTCTATGCCAAGATTACTCTGGGCACTGGATGTAAGGAGAAGAACACGAAATGACGAAAGAGATTATATGCAAAGCTATAATTCCTCAATTTATATTTTGCTAAACCCAAGAACTTCCCATCATGTACAATTACAAGGGTTCCTCGATAGGCATTCTGTCTATCATCATGGTTGCTGAGATCTTCAATGCATTCTACTAAGTGAAGTATCCCAAGAATGGAAAAATAAGCACCACATGTACTCATCAGCAAATTGGTACTAACCGATCAACACCTAAGTGGACATATAGGAATAACATTTATCAGGCATCAGGCAGATGGGAGTGGGGAGGAGGGGATAGGTATATACATACATAATGAGTGCAATGCACACCCCCATAGTATGCTGAAAGAAAAAGAAAGAAGAAAAAAAAATCAAGACAATCTGATAGAGTTCCAAAGAGAAAATTTGCTCTGTTCAATACCATTTATAAAAATATGTAAAACATGCTTATTTCGTTATATAAGAATCATTGAAGCCATTATTTGTCCCTGCCCTGGCCACATAGTCTTCACCTCCCAAGGGATCTCTGGGGTTATTTCCCATTCTGTGCTTCATTCACCCTTCTCCTCTTCATATACTAAGATTGTCCTTTTTCATGATTCTTACCCAAATCCTACCCATCCCTCTAACACAAAGTGCAGCACAACCTTAGAAACACTAGCTTTCACAGACCTCTCTCACTTCCCTAATGTTTTATCATTCCTAGGGGCTTTATCATCATTTTAACGTTTAATTAAATTTTCTTGGATTGTTCTTTATTTGTTTCAGGACTGTGTTTGCCCCATGTTCATGATACATAGCTTATTGGTTTTTCTATTATGCCACTATGATTTAATTCTGATGTATAGTATAATAAACTTATTTCAATAATTTTTAAGTATTATTTAAAGCAAAATTATAAATCAAATACAGTAGTTCAAATCTCTCCTTTTATATTAAAAAAAATTACAGGCAAACCTTAGGTTTTAACTTAATATTACAGTCAAATGAAATCTAAGGAAATGTAGAATAGAGGAGACCAAATAATGGCTACAATAATTCTTATTTAGCTAAATAACCATGCTTTAGGTATTTTTAAAAAGAACATTTTAGATTTGAGTATGTTGAACCATCCCTGCATCACTGGGATGAAGCCCACTTGGTCATGATGGATTGTTTTTTTGATAAGCACCTGAATTCAGTTTGCTAGGATTTCATTGAGAATTTTTGCATCTATATTCATAAAGAATATTGGTCTATAGTTTTCTTTTTTAGTTGCATCCTTTCCTGGTTTTGGTATCACTGTAATGTTAGTTTCATTAAACATATTGGGGAGGATTCCTTACTTCTCGATGTTGTGGAATAATTTCTTCCAGATAGGCACCAGTTCTTTTTTGTAGGTCTGGTAAAATTAAGGTGTGAGATGCAGAGATAGTTCAACATATGCAAATATATAAATGTAATTCAACACATAAATAGAAGTAAAAGCAAAGACCATATGATCCTCTCAATAGATGCAAAAAAAAGCATTCAACAAAATTCAGCACCCTTTTATGATAAGAACACTTAACAAAATAGGCATAGATAGGACTTACCTAAAAATGATAAAACCCACAGCCAACATCATACTGAATGGGGAAAAATTGAAAGCATTCTCTCTTAGAACTTAGACAAGGTTGCCCACTATCATCACTACTATTCAACATAGTGCTGGTAGTCCTTGCCAGAACAATCAGACAAGAGAAGGAAATCAATTGCATCCAAATGGGGGCAGAAAAGGTCAAACTATCACTCTTTGCTGATGATATGATCTTATATCTAGGAAATCCCAAAGATTCTGCCATGTGACTACTGGAATTGAATAAACAAATTCAGCAAAGTCTCAGGTTACAAAATCAATGTACAGAAATCAGTAGCATTCCTATACACCAACAATAGTCAAACTGAGAACCAAACTAAAGACTCAATACCCTTCACAATAGCAACAAAGAAAATAAGATACCTAGGAATATATTTAACTAAGGAAGTGAAGAACTCTAGAAGGACAACTATGAAACACTGAGGAAAGAAATAGCAAAGTACATGAACAGGTGGAAAACCATACCATGCTCAGGGTCAGCAGAATGAACATTATTAGAGCATCTATACTACCCAAAGTGATCTACAGATTCAATGCAATCCCTATTAAAATATCAATTTCATTTTTGCAGATCTACAAAAAATAATTCTATGCTTCGTATGGAACCAGAGAAGACTCCATATAGCAAAAGCAATCTTAAGCAAAAAGAACAAATTGAGGTGCATCAATTTATCATACTTCAGGCTATACTACAATTAAAACATCATGGTATTGGCAAAAGAACAGAGACATAGACCAATGCCACAGAACTGAGAACCCAGATATAAAATGATTGTTGTATAGCCATCTAATCTTTGACAAAGCAGACAAAAACATACACTGAGGAAAAGAATCCTTATACAATGAATGGTGCTGTGAAAATTGGATAGCGACATGTAGAAGACTGAAACAGGATCTGCACCTCTCACAAAACTCAACTCATGGTGGATAACAGACTTAAACCTAAGGCATGAAACTGTAAGAATTCTAGAATAAAATGTTGGAAAAACTCTTATAGACATTGGCCTAGACAAATAATTTATGAAGAAGACCCCAAAGGCAATCACAGCAACAACAAAAATAAATAAATGGGACCTGATCAAATTAAAAAGCTTCTGCACACCCAAGGAAACTATCATGAGAGCAAACAGACAACCTACAGAATGGGAGAAAATATTCACATGCTACACATCTGATAAAGGGTTGATAACTAGAATCTATAGAGAATTCAGGAAAATCAGCAAGAAAAAATCAAACACCACCTTTAAAAGTGGGCAAAAGACATGAACAGAAACTTCTCAAAAGAAGACAGACTAATGGCCAAGAATCATATGAAAAAATGCTCAGCATCTCTAATCATCAGGGAAATGCAAATCAAAACCACAGTGATATGTCACTTAACTCCAGTGAGAATGGCTTTTATCAAAAGTCCTAAAACAATAAATGTTAGTGTGAGGGTGGAGAGAGAGGAACATTCATTCATACACTACTGATGGGACTGCAAACTATTACAACCTCTGTGGAAAGTAATATGGAGATACCTCAAAGAGCTAAAAGTGGAGCTACCATTTGATCCAGCAATCCCATTACTAGGCATCTACCCAAAAGGAAAAAAAAGACATTCTATAAAAAAGACATCTGCACTCAAATGTTTATAGCAGCACAATTCACAATTGCAAAGATGTGGAAACAACCCAATTGCTCATCAATACATGACTGGATTAAGAAAATGTAGTATATATATACCACGTAATACTACTCAACCAAAAAAACAATGGTGATCTAGTGCCTCTTGTATTATCCTGGATAGAGCTGGAGCCCATGCTACTAAGTAAAGTATCTCAAGAATGGAAAAACAAGCACCACATGTACTCACCATCAAATTGTTTTTAACTAATCAACACTTATGTGCACATATAATAGTAATATTCATTGAGTGTTAGACAGGTGGGAGGGAGAAGGAGGGAAGAAAGGATGGGTATATTCACATCTAATGGATGTAGTGCGCACTGTCTGGGGAATGGACATGCTTGAAGCTCTGACTCATGCAGGGCCAAGGTAATATATTTAAGCTAAACATTTTTACTCCTGTAATATGCTGAAATAATAAATAAATTTTAAAAATATACAAAGAACTCATACAACTCAATAGCAAAAAACCCCAAATGAATAGATTTCAAAATGGGGAAAGGACTTAAATAGACATTTCTCTTTAAAAAAATATAATGCAAATGGCCAACATGGATATGAAAAGATGCTCAACATCAATTATCATCAGAGAAATGCAAATCAAAACTGCAATAAGATATCACTTCACACCTGTTAGGATAGCCATTATAAAAAAAATTTAAAGTTAAAAAGGCAAAAAATTGGAAAAATTAGAACTCTTGTGCTCTATTGATGAGAATGTACAATGGAACAACCACTACGGAAAACAGTATAGAGCTTCTTTAAAAAATTAAAAATAGAATTATCATATGATCTGGCAATCCTACTTCTGGGTACTTATCCAAAGGTATTGAAATCAGTATCTCAAAGAGATATTTTCACACTCATGTTCAATGAAACATTATTCACAATAGCCAAGATTTGCAAGCACCCAAATGTCCAGCAACAGATGAATGGAAGAAGATGTGGCACGAGCTTAGGATGGCAGAACAACATGAGAGAAGGGGCCTGATCACTGTGTCCCCCCCCTAGAGCTCTGTCACACCAGCCAGGACACTTGCATTGAATGGGGACACACTGGACCCACAGAAAATCCTTGGAAGTATAAGACCCTGCCTATTCCAGTTGATTTCCCTCTAATTCTTACACTTGAAATCCAGGTGTCTTAGTTAACACCTTTAGGGAGACCCTTCATTCCTATGGCCCTGTGTGCCGGCCCTGACAAAACACAAGGAGAGAGGGACCTCAGAGGAGGCCAGTCCCTGGGCCATGAGCTTTTGCCACCTCCCACAAGGCACTCATAAGTAATATAACTTTCAATTACAGAGCAAAATGAGGGACACAGTTTCCTAGACCGTGGGTGGCCTCCCCTCCCCCACCCCAACAGATGTTCCACCCTGGTTGCCTGGCACTTGTTTATGTTAGTGATAGAACAATCCCTAGGGCCTCCTGAGGTCAACTGTGGCCCACACATCACTGACAAGTGGAGGCAGAGCTTCAGAGCCCTTTGGAGTCACAAAGGGCCTGCTGCTCACACCCAAAATGTCTTTGTAGCTGGTCCTAGACCAGCTGTGGACTATTCTGATGGTGATGTTCAAAAGCCCGGAGGAAGTGCCAGGAGCACTGGGGTTCTCCGGAAAGGTCCTGGTGTGTGCTGCTCTGGTGGCCTTTATAGTAAGGAGAGGCATCTCAGGAAGACGAGGGGAAGAGCTGGCCAAACGGGGTTCAGCCTGCGGTAAGGTGGACCCAAAAGCCCAAGCCAAGACTGGGCCAACGCCAAAGGCCCATGCTGAGCCCCCATCGCCCGTGGTGAGGGACGGTCCTCTTTGGCTCCAAACCCTCTGATTGGCAGCTCTAAATGGAACGAGCACATATTCCTTTCAGAACATGGTTGACTTGCTTAAAGAAAGGGAGAAAAGCCAGCCTCCTGAACTTCCCCAGGTGCCGGACACACAATATGTCTCAGTCACTTCACAGCAAGATGGAGCTCTTCAGAGGAGGATCATGGCCAGCTTGGATGACAACAGGGACCTTCAGCAAGTCCTTCCAAGACGGAAGCAAAGATTGCAGGACAAGGAGAAGAAGAAAAGCCTGAAGAGTGCAAAGGCAGTAATGAACCAGACAGAGAGTGGTCAAATGACGTGACGGTCATCCCTGGCCCACACCCTGTTCAGCCCCCTGCAGCTGCCCAGCCCTGTGAGTGGCCTTCCAGAGGACGGGGATGTGGAGGTGGAGGGAAACAGGGAAGCAGGACAGGCCAATCACTCTGCATCCCTGCCAGAAGCCCCTCTGAAGAGTTTCAGTGACGATGGTGACTTAACTGCATGCTTGGAAAGTACTGAAGAGGAGATTGGAGAAGTAGCTGAACAACTGTGCAAAGAAACCCAAAGGAGGGAAGAGCTGGAAGAACAAACTGAGACTCTGCAAGCCCAGGAGGCCTCGCTGCAGGAAGACAATGTGCAGCTGGACAGGGAGATCCAGGAGCTCGAGCTCAGGCTACAAACACTACCTGCTTTAGAGCAACAACATGTGATAGAACCTGAGAGGAAACTGACGGAGGAAGAAGTCCACTGCTTGGAGATGGAGAAGAGACTCGCCACTGTGTCAGAAATGGGAAACCGCCCTCGGTAGACAAGAGACATCTATTAGAAGATGGCTGAGGACCTGGCCCAGGAATTGGGAGGCAGCCACTTCCGTTTATCAGAGGGACATCCTCTTCCATGAGCATAGAGTGCAGGACAGCTGGTTAGCCGCTGTGTCCACTGAGCGTGACATCAAGTTGCTCAGGAGAGAAAACAACTACAACGGGAAGAATCTAGCTGCCCTTGAGGCCACGTTCCAGCCTTTCCCGAGAGAGGCCCTTTTGCTGCCAGGGCTCCATGCGCAGCCCGTGGGCCCGGAAGTGCCAGGGGGACCATGGACTGTCAGTTCCGCTGGCAGAGAGGAGGGTCGCTGGCTGTGAGGGCTTAGGGGTCCAGGGCGACCTGCTGATTTGATTGTGCTTCCCTTACAGCTGGGTCCTAAAGGCCACAGCCTCAGCAGAACATCAGCCAGTGTTTCTCCCTCTGAGGGAATTTTTGATTGAATTCGTTTTAGTTAGGCTGTTGTTCTTTAATTCATATTGAATTTACTCTTTATAAAGTTTGATAGCATCATAATTGTAAGGTAGTATTTTTTAATATAGATTGTTTAATATAATTCCTATGCATACTGCATTTCCACATCTCTGGGCCCTCCAGAAGTACATAGTATAAGTATTGTGTTTTGATTTCGATAAAGGGCCTGCTTACACAAACATCATTGAATGTTGAAGTGGATAGGGCCGTTTAAAGCAAAGTCCATTTCTGTTTGCTCTGCATGGTTATTAGAAAACAGCACAAATACATTTGCCTGAATAAACTTTGATTTTTAATAGCAATGCAAATATAGAGACATAAACTCCATCACTGCACCACTCTAAGTTCATCATATTTTTAATAGTTTGGTCCTAACCTTCATAGATTAATACAGAGAGGTTGAGATTTTGCAACCATTGTTTCTTGTTTTGCAATTTTGTAAACATATTTTGTTATTTTGTTTAGTATAGTGATTGTTCTTTATGTATATTGAAATGATACACAGTTAAAAACAGTTTTTCCTTGATGTTGAACACACTAAAACTCTCCGTTACTTATACTCATGTATGTACACACACACATGCAAACACCACAACGCAGACACACACTTGTTCTGTCAGCACCTGGGGAAAATGTAAAAATAAAGATAGCTACAAATATTGAAATAATGGTTTAAAAATACATAAAATGAGAATAAAAAGGTAAAAAATAATTTGTACCCCAATAATACTTTGAAATTAAAGGAAAAAAATGTTCCAACAATTTAAATTTAGAAGATTTTCTTTAAAAAACTGAAAATATCACACTCCCTGTTTTCAGGACTTATTATAAAGTGATTATAATCAAAACAACATGGTACTGGCATAAAAAAGAGACATTGACCAATGGAACAGGATGTGAAGGCCAGAAATTGACACATGCTTTTATAGTCAATTCATTTTTGATAAGTGCCAAAAACACACAACGGGAAAAGGACAGTCTCTTCAATAAACAGTGTTGGAAAAATTGAATATCCACATGCAGAAGAATAAAATTGGACCCTTGTATCACACCATATAAAAAGGCAACTCAGAACTGATTAAAGACAAATGTAAAATCTGAAATTGTAAAACTACTAGAAAAAGCATAGGCAAAAATCTCCATGACATTAGTCTATGCAATGATTTTTTGAATATTACTCCAAAATCACAGGCAACAAAAGCAAAAATAGCCAAATGGGATGGCATCAAATTAATATAAGCTTCTGCACAGCAAAGGAAACAACAAAGTGAAGAGACAAACCACAGAGTGGGAGAAAACATTTGTAAACCATACATCTGATAAGGGGTTAATAACCAAAATATATAAGGAACTCAAACAACTCAACAGTAAGAAAACAAGTAACCCAAATAAATATGGGCAAAGTACCTGAACAGATATTTCTTAAAAGAAGACATATTGTTGAGATATGACAAATACATGAAAAAATATTCAACATCATTAATCATTAGGGATATGGAAATTAAAATCACAATGAGATATCACCTCACACCTGTTAGAATGGATTTTATAAAAAAAGAGAGAGAGATGAAAGATAATAAGTGTTGGAAATGATACAGAGAGAGGGAACTTTTGAACATTGTTGGTGGGAACGTAAATTAGTACTGCCATTATGGAAAACAGTATGAAGTTTCTGCAAAAAGCTAAAAGTAAAACTACCATATGAGACAGTAATCCTGCTACTGGGTATGTATCCAAAGGAACTGAAATAAATATGGTGAAGGTATATCTATGCTCCCATATTCATTGCCCTGTTATTCACAATAGCTAAATATGGACTCAGACTAAGTGTCCATCAACAGATAAATACATAAAGAAAATGTGGTGCATATATACACAATGGAATACTATTCAGCATTTAAAAGGAGGAAATTTTGTCATTTGTCACAGCATGGATAAATATGGATAACATTATGTTAAGTGAAATAAGCTGACCGTAGAAAGACAAATACCACATGATCTCACTTATATGTGGAATCTAAAAAAGTTGAACTGGAAGTGCTTGCTTCTGCCCAAGACTATGCTTCCCAGCCTGTCAGAATGGCCAGCCTACAGGCTGCAATCTTTTATGAAAAATAAAGCTCTCCTTTCCAAATTTATGACCCTGGTCATTCTTTCTTTAGTTGACATGATTGGTGACGATGATGGGATCCATGGAGACCTCCAGATTTCCCCAATGTGGTTGGAAGTCAATGCCCTGATGTCTGCAGGAGTCCATTGACAGCTCAGTTGTCTCCCCAACCTCACTGGGAGGAAGGTGGGTAAGGTCCTCTGGATCTAAATTCTCCTTCTTGTAGCTTGAAGATCTTGGATACTTTATTTCTTTCCACACCTTTCCTTCATTTCTTCCCAGTTCCCTCCTAGTCCCTGTTTTTGTTCCCTCTATCTGGACCCCAGAGGCAATGTCTTCGTCAGCCCTGGGTTTAGGGGGACCTTCCCAGTTCTCTCTGTCTGTACCCCAGAAAAGACCTTCCTTGTCAGCCACAGGTGTGGGGAGGTCTTCCCAGTCCAGTTGGACTCATCTGGTCTAAAAAGTTTTGTGAGGATGCTCATGCTAAAAGCACTCAAAGGGACTCATTCATAAGTTGAGTGCAGTTACAGAGAACCTTAGTTCTAAGGGGACAGTGTCTGATCAGCTGCCATCAGGGACTCCAGTGGCTTACATATTTAAGAACTATGGAAAATTCTTATAAATATTTGAAATCCTGGATAAAGCTAACCTGGAATGATTCAAAGCTTTGCTGGCCACATTGAGCGTATTATGAGATCTATCTCTAGACTGGTTTATCTGTGTGCACAACTGGAAAAAAGAGGCTATGGAACCTCTTCAAAACAAGGTCAGGAAAGGATGAGTCTTGGTAAGACTCATTTTACCTCATATTTTTCCTTGGGTGTGACCCGCAGCCTGTTGTGACTCTCAGCCCTGATAAACAAGGAGATTCAGTTCTTCTATTTAGAGGTTTTGACCTAGTTCTTTAGCTTCCTGTTTTTACAGCATCAAAATATTGCAAATTTATTAAGGAAAAATCTACTGTGTATTTGAGGAAGGCCCACTCCCTCTAGTTTGAGTTTTTTTCTCAAGCACCAGCAGATTATGAGAGATTTCACTCTACCTTGCAGAAGTTTTTGCCTCCTCCTCAGCCTTCCAGGTGCATCCCATGCATTTGGGACTCTTTAAGTTTCCAATCTGTCACACGGCCCCATATGACTGCCAAAAATGGAAATTTCTTCTATTTCCCTTAGTAGCATTCTTTTGCATGGGCCAAGCCCAAAGTTCACGGTGAACCCTGAATTAGCAAATTCCCCCAGGAAAGAAAATGCCTCGCCATTTCCATTAACTGCAGAAGGAATCTAACTCTCAGGAATGCCATTTCATCTTATTACTTCTTCAGGTCTCTGCTGTCTTGAAAATTGTTTTTATATTTGTTTGATTCCTCTAGTTATTGTAGGAGAAACATTGGAATGCAGCAAACTACTTCATCCTATTCAAAAACAGAAATTTACAATGATTCTTTTGATATAAAGGTATGAATATATCATTCTACTTAAATCCTCTAATGACTCTCCATTGCCCTCAAGATATAATCCAGAATCTTTAAAAGAAAACTTTTATGATAAGACCCTCGTTTGAAGGTGACATATACTCTCTCATACCCCTGGACCTTCGTGACACTGACTGCTGTCACTGAAATGTACCTCCTATTCTTACTGGCTCTTCAGGACCCAGGTCAGCCCCTCTGCTTGTGGAAGGTCATTTAGGACACGCAAGGCTGACTTAGGGGCTCCGGCCTAACTTCCCTCTTCAAACTGCACTGTAGTTATCTGTTCACTGCTCTGTATCCCTTTCTAAACTCTGACCTCCTCTGATGACTAAGAACATGTCATATTCATCATCAGAGGAACATCTGAGGGTAGAGTTTAGCAACATGGGCACCGAAGCCAACTGCCTGGGTTCAAATGTTAGCTCTGCCACTTCCTAGTTTTCTCCTACTGGCCAAGGTTTTGAGTCCCAGATTCTTCATTGTAAATGGAGGTCACAAAAGTGCTTACCTAGTAGGCTTGGACAAAAAGAAAGTAAACCCTAGAAAATAATCAGAGTGCCCTGCACAATAACAGAGTTTCATAGAAGAAGAACCATAACAAATAAATATAATTGGGGGGGAAAGGGGTTGAAACAAAAGAGGAAGTCATGAATTGCCGACCCACACCCTCCTCCCACATTTAAGTCGACAAAAGCCCATGAGTTGGGAGGGGGTGGTCCTTATAATATTACACCTTATAATATTACCCCATTGAAGGTTCATCCCCACCATCCCACCAAAATTATTCTAGCCACATCACCACTCACCTATACATTGATAAATCCAATGGTCAGTACTCAGTATTCACCTTACTTGGTTGATCAGCAACATTTGGTTCAGAGGATCATGCTTTCTTCTTTCTCTGCTTGGCTTCAAGGACACCACGCTTTCTTGAGTCTCTTCTGAGGTCATTATTTTCACTTGCTTTGCCTCATTTGCAGGTCTTCCCCTGCTCTCCTGGACTTAGTAATGCTGTAATATCCAGGACCCAGTCTTCTGTCCTTTCTACCATCTTTGGACTCATTGCCATAATGACCTCATTTGATTTCTTAGCTTTAGAGACTCTCAAAATTATTTCTCCAGCCCAGACCTCTCTCCTGAACTCCACATTTGTGTATCAGATTTCCTACTTACTATCTGCAACCTGGATCTCAAATATATATTTCCAACTCGCTGTGTCCAGAACTGGACATGTGATGTTCCCCCCAAACCTCCACACATAGCCTTCCCCATTTCAGTTGATAAACATATCTATCCCTCTAGTAGCTCCAAAATCCATGGAGTATTCTTAGTACTTCACTTTCTCACTCCCTACAGTAAATCTGTTAGCATACCCTGTTGGTTCTACCTACTCTTCAGGTAGCTGTAAGAAAGTTATCTTTTTAAAATTATTTCCCAGACGACACACAAAACAACTTCCACTTATACCTCATTGTGTGGGACTTAGTGACATGTCCATGCCTAGCTTCAAGGAAGGCTGAAAAATGTGGGCTACATTGTCATCTGAAAACAAGTCAGGTTTCTTTCACTTTGAAGTAGAACATATCCTTCGAGTCAACCCCATCACAGATTCTATTTTTTTTTTTTTTTTGTTGAGACAGAGTCTCACTCTGTTGCCCAGGCTAGAGTGCCATGGTGTCAGCCTAGATCACAGCAACCTCAAACTCCTGGGCTCAAGCAATCCTTCTGCCTCAGCCTCCCCAGTAGCTGGAACTATAGGCATGCACCACCACACCCAGCTAGTTTTTGTTGTTTCTATTCTTAGTTGGCAGCTAATTTTTTTCTATTTTTTTAGGAGAGACAGGGTCTCGATCTTGCTCAGGCTGGTCTTGAACTCCTGACTTCAAGCGATCCTCCCTCTTCGGCTTCCCAGAGTGCTAGGATTCCAAGCGTGAGCCACCTTGCCTGGCCGCCATTGCAGATTCTAAAGGACCACAAACCTCTGTAGATTAGTGTGTAGGCTGATAATTCCTAGAAAACTAGAATTAAAATTGGTTTTCTGAATACCGGGTGTAATCCTGTCTTAATATTATTGCATAGCCGAGACAACATAGGATGTGTATTTCCCTACCTTGGCCAGCCTAACTTCCTACCTGTCTCAGACATAGATCTGTTTCAGAGAACAGAATCTTCTCTAGCTAGTTTATTAAAGATTCACTGCAAGATTGATTAATAGTTATTAAATGGCTTAGAGAATTGTTGAAAAGGCCAAAGAAACATAGTTCTAGTTAGACAGACATTACTCAGAATTATGCTACATAGGGAGAAGCTGTCCCCTCTGATCAAGAAGCCACCCACAAGACTGGGAAACTCTAGAACCCACACTACTATTGCCACAATCGGCAAGATGCCAGTCAGTGCCTCAACAGTGTTACCTAAGAAAAAAGAGCAGAAACTGTGGAAATAGAGGTTTTGCTTCGCTTCCAACTTGAAAAGAAGTTGAAAAGAGCATGTGAGCATCTGACTGATGAAATGAAATGATATCCAGAGTCCCAGCTGAAGAGAGCCTGGAAGGAGCTTAGAGTGTTTAAATGAGAAATCCTATGTTAAAGCCATGATTTGCAAATATATATCTATTACAAAAGCATCTTGTTTGTTTGTATGGAGAGCTAGAACAAGGTAGCATGGATGACTGAAGTCTTTAGGTCATTGGGGGGAAATAATTTTCACCAGTATTTACAATCTTGTCCATTCTCTGACCATCTTAGTGGAACTGGTTACAAGTAGCAAAGTGTTTTGAGTTTCGTTTTGGCTTCTGCACGCCTCTTCCCACAGTGCACTAATAAGTAGTAAAAGAGCTGAAAGGAAGACATCTGTCAGGAAGAAAAACAAAATGCTTAGATCACTCATTCATTGGATAACGAGCCAAGGAAAAACTGAGCATTGGATGAATGTGTCCACACTGTGATGTTTATACCAACGACAACGTATTTAAGAATATAGGCAAAAAGACAAAAATTTTTTTTAAATGTTGAGGCTTTTGAGTAAAATAGTTGAAAATAAATTTTTAAAGAGACATTTTAAAGCATAGAGAAAAAATGAGGGCCAAAGGGCCAAGAGAGGATATTTTAATCTGAATCACAGGATTTGATTTCAAATGTTTGCAGTGGAACTAATTTTACTTCTAGCCAAAAGAGCTTCAGCCAAGTGGAATCTAGCCTATCTTGCCTTTCTGTGAGACTTGGCTGGTCTTTCTTTCTTTCTTTCCTTCTTTCTTTCTCTTGAGCCAGGAATGTCTCACTCTCTCGCTGTTGCACCAGGCTAGAGCGTAGTGGTGTCAATATAGACCACTGCAACCTAGAACTCCAGGGCTCCAGTGATCCTCCTGCCTCAGACTCCTGAGTAGCTGGAACTAGAGATACGCATCACCACGCCCGGCTAATGGCTAGTCATTTTGACTGGACTATATAAATAAGGTAGGTGTTAGGCCTCCTGCTAGTCGAACCCCAGGGTTCTTTCCTTCTAAGAGGCCGGAGCTCTCTTCCTCTGCTCCTTGACCTCCCAGGATTCACCTGCTGTCCTTCACCTCACAGCTGAGCCACCAGCTACATTTTTTCTTGAGGTCCTTCCCTCCCCCTGACTGGCACATAGTAGGCACTCAAATATTTGTTGAATTAATTAATTAAGGGAAAATTGAAGAGCACAATCTCCCCAGACTCACATTTCTCTGCTGTCTCCCAAATTAAACATACGACTTTTTATGAGATTAGTGCCTCTTATCATTGTAATGAATAAGAGAAAATGACAAGGCTCTAGATTCGTCATTGCCCCTGTTCTCTAATTTCCAAAACTTCATTAGTTAGCTGAGACCCAGCAACCCCTCTCAGCTAGAAACTCCTGTCACTTGATCCTGGATTCTAGACTGAGCTGCTTGGACTCATCTCCAGTCCCAAGCATGGCAGGATTCACATCAATGGTAAGACCAGCAGTGAGAACTTGGAGAAAGAAGGTACTTTTTCCCTCACTCCAAAGGCTCTTCACCTGTGCTTCAGAACTTTTCAAACCAACTTAAGAGACTTCTATCTCGCTCCTCCCTCCCCATCTTTGTGGCAGATTCTTATTCTCTAATAATGGCTGCAACAATACTTCCTGTCCTATGAGCTCTTCTTACAAAGTGATTCTGGTGCTTCACCCTGGTGTGGTCTACGTTCTCCCCTCTTGAATTTGCGATGCTTGTAAAGTGATGCCATGTGACCTCAGGAGCTAGGTCATAAAAAGCGACTGGGCACCTACTGCTGGATTATAAAAGGTGACCTCAGGAGCCGGGTCTCTTGCTCTCAGAAACCATGTGGTGAGGCAGCCCAAGGTGGCTCCCTCGGGGAGACCACACGAAGAAGCCAGGTGAAGTGTTGCGGTGGACGGCCCCTGGTGAGCTGCCAGAAAACAGCCTTTTCCGGGCATGTAAATGAAGGCATGTTCAGACGATTCCAGACTCTTCCCTCTGGGTCACCCAGGCTTTGACAAGCCAGCCCCCCTGTGGCCTGTCCAACTTCCCAATCCTCACAATCCATGGACATAATAAAATGACTATTTTGTGCCACTAAATTTCAAGGGGGTTATAATGTAGCAATAGTTACCAGAACAACTGTTCATCCTTTAAAAAAAACTTACTGAATTCCAAATATTTACCAGACATGCATTTTCAGTTCTTACCGGGGATTTCTGTTCCTTTGCTATGGAAATCTGAAATATTCTCTTCCTGGTCTTCAGAGGACTAGCAGCTGTTCCTTCCACTCTTCCTATAACTCTACTCGGCCTCCGTTCTCCCAGAAAGCCTTTCCCTTGGGCCAGTTATCTCTGTACTGTGTTGTTTGTCTGCAGCACAATAGCTATGCGGTTGCTAAGGCTGGGTCCACCCTCCCATGGCACTGGGATTCTTCACCTATCGTTCTGAGTTAATGTCTGGCCAAGCCTTCCCAGTTGCCGTTTGGTCCAGATGGTGAAAGCTTCCTCCCGGGAGTTTATTTGTCCAGCATGTAGCCTCCTCTGCAGTTCTTTCTCACTGCCCTTCTTTGGCTACATTTGGGGGAGAGTTACAGCTATAGTCTACGGCTATTTTAAAGGGTCAATAGAACACAAGTCACCTATAACATTGCCCAGCATACTGTAGGTACTCAGTCCATAATCATTTTCCTTAACCCATCCACTCCATCAAAGCATCTTAAGTCCCCACAGGATATTTCAGTAGATTCTTGTTTCTAGTCTGAGAAATAGCCTAAATTCTCATCCATTTTCAGAGCAAAATGATTGTCATGCTCTGTGACTACTATTCAATCCAGATGATGTTTTTTAACCTGTAGGGTCTTCAGACATATTTTCAAGACCCTGTAAGTTTACTCAATATTTTTAATATTGGGTAATATTATTGCATTTTCAGCACTATGATGATCTTATAAATAACATTGGCCATGTTCATGCAAAATTCTTAGAAATTTTTATAAAATTGATTTTAATTTTTTCAGATGATATTTCTTCTATAAGGATCAAGAACTTCACAGGCATGTCTCAAGGGCCTGACGGAAGTATTGTTTATTGTTATTGTTGTTTTGAAGTGAACCATGCATTATTTAGTTTTAAAACAATATTTTCAGCTCTATGGGTCACTAACCCTTGAGGGGTCAAGTCAGGGGTGTGATTGAATCAGTAGGTTCATCAGGTTTTTAGATTGAATAAAAAATATATTGTAAACTACTTTTCTGTTACTCTTCAAATGCATGTAGATATTATTATAATTATCAATTTATTTAAAAGTACTCAATTTATTTAAAAGTTGATTTATTCATAGTAATTTTAGCAAGATTTATTTTCTCAATCAATGACTAGTGAAAGTATAATAATTATGATATTTTTGATGTTAAAAAGGTCGTTCTGCTCAAAAAGGTTCACGTGTCATTTCTACCCATCCCTTTCCTTCTGGTTTGAAGACAATAGATTTAAATACCCCCCTAGGGAACTAAGGGAGACTTCAGAATTACATCTTCTAATGTGAAGATTACTTAACCATACATAATATTCTTAATTTTCACCAAGGGAAAACAGGAGTTATTTTAGAACATAAGCCATATTATAATGCAGAAATCCAACTGGGGTGTGAGTGTGTGTGTGTGTGTGTGTGTGTGTTGCATAGAGGGGGAAGGTTGTGTTTCCATCCAGATCTCAGATGTAATAATATATAACGTGATGGTGAAATGACTGAGGTGCCTTAATCGGTCCATGACCACCACCCAACCCTGAGTAAATCAAGTTATTCTTCATAATCATGATGCCACTGTACTCTACTCAGGGTGACAGAATAAGACCCTGTCTCAAAAAAAAAAAAAAAAAAAAAAAAAAAAAAAAAAAAAAGAAAGAAAGAAAAAAGATATTCTTCATAGAAAGTACTATATAAAAAAAAATCCCAAAAATATAACCACCAGGACAAACCTTAGTTTCAGATAGTTTCTATTTTCCCACACTTACATGACAAATGATAATATAGCTAATCTTTTTCTATGGTATTTCTGGCTTATTTCTTAAACAGAAGGATTCCTATTTCAGAAAAATCTATAAATGTCCACTTTTTTCCCCCAAGAAACTTGACTGACCTCTAATATGATTTCAATTTTATAGGAGGTGGAGGGAGAAGTGGGCGATGGGAACCACATAAAAGTTATTGGTTCACTGCCTTTATAATGGGAAACATGTGCATGGGGAAATTTACAGCCATAAATCTCTCTGTGGACATAACTTCTAATTAAAACCTCATAACAATCTTTTCCAAATAATGAACACAACTTTGAGTTCTAGTTTAATTTCATTATTTCAGAAATGGACATGAGGAACATGTGTCTGGTGATGCATCGCCACCATACTGTCGCTGGATAACAGAAGAGAACATCACAGATACAGTGTCTCAAAAAAATGCAGAAGGAAGGAGTTGTTGACTTTTAAAAATAGTATTTCCTGTACAGAATATCTAGTAGGTCTCAGATATCCTATTCAGTTATGAAGTCTCTCTAGGAAGTGAGCATGTATACCCTAGACAGAATCCATATTATGCTGAATAAAAAACTATTTGAGCTATGTCTAGAAAACAGCTCACAGTATTTGCTGTTTTGTCAGTGCAGGGGATGGAATGTGTGTGTTGACGAAACTATGATCCCATTCTTTGGACCCTAACGTCTTACATAGCCCAGTTTGCCTCTTGGGCAACACCTTTTGGCCAATCCAAATAGTGTTAACAAATTCCAGGAAGGAGGACAAGTGTTTTCCCAGAGGAAGACAGATTGCATAGAAAGGCAGACAAAAAAAAGGGTCAGTGATTCCAGCTTAAGCCAAAATTTTGAAAACACTCTTTGAAAGATGAAGAAAACATTTCCTTTCAGTTAGAATCATAAAGAGAGAACAATAATTTGGCCCTTATAATAGTATGTTAACTGCCTTTTTTGTTAAGGATTATTTCTTCTCTCAGTTGGACAATATTGATAATGGTAATAAACATGTTTAATCTATTAGTTTAAATGGAGCACTCATGCTGGCCTAAGGAACTCTCTTTGAACTCCCCTCCCTTCTGAGAGTCAGGGCTAATCAAAAAGCATAAATCACTATTAAAATACAGTAAACCTAATGAATGTATTACTTGCCTCTTAACATCAAGTTAATTCATCAACCATGAATATACCCTAATGATAGTTGATAGAAATTATAAATGGTACTTTTACTGAAGCAAAATAACATTTACCCATAGGTAATACAGGTGATAAACTTCCAGTACCAGCCCAACTAGAAAACACATGCAACTGCCTCTGTGCCAACTCAAATAGAGTTTTATTGAATACACCTGATTTTAAACCCCCTTTAAGTATTCCCTTTTAATAGTTTAATAAAAACCAGTTGTAGCCTAGCTAGCTTACGCATCTGCGTTTAAAAGTCAAAAAACTACATCAGACAAACTTAGCAGTTTATAGAAGCTCACTAGGAGCAACGCGATATGAATGCGACGTAAAACAACAACAATAACAACAACAACAAAACTAGTTTTAAATTAACCTGGCCCTTTGTTGTAAATTATTTTCACAATCTGCTTAGAACATCTAAGGCCGGGCCTATCAAAGCTTTCTCAAGACCCTTAATTCAGGCCTGGCCTTTATGTGCAAGAGCTCAAGCTGCTGGCTGTGACAAGGACTCTGGGATTACCACTGAAGGAGGGTACCCAGGAGCGATCATTCTTCACAAACATCTGCAGCCATTGAGATGGCGACCTGCTTGGAGGGCCGGGAAGCAGGCCATTATGGCCTGGCCTTCTGCGTCCCCTCTCAGCTGCAAGTGCACTGAAGTGCCAGGTGCAGAAGCCTCGCTCAAGAGGAGACTGGAGAGGAGGGTAATGGTCACAGCGATTACGAACTGATAATTATTCACTCTCTATTTCCTCCTTTCAACCAACTGGTTGCTCCACTGATTATTTTCTCTTTATTGCTGAAAATGGTATCCTATGGCTAGGGGCTGATTACATCTTTCTTTCCACCAAAACCTTTATTTCAAAATTAGGTAGCATATACAGTAGCTTGTTAGCTCGTACCTATTCACCACAAATCTGAAGAAATCATGCCATTGCATATTTTACGGTGGAAAGGTGGAGAGTTCATGCAAAATATTATACTTTCAATACTCCTTTTTTTCTTAACTATAACTACATATGTGGTCCACTTGATTTTTTTTTTTTTTAGTCTGTTTATATTGGTTGAGCCAGTTCTCAATTTATCTTTGTAGAGCTTTCCACATGTTCACGGACATAGACTTACGAAGTTGTATTTTATTTCTGTGCACCTACTAAAAGCAGGCCACTGTGCTTGCATTCACAAATGTGGCACAAATTTTATATGATACAATAAAATAAGTATTTTTATAGTAGTGCTCTATAGGGCCAAATGCTAATTAAAGGCAGGATGGAGCTTTTATTTTCCCCATCAGAGATATGAAAGCCAAAGTGTTTCAGTACAACAATGGTTTTCATTGCTCTGCAAGAGTTATTAAGGGCTGTCTGAACACTAGAGTCTCAAATGAATATTGTGCAAGTAATAGGGGATTCTCAGTAACGCTCTGCCTAAAATGCGTGATACAGAAGAAACTTGAAATTAGATGTTTAAAAATGAAATAATTAAAACAATTATAAAATGGACACAACACTCTCATCGAGTATAAATCCTTTCACACAGAATCTCAAAACTTACTGACTTGCCAAGTTTTCATTAGTACAGGAAAATTCCAAGTCTTATAGATGATTGCAACCAACATCAGTAACATCTTAAAAAGAGATTTAACATATTTGGAAATTTTGAAGCCATAGGGGGAAAAAAATTGTTTTCCATCTTTTTGTTCTTCTTCTCAAAGGATAAGAAAAAGAAAGAAACCTAGTGCGAATATTAAAATTATGCAAATAGTCAAGCATGTTTTCTAAATCTAACATAACTTCACTATCTTCTGAATATTAACTATATTATGTGGAAATTGGCTTGCTCATAAAATTATTGTACTTATATTAAATTTTAAAATAAACCTTATCAGGCTGTGTAAATGTTACTGGTTGAAATTTTTTTAATAAATGGAAGTTCATGCTGTTAAACTTTATGGAATCTAACACTTCTTTCTTAATTTTTTCTAAAGTATGAGAAGCTAATCAAGATTGCAAAGAAGAATCAATATTTTCAAATGTATCCAACAGTGTCATTTAGATTCAGAAAGCACTTTTGTTCTTTTTAGAAATGGGTTTGAGGGGGGAAAAAGTGAAAGACACAAAATTCACTATCACTTTTGCTATAGAAAATATTATTTAGTACTTTCCTTTGGAATTGTATATTCCATGACATTATTTTGAAATCTCTTTCTTTTCTCTTTTGCAGTGTGGAAATATTCCCCCAAATTAGCAGTTGGTCTCACCATTTCGCTAAGGGAAATAAATCAAAAAACAAAATTTTGTGGCCAACTTGAACAAAAACACCAAGTAAGAAATATCAAGTACATATCGATCACTGGTGGTCCCTGAGAGTTACCTGTCCCCAGCTCTTCCATTCCCAGGCTGTCTCAGATGAGACTGGCTTTATTAATTTTCCATATAACACCAAATTGTTAGACAGTCCACTAGGATTTATACAAAAATTGTAAAAACACCTATTATTGAATCAAATGCCCATATTGTATCTAATTCACATTCATATGAATTAGATATCAACTGTATCATCTATGATTCGGATATTTAGATGTTTTCACATACCTGCAAAAATCTAAGTTCAAGAGTGTCTAAAAACTTCCGCAAGGCACTTTTTCTTTGTTAAATTAAAAATATAGTAGGCTTTGCAAATACCGCATAAGTTACCAGGCCAAAAAGTAGCAAGTTCCAATTTCTGTTAATATTTACTCTTATTTTTCCACGAACAAGACAATATATTTTTTAAATTTTAATTTCTGCAGGAATATATGCTTGCCATATTTCTGGCTCTAGATGCAAGATCAACAAGAAGTCTATAAGTACACTGAATTCTTGCGGCTTCCTTTTACAGAGCAATGTCAACTGTCACCTGTAGACAGAAATGCATCGCCTTCACAGCCACCAAGACCTCTGCTCAATTGCTGCCATTTCTTGCATATAATATTTGATCATCTGAAGCCATAGATTATGTCATGAAAGCAGCTTCCTGATGCATGCCTTTTAGACATCTTTCTTCTTTTCTCTTACTCTTTACTCCCTTATTCTCTCAGTGTGAGCTGAACTGGAGAAAATAACACTGAATCTATTCACTTCATTAAGAGTCATTTAAAACAGCACAGTCACCCTAGTACACCCAAGTTCCTGGCATGCAATTCTGTAACCAGACAGACTGCACCCCTCCATGCCAAGTGAATCTTACACATTAAACATCTACTTAGACTGAACAAATGCAGGTCCCTTTGCTACCCACAACTCCACTCCCTCATAATCGGACAATCACCCTTAATTTCTTTTTGAAAGTAGTATATGCTATCTGTGACATTATGAAGCATGATTTTTTTTCTTTTATTTATTTTTTTTTTTTTTTTTTGCTGCTTCTTATCCTCTGGGAGATGAGGGAGGTGAGGGAATGCTGAACTTTTTAAAGTATGGGAAACTTCAGATGGAAAGTCTATTTTCACTTGTTTGTTGTAAATGTGTTCACTGCTTAAGAATGCCTATAATGTGGAAAGAATTCCCAGAGATTTTGATAAAATTCCAGGCATATAAGAGTTAAAGATAATTCGGTTGTAGGAGTCAAGTATAGTTCAAAACAAATACTGTGGCGGTGGACTTGAGTTAGCTGGTCTTTAAAGGGACATGGTTAAGTGGTTACTTCTCTGTTTAATCTCTCTTACCCTCTTCACTACGTGTGACTTGCAGTTTTCTTAGTCATAATATGTCACAGTGTATTTTCACTCTAAATGTTCAAACTCAGTTGCATAATTAGTCTATACTACCTTCTCACTCCACCCTAGAAGCATTCATATAATACTTCACTTATAATACTGATTATTTTGCTTAGGTTTTATGTTAACTTGATGTCCTTGGTTTTTACATTTTCTCTGGAAATTCAGCGAGTTCTTCAGATTCCCAAAAGGTACACGTTAATAATGTATTTATTTTGTAAAAATTTGAATTTTATCCTGTATTTCTTGGTGATCCAAATTAGAACAAACTTAAAACTCCGATATTGCAGACATTGACACCACTGCCTGGCCAGCACTCCACGTCAGGAACTGCTCCTTCCCCAACTCCAACCATGTGGGTGTGAGAAAGGGTGGCCTTGATGTTATACATCCACCCAGCCCCCTCAAAGGCAAGGTCACAGTTGATTGGTCCAGAAGTAGGCACCTGGCACAAAAACGCCCAATCAGAGTCCTTCGTCAGGCCTTTTGCCCTGAATCCAAAGTAGAGAGTTGGTCTGTCTCTAGGGGTAGAGCTGCACAATAAGAAACTCCCTAATTTTTAATGAGCATGTTCCCTGCCCCAATAAGGAACATGATCAGCCACTAGAATAAAACTGGTAAAGAAATAACAAGATGATAGTTATGAAAGACATCATCAGCATTCATGTCCCTATTTCCAGTAACTCATAAGACCCAGTAGCTCATAAGACCCTTTATCATAATTAATATATTTATGTAAATTCCTAAATAGTATAGATTTTGAAAATCTGAAAACAATGATTAAAATGAGAACTGAAACTCCTTGACATTAGTGTTTATTTTCATTTACTCAGGCAAAAATAATAAAGAAAAAGGCTCTGATCAAATCCCAGAATTTCCAAGGATTCCAGCCCATTTACCCTTGCCTCCAAAATCCTGATATAAAAGGAGAACAAAATATGTCTCATTTGATTATATGTTTGCTTCGTATTACTAGTTTAGTATGGAACTGCTGTAGTAATTTGGATGGTTACTTGAGTGGTAACTTTAAATTTAAATCAAGATTTAAATACAGGATTTATTATCTCAAAGTCTAGTTGCTTGTTTTTAAAACAGTAACTATGCATTGTCCCTTTCTACCAAGAATACTTCTATTTCTTTCCCCACAACCCCAATATTTTATTTTGACAAATTTTTGACCTAAAGAAAAGTTGAAAGAATAGGGCAATGAAAATTCCATATACCCTTTATCTAGATTCACCAATTGTCAACATTGTGGTACAATTTGTTTGCTTTTATGTTCAATAGATGATAGATGCTAAGCCACTTGAAAGGAAGTTGCAGATATCATGACACTTTACCCCTAAATACTCTGAAGAATCTCTGAGTCTGTATCTCTCAAGAATCTAAGCAGATTCCTTCAATTTGATTTGTCTTTCTTGGCACTAACAGTGGAGTTTTGAAGAGTCCAGTGTAGCTTTCTTGTAAAGTGTTCCACAATTTGGACTTGTCTGATCATTTCTTCGTGGTTAGATTCAGATTAATCAGTGTAGGCAGGAAGGCAGCATTGGTGATATTGCATGTTCCCCCTCCATCACAGCAGGAGGCATATAAATTAATTTGTTCCACAGTGGGGCTGCTAAATTTGATCACTTGGTTAATGTTGTTTCTGTCATCTCTGCCATTTAAAGGTATGTTTATTTCACTGTGATTCATAAGCAGTTTTAGCATCAGTTGCTAATCCTGGCTTGTATCAATTAATACACCAGTGATGGTAAAACGATTTTCTAATTCTAGTTCACATTTTACTAGCTAGAATTTTTTCTGCATAGTTTTTTATCCCTGACACCCCCATCTTTTTTATTTAAGTATCATAACAGATTAATTTTAATCCTATGTGTTATGATCCCTTACCACTATTATTGATTTTGATGCTTGAATTATTCCAGATTTGGTCAATACAAGCACTTGTTATGATAACATGCTACACCTTCACCATCTGTACTTCTATGGAGCCACGGAACTCATCTTCGGAGGCACAGAGAGCCAAGAGTCAGCATGGAGTTGGCCCCAGACAGACCCTGACCCAGCCGTGCTGAGGCCTGGGAATCCCCCTACCACTTGCCCATAGTGGGTGCCCTATGTTTTTTAAACAATAAATGAGTGACCAAACTATCAAATCACTGCTTTTTTTATTCTTTGAATACAGCTTATAAATCTATCCATTTCTTCTCATTTTATTTAATTACAGTAAGAAGACTTAACATGAGATTTACCTTCTTAACAAATTTTTAAGTGCACAGTACATTATTGCTGACTTTAAGTATCAAGTCACTTTTGATACACCTCTTATGGGACTTATATCTCAAGATCCATAATTTTATGTGTATTTCCTATCTTCCCTCATCCTTTATAATTTCCCTAAGACTAAGGACCAGGTTTTAACCTATTACTGTATCTCTGATATATCTCAAGTTGGCACTTCGAACAGAGATACTGAAGCAATGTTTCTGAATGAGTAAATATATGAACAAATACGTATTGTATCAAATAGCCAACACACTTGTCTGAATCAACTTCTACTAAACATTACAAACTTGATACTACAGTTACTACTTTTGGCTTTATCTGATTATCTTACCGTAAAAGTTCAGGAAAAAAGGCCACTATTTCCAAGTGGCAATATTATTCCTCTAAAACCACCCTTGGTCCCATATTTCCATTAAGATATTGCCCTATCTCACACCACTCTTTTACTATTGATTTCTCACAGTGTGGTCTGTGCTTGGATGAGGTGGTGACATTCACTGTGATAGGGAAAAAGGAAAAAAGAGAGAAAGGGAGGAAGGAAGAAAATTAAATAAATTGGGGTGGAAACAGAAAGTAAGGACCAGATCATACACTCATTTGGGATTTGTTAAATTTGAGATGCCTTTGAGACATCCAAGTGGAAATGCTGAGTGGGCAGTTACATGGTTAACTTATTCTCTGTGTCTCTTGTCCTGGAATCCTACATCCACAAATGTTGGCCTATCCCTATTTCCACCCCAATTTCCACATAATAAACATCAAATAAACATTTGCTGAGTCTGATAAATCTAACATTTATCTCACTGTCCCCTCTTGTTATATCTCACTATGTTCTTCTTTTTGTTTGTTATTTTTTTCCTTCTTTCCTTCCTTCTTTCCTTTTTTTTCCCTTCTTCTTCCCTCAACATACATTTATTTAAGTGCCTATGATATGTTAGAGAGGACATTGAGCCTCAAGAATATAGTGTTTAACATAAACAGGTATTCTCTCTCTCCTCTTAGAATTTACAATATACAATATAGGGCAGAGAGTGACATTAATTAAATAATCCCATAAATATAATGAATATGAGCAATGCAGATAAGTGCTGTGGACAAAAAGCACATGGTATGTTACATGGAGGGTGGCTGATGTAGCCTAGCCTGGGTGGGGGATTAAAATAAAAACTTCTCTGATAACATGGGCTGAGAGCTGAAGCATGCATCGGTGTGACCTTGAAGTCCACCGCAAGAGCAAGGAGCAGCCTGGGCAGAGAGGACCAGTGGTTGGAGGGAGAAGCAGGTGGCGTTCAAGGCTCTGAAAGGTACCTGTGGATAGAGAACAATGGATGAACAGAGAAAGTGTTGCAAAATAAGGTTTGTTCATTGTCCTTTATCTCATTTTTTTAGGTTTTTCTTTTCCCCTGTCACTTTTTATGTTCCTTTGTGTGTGTTCTTTTGTCTCTGTTATGTTATTTTATTTTTGTTTTTAAATAGTTCAAATATAGGATAACCAATGTAACATCAGAACATTTAATGATCTTCGCAAGACTTACACGTACACTCTGAATGATGACTTGGGAAACGCTGGAATCTGGAAGAGTTCAAGGAGATTGATATTCTTAAAGGTAAAAATGACATTTAAAAATTTAAATAATTTATAGCTTTACGAAGAAAAATTTAAGAGTATCCAGAACGTATTGAGTGAGAATATATCATGAATTAGTGAGGGAGAATGAGAAACCTGTTTATGCTTCCATCTCTCTTTCACTTTGCCATCCGTCATTACGTCATTGGCTATAACTCAGATTTTTTTAATCATTACGGAGGTATTAATTGATTTGATTAATGGCATCTATTTTTCAATTTATACCTGTAATGGATCACTGAATAAATATAAGAAGTGTAAGGAATACATGGTCAAATGTAGCACATTAACAAAGACCACAAACATGATAAAAATTCTGCATAATCACTCCAATATATAATTCATCAGACCTGCAAATTAAATCTTTTATGCCAATTTGTCTCTAAGTCATTCAAAACTGGGATTATAAAGAGCAAATATAGTGACTAATACATCCAAATTGACTTTACATTTATGGTAAATAACATGAGATATATAGCCAATATGAATTTGGCCCATAATTCCAATATTGAAATCCCAAAAGATTAAAAACCTCCAATGTCTAAAATCCTGAAAAATCATAATCTTGAAAGATCAAAATCCCATAAATATGACTCTGGAAGAAATTATTTTTAAAAATTCTTTAGAAGACATTTATTTACATTTTTTAAAAGGAGATTTATTTGAGAAACATACAAAAACATGACAGAACACTTCACAGGCCACTCTATACAATAAAGTAGGCAATAATACCACACATAGTTTTGCAAGCATAAATACTCAGGTGAATAGGTATAAGTTATGAGCAGATGAATTGTATCCATAAAGAAATAGGTCCAAAGTGAAATGCATAAATACCTATCACAATGGTTGGTGATTGTGTGCATCAGCTTTACAACTGTGATCGTCTGGAATACCCTGATACACAACCTAAGTTTTGTTGAGATAAATCAAAAACCAGGATGAGTCACTACTGCATATGCAGTCACCCAAAGAGCAAAGATCTTGAGAAACTTTATCTTTCACAGATACAAAAATAACATCTCTTCATTTACTAAGGAAGTTTCAACATATTTATGTGCATGCACAATGCTTACACACAAGGTTAACATTGTGATAATGCACTTTCATGGAGGCCAATTTGCAAAAAACAATTCATGAAATGAATTAGAACTCTCTAAAAGTCTTCACTTAATTTATACTTCTAATATCGAAAGTGAAGGAGAAATACATAGCATAGTGAATTGGCACTATGGGCAGAAGTCATACACAATTGAATAATTTGGCAAGAGAGATTTCTTATTTTTCACCTGCGTTTTTACTTCTATGATCTTTAAAACACTCACTGCACCTGTACTTGGCAAGTGGTAGCCATCTACAGATTTCATAAGTATATGCCGTACATTTGAAAGTCTGTTTATTGCTTAGCCTTTGCAATTAAGCTTTGTGGCAATAATAATTAGCTTTTAAACTTTATCTTTCACCATTGAGTAGCTTCATACACTTGACTTATCAGAGCTTTTTTGTGAGGGAACAATTTCACAGATCTCCTACATTGTGTTAAAGGGAATACAGTAAGACAGAATGATATTCATCTTCCCCAATACCAAATCTGTATTAATCAAGGTTTTCCAGAGATATAGAACCATGTGATAAGTATATAGATATATGAGAAGGGATTTGTTAGGAAAATTGGTTCACACAATTACGGTGGCTGAGAAATCCCACAACAGGCCATCTGCAAGCTGAAGACTCTGAGATGCCAGTAGCTTGGACCAATCCAAGTCCAAAGGCCTCAGAACCAGGGAAGCCAATGGTATAACTCTCAGTCCAAGGCTGAAAGCCTCAAGACCTAGGAGGCCATTGGTATAAGTCCTGGAGTCTAAAGGCTGGCAAGTTCAAGTCCAAGGCTGGAGTTCTGATGTTCTGCACAGTGGAAGGAAAGTCTGTCCCAGCTCTCAGAGAGAGAACAATTCACCTTCTGTATATGTTTTCTCCAGGCACCAAGAAGATTGGATGGTGTCCACCAACAGTGAGGGCAGATGTTCCCACCTGGTCCACTCAGACTCACACACTGATCTCCTCTGGAAACATCTTCTCAGATACACCCAAAATAATACTGTGTCAGGTTTCCAGGTATTCCTTAATCCAGATACATGGACACCTAAAAGTAAGTCCACAAGTCCACCTCTTGTCTACTTGGCATCCATATGCATCTCCTTAAATCACACTTAATTTCCAAATAGCCAATAACAAGGTAAGAGTTCTGCCTAACATGACATGACTAATACAATGCAACCATCCCATGTACAACTAAAAACACATTAATCCCCTCCCCAGAATTTGGGTTTCAGAATTTCAACCTTTGGAATTTTATTAATAATATTTCAGGATTATTATTTACAGAATTTTAGACATTCAGGATTTTAGACTTTAGTGATTTTCTTCTTTGGGGATTTTAACATTTGGGATTATGTCATTTAGGAAAGTGTCTTTTGGGATTAAGATTGGCACCAAGAAAATATAAACTGTGGATAGGTGCTTGCAAATCCCACACTCATATATTAATCTTTTAAAAACTTTTGTAAATATTTTAAATCTATAAAAATGATAAATTTTTAAATTTCTTACAAATTTTTATAATTTATAAATTTTAAACATATAAAAATAAATGTATTAGTTTTATAAATGTACAAGAATTTCAAATGTGGCATAAGAACAGCATTTGTCTTTCTTGATGCTTGGATATGTCAATTATATTTCAGTCTATTTTTTAATATATGTTAAGTCACCGAATTTCATATTACATTTATTTTAAAAATCATTCTTTTTCTTTTATATTTAAATTACATTAAATAGTAGGGGTCACTTGATAAGTGGGAAATTTTTAAATTTATCATATTTTGTGAACATTATTAAATATTATGTTAAATAAACTTTATAAATATAATTTTAATAATATACTGATTTTTTTATAAAAAATAATTTATTTATAAATCACTTCATAAAAATGGTGAAATAATTATAAAAATTCACAAAGGAGGACTGTGAGATTATATATCACTGTGAAAGTAATTCACTAATCAATAAAGTTGAGAAACTAATCTACTATAACTCTTTCTCAAAGAGTTCCAGTACACGTGGTAGATATAACATTGAAGGAAAAGCCTGCTGCGTACCTAACAATAACTTCTTGTTTTCTTACCACAATTTGCTTTTATCTTCTACAATAATATATAGTGAAAGTATGAATATACATGTACATACACCCACACTCAATCAGTGAAAATGAAATTTACAGATCTCTCCATTAAGATGTATCTACATCCAAGTAAATAAAAATAACCTCCTAGATTTTTTTAAGTAAGAAGCATCCAGGAAATCCTTAATAACTTAAAACAATAACCATAGAAATGATTTATGTTGCAAGTATTTAAGTTTACAAGGTCAAGTTCAGCTTTGATTGGCAGTTAGATTTTTACATATGTCAGAATGTGTATAATTTCAATAAAGTCCTAAATCACTTTAGATGAAAATACATAAAGAAAATTATTTTCCTAGTGGAGAATAACAGGGACTTAACTTGGCTCCCTGAGGTCTATACAAATCACTTAATCTATTTTCCTCAGTTTCTGGCTGGGAATTACATCCCTACCATATAGAGATGGGATGACCAAATACCCTAACATCTATAACAAGCTTTGAAGTTCAGTAATACGGATGTACGGGTTGGGTAGCAGCTCGGTTGTTCTCATTGTACTTCATTACTTTCCTGACCCAAGGTTTCCAGTGATGAAAGCCCACAACAAAGCACTCATGGTGGGTGGGTGTGTTTCAAACTGCCGCATTAGTGACTGGCTGTGTGTACACACAAAACACCCACTTAATCATTGATAAATTAGTGTGAAGTATTATTATTTGATATTTTTCAACTTTTCCATTCTTCTAACTGTTCTTCAGAGTCACCAGAATTAATTTCATTAATACAGGTCAGAAGTGCTCTTAAAGCACACACCCTACATTGGATTACAACATTTATTTCACAGATATAATTTTGACCTCAAAAATGGGGTTTTATAGCCTAGCAAATGAATAAGTAATCAAGAAGGGCTGACGTTTAAAATATGTATACATGATAAGGCCAAAGGTTGCCAAATCAATGTGACTTCCTTAAATCTTAGTAAAAATGAGAGCAAAAAGACTGTTTTATTGACATCTATTAGAAATGCCTTAGTAAAATAAGACATTTTTCTCTTCTCCTTTCTTTGTCAATTTCTATTTCAGAGTGATGTGAAGGCTTATGTTTCCTACTGGAGCCAAAAAATATCTCTATTACTACTGAGGTTTTATCTCTATTACTACTGAGAATTTTGGACCCACACAGAGTCCTCATTTCTGAAAAATAAGATATAAATTTTATAAAATGCATTTATCACACAAATAAGGATTCCTTTTAAAATATTAACCTATTTTAAATGAGGATAATTTTCCTTACTACATTACATTTATTTTGAACATTTTAAACTAACAATAATTAAAAAATGTTTTTAGTTAGAAAATGATACCCATTAATGAGAAGTGACAATAAAATTATATGAATGATACTGAATGCATTCTACATATCTACATGAATCCAATCTCATCAATGTAATTTTGTTAAGAAACTATATATATGGCTTGAAGCTCTAACTCTGGTGGGTCAAAGGCAATATATGTAAACTAAACATTTGTGCCCCCATAATATGCTGAAATAAAAAAATTAGAAATTAAAAACTATACATGTATTCAAATGGTATATTTTGAAATAATTTTATAGCTATTGGTTTGTGCATAGTAGGTGTTCATTATTTGCTAAATGCTAAAATACAAATTAATTGATTAAAGAACAAATGATGCTGAAATAAAAAAATTTAAAAATTAAAAAAATTAAAAAAAAAAAGAACAAATGAATCGATAGATTGCCTTCAGAGACCATGTAAGATTTTTAATATCAAAAATTCTTCAAGAGTAGTATCAGGAAAGACAAGATCGTTGGAAGCACACTCTGATGAATAATAAAGCTAATTAGGATTTGGTGAACGGTGGGCAGAGACAGGATGATTGTTGAACACCTACTGTGTGCCTGCCACATAGTAAAAATGCTGATTTCCAACCCTCTTATTCTGCCTAAAGCCCCCAGTTTTGTTTTCCCCCCTTTTTTTCTGCTGGCTAAAACAGAGCTAAGTTAACCCCATTCCTAGATCCCAGGGTAGAGCCTTAATAATCTAAGGCAGTCAGTCAGTGCACATGGAATTACCCTAGAAACTATTACTGCGTGAGGAGTTGACATATCATTGTAGCCCAATTAAACTAACAGTGATTTCTATTTCCTGATCAGGACAGTTTTTCTCTTTCTTCTTCTGAACATGAAGAAAAAGAAGGCCTATTTTTGCAGTAAGCCAGCTTTTGACAAACTGGTTTCCCTTGAAGCAAAAAGCATCCTAACTGAAAGAATGGTAACAAAATCACATTAAGCATTTGTTAAGCAATTACCTTTTGCCAGATACTGTAGCAAAAATTGAATTTCCTAATTCTCAACATAGCTCTGCTCTAATTTCCATTTAATTGATAAAGAAAGTGACTTTAAAGAAACTAAATATTGTACCCCATAAATATGTATAATTATTGTGTTAATTTTAAAAAATAATTTAAAATATATATTAATACAATATATTTTTTTAAATGAAGTATCTTATTCGCAATCTCTTATTATCCGTGGGTGAATTGGGATTAGAATCTGGGATCCTCCAGCTATGAAAGTCATGCTAAGTTCTTTATGCATCATTTCATTTGCTCTTCACTACAACCCTATAATGTACTACAATTATCAGCACCTTCGAGATGGAGTGTCTATGTCAATTAGTATTTAATTTGGCCAGAAATTAGTTAGAAAACCAACTAGAGTAGCTTAAACATATAAATGTTTATTCTTATATATAAAAGAAATTTTGTACTACACAATTCTGTGCAAGTGAGGTGGCTTCACAAGTTATCATGGACCAAGATTCTTCTATCTTACTATTTCATCATCTTTATCCAAGGGCTACTATACTCAAGGTCTCCTCATGGTTCATAATGGCTGCTGAAGTTCCAGCCATCATGATCATACTCTAATCAGAAAGGACAGAAGATTCCTCTTTTAGATAAATTCACTTTCTTATTAACATTGCCTCTTCACCTAGCTACAAGGGAAGCTGGAAAATGTGTTGTCTTGTCTGGATGTCTTGCTGTCTCAGAAAAAATGATGATTCTGTAAGAATGAAAAATAAAAATGTATATTGGTAAGATAGAAATCACCACCTCAACATAAGATGCTTAGAGAAGTTATAAGACTTACATAAAGTTATACAACTAGTAAAGGAAGTGAATCAAGATGTGAACCACAGAACCATAGAATTCCAAAACTCACATTCCTAATTGTTATATTACATTTCCTCCCCAAGCAGATGCATGAGCTACAGAATATACACAAATGGCACAAAAATAAAATCAAATTAAATATAATGTTAGATATTAATCTGTATGTTAAAAATCAGATTCATTACTTTAGAGTTATACTTTTAGTATGTATTGAATTTACTGACATCATGAAATAAAATGTATAGCAAAGTTAACCTAATACAATTTAATGACAGCATTATCATTGATATGTTGGCTTCTGAAGGTAAATAGGCACGCCCTGCAAGCACTACATTTACAAGCTTATTATAATTTTTTAAATTCTCAGTTTAGCACTCTGTAGAATTATCGTATTCACCCTATATCCCCAAGTAACAGAGCAGGATGAATTAGATTGTTTAGTCGAATAATATATAAACATTATTAAAATGTGCTTCTGTTGTGAAGTAGGAAAAGACTGGGAATCAGGCGAATCTAGATGATGACTGGGTTAAAAGAGCAGAGCACTTAGATTCTAGCTCCAGCTTCATCACCGACTCCCTCCATGATCCCAATCACGACATTTCACCTTTTGGGCTTCCATTTTTTTTAAGAGGACTGCTAAGTTTCTACATTATAAAATTCCAAAATCTTCATGTTCAATGAAAATAGTAACTACTTCTTAGCTTGTGGATAGGAAGAAGCAGGCAAAGATGACCCACAGAGAAAAAACAGAGATTAAAAAAATAAAATCCTAGGGCTTACCCTGCCCTAATTCTGTTTTAATAGAACCTGTGGAGAAAGCCAATTTGGGTCCTCTGTGTGTTCTGGTATAAATCCTTAACCCAGATTTCTCTGTGTGCAGAATAAAAAAAAAGGTCCCTTTGCAAAATTATGTTTCAGAGTTTTGAATTCGATAGTGCTATTAATTTTAAGTAGAATGTATGCAACAAGCTTTATTTATTTTCTCATCTCTGCTTAGAATTGAAGGAACCAATTCTACCTTACAATCAAATAAAGGACAGTCATGAAAATGAGGTAGTTCTACATTACAGTTCATATGGAAAGAGGTCCAAAACACATTGCTAAGTAAAATAAAATTAGGGGAGAACATAGTGTTTATGGTCTAAACTCATTGCTGTAAAAAAATATTAAAAGATTTATATATGTTTGTCATATAATTTGGAGAGGAAAGCTCAAAACAATTATCTTTTCAAAAATTGTGTCTGCCCCTTCTAGAGTCAGACATAGTCAACATATTCCAATGTCTCTTCTGCTCTTTTCTGTATTTTTCATTCTTTATATTTTATAATGTAAATACTTGAATATTTTCTTCTGCTCTATCTTCCAGTTCACCTATTCTCCATTCAGCTTTGTGTAATCTTTTGTTAAATGTATATATTTCATTCTTGGGATTTTATTTATTGTGTTTTTGACTTCTAAAATTTCTACTTTTTTCTTTTTTATCATTCCCATGTCTATGGGAACTATCATTTAGTTTCTTGAACATAAACATAGATGTTTTAAATTTAGTTTCTGATATCTACATTATCTAGATACCCTCTAAATCTGTTTCTATTATCTGTTCTTTTCTCTTGGTTTCTAATCACATGATCTTATCTGCTTTTATGCCTTTCTTTTTTGAATGCTAAAGATTATATATGAAAAATTATAGTGATAATATCAGGCTCTGGAAAATGTAATCTTCCTCCTGATATAATTATTTGCTTTAAGCAGGTATGCTAGAGTCTAGTAATTGCAGATCACTTTAACTCAGTGAAGAATTAGGATAATTCAAAGCTATGTCTTCTCCCTATGAGGGCTGATCTACTTCTAATTTATTGTTACTCCTAGAACGTAGTCATTTTGGATCCCAATCCAAAACCTGAGAGAGTTACCAAGTTTTCTTTTCCTTGGTGGATCTGAACTCCAATTTTTGTCCCTCTAGTCCTTGTATCTATTGAATATACTTTCAGAATTGATGGCACCTTTAGGGATTAAAGTGGCCCCAAATGCCGAGTTCAACGCTCTGAAATCCCTCTTCTCTAGGGTCCTGCACGATCCCTTACCATCTTGCTAGCTCTTCAATGCCTTCAAAGAGAATTTTCAAAATTGATCTAGCTTCTGTGGTCATCTGGAGAGGGAGCAGTTGTCCCAGTAAGGAAACTTTTCCCTTTGAGCATACATTCCTTCATATAGAGTTGGAATTTCTTTTTCTTATAAGAATGCATTGACTCTATTTTTAAAATCTAGTTCATAAAATTATTAAATAAAAGTTTAAAAAGAAAAATAGTAATCAATGATGACTTTGTAACAACTATTTAATATTTACTAAGTGAGAGTGTTATCTAAAAGCCTCTGTAAACTATAGGTTAAAAATTGTCTATTAATTTGATGCACAATCAAGATTACATAGCTAAAAAATGCACTTCTGCAAAGGGAAAGAACACATGAAAAAAATAAGTTGAAGAGGGCAAAAAAGATTCATCAGCATTAGCCATTGTATTTGAGATGTTAAAGTTCATTACCAGTTATGTGTCCTATTATTCACAATTAGCAAATATAATTATCAATTGTTAGATAATATATGCAATGTGCTTTCTATTCACTAAATTAGCATTTATAAAGACTAGAATAACTGTCTTCCAGGTGGAGACTTTCCAAAAGTGGCACATGACTTGGGAAAAAAAGGCAAAGTACTCCCTACAGATATTGTACTGTTTATGCCTCAAATATTTATTCAGCACAATTTGGCAATCCTGACAGACCTAAGCATTCAGTTATTTGGCAAAACCAACAAAAATCATGGCTTTAATGTGAGTGATTGTGAGGACCATTGTTCTGCAATTTCCCTCAATTATGAGATCAGGCCCTTGTGCAATAAATATCTCAGAAGAAAAATATAAACAAAAGAAAAAAACCCAGCGACATAAATATTAAACTCAAGCTAATGGCACTTTCATTGTGAACTATAGTTCGTTTTCTAATTCAATGAAAGTATAACTTTGTAAATACTTATTGTCTATTAGCAAGCTTGGACTTGAAATTGATTTCAAAATGGAACAACAGGAGCATATAGAAAATGTCTAGTTTACACAGTTGTACATAAAACATATCTACAAAAGATATCTTAACTATTCATACTTTGCTTCCATCGACTGAATTACTTAATTTATCCTTTCCATCTCTAGGAGGGAACAACTTGTTCTTTAAGGAAAAAAAAAACCTAAAGCTGAACATGAAAAAAAATCTTTCAAATCTCTGCTCATATCCAGTTTATTTCGGTTATACTCTCCCATCTCAACACGCTTTAAGCCATAATTACCAAGTAAACCACCTCACATCCAATTCATATAAAATAGAAAGGAAATGGAAAAAGAGAAATACACACACATATGTGTATATGTATGTATGGATACCAAACCGAAGAGAAAATATGATAATACATTTTCATTTCTGCAAATAGTCATGGGAACATAGCTGATACTTTATGATTTTATAAATCACCTCCACACTTCTCTACTCCAAACTTTCATTTCTTCAGTTCCAATTGTGTTCTCTTCCAAGCCCCTCACCATTTGACCAAATCATTAATCACTACCCAAGAATCAGTAGAGTTTCCAAATAAACGAAAAATCTCTTTCCAGACAAATGGATAAGCAGATGCAACATTCTGTGCTCATTACTTGAAAGATTTTGTTTCCGCAATATCCTTCAGCCCCAGGAAGGAGACCATAATGCTACAGTAGACTATTTCCAGCATGTCGTGCATGACTAGCCAACTGGCCTTAGGGAACATCCCGTGGGGAATGGGTATAGCTTGAAAGATGACAATGAAGAAGGAGTAGGTGCCTTGGCATTGTGAGCCACCTGCTCACAGAATGAATTTGTGCTTTCAGGACCTGTTCTAGCCACATGAGGATGAAATGCTGCCATCAGACCCAGGTAACAGTCAGTTCTCAAAGTCTTTTTCACCTAAATCAAAAGATCTTTGAATTGATGGAATCATGCATGCACTTTCCCATATCTTTCAATCACACCGTCCATACAAATAACTAAAAATTATATCTGGTTGAACTTTGCAATAGCTCACATAGCTTTTGTTTATTATACAGTCATAATTTAGTATTCCACTAAAAATCATAGTTCTTTACCCAAAAGGTACTCTATAACTTGGTACTAGTCTTAATTGCCTTTGTTCAGCTATAATGTTAACCATCAAATACATTATTAGCTTTTAGATACTGTTCTCAGATGCAGACTGCTTTTATTTTCTCATTGTTTATCTACATAGTGTATTTCATACAGGTCAAATACTATACCATTTAAATTTATTAATTTATTTTCCAGCCATTGCATTCTCTTCTTTACCATTTTTGTGTTCTGATATTTCTCAACATCTTCCAGGAGTTGGTTTGGCATCAAATATCCTCATCGATATTGTTCTATTTTAGCAATTCAGCTGCTTAAATAGCACTTCCAAATTATGTGAAGCAGCATTTTGTCTTTTGAAAAATAATTTGCATGTGTTATCTCAGTTCAGACTCACAGTAAATCTGGGAGATGAGATAGGCAGAGAAGGTATCCTTTATGTATTTCACTTATTTTCTTTACTTTAAAATTTTTTTATATTCATAGACTATTTTTAAGACAGAAAAATCAAGCAGATAGTATAGAGTTCCCACTTTGCCCTATATGGTGTCCCCTATTATTAACATCTTGCATTAGTGTGGTATATTTTTTAAAAATGCACCAATATCGACACATCATTCTTACTTAAAGTCCATAGTTGACATTAAGTTTCATTCTTTGTGCGATTTAAGTTCTATGGGTTTTCACAAATGCATAATGACATGTATCCACGGCTACAGCATCACACAGAATAGTCTTGCCAACCTAAAAACCCCCTTGCTCCACCTATTCATTCCTCCTTACCTACCTGCTAACTGTAGCAGTCACTGATCTTTTCAATGGCTTCATATTTTTCCTTGTCTGGAATGTTATATAGTTGGAATCACACAGTATGAAGCCTTTCCAGATTGGCTTCTTTCACTTGTAATATGCATGTCTTTTCATGGGTTGGTAGCTCATTTATTTTTATTGCTAAATAATATTCTACTGTATGACTGTACCAGAAGTTATTTATACATTCATCTACTGAAAGACATCCTGGTTGCTTCCAGTTTGGGCAATCATGAACAAAACTGTTATAAACATCTGTGTGCAGGTTTTTATGTGGACATGTTTTCAACACATTTGGATAAATACCTAGGAGTGCGATTGTTGGATTGTGCAGTAAGACAAAGTTAAGCTTTGTAAGAAACTGCCAAACTGTCTTCCAAATGAGTGAACCAGCAATGAATGAAAGTTCCTGTTGCTTAACATCCTCATCAGCATTTGGTGTTGTCAGTGCTTTGAATTTGAGCCATTGTAGTAGCTAAGTGTTCTGGTATCTCACTATTGTTTTAATTTGCATTTCCTGATGACATATGATGTTGATCATCTTTTTATATGCTTATTTGTCATCTGTATATCTTCTTTGGTGAGGTGTCTGTTCAAATCTTATGCCCATTTCTTCATCAGGTTGTTTTCTTATTGTTGAGTTTTAATTGTTCTTTGTATATTTTGAATACAAGTCCTTTATCAGATATGTGGCTTGCAAATATTTTCTTTCAATCTGTGATTTCTCTCTTCATTCTCTTAATGTGCCTGATTTTTTAAGAGACCATTATTTACCAAGTTCGATGTTAGACACTAGTGCTACAATAACAGAGAAGACACAACACCTGTTCTCAATGTATCCCTAATCAAGTTGGGGAACAGACATCAATTAGCTACATTGCAATGACCTAGTGCTCTAAAAATGTATATACAAAGTATTTCTGGAGTGGAAAACAAGTGGCCAGTGGGGCATTGATAATGCTTCCCAGAGAAAGTATTACAAAATATAAAGTAAAGTTTAAAGAGCAAGTCAGCATCTAAACAGAGAAAGGAAAAGAGCATTTCTGCAAGGAAAAGAGTATGTGTTAAGAAGTCAGAACATGAAAAGGAATGAGGTGTTGTACAGACCTAGAAATTTATGACAAGCCCTACCATGAAAGGTCTTGAGAACCGTAAGAGGGATCTCAGACTTATTTTGTAGGTGACTTAGAGTCACTAAAACATGTTATAAAAGAGGAAGAACATGGTTAGAGTTGTGGTAGTAGGGAAGATAGGATGGTCAAAACTGAAGTAACAGAGGGGCCATTTAAGCATTGGGCATAGTGGGGGAAGTACATTTTTAAGATGATTAACATGTAAAACTGACAATATTTGTTAGCCAATTGTATGTGAAAGTAAACGAGAATGAACATTTGAAGACATTATTAAGGTCTTAAGCTTAAATCATTGATGGATGGTGTTACATCTAATAACGAAAAGAAATACTCTTGAATTGAATTGAAATTATAAGCTCAATTTTCCAAACATTGAATTTGATATGCCTTTGACATCCAGGTATATCCCAAAATGCAGTTAGAAATGTGTCTAGAACTGTATCAGTCAGGGTCCCAACACAAAATACATGGTGTGCTCAAAAAAGGTGTTTGAAAACTAAAAAAAAAAAAAAAAAAA
>VBSM01001124.1:18842331-18866713 GCA_008086735.1 Cheirogaleus medius
TAACCTTAACATTTGTACCCCCATAATATGCTGGAAAAAATAATAAATAAATAATTTTTTTAAAAAAAGACAGTTGTTCTAGAGGAGGGATCTGGAGTTTTGGGAAAGTGCAGTTGGAGAGCTGGAACTGGCTTCCAGGTCTATCTGTTCAGTGACTTCCAGCAGAACACGGGCTTTATCTGCTCACTCATTGGTCTTCCATCCATTCTATACCAGAAACTGAGCTGGGTACTGGGTATACAAGGTATATACCTTGA
This sequence comes from Cheirogaleus medius, assembly GCA_008086735.1. Taxonomy (NCBI): domain Eukaryota; kingdom Metazoa; phylum Chordata; class Mammalia; order Primates; family Cheirogaleidae; genus Cheirogaleus; species Cheirogaleus medius. Next base: position 18,842,589 of record VBSM01001124.1, read on the forward strand.
GCCAAGGCAAGGGGTAATATCACAAAGGAAGTTCAAAGAAAGGAGAGCCAGCTGGCTTGGAATACAGAAGACGAGGAGGGCAGGGACAGAAAGAGAGGAGAGGCGAGGTGGCAAGGAAAGATGAGTCATAAAAATTTAAAAAGGAAGGAATGACTACACTCATGATTTATTTTTCCCAATACTCGCCAATCCCTAAATTACTGCTTGCTTTTAGGAATTTTTAAAGTACTTTGACAAAACAATTCAAATTCTTAAAATAAACTTATGCAGAAGCAAGGTTGATTCTCTGGGTTTTATAGCTGAAGTATCTGACACCCTGAATGGTGCTAAATAGATTACCCACGAGTAGAACAAAAGAATAATATTTTCAACGTTCATCCATTTTGTAGTATATATCACTACTTCATCCTTTTGTTTTCTTTTTAAACTGCTTTATTGAGGTATAATGCATGTACCATGAAGTTCAACCATTTAAAGTGAGTGGGTTTTTATATATTCACAAAGAGTTGTACAGCTGTCACCACGATCAATTTGAGAACATTTTCATCACTCCAAAAAGAAACCTCATGCCCATTAGCAGTAGTACTTCGTTCTTTTTGTGGCTGAGTAATATCCTATTGATGGATATACTATATTTGGTCCATCCGTTCATTTGCTGATGAACATTTGGGGTGGTTCTACCTTTTGGCTATTGTGAATAAACATTCACATACAAGTTTCCCTGGGGACAGAAAGCAGTTCTGGGGCCTGCAGGAAAGGAGTGATGGGGACTGATCACTTATTGAGTTCGGAGTTTCTTCTGGGGGTGATGAACATTTTCTGAAACTAGATATTAGGATAGCACAACATTGTGAATGTACTTAATGCCACTGAAGTGTACACTTTAAAATGGTTAAAATAGTCAATGTCATGTTTTGTGTATTTTACCATAATAAAAATAAGGGAGTAACTCACCTCTTGCTTTTTCATCTCTCTGTCAGAATTCCCATATCCTTCCTTCCCACTGTCTCTCACTTGCCGGGGCCACTTCCTCTTCTCTGCCTTTAGCAAAATGTTTGCTCTGGGCAGCACTGGGGCTTTGTTGGAAACTGTAGGAAGAAAGTTCCCCAAACAGCTTGTTCTACATTAGAGCTTACCTGGGCTGGACTCTCTACAGAAAAACCCCGTGAAAGACCTACCCATTCCCATTTCTGTGTCTGTTCTTGTTGACCTTCTCTCTTCACTTTAACTGCTGAAATCTTTCACGATTTCTATTAAAATTGCTCCTCCAATATAAATAACAACAATCTCATTCCAGTTCATTCCTTGACTTCAGGCTCCTCTACTTACACGCACACACAACACACACAGACACACTCACACACACACATTCTGTACTTGGAGCCCCTCCTGCTCTCCTATCTTTTGCTTTAAGAAGAGGAAACTATCCACAGGGCCCTGGGTGCTGTAAGGCCCGCGGATCTTCCTCAGGATGAACAGAGAGGCAGAGACTGCAGGGGCGACATTCCTAAGGATGAGAGACTTCTCCCATCACCAGCTGAAGTGGAGAGACGTGGTCGAGGTTCCCTCCGTCATCAGGAGTTGATAGTGCATCACAGCTGACACTGGGCAGGGGACCCTCCCCAGCCCACTTCCACCTCTAGCTCTCTTGAGAAAAGGGACAGTGAAAGTAATCTCTGAGCTCCCTATTTCTCAGTGTTTGTCTTGATCTTCTTTTGTTTCTAAGGAGGTTTTGTGGTTGTTCTTCCTGGCCACTGCAGGTAAGATTTCCCTTCACTTTGCATAGTATTAAATAATTAGAACAAAGCTAGTGATAAGAATTGCAGAAACTTAATATTAATGAATAGATAGATGATTCCTAACTACCTGCTATACTTATATAGGTAAAATTGGGTTAAAATGAATCTGTAAGGTAGGTTTGCAAAGCAAAAATAAACTCTAAAACAGAAGCCCAAGGTCCAGCCTTTGGTGTTTGTGTATCTTGCCTTATAAATTTGAAGATTACTTGGGTTGGTCTTATTGGTAGAGAAGTTTGTCTTTAGAAACTTTCAATAAAGTATTTTGAAAACTTAAATTTAGTGAGGAAGAAATGTAAATGGTCAGAATCCTCGAAGCAGATTTATTTTCATTTATCTCTAGGGAAAAACTAAGAATACGTGATACCGATTTGTTCTGCTAGTCACGTCACTTTTTAGAGTGAAAGTTTCGATTTGCCACCTATCCTATTACAAAATTCAGTTGCTGATACTCTCTTTGTTTTGTTTTTGTCTAAGAAATTATTTCTTTTGTCCTTAAAAGAAGATCCCTTGACTCAATGCTGACTTCCAGACCCTTTTAGACAAACTTGTTTTGTATGACAGGAAGTTCTTTAGAGACTCACCCAGAAGCCAAATGAGTCACTATCTTGTCTTCTTTATCTTTCAAATAGAATTATTTTTTTAATTATAGCTTTATTGAGATATAGTCCACATACCATACAATTCATCCATTTAAAATGTGCAACTTAAAGTATTTAGTATATTCACAGAGTTGTGCAACCATCATCCCAATCCATTTTAGAACATTTTCATCACCCTCAAAAGAAACTTCATACCCATTAGCAGTAACTCCCCACTTCCTGCTCCCCCGGCATCTGACAAGCACTAATCTACTTTCCATCTCTATGGACTTGTCTATTCTGGATATTTGTATAAATGCAATCATACAATATTTGTCCTTTTATGTTCAGCTTCTTTCACTTAAGCATGATGTTTTCAAGGTTTGTCCATGTTGTAGCACATATTGTTACTTTGTTCTTTTTTATGGCCAATTAATATTGCATTGTATGGATATACCACATTTTATTTATTCACTCATCAGTTGATGGACATTTGGGTAGTTTCCATCTTTTGCCTATCAGGTGTAATGCTGTTATGAACGTATGTGTACAAGTCTTTGTGTGGACCTATGTTTTCATTTCTCTTGGGTTGACATATAAATTTTAACTTAATGCAGACTAGACTTGACTCAGCATGACTTGGGTAGATACTCTGAGTGTGGGAGTAGCTGGGAGGGCTCATGTCTGGAAAGGTAGAGGAAGGGAATCAAAGGAGGGCACTACGGGGTAAAGTGATGGGGACTTAGTTCACTTATTTCCCAGTTTCCAAATCCCTCTAAAATAATACCATCTAATATCATAACAATTTAGAATCACAACTTTAAATGTGAGCAACTGAGACCCAGAAAAGTTAAATAACTTGCTCAATAATTTGTTCAAAACCGAGCAGGCCAAGGGCCAATGGTTTCTAGGTCTTAATGTACTTTCTTTTGTACCACCTGCATTGCATTAGCACACTCTGATATCCAGGTGGTATCTAATTAGGAAAATTAAAGTTGCCAAGGATCCTATTTTTAAAAAAGTTTAGAATTGGCTAGGATTTTCCTTATTTCACCAGGAACAGAAATAACTCTCTCTGTTAAATCAAAGTTAACACTTACAGAGGGTTTAGTATACACTATGTACTAAGTGGAGTGTTTTGCCTAAGCTACTATATTTAATGTTGAAAACAAGTTCATTTTACAAATGAAGGAACTAGGCTTTAAAAAGGGAAGTTACACAGCTTAATACATGACGAAGAAGCAAGTTGAAGCCAGAAGCGTCACACTCTCCAAGATTTGGTTCTTAAGAGTTTTGCTGTGCTGATGGAAATAGGTAAACATACTTTGTCTACGTGCCTTGTTCTACCCACTCCCACCTGCTGTTTTCATAGGTTATGAGTTTTAAACAACATACAAATGGGATATTTGTAAACTAGGAATGTCTTGTCTATAAATTTATAATTGTGCTAAGCAAACATGAAACCATTCCATTTCTAAATAAAATTATGTATATCCTTCAAAATTATCAACAAGAGTGAAACGTTCTTTATCTAAAGCCAAGATAGCAAATGCTTTTTGAACTCGAGTGCAAACTCCAGTCAGTTGTTAGTGGCTCCTAGTACTGTATTGAGAAGGATTCTGAAGACTTGACCAGGCTTAGAAGAAGGCTGCAGAGATCTGTTTGTGAACTTCCATCAGTGTAGGAGTCGGGACATGTGAGACATGTCTTCCTTGAGTGTTAAAAATTTTCACATCAAGGCCTCACACTGCCCTGCCATCTGGCACCATGGACCCACGACCCACCAATCCAGAAGTCAGCCTGGCTCTCTCGTGGACCATATCTGGTTCCTCCAGCATCGCCGCTATGAAGAAAGTGGTTCAACAGCTCTGGCTACAGGCCTGGAGGCTGGGCTCAACTGCAAGAAGGTTTCCCAGGCAGCTGTAGACTTGAAACAATTCCGTCCTCAGAATGCTCAACGTGACCCCCTGCTGACTGGACAAACTTCAAGTACAAATCCCTTCAGACCCCAGAAAGTCTATTCCTTTTTGTAGTAAAATAAATCTTTTAAAGGTTTCCCAAACCACTTCTCATGAACCAATGAATATTCAAAAGAGAGCTAAATTTGAAGCCTGTACAAAAGCTTATCCCTATAACACAAGTGCGGTAATACACAAACTTCTACTTTTTCGGTCCTTAACATCTATCTCTCTGAATTCTCATGAATTTTTATTTCACAAGGGTAATTATTTTATATCCACTGGCAACAGCATATAATAAAATACTTAGTATAAAAAAATTCTCACATCAAATCATGGGCAGAATTTGCCCATGTGTGTTCCTTGTTAATGTTATTTTTTTCCATAACAACCACTTTATTTTTTTTGCTTTTTAAAAACTAAGATTCTGGGTCCTGTGTGTTGGTGTGTGCCTGGAGTCCCAGCTACTCGGGAGGCTGAGGCAAGAGGATCACTTGAGCCCAGGAGTTGGAGTCTCTAAAAAAACAAATATTTTTAATAACAAGATTCTATTGATGTCTCATTTGGGAGATTTGGGGGGTTTGTTTTGTTTAGTTTTGCTTTGTTTTGTTTTTGAGACAGAGTCTCTCTCTTTTGCTCAGGCTAGAGTGTCAGCCTAGTTCACAGCAACCTCAAACTCCTAGGCTCAAGCGATCCTCCTGCCTCAGCCTCCTGAGTAGCTAGGACTGTCCAGCTAATTTTTGGTAGAGATAGGGTCTCACCCTTGCTCCAGGCTGGTCTCGAACTCCTAAGCTCAAGTGATCTTCCTGCCTTGGCCTCCCGGAGTGTTAGGATTACAGGTGTGAGCCACAGCACCTGGCCTCATTTGGGAGATATTATAGCTAAATAAGGAGAGGCAACAGAAAATCAAAGGTTGAAAATTTTAAGTATTATGTAAGATTGACTTCAACTGAATAGATGAGTAACTTCAATGGTGATGAGAGTAACTAATACAGAGGAAAATCTCTTTGGGCTTAGCTTGGTGACCAAAGGAAGTTCACAAACTTCTATATTTTCATGACCATCTTTTCCAAACTGAAATTGGAACATACAATCTCATAATGATTTTTTTAATGAATGATTAAATTATTGGTAGAAGGATATTTTGCAAAGATAGTACAATTAAATAGTATATAAGGATGTATTAAATATATCACCCTTATTGATAAATTTGTATTTGAGAATAATCATGTAAAACTCAAGGCTGTTGATTTAAATAACAGAAAAAGAATTTGGGAGTTGCTGTTCTCTGGTTTCTCCAAAGAAAATCCTCACATCTTGCCAGACCATTACCCTCCCTGAAATTCTCTCACCTCATTTACCTTCTGGCTAAAATCCACAGATAAGAGATGAATAGTTCTAGCCAGCTAGAAACATACATTTCTGTCCAGATTGGGCTAATATTCTTCAGAGCAAACTGTCAGGTTCTGAGAGCTCAATTTCTAGAAGTATAAGGAAGCCGCTTCTTATGGTAGCTGTAATTTCAGGGTCATTCACACAGAGATTCTGGGTTCTTGGCCTTTCACTTGCTTGAAATCTGTCCTTCTAATCATTTGCTTACTTTCCAGGGGCTGCTTGGTTTTAGTTTTTGTGTTCTCTGGTGAGCAGGCAGTCTGTTATTTTCATGAGTGGTCTAGGAATTTTTCAGTAGAGTATGAATTCCTCCAAAAGCCAGGCCCATTGTCCCTGCTTATGACCTTTAGCCTCAGTTTAAGACTTTTCCTGTAGTTTCTGCATTTAGCTTCAGGACACTCTGCCAACCCAAATGCCATGAAGTCTTTTTAACTTGGACATCACTAGTCAGCCCTATCCCTAGATGACTATTTTTCCCTTTTTCCCCACAATAAATACAGAAAACAGTGCCAGTATATTAACTAAGTTAAACTTCAAGGTAAACCAACTACCCCGACTTTGATGTCCATCAGTAATCCTTTCATTTTGTCATCTTTTCTCACCTCTTCTTACCCTGTTAGATATTTGTGCTTAAAGGTTAAATCAAGCTCCTCCACTTCTCAATTTTTTCCCTTGTATTCTTTGATCCTGTATTGAAATCATAATGCTGGATTTGTGACGTCACTCTCAATTGTTTCCAGATGGCTTCTCAGACTGATCAAAACGGAGGTGAAGCCACTATATGTTAATAAAAAAGCAGGTCTTCAAACAAGGAGATGGTTCAGCAAAAAGAAAAAGAGAGTGTAATAATAATGTTAAGAACACAAAACAACTATAGGTAAAGTAAATTGCCTTTTTTCTCTGTCTCAAAATAAAGGCTTTGATCAATTGTGCCAGTGTATGAAAATTTGAAATCTAAAGAGGCCAGGCAGCTTTGTAAACTCCAAACATCAAAAGCTTTGCTTCCATTAGAAATATTTAAACCGATGATATTTTGAATGGATTTGAAATTCTCTAAAATGAGCTCTAATAATAACCTTCACAAACAGAAAGGAAAAGAACAGTAGGTTATGTGGCTTCGTGCTACCATTTTCTCTGGTACATTAGTTTTCCAAAGATGGCATTTTGGCTTGTACCAAATAAAAGGGCAAAGGTTACCAAATGCAAGCCTGGGGAAGCCAGGAGAGAGAACAGCTATTACAATGGAGGGGGAAATCCAAGCTGTCAGCTCTGAATGGATAGAAATTGCATGTGTGAAATTGACAAGGAGCAACAGCATGGCACCGTGAGAGGGGCCAGGAAATGAGCTTTACCAGCGCTTCTATTCACTGTATTAGAGCTGCGGTTTTGTAGGGGTTTATTTAAGATTCACAGATAGAAATCTCCAGGTCTTTGATAACTTTGGTCATGTTTGATTGTTGTTTGGAAATTAACCTAAACAAATAAAATATCAAAAATGAGAAATGGTAGAAAAATGATACAGAGAAAAACATCAATAAAGAAAAATATCACCCATCATCCAACCTCTCAAGAGTCACTGTTAACAAATTGGTGTGTTTGCCTCTTCTTACACACATTGTTTAACAAAGTTGAAACCGATTTGTGTATATAATTTTGATTTCTGGTTTTTTATTTAGTATTATACTATAAATATTTTTCCATGGCATGAAAATGTTTTCATAACCATTGTGTTTATAGAACATTTCATCATATGAATATACAGATCTTAATTTACTTAGCCATAATTAATTCAACTACTAACTCTTTCCCCCATTTTTGTACTGTTCCTATATATTTTCCACTGGGCAGCTGGAGTGATCTAAAAATTTAAAGTTGATCTTGTCACTCTCCTTTTTAAAACCAGTCGATAACTTTTCTTAGCTCTTAGTAAATATCACCATCCTTAGCAGGCTCTTTGGGGCTTCATGTCTTTGCTACTACGTTGGTATCACCTGGGAACTTACTAGAAATGCAGAATCTCAACCCCTTCCCTGACCTACTGAATCAGAGTCTGCATTTTTACAAGATCTTGCACTATCCAAGACCAAGATTGAGAAGGGCTGGTTTTCATGCTCTGGCTCTTGTGCCACCCCACCAGCCTCACCAAGACTAGCCTTGCCATTGCTCCCTGGGATCCAGTGGCAGATATCTAGCCTCAGTGCCTCAGTCACTATGCCCCTGTCCCCAAAAAAGCCTTTGCAGGTGTTATAGACTAAATCTTTGTGTCCCCCTACCTCGCCTCCAAATTCCTGTGTTGAAACCTTAGCCCCCAGTGTGATGATATTTGGAGATGAGGCTTTGGGACCTAATTAGGTTTAGATAAGTTCATAACAGTGGGGTCCTCACGAAAGGATTAATGCTCATATAAAACAGACCACAGAGCTCTCTCTTTCTCTCCCTTCCATGGGAGGACCCAGTGATAAGGCAGCTGTCTACAAGTCAGGAAGAAAGTACTCACCAGAACCCAATTAGGCTGCCCCCTGATCTTGTTCTTCCAGCCTCCAGAACTGTTAGAAAATAACTTTTTGTTGTTTAAGCCACCCACTCTATGGTATTTTGCTATGGCAGCTGGAGCTAATACAGAAGGAACGCACTGTGCTCTCTGCCTGGAAAGGTCCTCCCAGGATTCTTCAGCAAGACCAAGTTAACTTCCATCATCCTCCAGAGCCCAATTCAAAAGAGGGTGATGGGTGTAGTATCTAGAATATATAAAGAACTCTTACAACTCAACAAACAACTCAGTTTAAAAATGGTCAAGGACATGAATAGACATTTCTCTAAAGATAATCAAATGGCCAACAGGCACATAAAAAGATGCTCCATGTCATTAGCTATTAAGGAAATGCAAATCAAAACCACAACGACATACTCCTTCACACCCACCAAGATGTCTAGATCAAAACGTAAGAATAACAAGCCTTGGTGAGGTTTTGAGAAACAAACCCTCATACATTACTGATGGGAATGTAAAATGGTACAGTCACTGCGGAAAACAGTTCGGTGGTTCTTCAATTAGTTAAAAATAGAATTGTCATATGACCTAGGACTTCCACTCCTAGGTAAATACCCAAGAGAAATGAACATTTATGTTATATCCACTCAAAACCTTGTACACAAATGTTTATAGCAGTATTATTCATTATAGCCAAAAGGTAGAGGAAAAACAATGTCCACCAACAGATGGATAAACAAAATGTAGTGTATCTATACAAGGGAAAATTATTCAGTTATAAACAGGAATGAAGCATTAATACATGCTACGACATTGGTGAACTTTGAAACATCATGCTAAGTCATACATAAATGGCCACATACTATATGAAATATCCAGAATAGGTCAATCCATAAAGACAGAAAGCAGATTAGTGGGTGCCAGGGGCTGTGGGGAAGGAGGAATGGGAAGTGAAATGGCTTTGTGGGTGTGGGGTTACCTTTCAGGGTGATGCAAATGTTCTGGAACTAGGTAGTGATGATGGTTACACAACATGATGAATGTTCCAAATGCCACTGAATCGTACCATTTAAAATGGTTAAAATGATAAATTTTATGTGTATTATACCAAAATTAAATAAAAGAAGAAAAAGAGGAGAGAAGCATAAAGAAAAAGGAAGAGAAACAAATGGAAACAAAGAGATAAAGATGTAGAGACCAGGGTAAAAGAGGACTATAAGAGAATTACTTATTTACTGTGAAGACCAACCATCCAGATTTTTTTTAGACAGTTCTTAATATTTGATTCCATTGGCAATGAGGTATTCTAAAACTTTTTGGATTCTCCCATGCCAAAAAGAACTGCTTCTTGCAAACTTAGTCCTTGGGCACAGACCTACTGTTTATATCCTTCCTCCTTCAGAAGCTTCAACTTTCCACATGCCTTCACCCAATGTGTAATTTTAGTCCACACCTCGCTACTGAGCTTGGAGATGGGTATTTCTAACTCTCCCTGGATAATTCTACTGGAATGTCTCACCATCATCTCTTACTTAACATATTCATAATTCTTCCCCAAAACAGCTCCCATCCACTGCTTTTCTCTTGTACTTTTTGGCCAGTCATCTTAATTTATAGAATCTAAAAAACAAGAGGGTGTGAGTGAGTTTTTAAAGCCACATAGCGATGCAGTCCCGACTCTGAAAGGTTGCAGTCATCTTTCACTCCTTCCCTTCCTTCATCCCCGATCTCCCGTTAGTCACTAAATTGTGTTGATCTTTCCTTCAAATGGTCTTTGTATCCATCTGCACCCTTCCATTCCCACTGCCAACCCCCCAATTCAGGTTTTCAACACCTCATGCCTCAGTGCCTGTGGCAGCTGCCTGGCAGGTCTCTCCAAATCCATCCTGCACACTGTGGCCTCGGTAGCTGGCCTGAAACCACAGCATATTTGTGCAGAAAGGATTTGGGAGATCATCAAATCTATTGCACTAAACAGAGAGAATGTGAGAGCCAACACAAACCTCTGCATGCTGCCTAGGTCCATGCCAATTCCCCAACCATTAAGATATGGGGAAAGAAGCTATAAAGGATAAATTTCAAGATAACCAGGATTCCCCCAGCCCCAGACTATCAGCAGGGCCAGCCTATTGCTTAAAAGGACCATCAAGGAGTACAGTTCCATAGATTCATGCAACAGGGAGCTCAGAGATAACACGGAGTTGGGTTTAAGAGTGCCACAATCTCTTAGATCTCTCAGACAGGACGTGCCGTCTGTACTCCTCCCATCATACAAGGTCTGCATCATCAGAACAAAGGAAATATGGAATTTGCCTGAAAGTGAAGGCTCCTAGGACTATTTCTTGGGAGTTTGAAAGCCACACTTTCGTAGTATGTGGCTGCCTAGTGGGGGGTCCTTGAGGGTCACATGGGTACAAAAAGACTTTGAAGTGGATCTCGAGGTGTTCTAACATCCTCATTTTACAGATCGGAAAACCAAGCCCCAGACTTACAAAGTCATTCATCCGGGATCCCTCAAACAGCTGGTGGCAGAGCTGAGATGAAAGTAGGATTACCTGCTTCCCAACATAGTGAGCTTTTATCTTTCCATTATGCCTCACATCAATCTCTTGTAAATAGAATAGTACTCCTAACAGAGCAACACTTGAAAAATATCAAAGCAGCAGTAGGACCCACAATGTTCTGCCTTCTGCCAACTCCACTCCTGCCAACCCCAGGGGTGAGACAACTGTCATGGGACTGCCACTCTTTTAATCTCATGATCCTCAGAGAATCCTGCAGGTGGATGTTTGTTGCCATACACACCGAGGAGCCCCCAAAGAGCTCACTACCTTAGTAGAGGAGATAACAGTGCATATAGATTATTGCAATTCTGTCTCATTGTGTACAATAACAGAGGTCTGAGTAAAGGGGGTAAGTAGGAAAAAGAAAGGCACAGTTTTCTCTGTGAAAGTAGAAAGTGTTCTAAAGGTGACACCTGAACAGGAGTTTCCAAGATAAATAGAAGTTCTACAGATAGACAACAGGAAAGTGTGTATGTTCTGGAAACATGCCAGCATTTTAACACTGACCCTCACTCCCAGCTTCAGGAATCAGCCTAAATGGAGAACAGCACTCGCTGCTCTCATTACGAGCTCCTGCTCGGGAATGCTGCTTCGTTCAGTCCGTACAAAACTTTCCAGTTCTCTTAGGTCCTCTTAGTCTACCATTTCCAGGAAAGTGCTTGAAATCAGGGCAGAGAGAAAGCCACTGGCTTGACAGCCAGCATATACTAGTTAGGCAAATGCACACACCTCTCCCGGATCCTGCAATGGTTTTCTGTTCTCCTGACCTGAAATTAATTTTTCTCTCCAACCATCATGAACCCAAATCCAACCCAACCCTGTTCCTAAGACTCTATTACCTCCCACTTGGCTGAGATCTCTAGATCATCATGATGCCTGGCCTCTTGCCAATCCACTTGAAGTCTGAACCTTCTCCAATTAGTGAGATCTCTCTCTCCCTGTCTTTCTCTCTCCCTCTCTCTCTCTCTCTCTCTGGATCTCTCTCTCTCTCTCTGTCTCTCTCTCTCTCTCTCTTCTTTTTCCCTGCCTATATCTGCCAGATGAACCCACTCCCAAGTCTACCTCCCCATCCAAACACTTCCCACATCTCCTTTTCCTCGGCTGCATATGGCCTTGTTCTGCAATAGGCCAAGGCCTTATAATCACCAAGAGACCCAAATTCAGACTTCTGTTAGTGTCTACAAATTTGATTACATTTACTGACCGAAAAGGACACTGAAAGAGTCAAAAAAAGATATTTGTGCTCAACTTAAACATGTGTCATATGTCTAACCCATGATCTCTGCTATGCACTAGGAATTATTATTTTTAACAAATCTTACAATTACAGTATGAGTGGTACAATTATGGTGCATTATGTATTTGTGGGTTACAAGCATAAATTTTCAAATGTAAACACTTAATATATACCACAAAGATGTATTAAGTTACAATAATCTCCTTTTTTTTAATATGCCAGAAACTTTTCTCAAACGTCGTCTTCCTCCCCCACAAAAGTACTGCCAGCAGGGGGTTGCAGAATTTGGTCCCTAAAGGAGGTGAGAGTTAAAGAAGGAAGCTAAGAGAAATGAGAGAGTACATTAATTTTCAAGAAGAGGACATTGAGGACTGCCTGAATTTTTACAAATTAAGCATATTGCTAACATTAGCTTTGTGTTAATATACATTTTAAAATCTTGCATAAATAATATAGAAAATGCAGAGTGTCCAATTCACTATGAATTCTTGGTGTCTGGAAACTAAGAAAACATTTTTTCCATGGCACAATGCTGTAAATGTGGTTATCTTTGCAACACGTGTCAGAAGCATAATTGATCTGCAGTATAACTAAATTATGCAGTGCTAAATATGTTAGGAGAAATCTACCCTTGCTTAGTGATAAGGTCAGAATTGCTTTATCACTAAGAAAGGGAACTAGTTTGGGAGCAGGTAAAGACTTTATGTGATGTCTGCCCACTCGCCTTCCTGCCTGAGGATATTAAAACATTAAACCATCTAACTCTCTATCACAGGAATTCCAGATAACATGAAAGAAGTCAACAGGGCTGAGAGATCTCTGTTAGGATCAGTCCCCTAAATGTCCACTTTATAACTCTCAGATTATAAATAACTCCAAGGTTTTCACAGTGATTCTCAGGGCTATCCATATTAGGAGACTTACAGTGTGGATGAGGCTAAAGCCCCAGGATAATTGCAGACACCAAATGTTCTTCAGTTAAAGATGATCTAAGCAGCCTTTTCCCCCCTGCCCTAGAAGACTAGGCTTCTATTTAGACTTTGGTGTTATATTGAATTCATTTTAATGAGGTTCAAAAAGCATAGACATAACCTGATGAGTGTTTCTGTTTAATTCTATATACCTTTTTCCTGATTGATTGCCTGCCTGGCAGTCGTGGCTATCCCTTGGGGAAAAGAACCTTTACTTTTTAGGCTTAGTGTTCAATAATAAAATACTTTAAGACAATAATGAAATAGTTTAGGTTGTCCCTTTTTAAGACCTTGCTTTCTGGGGTAACAAGATATAAATACTTGATTGATACTTTTGTTCTAAAAGATGATCAGAAAATAGGGATTTGGAACCCTACCCTTCCCTTTTTAGCTCTCCATGTGTGACATTTGGAACTTCCTACCAGCAGATGCCCTGTAGGGGCTTTTCTCTAAAAATAAATTTCCCTTAAATTCAGGTCTTTTGACTTATTTGCCTCCTCCAAAAAATACCCTAAATTTATTCAAATGACTCTTTCCAGAAAATATCTCATGGATAACTTCATGGTCAAATGCTAAAATATACCTCCCTAATCCATTGAGATACTCTGAAAATCATGTCTCATATATTTTCTCTTGGGAAAGCAAAAAAATTTTTTTATCTAGTTGTTAAAAGAGCCTGTGAAAATGAAGTACTTTCCTTGGGAGATCTTTATAACCGGTAAGAATGAGCAATGCATTTCTTAGGCGATTTAGACAGCAAGGTAATACAAGTGGTTGATACAGTACCATATCAAAGTTTCTTTTTTAACTTATTTTGGTAAACCATTTTCAAAATGTTTCTGAGAAAAAAATAAAAGTTGTAGACAGTCTTTATTAATTTTTTTATTTGTACAAATAAATGGGGTACATGTGCAATTTTGTGACAGGCATAGATTGTGTAGTGGTCAAGTCAGGTCTTTTAAGGTTTCCATCACCCAAATAATATACATTGTGACCATTAACTAATGTCTCTCATCTACCCCCCTCCCACCCCCTTACACTTCCAAGTTTCCATTGTCTGTCATTTCACTTTCTTCATCCGTGTGTTCATCCATGTGTACACATTTTCTAGCACCCACTTATGAGTGAGAACATGCAATATTTGACTTTCTGAGCCTGGTTTATTTCACTTAAGATAATGACTTCTATCCATGTTGCTGCAAAAGACATGACTTCATTGCTTTTTATGGCTGAATAGTATTCCATTGTGTAAATATATTACATTTTATTTATCCATTCCCTCGTTGATGGACACTTAGGTTGATTCCCTATCTTTGCTACCATGAATAAACATAAACATATGAGCATGAATATCTTTCTGATATATTGATTTCTTCTCCTTTAAGTAGATAGCCAGTAGTGGGATTGCTGGATCATATGGTAGTAATTCCATTTTCAGTCCTTTGAAAAATTTCCATTCTATTTTCCATAGAGGTTGCACTAATTTACATTCCCACCAACAGTGTACAAGAGTTCCCTTTTGTCTGCATCCTTGCCAACATCTGTTATTTTTTGTCTTTTTAATAATAGTCATTCTGATTGGTGTAAGATGGAATCTCATTGTGGTTTTAATCTGCATTTCTCTGATGCTTAGTGACGTTGAACATTTTTTCATATATTTGTTGGCCATTTGTGTGTCTTCTTTTGAAAAGTATCTATTCATGTCCTTTGCCCACTTTTTAATGGGATCATTTGGTTTTTGTTGTTGTTGAGTTGAGTTCTTTGTATATTCTGGATATCAGTCCTCTGTTAGATGAATAGCTTGCAAATATTTTCTCCCATTCTGTAGGCTGTCTATTCAATCTGTTGTTTATTTCCTTTGCTGTACAGAAGCTTTTTAGTTTTGTCTATTTTTATTTTTGTTGCCTATGCTTTTGAAGTCTTAATCATAAATTGTTTGCCTAGACCAATGTACTAAAGAGTTTTCCCTAAGTTTTTTTAGGGTCTTATGTTTAAGTATTTAATCCATCTTGAGTTGATTTTTGTATATGATGAGAGATAGGGGTCCAGTTTTATTCTTCCACATATGGCAATCTAATTTTCCCAGCACCGTTTGTTGAAAAGGGTGTCCTTTCCCAGTGTGTGTTTTTGTCAGCTCTGTCAAGTATCAGTTGGCTATAAATACATGGTTTTATTTCTGGGTTCTCTATTCTGTTCCATTGATCTATATGTCTATTTTTATAGCAATGCCATGCTGTTTTGGTTATTATAGCCTGGAAAACAATTTGAAGCCTGACAATGTGATGCCTCCCACTTTGTAATTTTTGCTTAGGATTGCTTTGGATATTCAGGCCTTTTTTTGATTCCATGTGAACTTTAGTATCCTTTTTTCTAACTCTGTGAATAATGACATTGGTATTTTGATAGAGATTGCATTGAATCTCTAGGTTGCTTTGGGCGATATGGTTATTTTAATGATATTAATTCTTCTAATCTACAAGCATGGGATGTTTTTCCATTTGTTTGTGTCATCTACAATTTCTTTCATAAGTGTTTTATAGTTTTCCTTGTAGAGATCTTTCACCTCCTTAAATTTATTCCTTGGTATTTTTTTTTTTGTAGTTATTGTAAATGGGATTCCTTTCTTTATCCCTTTCTCAGGTAGATTGTTATTGGTGTATAGAAACATTACTGATGTTTATATGTCAATTTCTATCCTCCACCTTCACTGAATTCATTGTCAAATCTAAGAGTTGTTTGGTGGAGATTTTAGACTAGATATAAGATGAAAGATTATACCGTCAGCAAACAGGGATAATTCGACTTTCTCTTTTACAATTTGAATGCCTTTTATTTCTTTCTCTTGCCTAATTGCTCTGGCTAGGACTTCCAGTACTATGTTGAATACTCCAGTTCTTAGAGGAAATGCTTTCAACTTTCCCCATTTAGTATGACATTAGCCGTGGGTTTGTCGCATACAGCCTATATTATTTTAAGGTATGTTCCTTCTATGCCTAGTTCGTTGAGGGTTTTTACCATGAAGTGATGCTGAATTTTATCAAATACTTTTTCTGCATCAATTGAGATGATCATGTGGTTTTTCTCCTTGATTCTGCTTATGTGATGTGTCATGCCTATTGATTTGCATAAACGGAACCACCCTTGCATCCCTGACATGAAACCTATTTCATGATGCATCATCTTTTTGATGTGCCATTGGATTTGTTTTGTAAAAACTTTTTCAGGATTTTTGTGTCTGTGTTCATCAGGGATATTGGTCTATAGTTTTCTTTTTTGTTGTTTTTGTGTCTTTGTCTGATTTTGGTATCGGGATGATACTGGCCTTGTAGAATGAATTAGGAAGAATTCTCTCCTCCTCAGTTTTTTGGAACCATTACAGAAGGATTGATATCAGTTCTTCTTTGTACATTTGGTAAAATTTGGCAGTAAATCCATCTGCTCTTGGTCTTTTCTTTGCTGAGAGACTTTCTACAATATTACTGATTCAATCTTGCTGCTTGTTATTGTTCTGTTCAGGTTTTCTATTTCTTCATGGCTGAATCTTAAGAGGTTGTTTCCAGAAATTTATCCATTTCCTCTAGATTTTCTAGTTTATGAGCATATAGTTGCTCATAATAGTCTCTGATGATCTTTTGTATTTCTTTGATCAGTTGTAATGTTTCCTTTTTCATTTCTAATTTTGTTTATTTGAGTCTTCTCTCTTCTTTTCTTGGTTAGTCCAGCTAGCAGTTTATCAATTTTGTTTATCTTTTCAAAGAACAACTTTTCATTTCATTGATCTTTTGTATTGATCTTTTGTGTAGTCTCTATTTCATTTAGTTCTGCTCTGATCTTTGTTATTTCTTTTCCTTTGCTAATTTGGGGTTCAGTTTGTTCTTGTTTTTCTAGTTCCTTGAGGTGCATCATTAGATTGTTAATTTGTGATCTTTCTACTTTTTTGATGTAAGCATTTAAAGCTATAAACTTCCTCCTAAGCTCTGCTTTTGTTGTATCCCACAGGTTTTGGTGTGTTGTATCTATTTTCATTTGTTTCAAAAAATTTTTTCATTTCCATCTTAATTTCTTCATTGACCCAATGGTCACTCAGGAACATGTTGTTTAATTTCCAAAGTTCCTCTTGGTTTTGCTTTCTAATTTTATTCCACTTTGGTCTGAGAAGGTACTTGATATGATTTTGAATTTTTTTTTAATTTGTTGAAACTTATTTTGTGGCCTAACATTTGGTCTACCTTGGAGAATATTCCATGAGCTGATGAAAAGAATGTATATTTTGCAGTTGTTAGGTAGAATGTTCTGTAAATGTCTCTTAGGTCCATTTGGTCTGAAGTCCAATTTAAGTCTAGTGTTTATTTGTTGACTTTCTATGTAGATGATCTGCCTAACAGTGTAATTGAGTTATTAAAGTCCTCAGCTATTATCTATCTATCTATCTATCTTTAGGTCTAGTAATATTTGTTTTATGAATCTGGGTGTTGGGTGTATATGTATTTAGAATTGTTATATCATCTTGCTGAATTGATCATTTTATTATTATATAAAGAAATTCTATGTCTTTTTTTTTACTGTTTTTGACTTAAAGTGTTTCCATTTACGTGTGATGTCTTTTTCTAGTCCTTTACTTTCATTCTGTATGTCTTTACATATGAGGTTTCTTGTAAGCAGCATATAATTGAGCCTTTCTTTTGAATCCATTCAGCCAATCCATATCTTGTAAGTGAAGCATTTACATCTCACTTAAAAATCCACTTGCACCAAGCTTAATATTGATATGTGAGGCTTTGCTCCTGTTATATTGTTGTCTTCTACTTGTTTTATAAATTCTTTTATTTCTTTCTTTTCGTCTGGCTGTCACTGTGGTTTGGTGAAATTCTATAGTGGTGCCATTTAATTCCTTTCTCTTTCTCCTTTGTGTGATTGCTTTACCAGTGAGTTTTCATGTGTTTTCATGATGGTAAATGTCATCCTCTCACTTCCAAGTTTAAGACTCCTTTGAGCATTTCTTGTAGGGCCAGTCTAGTGGTGATGAATTCCCTCAATATTTGCTTATCTGAGAAAAACTTCATTTTTCCTTCATTTATGAAGGTTAATATTACTGGATATAAAATTCTTGGCAGCAATTTTATTTCTCTTAGCACTTTAAATATGTCATTCCATTCTCTTCTGGCATGTAAGGTTTCTGCTGAGAAGTGTGCTGTTAGCCTGATAAAGTTTCTTTTATAGGTGACTAGATGCTTTTCTCTTGCTGATTTTAGAATTCACCCTTTCACTTCAGACAGTCTGATTATAATGTTCCGTGGTAAAGTCTGTTTTGCATTGTTTTTGCCTATATATCACTGAAATTCCTGTATTTGGATGTCTAAATCTCTTGTTAGACTTAGGAAGTTTTCATTTATTATTTTGTCAAATAGGTTTTCTAAACCCTTTGATCTCTCTTCACCCTAGGGAATACCAATAATTTATAAATTGGGTCACTTTATGTAGTCCCAAATGACTCAAAGGCTTTGTTCATTCTTTTTTATTTATTTTTATCTGACTGGATCATTTTAAAAGTCCTGCCTTCAAGTTCTAAAATTCTTTCTTCTGCTTGATCTAGTGTATTCTTATAGCTTTAGAATGCATTATGTATTTCTTTCGATGAATTTTTCAGTCCTGGAATTTCTGTTTGGTTTTATTTATTTATTTATTTATTTATTTATTTATTTATTTTAGATATCAATCTCCTTGGTAAATTTCTCATTTATATCATGAATTGATTTTCTGGGTTGTTTGTATTGGTTTCCAGATTTCTCTTATATCTCATGGAGCTTCTCTAAAATCAATATTTTGAATTCTTTATCTGGTATTTCAAGGATTTCTTTTTAGTTAAGATCTATTGCTAGAGAACCATTGTGTTCCTTTGGCAGTGTCATAGTACCTTGCTTTTTCATGTTTCCTGTGTCTTTATGTTGATTTCTGGACATCTGGTGTAATAATTGCTTCTTCTTTTTGAATTTACTTTCACTGGGGGCAAGAGGGTTCCCGAAGATATGACTATCACGTTGATTGGATGGGGCTCTTTGCCTTTGTTTCTGGGCGCATGCTCTAGTGAAGTTTCTGTATGATTTCTTTGTCTATAAGCAGTGTTAATAGTACCTGTGGTTTCCTCAGTGTCTTGGGGGCAGTTATTGGTGGAGGCTGTGGTAAAATTGTGCTGGGGACTGGCATACCATATAGGCTCATCTTCACCTTTCAGTGGTAATGATGGTGGACTAAGTATATTTACCCTTGTGCCCTGGGTGGTTTGTGGTTCCAGGGAGGCCAATTCTTGGGCCTTGGGTGACTTTCTTGGGTACTGGTTGTAACAGCCATGTACTGAGGGGGTGAGCAGGCTCTCCATCTCCTGGGAAGCTGGCATGGCATGGGCAAAGGTGATAGCAGTGGTGGTAAAATGCTCTTCTGGGTCACAAGTGCTATGTGCTTGTGTTAGCAGTGGTGGCAATGAACTTTGCAGACCAGCCTCCAGGCCAGTAGGTGATGCTTACAGTTAGGAGCCAGCTGAGGTGGTGGTGGAAGAGTATTTATGCCCAACCTCAGTCCTCCAGGAGGAGTACTTGGATGTCCCAGGTGGTAGATTGGGTTGTGGAACCATCAAAGCCCTGGATCTTATACCCTTGTCTTGTGAAGTTGAGGGCAAAGCCAGGCAGAGCAGGAACAGGCAAGCTTGACCTCAGGCCCCGCAATGGCGAGTGCCTGCATGATGGGTGGGGGCAGGGCAATCCTTCAGATGCTGGTGGAATGCTTGGGTGAGGGGAGATCACTGCTGCACTCAGATCCTACTATAGGGAGGTCCCAGTGGTCATAGCCTTGGCTGGTGGGTGGGGGACTTGCAACCCTTCCATGCCCCAATCCTAGTAGGACTCACACCCTGTCCTGGGATGTCTTTTTAAAAACAGAAAAAAATCAAAAGCCTCCACATTTATCCTTTGGCTACTTTTAAATCAAATTTCTAATCCCATAATGAAGTTCATGGTGTTTTAAACTGTTATCAAGCATCTTTTGGGTATTAGAACTCACTTCTGATTCAAATGAAGCATCAGCAAGTCATGCATGGTGTTGTTCTGAGAAAGTAATGCATGCCAGTTTAAGGTCCCCTGGGATTAATTAAAGGAGTTGGAAATGATTGATTAAGTATGGTATTTAATGACTGCCATGGGGATATTTACCTTATTTTTAAAAATCAAATGCATGTGGCTGTTAGGCCTGTAAAAGAGGTAGAGGCTTAGAGAAATGAAAGGCAACCAGGGTTCCAATGTAGGAAACTCAGGTGTAAATAGGTGGACTTCCCTGTCTCGATGCTATTTAATGCTACCTAAGCACCTGTTGTGGCCAAGCGCTCCAGTTTCCTTGGGTTTGTGCGGTGAGGGAACAAGAACCCTTCCATCAAATGCAAGATACAGATCATTATAAGCAAATTCTTCTTTAGAGTTCATTCGTGTTTCTCATGTAAAAATGGGGGGTTATTTCTACAATTTGCAGAACCTCTCCTTGTCAAAAGTATCCTTATACTTCATAATCACACATATAAACATAAGGTCAGCTAGGTTGTAGTACAGTTATAGAGACTTTTGATGAATGACCCATACTACCTTAAAATTCTCATAAATAGGTAGTAGAGAGTTGAAAGAAAGACAAATTTATCACTGATATAAATTCTGAATGTAAGAATTGAAATCCAGGCACTGTTCCTCATTGAAGGTTTGAACTTTAGTAAAGCACTTTAAATTTCTGAACCTCCAGTTTTCTTGTCTGTAAAATACAGATCATATTAGGACTATCCCCACCATAATATTATTAATAAAATTAACTTGGGTAAATAGATTAAAAATCCTCACTCATGGTGAGAGTTCCAAAATTATTAGTTATTATTATTTTTATCATAGTAAGAATTTGGAAGAAGAAACCATCCTTTTTATGGGATAAGTCTGGAAAAAATGGTCAGGACTAAAGGACAGTATCATTATAGCTCATTAAAAGGAATGTCAATGTTTGCAAGGTTTCCTTTAGGAGGAGAAAATTAAATACATTTTTAAAATAAAATCCTTTCAGAAAATAGATTTTTAAAATTAATTCTGTTTGTTTTCAAAATAAATAAAAATCATGGTAATGAACCTCAAAAGTGTATTGTCATAGCTTTTGTCTTTAATATCATAATTGATGACATTAAAGGCAATTAAACCATTAGTTAGAAATCTACATTGATGCAAAGCAGAGAGAAAATAAACTATGTCAACCTTAGCTTCTGACATATTTACACTTGAGAACAAAGCTTTTGTTAAGTTAAACCAGAAAGAGCTAGTTAGCATAAGAAAGAGTTAACACTCACTTATAGGTATCCTATTTTTTAAAAATAAAAAGAGGTTTGTTGGAAAATAACTTGACAAATCTGTCTTTAAAAGCAACTGCAAAAATATTGTAATTGCCCTTTTGACAATATTACTAGGAAACTTAGCCAGTGCAAAAAAAAAAAAATCATGGTTTTCAAAATAATAAGCGACTACATTTTACAACTATCAAGAGAAAAGGAACAAGTTTTCTAATTTACAGAGTTGGTTTTTTTTTTTTCATATCCTAGTGTGTGATGACTAAGAACAACTACCATAGAGATAGAGTAATAATGTCAATTTGTTGGATACCTTTCTAAAAGAATCTAACAAAATCCATGCTTTCATTTAGCTTGCAGAAATTACTTCGGCCTGTTGAGTAAGCAACCAAACATTGCTGCTCGTTTAAAGAACATCTATGTATTTATGAAAATGAACTTTTTTTAAACATCTGTAAGCTCTGGTTTCTTGGTAAAGACTGTAAGAGTAATAACTTTGAGTGTGCAGCTGTTTTCCATCTGTTACTCTGGAACTTTTACACAAGTACTTACTTCCCAGCAGTGTTAAGTGAGTGCTAGATCTATATTACCTTCCCGAAAATGAAAAAAGAAAGTATGTCAAGAGACTATATTCTGCGTTTTGAAGAGCTAGGTACTCAGAAAGTAGTTTACTCAGAAATAAGGGCCTACAGCAAACTGATTTCAAAAACTACTTAAATCTCCTCGGATAAGCTGAGCTGTGTTGTTCCAGAAGCAGCACATGTAAATTCTACCACGGGCGAGCAACCCACTGACATTGGGAACTTTTACTGAAGACCCAGCATCTAAACCCATTATGCTAAGTTCTAGGGAAAGGAATGCAAAGATGGATGAGACACAGTTTCTGTTCCCAAAGAGTTTATGATTTTGAAATGAATTGCCTTTGGGGCCTAAAAGAAGGAAAGTTTTTTCTCCCTCCATCCCTTTTTTTTTTTTTTTTTCATTAATAGGATTTTTTTAATGGTATTACTTTTGCCCTATGTGTCCACTTTTCTATTATTATCTGTTTTATTGGTTTGGTGATAATTATTTTGCCACTAAATTTTTTATTTCTTCAACTCATTGGAGGCTCAGCTTTACATTATAAAAGTTTCAGATAAATGTCAGAAAAGCAGTGAACTCTACTTTTTAAAACTTGATCCTGGTAGAGGGGTAATATACTTTTGTTAATTTCTCTGACATTAGGCAAATAACTGGGACATATTCCTGCCCTGTATTCCAGTTGTCTCATGACCGTAGCAAAAAAAAAAAAATTCGGTTCAGGGTCTCATGTCTATTTCTTCCAAAATCTATATAGCATTAATCTCATTGAGGTATCCCAAAATTTCTAATTTTATGTATTAAAAAAAATGTAAAAGTAAGAAAAGGAAGTGATGTATCCCCTGGGATCTACCCCTCTTTTTACAATGAAGCATGACCATGACAAAAATCACTTTATACAATAATTATTAAGTAAAGCTCTGTTGCATTTATGATTACATCTACCTAAGAATTCTCATACCTTTTAAGCACTCTGATGGCCTAAAGAAGAAATACTATATAAAGACATAAAATAAAAAAGAAATACTGCATAGCTGAAGGTATCTTATGCATCTAAATTCACACTGACTTCTTAAATTATGTAATGTAGCACCAATAAAACACAATCACTCCAGTTTAAGAAGGTTTTTTTTTGCAGTTCTGAATTTTGTTTCTAATAAAAGTGCGTGTTGTTATTGAGAGAAAAATAAATGAGCTAATAGATTTAATCTTGCGGTGTATTCCCAGTTCAACCAATGACTCAGATATTATCTATAAACCATCCTGGGCCTCACTAAGGGAATTAGATTTTGTCTAATTATTCTTTCTAAAACCAAAATTCTACTGTATTCTCTGGACATGAGTGATACCCATGGCTGCATCCAGTCATCTACTTTCATTCATACAACTTACCTTAATTTGGGAATGTACATACCACAGGAAAGATAATATTTGACTCATCAGGTTTAGAGTATACTCCATCTCCAATACTCCCAAACCTACCTCCAGGTACAGCCAACAAAACTTCAAGTTCCTATTGCTGAAACTCACATTTTACTCTGACTTGCTATCCATACATTCTATTATTATGTTTCATAAATTTAATTGTCTGCTCAAATGAGGACTAAAGCCCAATGTCCCAAACATTGATTTACACAAATACGAATTTAGAATAGGTTTCTAAAAATTTTACTATCCTATTTGCCATAATTCTGTGGAATATAGTATCTTTCAGTAAATTAATCCATGTAGGGTCACTGTTTTGTCCTAAATGATTACCATCCTACCTTGTCCTTCCAAAATTATTTACAGTGTAGTTATGCAATTCTTCCCAGCATGCTGTAAGCTTGTGCTTCCTGGTGGGAACTTCACTTCAGTGATAAAACTATTTCTCCCATATGGATGCCATCAGTGCCACCGTCTCCCATATAACTCCACAGTCATTGCAAACATGACCAAGTCTAATGCTTGTTGCATAACATGTGAATTCATTTAAGAAGCAATAATTTGGCCGTGAAGTTCCGAGAATCCGAGTGGTACAGCGGGGATTGGAGTGCAAGCTGGCCGCACTCAGCGGCTAGCCAAATGGGACTATGTGATTTGTGCCACAGTGGGAGGATTTCTCCTTCGCCAACCTCCACACCCACGCAAGGAGGGAAGTGCCTGAAGTCAGCATGAAGAGGTAACATGGGCAGTCAGGCAGTTCGGAGAGGAGGCA
>VBSM01001124.1:18866813-18900740 GCA_008086735.1 Cheirogaleus medius
CTAACAATATTTGTACCCCCATTATATGATGAAATAAAAGGAAAAAAAAAGAAGCAATCATTTCCCTTCTCTTTCTTAGAAGGAGTTGGTTCAACGTGAATGAAGGCAGTAAAGTTTAGTTAAAGGAGAATAAGAGAATGTCTGAAGCTGTGTAGCCTTTAGTCATTGAGATGTGCAGGATGTTCCAAATTACAAGAGTTACCATCTATCTACAGACACTTTACAATATATATGAATGGCACTGGGCTAATTGTTATACATGTTTCTAGCATCATGGAACTTTAAATGGCATTTGGCATTTGCTTAAAGAAAAAAATCTAAGGAATGTTACTTGCCATCAGAAAAAAGAATTCATCAGTATAAGCAGCCTCACGGATTCCCATATCCTATCTGATATAACATTGATGATCAGAACTTTTTCTTTCCTATTTCTAATCCTTGGATTACAGATGACCTCAGAAGCCAACCTCAGAAAACTATTTTAAGAATAACACATTCCATCAGGACCGGGGCAATCTTATTCTCAATCATTATTCGCATGTCAAAACTGATGTTGGAAAAATGGTGGTGGCAGAGATAATACAAAAGGAGAAATCTAATGCTACCATTGTGACTTACTTTTCACATATGGCTATCACAAAAGATTGGCTTCTAAATTCTTGGCATCTTCCCCGTTCTTATAAATAAGGGATGGCTTACCTCAAAATAACACTGAATTAAAATTGAGTTGTGTCCAAAGAAGTCAAGTCAGCACAAATTATGAAAGCCAGGGCTTGGTGAGTTCTCACAATTCCAAGCATTTGCCAAAGGCCCTCCCCCATTCCACATCTGATTCTTTCCAAGTCACACTACCTACTTCCGGGGACTCCAGCAGCATCTCCGGCGCAGTGGCACCCTGGCACAGTGCAGCCTGCGACTACTAAGATGCTGCGGGTCCCCGTTACCTCCCTCCCCACCAAGTGTGCGGAGGGGCCAGCTCTCTCAGCCCCACCGATCATTTGTTTACTGTGCTCAAGTTGGGATTCTTGGCCAACTGGCATCCCCAGAGGGAAAGAACCAGGGTGTCTTAAGTGCATTAAATCTTCATATTAGCCCCCTGGCTTGGTAAACCTTTCTGTTGGCTTTGTTCTCTTTTTTCAAGCATGACAAACAAGTGGTTTTTCTTTTTCACTTTAATGATTCTTTAAACAAAAAGGGGTAGTTTAGGGCTTTCTCCGAGGCTGATAGGTGTTTTTGTTTAATGAGGTTTTTATTATACTGTATTGGCTTCCCTGAAAAGAAATTACGAGCAGCAAACAGCTGATAATAGAACAAGACTGGAAGAAACAATAACCAAGAGGGGGAAAAATTAGTGTGGCAGCAGATGCACGCGTTGTAGCTGGGGATTAAATGCCACTTCCATTCTCCCGTGGCCACCATTGTGCTGGTAATAAAGCGAATGTGGGCACTTATGTGCCAGTTATGAGTGTGCAAAAGATATGGATATAGATACAGACTCAGCTAAACTGCCATCTGTGGAGGGAGAAGGCTGGTGAGCGCAGTCTAGACAAAGATGAGTGAAGCTCAGAGTGCGGGGGTTTACAAGGGCTGGTCGGTTACCATGGAAACTAATTGGAGCTAATAAGTAAAGGGACATTTTAACTGTGGGAAAAGAATAGGAGGGGCTATTTTTCAATATCACCGTTACCTACAATTAATCTTTCGTTTTAGGAGTGTCCTGACTTAATTCCTATGATGAAGCTATTCACTCTGCTCAACATGACTTTAAAATGCTGGATATCATCTTTTAGAACGTGCTGTATTTTACGTTGAGGTCTTTCGAGACAGAATCAATTTCATTTTTTTTTTTTTCCTTAAAAAATAAACTGTTTGCAGATGGCAAGAGAAAGGAAGGGAGGTAATGGAAAATTCTTAACTTCTAAACTGACACTCGGCTGAGCACTGAAGCCGGCTTCGGGGAGAAGGGGAGCTGGGACCTTATCCTGCAGCACCAGCTTCAGGTTTTTGTTTGAGTTGATTTTCCCTAACAAAAGCGCTTCAGAACAACAAGGAAATATGTGTCTTTGTGGACTCATTTTGCAATACTTTTGCAGGGTAGCATTTATTGCCACTACACAGAGCAAGTATTAAGATAATAGCAAATGGCTAGTATCTACTGCATACTTAGATTTTTTTTTATTTTAAGGCAAGTATTAAGTAGTGTAAATGGCTAAAGTTATCAATAAAAGAGAAGTAGTGACTGAGATTTAATGAAAAGATCTACAATTAAGAACAGAATAAAATGTTCATATTAAAAAGCACTTTAAACAATAATGTAAGGCAGAGTCAGGCTCACTTGGGAAATGTCTTATAGGTGGTGTGTTACAAGCACAGAGTTGATAAACGTATTGATTCTGCGTCTTTATAGTTTCTTAGGTTTTACTTTTGTAACTCAATTTACAGTTTAAGAGAATGCAAACTACCTTAATAGTGTCTCTGGGGTCTTCAAAATCTACGCAGTTGAGGTAATCCAGATTTCCAGACATGGGTCTGGTTGGATTAACCACCACCCCCACCCCCCCAAAAAAGGGGGAAAAAAGCCTTAAAATAATTGGCACTATTAAAAATTTTATGGTGCCCAAGGGAAGTCTGAGCCCTGTCGTGCCACTTGCCATTGTGGAAAATGTTTGTGTTGATTATGTATCTGGATTTAGCTGATTAGGGGCAGTGGTTTAGTGAATACACTATATATTGTGAAACAGGCACCTCATAATCACTTCTGAGAAGAAATTGAGCGAATGAATCAGGACTCCAACCTCTAATTCCTTTTTTTCTCTTTCTTCCCGAAAGCCCAGTTATAGGCAAAATTCACTGTAGAAAATTATATTTCTCTAATCTTGTGATTCAGAATATTGCACCAGGAATAGTTTTTGAGTATCTTAATATAATATCACATAAAAATCTGAAAAATCCAATCTAATCAAGTCAATGTTGCTATATATCAAAATAATTATCTTTGTGATACTGGCACTCCAAGCATTAGATCTCTATTTATAATCTAAGTTTTAATGCTTTAGGCAAGTTTAAGTGTGTGTGTGTGTGTGTGTTTAAGCAATCCCCTTCCCAGTTCAAAGAAATTCAAAAGGTGCAATACTTAAAATGTAGGCTTTCCACAGACACTGTCTGGGAGTTGGTAATATTTAAAATTCCTATTTTTCTCTTTCAGATTATCAAAATTCCTTACTCATCTGATGGAATTTATTGAAATGGTGAGATTTGTAGCAATTAATTGATATCCAGATATCTTCTTAAAGTATTGTAACAAGTATAGGCATTTTCTGCTTCAGACTGCTATCAAGGTAATTAGTTTTATAAAAGAGTTTGGTGCTAGGGACAAAAAAGCACATAAGAGTGAGGTATTGAAATGACCAAAAATTGAAAACATTTCAAAGCAAAATTGTTAATGAGCTGTTTGAGCTATATGGACATTATAAGTGCAATTAACTAGAAGCCAATAAAAATAATCAATGACAGAGTGCAGCCCTCTGGTACCAAGTGCTTTTACAAAGAGATGTCTGTGAAAGCAGCAAGTGATTTAAAAAGCCACCTTTCTCTATGGGAGCGTGTGCTATTTTACATGAGTAGAAATGAAAATGATTTTCATTGACTATTTCTCAACTTCAGCCTGTAGTGAACAGTGCAGAGCTGTATGTGGGGATAGAGAAGTTTCTGCAGTTAGCTGGGTCTCCCTGCCCCCCCACACACACACCGCCTTTCCCTCCCAGGAATGTTGGAGGCAGCCACGATCTAATCAAAGGAAGGTAGGAGTTTAGATTTCAAAATGTAGATGTCACATTTCAGTGCAAACGACTCCTACATTAACACTTTAGCAGCATGTGAAGATGAATCTTTTATCTCCTTTTGGGGGGGAGGAGGGAAGTGTCTTGCTGAGAAGATTGCCCTCAATAGATTGGCAGTAAAAGATTTTTAGTGTTTCTGTGCATCCTACGGAGGGTTCCAGTCGTCCCGGGGGGGACACAAGGAGTTGTGAAAAGTAACGCACAACTGGCCACCAGAATAATTCATTCTCTCCACCTTCCCCGTAGCACCTCCCACTTCCCTTTTTATAGCAGTCCTTTCTCTCCGAAAATCTCAGGTTACTTGACTGGGAGTTCTCAGACCTCCAGTTTCATTCCTGCCCTCAGCCTCCAATCTGTAAGAGACACCCAGCCCCAGCAATTGGATTGGGCAGCTTGTCTTGACACACCACTGTGCTGAGTGCTTGAGGACGTGTTTCAACAGATGGTTGGGGTTAGTGTGTGTCATCACATTCGAGTGGGGATTAAGAGAAGGAAGGCTGCCTTGCTGGAGCTGTGTGGTCTTCTCCAAGTGAGAGTTGCAGGCAATAGAACTACTTTGCTGTTGGAGGAAGAGGAGGAATTCATTTCCAGCAGCCACAAGAAAAGCAGGGTTTTTTTCAGGTAAAGTAAAAGACATTGAATGCTTCTCTCTCTCTCTCTCTCTCTCTCTCTCTCTCAGCATAGTTTTGAATGGAATGCTAGCACAGCACACTGTCAAAGCC
Source organism: Cheirogaleus medius (assembly GCA_008086735.1). NCBI lineage: Eukaryota > Metazoa > Chordata > Mammalia > Primates > Cheirogaleidae > Cheirogaleus > Cheirogaleus medius. The sequence continues at coordinate 18,871,375 of VBSM01001124.1, forward strand.
AGTTGATGCTGTCCTATCAATGCTGCTATTGTACGGCTGACAGATGACAGTGAACATAACTTGATGCTTGGCTGTCTTTGTAGAACTAACACTCCTCATGCTTTGCTTTCGAAGGTGTAGCTAAGAAAATGTCTTTCAGAGCCGTGTTTGTACCCTTTACTATCCTTGTTATATATATACTCAAAACAGGATGTATAAATTGCTCATAAAGGGTAGATAAGGCCAAGAAAGCACTGATTTTAGCTTTCAAAATTGGAATTCACTTTCAAACTGTTGCATTTTACTGAGTTGCTGGCAGAGATGAAAATGCTTTCTTTACAGATTTGTGCAAGGTAAATTTTTGTCCGATTTATGATGGAGCAAAGTGTTTTTTTAAAAAAATTCTTAGAGATTTTTGACTCTGAAGTTTGGAAACTCCTTGAGAGAAGGGGCTACCCTCTGGGTAGCCGATAGATCGGCTTTAAAACAAAAATGCTTAGAGCTGGAAGAAAAGCAGAGAAGGAGGAAGGAGGAAAACACTCTTTAACATAGCCCTCTTGCAGCTGCAGGGGGAGCAGATGGAGGTAATTCATTTGCAGATCTGTTTGTGAAAGTTTTACAAGTCATGGAAAACTAAAGTAGCATCTCTGTAATGGATCATTAAGAGTCACGACATTTATAGGTTTTAAACAGGCTATCTGAAGTGTTAATTAAATGTAAATAGATTTTCAGGTTTGGGTATAAACAAACAAACAAAAAAGGCTTTAATTATAAACTAGTCATTGGAAAGTAATGGTCATCTGGTGCCTGAGTAACATAAAATGAGTTGTCATCATACATGTGAGTAGCCGTTAACCGCACTGCCAAAAACACTCACCAAAATTAAACTGAACTGAATATAACAAGAGCGCTTATATACTATGTTTAACTTGTAGTATAAAAAAGCTCTTTCAAATTGATGCCCTATTCTCACAGGGATCAAAACATAAAACTTTCATTTTTCAATTTTTTTAGCAAGATAGGTGAGTCAATACCACCTTAACAGACTTGCCCTCCTATACCAACGTACGTATACCTGTGGCGTGCAAGAATTCTTACTCCTAAGCTGGACTTACATTCAGTAGAGAAACCCAACACTGTCCTCACCCGTTGCAGGTGAGAGACTCTATGGATAACACTGTATACAAGCTGTTTTGAAATAGGAGCTGTTTAGTAGGTTGAATAACAGGACTTATGGCTAGTGCTTTTGTGATTTTGTTATTCAACTGCATAAAGATGCCTGTAAAATTATGTTTTGAGTTACATTATATAGATTTTTGCAACCACACAATTGATTTTTTAAAAATTCTCTTTTTCAAAAAGTTAAGATTAAAACAATATTTTCACATAGTGTTTAGTTGCTATTCAGAATGTTTCCTGGTTATAGTCTCAAAAATCTCCTTCAGAAAGAAAATATCCTCGTAAATAATCAGGCAGTTATTCCGACTGGGTATTATCTGATTCCCAATATTACATAACCAAAATAGGACTAAGTTCATAAGCTGAAGTCTTTTGGAATTCCAGTCATTCCATTTTGGCTTTACAATGGAACTTGGGTTTAGAAAAATAGAGACAGAAAGGCAAACTAATATCTCGTGTTGTATCAGGATTAGAATGGTGCTAACTAGCAATGTTATTTTTCACTATCACAGAAATATTTCAGGAGAAAGTAAAGTGCCTCCCCAGAGATTGGATTTTCCCCCTGAGATGGGCGGGATGGCATTCTAACAAAGGCAAGGTGCCTCTTTAGCGACAGGAGCCCTACCAGCCTGTACCCCTGATGTTGCAGACCCATCACAGGGCCGCCTGTACAAGATGTTGACCATATGGGAGAATTTCTCCCTTGCCCCCAAAATCAATGGCACACAGTATGGAAACAAGGAAAGAAGGGTTGAGAAATAATAAATTCACACCTTGAATAGGCAAAGTTGTGTTTTGGTCCCTGTAACAGGGTAATATGAAGTTACTTGCTTAAAAGACAGTGCCCACAGGGCAATCCCAGTTTCTTGTCAAAATCTAAATCTTACTGTTTCAGATGGTAAACATTCAGAGACATATTTATGGTGACTTCTACATACCTCAGTTTGACATTTGGTTTCTTCCTGACAGCACTTGTGCTGGTAACACACATGAAGTTCCCATCAGTATTGGAACAGCTGTGAAACTGTTTGAGCACTCTGGACCTCCCCTCCCAGGGAAGCGAAAAGTGACTGGGGCTGGGGGGATCTCCATTTGCACTGCTTTTTTGTCCAGAATATTAAGGGGTTACAAACGTTTTGGTTGCATGAATTACTTTTGTACAGTTTGAGTCAAAGTTGTAAGTGTGTCCGTCACCCAGATAGTGTAGATTTGCACTGTGGATGCATTCTAGCTAGGTATGAATTAAGGGGACAAATATTAGAGGTGAAATGTGATCTGAAAGCTGGATTCATGAAAGTTACAAAATTCATTTTTATGGTAGTGTGGAATCCTAAAATACATTAGTCCAGGTATTAACTAAACCTGTGGTCAGTTATGAGTAGGGACCTCTTCAAGGAACTAAAAGGGTTCTACTTTCTCTGTTTCCTTCTAAGAAAATTTATGTGACTTTAGACAGATTGCTGTGGCCATTTCCATTGTAATAGTAGAGACAAGTGGCACAATTGGGACACTTTCCAGTTTCTTTTCTAATTATGTATCCATATAGCAATGGATAGGAGTTCAGTTCTTTTGCATTTTGGCTTTAAAATGGGTTTATTCTTTTAAAATTTGTAAAGCAGGATTTCTGATGCTGAGCTATATATAGTACTGACATTTCCCCAACCATTGCCACATGGACGGGGTCAACCGACGTGCCAGGTCAGGACATCTGGTTCTTTTTTCCTTGTGTAGTATTTTTGTGTGGAGAGCATGAAGTAAATTTAAGGAGATTAAAAATTTTAAAAGCTCATTCTAAATAGATTATTATTTTTATCATTATTATTGACTTTTGGGAAAAAGAGGGTTCACATATGAAATTAACCTCATGCTTATATGATAAATTCACCTTTAATTTAGGTTAGATCCAAGAAAAAATTTTGAAAGAAGATATTTTATGGAAGAATATTTATCCTGAAATATGTTTCCCATTTAAAATATTTTTGACTCTATCTCAATATGCTGAGGAGGAAGCGAATTAGCCTGCTGGCTTTTTTTTCTCTCTAATAATCCTCTTTCCACTTTAGTGAATCTATCATCAAATTCTTTGAGTCCTTCCTTTAAAATGTCTCCCACATCTGGCCCACAGCTACTGTCCCAGCACAATGATCATCTTGCACATGGCTTGGTGCAACAACCTCCTAAATGGTCCACTTGCCTCTGTTTCCCTCTTCTGTCCCCCACTTGCAGATTGAGTTGCCCAAAACATCACTTGCATCAGAGCACTTCACGTCTGAGAATTGCCACGTGGACCCTCATCACCTACAAAATGAAGTCCAGACTTCTCAGTCTGATGTGCTGGCCCACTGTTATTTGGCACCAATGTGTCCCCACCATGTGTCCCCACCAGGTCCCTACAACATCAGAAGTCTACCCTTCCCTCCAGCTACCAAGGCCAGCTCAATGTCCCCACCTCCTAGTCTCTTCTCAGTCCTACCCATTCTTGTTTCTCTCTTCTCTGTAAAATGAGAGTTTGTCATCATGTGCACAGTTCCTCCTGGTTCAACCTCTGTAAGCCTGTGTGTAGAATGCCCCACGTAGTCCGTCCCCGTCACCTCTGTATTCCCGTTCTTCACAGTCGCAGCACAAGTCCCACCTCCTCTGGGAAGCCTCCTTGACCACCACCTCTTCCAGCAATATTTTTCTTCCCTTGGTGATGATGATTAGTTATCTAGGGATTGTACTTAGCACAATTGCCTTATTTTTTTAATCCTGCTTTATAATTTTCTTTTTTTATGCCTTGACTCCTCAAGTCCCTGCCCTCAGGGAAGGTGGCAGGAACTGGCCTGGTCCACCTTTGTGCCCCACAGAAGACATTAAACTCACCAGGACATTGAAACATCCAAGGTACTTTCCCATCTCTAGATTCTCTGCTTTCCAGCCATTAACTGGCTCACTGGCTCTAGTTGTTTTTTTCCCCACTCATGACAGGAAATGGAAAAAATGATGAAATGTAATTGGTTTTATCTGGGGGAACTTTAGGGAGAATGCCACTGAGACGGAATGTAAAATAATTGCCTTCAGTTTGAATATTATATGAAAAATCCCCATGGAGTTCAGCATTCTATAACGGTGATAGAAACTACATCTATCGGCTGCCCTTCTATCATACAAAATCCCAAACTGGCTTTGGAGTAGGAGAGTACAGGCTCTGGACTCAAAGAGACCTGTGTTCTAATCCAGGGACCACCTCTCACTGGCGGAGCAGCCTTGGAGAGGTGATTGACCCATTCTGAGTTTCAACTCTTTCCTCCCTAAAATGGAGATAGGCATACTTACCTGGGGGGTGTTGTAAAGAAAATATATAAATCGCCTAGCTCAGGACATGTCCGGTATTGGATGTTCAGTAAATGGGAGGGAGAGAAGGGGGATAGGAGCGTACACAGATACAGATCTAGGATGCAGGCAAGTGTTCATTTCAGTCATGTCAATCATCAGTCCTATCTATTTATGGTATGTCTTCCTTTAGCATTTTCTTCTGCCACCAAATGCAGAAGGATGAGGTAGAGAGAGAGAGAGGTGCTTTTGGCATTTAGGGATTTGGAGCAACTGAGCTAATGGATCTACAGGGACAATGGGGACAGCTGAATGCAGGTTTTGGGGAGGAACAAAGCCCTGGGTCCTGCATTAAGGCTGATAAAGAACAGGTACTGGGCTTTGGTGCTATGGGGGAACAAGGGACCCAGTCAATGGACCCCATTAGGGAGTGGGATTTGCCAAGTGGCACGTGCTCCTCTTCCTTCCTCCTGGCACATTATTTAGAAGGAAATAATAACTTGGCAAAATGCTGTGGAGAGTCAGGGAAAACTTACAGAAGTAATTGGGAAAGTAAGATCCCATTTAGACAGAACAAGAGACTTGGACCTTTGCCATCCTTCGCCTCTAAACCAAATTTAACAAAAAAGCTGAAAGCAATGAACTTGAGCCTCTTGCCCCTTCCCGAACTTCGTACCTACCATCGAACATTGAACCTTCTATGTTTGCCTTTTCCCCAGAAGGGCAGCTGACTAAGAAACCCTCTTACAAGGCACTGAATGCCACTTAGTAAATATGTCCTTGGACATTGGTCATTCAGTTCCAGTTTTCAGGATCTTGGGATAGATCAAAGATATTCTTTCCAACCCTGTTCATCTGGTCTGCAGGTGCAGACCAGGAAGAGGAAAGAAATTGGAACTCCTTAGGCCAAGGGGCAAGGCAGTATTTCTGGAGATCCCTTCCTAACAAACTGTCTATAGAATTTTCAAAGGGAAGCACTAACAGTCACGTTGCTTGATCTCATCTTTAGCTGTAGCAGCTAAGCTAGTCCTCGTTGCCCTCTAAATATATGGCCCACGTACTCCTGCCCAGTTGTGTACTAAACCTTTTTTAATTAAAAAAATGTAGCTCTCCACTTTACCCTCAAAGGTAAAATCTTTTCTTACACTGTTTCTTGTTTGTTTGTTTTTGTTTTACGACACAGGTACAAACCTGTAGGAAACTATTTCTACATTTTCTAAAATGTGAATCTAAGGGACTCGGACCTGCCACTCTTTAACTGTAGTGGGAAGGTTGATGTTAAACCACTATGCTGAATAAATGAACAGATACCACATTTCTGGATGAGAAGTCTTAATTGTAAAAGGTAGAGTCTCTCAAGATTAATCTACCAATTTCATGTCATACTAATCAAATTCTAACACAAAGCTAGAAGGTTGGCTGTGGCAGTGGAGTTTGGGAACAGGCAAGAGCCCAGATGGCTCTTGTGGAATGTAAAATAAAAAATATTCTACAGCTCATCTGGACAATAACTCATGAATAAGCCTAGACATTTTTGTAGAAGAGTATCATTGTAAAATTGGGACTTGTCTTATCACATATCCAAGCATGATATAAAATGATAACAACTGAATTGTCTGTTCCTAAGAAATTGACTCAGCTTTTCATCTCCTGTCATGTAGTTTTGCTTTATTTCTCTTTAGTTTTAATCTATTCTTTTCTTGGCATTGCCCAAGGCTTCAGCTGAGCTACAAACTGCTGTTGCTAGGTACTAGTTCTGTTGCTACAATTAACTGAAATCCTGAACTAGTCTTTTATTTTGTCCTATGGTTTTCCCATCTGCAAATAGGGCTATGAATACATGCAACTTTTTCCATTTCGTAGACTGCAAATAAGATCTAAAGCAAGTTTGTTTCAAGGACTCAGAAAAATCCTCCTATATCCCCTTGATGAAAGATGCCCAAATATTATACAATCTAAGTGTCTTCCCATTTTTCTGAGTAATACTAACACATTCTTAATAACCAACATGGAAATCTGAATTACAGAGAGTTCTGTTTATGGTCCAATTTTGTGGTATGGCGTTTAAAACTCATAGACAACACCTGCTATGTTAATATAAATTCAAACTGAAGGTTAGACTATTACAAGATATTAGCTGTACCAGAGTCATGGTGAAAAAAGATTAATTGCATTCAAAGTGTGAATTTATTGATATAACTTTAGAAGTGTGCACCTGTAGCTATTATCTTCAAACTCATATCACTAATACATTGACACCCTAATCAACTTTCTATAATATAACATGTCCTCTGAGTACACTTCCTGCCAGTTGAAAGCCCCCTCCCTCCTGTCTTAACCTTCACCTGCCAATAATCAATCTTCTCTTTAATAGAATGTCCTAGCAAACAGATGTGCTTTAGAGTGCATCCAGAAATTCTTGAAACTTTAGCTTTTAACTTTCATCTTATAAAAAGTGAATCCCAGAAAATAGAGGCCCCTACAAAACATGTTCTCCTTTTTTTCTTCTTGAGAGCTTCATGCTGGGAAGAGAAAGGAAGATGTTCTGAATATAGTGTATGAATAGAAGAATAGGCTATGTAATATTTTTTATTTGACACCTAGAGGCTTCACATGGGTCATTATATTCTTTTTCATACATGATTATCTATATTTAGTAAAGGAAATTTAGGAGATGTATTCAATATCCAATAGCTTAAATCTCTTTATTTTCTAGCAGTTGAGTTGATATTCTAAGAACAGCCATAATATGCCTTCTAAATAATATCAGAACCAAAAGAAGCAGACGTAAGAAAGCTCCTACGTACTTGAGAACTTCCTGTGTATGTATTTCTATCCTAGGTGCAGAGTGGAACACAAAATAATATAGGACACCACCCTTGCTCTGAAGGAATATCTAGGTTAGCTGTGAGGGGAAGACATGCACACAAAACGTTTTTCAGTAGTAATACAGAGTTGTGGTTCAGTATCAGTCATTCGCACTAGTTCAATACAAGGGATGCCCACGGAGCCTGAACCTCAGCTGGGCAGGACCTTGTTGGGCGCCCACAGCAGGTGCATCAGAGTGGAGATTCATCTCCATCATTCACCAACCGTGTGTCCTTTCACTTAGTTTCCTTCTTTGTAAAATGGGGATATGGTTATCACCAAGGGTTTTTATAAAGATTAAATGAGGTAATAAAATAAGATGCCTAACACAGAGCGTAGGACACAGCGAGCACACAGAAAGCAGCTGCAGTTTTCCCCAAGGTGGCAAAAGGAACCGCTGGAGCTGAGGCTTGGCGATAAACAGAGTATGTCATTTTCAAATAAAAAAAGAGAGAGAGGTATTTTTTAATCTGAGGATTTGCATAGACACAATTTGGAAATACAGTGAAGAGAGAGGCGTTTAGGCAAAGAGGAGAAGGAGAACGGAGGAAAAGGGAAGAAGAGGAGTGATAGAGGAACAGAAGAGAGACCAGGAAGAAGGTGGAGGAGTGAGGTCACCGTCCTCCCTGCCCTTGCTCTGCACACTTGGCTGTAGTCAGAGCATCCTGTTGGCTAATCAGGCTAGATTCGAGAGTGTCTCGACACATCAGGTGCCTTGGGAAGTTTAAACAGTAGGTATTTTAGGAATGGGGAGAGATCAAGAAAGACAGATAGTGAGAGAGCAAGAGAGAGAGAGAGTGCGGGCATGCGAGAGAGAACAAGACAATTGGGAGGGTTCCCCAAGTCCAAATAAGTGGAAAAAAATGTGCTGTCTATTCCCATTGATGCAATGAGAATGAGGAAAAGATGGGTGTAAGAAACACTGTGAAGAAATGAATACACTTGGTACTACACTTGGGATGACTTTATAATGCAAACACTGGTAAACAGATGTGTATGTAAATGTTTAATAATAGAATTTAAACCTATAAAATCTAATTTCCTGATGATTGATGTACATTAGACAGAATGTACAACTGTGATTTTTTTAAAAAAGACATATTCCTTGGATTAAAAGCATCTTTTCTCAAATTAATAAAATGGAAAATGGTTGGCCAAATAACAATCTAGTATTTCTAACTTTGGGGAAGTAATGGATTTTCAAGTCAGAATGACAAATTACTTCTGCAAAACACCTGTAATTCTCTTATTTTCAACTAAGAGAATATTGGTGAAGAAGGACATAAAACTTAAAGAGAGTCTAGAGGCAAGAGGAGATGAAATATTTAAATTGTTTCTGCTCACAAACCTTCAGATTCTACCTTGGGGGAGGTTGATTGACATCCTCTCACAGAATATGTGAATGACTTATTTTACAAATGATATACACACTCTCTTCTTCACTACAAAAACAAATCATTCTTAATTTTAAGGTTTGGGAAAAGTTTCCCCATCCCCCTGCTTTTCTTTCTGTGCTTTCTTGCTTTGCCATTTTCTTTTATTTTATTTTGTTCCAACCATGTCATTTCCTCCTCGATAGAAGAGCCATTCTTTGTCAAGTCCTTGTACTAAATCAATGGACAGTTTTCAGGATTAAGGGTTTTATTAGAAGACTTTGCTTGCTATTTCAAATTCGTTCATTATATATTGGAGGCAGCAGGATTGAAAGACTACAGACAGATACAGAGCTTGAGTTAGCAAGATTTGGAATTGAAATGTTGTCCTGTGACTAAAAATTTGGGAGAATAGCATTGACTGTGGAGACTTGACAGCATTTTGGTTCCTCAAAAGAGACTTGGGTTCCATTCAAGTTTTTAATGAAGACTTTGGCCTGTTTTATTTTCCCCAACTGAGTGTTCTGAACCATGTTCCCTGGTTCCTATGGGAGAGATGCCAGGGAAAGTATCAGCACCTGTAATCTATTTCTCACTCAGGGTTGCCAGGCATTAGGGACTAATTGACATGAGCCAGTTTATATTTGGAAGCCATTAATGGCTAGCCACTGAATTGTTGAGGCATACAGTGAAATGAACCAAAGATATAATACACAAGCGCCACAGTTAGATCAATAAACATCATCTGCAGCAAGCACAAAAGTCGGGCTTAGCTGCCAAGCCTAACACTAGATCTCTTCATCCGGTACCCACTTAGGTCAATGGGCTACTGTCCTTCTATGGAGATTGGAGAATGGAACACGAGCTGATATTTCTAAACTTCTTAATTTCAGATTGTCTAAATTCAGTTTTTAATTCAGGATTCTACTCAACATGTTAAGCTTCTAGACCTGTCTTGAATATACAAAGACTTCTTGAATTGGAAAAGTGTGGTCCTTGTACGAAACGAAAAATGAATAAGTAGAGAAGTGCAAGAAAAGAATATCAATTCAGTCAAAGCATGTTCTGTCACAGGCACTTTTTTGACACAAAAATAAGGACAGAATAACAAAGGAAAAATAAGCCATGTGAAAAACTTCATGGATAGCAATTATTATTCTCATTAGCAATTTTGCTACAAAAATAACTATCTATTGATCGAACCATTCTGGTCAACCACTACAGCAGTCTCAAAAGCGGAATTAGAGGTATTCCTACAATTGTTCCTACAATTGCTCTGTCATTGTCCTAACTCCTTTGAAAGCTTAGAATGCCCCACCGGACTGCCTGGTTAGCTTTAGGTAAATCAAGTTTTATGTTGGGCAAATAATAAATGAAAATGTATATTTATTATTTCCTTGATAACTTTTCAAGGCTTAGAAAACACTTAAGCACACTACTAGCAATAAAATAAAAATTTGCTGAATAATGGCAGTACTGTTATAGCTAGGAAAAAGAGGCAGGGTAGTGCAGTGGAAAAGACATTGGAAACCTGGCTTCCCGGATGTGGCTACTATTAATAGTGTGATTTTGAGCAAATTATTTAACCTTTCAGAAGCATGCCATAGTGGTTTTGCCTTTATTTTGCCATTCCCTCTATCTAGATTATATTATTTTCCTCCTTTACTGGCAATCTTTGCTCTTCCCTTAAGAGAAGCCTAAATAAGTAAAGCATTCTCCTTGAAACAAAAAAGGGATGGTGACAGGAAGGGGGGTGGGGAGGGACTTAATCCAGTTTTGCATCTCTCCATTCATCTTACACACCCCTGTTAAACTAATCTTCTTTTAACACAGTTTCATCAGATCATTGCACTACTCTAAGACAGCTATCTCCCAATTTCCACAGTCTAAATATTTCCAGTCTAAATGAAGTACCAGCTTTTAAGGACTTCCATAATCCTGTCCACTATAACCATTCCACTTCCCCTAAACACTTTCTGCTCTTACTAAGGTGGTCCAACATGTCCTGAATTTACGTCTCTTACTTCTGCTACAAAGCACTTGCTCATTCTCTGGGCTGGGGCTGCCTCCCATCCTGGTTCTTCACGACCAAATCCCACCCATCCTTGAAAACAAAGACTCAAGCCCCATTACCTCCATGGAACTTTCTTTTCCCAGCTCTTCCAACTATCAGTAATTTCTCTCTCACGTGTGTGCTCTTTTCACTTAAAAGTCTTGTCGTATAATTTTAGCTCTTCATTATGTACAATTTGGCATTTATTGCTATTCTTCATAGATTTCTTTAAATTGCTTTCTCTCTCTTATATTATTAGAAACACTAAGACAGGAGTTGAGTTTTAAGCCTCTGCATCTAACAAGGTGATATCACCTTCAAGGTGATATGTCCAGTACATGCTCTAGGCCTTCGCAGTTAGAATGGTCAAAGACAGCCGAGATAGAAAATTCCATTTTAATCATTGAGAAATTTTAGGAAACTTATCAGCAGCAAATCCACAACTACACTAGGCATTCTTTGGACAAGGCATTATCTCAGGCACTGATTCTCTGGTTCAAAATTTTTTCTCCATCTTCTGCCCACATCACTCTCCAGGGCTGCATTTGAGCCAGCTGGACTCCATCCAGAAACAGATTCAAATAGACAATAGGCCAACTAGAATTCCCATCTTCCCTGATTAGATGTGAAATTGTATAGCCGAGTGTCACTCACATGCCAGCCACTCAGGATTCTATGCTATCAATTAATTTCTCTTGAGAGCTGAACTGAGGAGATTGTGACAATTCTGTATTTTAAGGACCTGTAAAATTACAGCTATACCAGAATTTCAGGGATAGTGCTAAATAGATAGACCTGCCCACTATCTGTTACATAGTGTAAATTAAAACACCCCGATAACCCATAGTAAATTATATTGTTGGGTTTTTTGTTGTTGTTGTTGTTGTTGTTTGTAATGGGATTTGATTGTAAAAATTCTTTGTCTAGGAATGGCATTCTCATTTATAGGATAATTAGCAAGTGAGGTGAAAGGCTTTAAATCACTTAGAAGAAAGAGAAAATTACCACACATTCTGGCAAAGCTACTAAATCTTATTTGTTCTTCCTTAAATAATTTAGAATTTGGAGTGGATTTTCCAGGAAAGGCATGTAAAAATATCACGGAAACACAGAATGTTAGAGGTAGACCTTAGAAATCATCTAAGCAGAATCCCTCATTTTAAATTGTAGGAAACATAGGACTGGCTTTGCTGGGAGACCTGCCTAAAATCACAAAACTCAATTCTTACCAGAGTTCTACAGGCTTTATCTTTTTAAAGAGTGCAAGTCGGTGAAATTCTACCCATACTAAAGTGAGTTCATGTGTCCATTCGACATCAGGATCTGACAACGTGAAGGGCTGAGCCCAGCTCTCTTTTTGACCATGCACTGTCCTGCTGAGTGCTATGGTGAATAATCAGGCACTGTAAGGATGGTTGCGACTGGAACAAATACAAGGAACAGCATTTATTTTTCACATGTATTCCTCATGGAAAATCTATGCTAACGGAAATAACCAAGCACTGTTGCTATGGATGATCTGTGAAAGTACGTAGCTTTAGTACAGAGAAATTTCTTTGGAAAGGCATTTTTTAACCTATGCCACAAGAATACTACACAATGTTGATGATGTCAGCATTAACCAGAAGTCCTTCAAAACATTGTCACTTGAGCTCAATCATTGGAACTTGCAATATTTGGGTAAGCAAAGCAGGTGTGCCGTTTCTGTACACCAGAAAACTGAATCTGAGAGACAGCATGCCATTTACCTGAGTCTAAAAATCTAGTGAATGAAGTAATTCATGTTAGAACATGTGTCTTCTGACTCCTACTTCACTGCTCAATACTTCAAGCAATTTCAAATAGATCACATTTTGTCAATATTAGGGAAACCTATTGCATTAGAACAGTTGAACTGTCTGTCAGTAACATCCCCTCACTGGGAAATAAACATTTAAAATACTTCCTCAGGTACTGGAATTTTCCCAAGAGAAGTATAAGAGCAATATTCTTCGTAGTCTAATAAATTACACGAGTGTATGTACAATTATGCATCTATATAATTTATCTTTAAAACTGATTTATTTGTAAAGGAAATAAAATTAATCACTATTGGATTATAAAAGCATTTCGTAGTCATTAACTTACACCTTTCATTTTGCACTATAAGGAATAGCAATTTACTAACACAAAATAAAAAGATTAATTTAGAATATCTTAAGTGTGGCTTCGACTTTTTGAAAAATAGTTTTGTTATTAAAACATGTTCTAGATTTCCTTTTCGTTGTTGTTGTAAGTATCTAAAAGGAAGCCATTATGATTTTCAGAGCAATGAAAGAAATATGTCACAGGAAAAAGAGCATTTTCATTCATATTTTTAGGCTATTGGTCATATTTCAATCCACTGGAAAATGTAATTGCAAATTTGGTTAGAATTATAAAAATATCAGGCTTACCAGTATTACAACTTCTGATGAAAGCATGAATTCTGTTAAGAATGTGAAGATTATGTAGCAGAATAATTATCTATTTTTTGTATAGCTAAACCTTATAATAGTGAATGCCAAGAAAGGATTCTATAAAGAATTATTTCTTTGGTTCATAAGAGTAGTTTGTTCATACTACTTTCAGCTAAGCCTATATGTTGAACACGTCTGTAAAAAAATGCTTCCCTATTTCCTATCTGTACCTCAGTGTGGTTCATATGAAAATTAAGCGTGCCATTTCCACTACTCAAAGGGAAGACACAAAAATAAAGCTGAGCTCTTTCTAAACTCTTTACAGCTCTCTTGTTCTGCATTGAGCAGCAACTGCTCTCCAGTTTCTAGGACCCTTTTTTCCAAAATACTCATAACCTCCACTAAAAAGACCACAGAAAATGGCATGCTGTTAAAATGAAAAAGAGCACTAAAAAAGATGCAAGCTTTTGCAGGAAGACTACACCTCAAAAAGTATGGCAGATAGGGTGAGGGCACCTTTTACTTCTCTCTCTCCACAGGGACAAATTTGGCACTAATCTTCGGCTATTTGTTATGCAAATAGACAATGGGCTTTCTTAGTTTGTACTCTATGACAATTTGTAAGTCCTCTGAAATTTTATGTAATTTGATTTTTCCTGTAGTTTATAAAATATGCAACCTTTAATTTTATATAACAATGTATACTTTTTCAAGGTGCTTTCAAACATTTCATCTGATTTTGACAGCCTTATGTCACATAACTAAGTATTGGTGCCCACTTGAAAGAATTAGAAACAGAGCCACATTCTTAGGTAACACACAGAGAAATATTAATATTTAGCAGTATAAGATCATGATGTGTACAGTTTATTCTCAATAGTTCAAGGGGGTGAATATATATATTCTCTGGGTGTGAAACTGATAGAGCAAACAGTTGGGGGCAAATTGTTAATGATAAATGGATCTGGGCAACTGGTATGCAAGTGTTCTTTCTACAATTCTTACAACTTTTCCATAAGTTTCAAGTACAATTTTTCAAGTACAATTTTTAAAAAACAGACACAGACACAGGGGAGTTAAATAATTTGCACACACAAACATTACAGGCAAAGTGAAGAACTAGAATCCAGGTCTTCTATTTCTTCAAACTTCCTCTAAACCTGTCATCTATTTCTGTAAATCAAAAGTAATTTTCCACTTAAATTACAGTCAGCCCTCTGTAGCTGCAGTTCCACATCTATGGATTCAACCAACCTCAGATTGAAAATATTTGGGAGAAAAAAACCAAAAAATAACAATATAAGAATAAAAATAATACAAATTTTAAAAGTACAGTATAATAACCATTTACATAATACTTACATTATATTAAGTATTTGTAACCTGGATATAATTTAAAGTATACAGGAGGATGTGCATAAGTTATATACAAATACTATGCCATGTTATATAAGGGACTTGAATATCTGCTGATTTTGGTATCCAGGGGAGGAGAGGAAGAATGTCCTGGAAACTGAGGCAGACCATATTTATAAATCACAATCACACCTTTTGCCAATCAGTCATCAATAACCCATACCATAGCTCAGGGAAAACTCATGATTTAAAAATAATCTTTATTTATACATAATATTACCCATTACAAATCATTTTTGCCAAGCTTATTTTATTTGATCTTCATAATATGTCAGGTGAAGTAGATAGGACAAGCATTATTGGACACCTGCTTAAGAAACAGACTGTGAAGGTCACTTGTACAATTAATGTTGCCTACTAAATGGTAGAGTCTAGACAGATACCCACATCCTAACTTCCAGAATGAGTACTCTTTCCAATATATCCTCTTGGCATTCTAATGCCTTTTCACACATCTAATGACCATATATAAAACTTCGAAGGCTCATGTATTTGGTGATAGAAAAATAACATTTTATAAGTATAAAACAAAATGAGAAAGATGTGTATGTTTTACTTAGTATTATATACAATAGTAACAGCTAAGATTTATTAAATACCTACTTACCATGTGCAAGTGCTATACATACATTATCAAATTTAATTTTTTCAACATCTCTATAACATAGAATTCTCCTGGTCCCAATCTTATGAACAAGGAAAACAGGCTCTGAGAGCTTGGCTAACTTAATCAATGCTACAGACCTGCAGGGGGGCCAAGGTGGGACGTGGACCCGGGCAGTCTGACTCCAGACCCCCTACCATGAACTACATAGTCTTTATTCCACATTTTCCCTTTTTTCCTTTAAGCTCAGTTGATATTTTAACCAATTTCTTTTCCTTATATTCAATATAACCTTTAAATTCTGCAGTTAGGAGAATTCTTTCTTTCAAGGAACAGAGTTTATATGGAAAAGCATAAGTATGACAAAGTAGGTATCCCACCTTATTTGCATCCTCTTGAAAGCAGGTACCACATCCTCTCTCCATCAGCAGCAGCCCCTGACACACATTAAACATTCAATAAATGTTTGTTAAATGAATGAATGATATTTGGAATTCTCTATTAAAAAGCTTTTAAGACATCATGATCTAAATACTTAAACACACGACCTAAAAATTAAGTTGGCTCAATTCACCAAACCGCAGCTTTATAGCAAAGCACACAGTTTCAGAGCCAGAAAAATAAATAAATAAAAGCAGAAAACAAATTTCACTTTTAAGTGATATTTTAAAATGCTGCCCTTGGAAAGTTGAACTGCTCTATAGATTATTTGAGATGTAGCCTTTGACTGTCTGGATAACCTCTTTTAGATTACAATGTCTTGTCTATATGACACAGTGTGGTGCCCAGGCTCACCACTGGTTGGATTTCATGGCTTTTCCCTTTGCTATAACCAGTTAGGATAAAAAGAAGTAGAATACTCTGGCAAAGACCATGGTCCCAGGACAGGAATAGAACCATTTGCAGGATACAGGATACACAGTCAGCTTTCTTTTTTCTCTTCTTTTTCTTTGAGACAAGGGAGCAGGGGTAGCATGCAGGTATCTCTTTACATTGCCCAGGCTGGTCCTGAACTTCCAGAGTCAAGCAATCCTCCTCCCTCAGCCTCTGGAGTAGCTGGGACTACACGTGCAAGCCACAGTGCCTGGTTACAGCCGGCTTTCTAAAGCATCCCTCACAGCTGCTCACTCAGCAATGACTCAGGAAGGGACCAGTTAGAGGGAAATTGAGAGCACAAGACAAGTGGCGGGATACACCTTTCCACCCCCTGCTTCCCATGCATGCTTCCAACCCTCCCTTTCGTGGTTCCTTCCCACTCCAAAGTATCCCATTATATTTATTTGTATACATTTCCTCCCCCAAATAAGAATGATTAGGCAAGCTAAGAGGACCACATTCACCTACCTCCCTTCCTTCTTTATTAATACCACCTTTGTTCTACTGTGTGCATTCCAGCACAGCACACAGACACTGTGAGTGCACAGCTTAACTTTACTGCAATGTCAGGGAATTTCAGGGTAAAAACTGCCTTCACTGAAGTCAATCACACATGGGGCTCAGGTTACTCAGCCTGGCATGGTTTTAAAGCCTTAAAGCAATACCTTGCAAGTGCTGCCCGTTATCACTCCCTTGATTGTCCATCACCCTGGCCTCAGGCTCCAGCCTTAGCCTCAGCTTCTTCTTACTAATGCACCTGTCAGCCCCAGACATGGGTCCCTTGCAGATTCAGGCTTTTTTCCATCCAGGTCTCAGCACTTCCTTATCAGCATCTCTCAGAGACTGCAGCCTCTGCAGTCGGCGTGCATCCAGGGTCCTGTCCTGTCCCCAACACCTGCCCTCTTCATCCTCTCTGCCCAGTCCCTGCTCCTGCACTTTCCCCTCTCCTGCTCTCTGGCATGTATGGTTTTGCATTTGCAAGTTACGCCTCTGTCTGCTTACAAAAAGACCTGGTGACAAACTGGATTTGGCACATACCGAATTTCTTAAACAATAATTTTTTTCTGTGTTTCTCTAATTCACTGTTTTCTAGCAAAAACTTTCTTAAGATTTCTAACACCAACCCCAACACTTTGAGTTTACCCAATCCCCTAAAATACTTTCTGTCCCCTGGACTGAAATCGCAACAATAATTTTCAGGTTATGATTAATGATCACCAATCACTATCTTTTTGAAGAGATCCCTATTGTTTTGTCTTTATGTGCCTTTAATATTTGTGTTTAAGCACAGAAACCTAGGCAACTGTCAAGAGTCGTCCCTCATCTAATGCTCTCTGAAAAAGGAATATGTTTTTTGCTCACTCAAGGCAAATAATACTGAGCTATTTCTTAAGGACATTCATGCCCGAAAAGAGGCTCTCAGAAAAGGAAGGAAAATTAGCTGGGCGTGGGCTGAGGCAGGAGGATTGCTTGAGCCCAAGAACTCAAGGTTACAGCGAGCTATGATCAGCCACTGCACTCCACTGGGTGACAGAGTAAGACCCTGTCTCTAAAAAAGAAGGAAGAAGAAACTGAATGTTACTGAGTCTACACATGCTGGACACTGCTATTCACCTTCAAGCTTTATAGTTAGCCTATGCTAGTCATTCTATTTCTAAGTAAAGGAATTGTAAAGGAATTAGGCTAAAAAAAAAAAGACACACCTGTAGAGCTAGGATTTGGACCCAAGTCAGTTTGTCTCCAAAAATCCATGCATTCTCTCAAAAGAAAGTTCTATATAAATGCTAAACAGTAAAACCTAGTCATTAATTACATGGAGGGAGTTTACATTTTCCTGCAATTTACACCTTTTTTTTCCAGACTAATTAAATTTCCTACACCGGTAAAGTGCTTCTTCCCACAATTTACTAGGGTTTTTGGTGAAGAGCTAAAAGCAGGTTTGCTGTGAAGCTGGCGAGGAAGAGAAGACTGAGATTCCAATAAAAACTTGTTAACTGGCCTGCAACACCGTGCCTATTAAGAGTAGAACAGCTCTCCTACGGGATACACAGACGAGTCTATGCATTGCTTATTAAGTACTGGCCCAAGTGCTCGCATCTCTCAGACTTGTCACCTGTACTCAAGCCCAAACCAGCCCTGAGAGGGTTGGAACAATCCCCCATGGAAAACACTATTGGTTATTTAGAATCTAGGGCGTCACTACAAACATGCTGCTCAGCATTTTCCTAAGGTATTAAAGCTATTCTGAATAAGCAAGACATGCACGTGCTTAATGTGTCTTCCCATGATTTACACGTCCTTGCTTCTTAAATCATTCCCAGAAATTCTTAAGAAATGTGAAAGGAATTTATCAAAAAAATGTGTTATCTTTTCCTCCAACAGAGTGTCAGAGCACTTCTTGAAAGAGCCTTTCCAGATCCTTCTTCAGTTCAGACTGATTTTAACAAACTTGAATCTACATGCCATAATTAGGAAGCGACAGAGGCCAATTTATTCAGTTAATTTGCATCAGTCGAAATAATTTTTCCTGACAGATTACTTCCGTTCTAAGTACCAAGTACTTTTTAATCCTAGCCAGGTTATTGCTAAGGATAAATGATTTCACATTTCTCATAAAGATGCCTGTCATTAAGAATATTAACACAAATTCCTTCCCCTTGAATAGAAATGAGCTGTCATTTTAGCAATGTTGCTGCGTCAGCCTTTCTATTGTCAAACACAACAAATGATGAGAAAATCAATTTACTCTTTAGAATTACTCAAGTGAGGAATCCTTTGAAGTGGGGGTGCAGGGTTTTGCCTGGATTCTATAATCACGTAAAAGTGAGTACTGTATGTATGTTGGTAAAATGCTGTGAAATTTAATGAGGACTATTTGTTGCCATAAGACCTTCCAGACAGAATCTATCTCTGAAAAACAATTCCCTACTCCTAAAATGGGGTTTGATGAGCAACAGATGTGGTTTAAATGAACCCTTGTTCGAATGAACCAAGAATATATTTTGATCTGTATGAGGCACAACCCGAAGAGAGGGGAAGTGACTACAGCACAATTTCAGTGTCGAGGTTGGTTGGGGGGTTTGAATATATTTATTTACTTCATAAAGTTTCTCTCATGAAGCAGAATGCAAATGAGCTTTTAATTAATACTTTCTAATGGTTAGAGGATGTTATACACGCTGATTATAAAACAATCTACATTTTTACTTTGTAGTCTAAGAACGTGTGCAGAAAAGCATTTCAATGAATAACCATAAGCTTTAGAGTGATCTATGTCCTGGCAATGATTTGCAAGTTCCACAACTCAGTTTCTCCACCCAGAAAGGGAAGATTAGATCGTTGTTCAAGAATGACAACTATTTAATATTTGGAAATGACTACATAATGAAGTGCCTGGATTCTATAGAAATGCCGAGGAGAAAAGAAGATTAATTTCAAACCAGAGTCTAGTACAAACATGACCTTCCTATTGTAAATCTCATGAATAGGAAAAGAAATTACATCTAAAGCTTTGTTTCTAAGGCTGAGACTCTGGAAATATATTAATTTTAGAATGTTTCAGATGGGGAAAAAAAAAGATCTGTTTATTATAATCTCTTGCCTGTGGAGATGAGAAAAATTTCTTTCTGCTACATTTTACCGAAAGAATGCAGTCAGAAAAGATTTAAATGACAGGAATATCCCTTTGCCTTTAGGCAGGGCTGTAGTTAAGCCATCTCAGGAAAAAGAACAGTGCTCCCAAAAAACTTCAGGTGAGAATGATAAAAATTAAAAAGAGCAGATGGAAAAGCTAAGGGGGCCTTGAAATTCATACACTTCAGTTACAGCTGTCATAATTTCACCTAAAATTCATTCCTATTTGCAAACAGCCTGACAGCAAAACTCCAAAGGATAGGATATTTGCCACTAGTTCTCCATGAAAATTCCATTTTGTATTAGTACTAATGTCTGGTCATTGTTTTGTTCGCCTTCTCTTCACCCGGTTGGTGAAGGAGAGAGTTCCGTCCTAGGGTTCTGGGGATGGCCATGCAAATGGCCCCCGACACTGGACACACGAGATCCACAGCAGTTTATGAGTCATAAACACTCATGGGCCAGGGAAGGGTGATGCCAACACGCCATGCAGGGCCGCACAGGGTAGCCCTTGGGAACAGAGTGAACCAGCAGGGGCAGTGAGAGACAGTAGTAACAGAGAGGATGAGGTGCCCTCAGGCTCCCAAGGGGAGGATGGAATTGGCTTGCTGGAGTAATTGTAGGGCTGGAAAGGAAGTGAAACCCATAAGGTTGAGAACCTGGAGAAGTGTGGAGGCTGACGGAGGAAACAGCCAGGTGGCGGCACACCAAGTGAAAGCAAGGGAATCCACAGGCCTCTGTGGGGCCTGTGAGGTGCAAAGATACCAAGATACCACATGACATTTTGGGCCTTATAAGCCAGTCCATACAAACTATGCCAACTTCAGAGACACTTGTTCCCTTGGCCATACCCGATCTCTATAACGTCTTTCCCACACCTATTTTGTCTCATGTGAAAAGAGCCACTTTTAGCTAGATTGACTAAATTTGTAAACAGGGCAGTTTAAGCAGTTTTTCTAGCAAGAGTACTCTCAAGCCAAGACTATATAATTACCCAAATGACTCATGCAGAAGTATCCTTCACTACTGCTTTGATTTGAATGAAAAGAGGAGAGCCCCAAATCATCCGGACAAATTACATATTTAACCCTTTACTTAATTTTAATTTGTCACAAGGTCAATGTTGACAAACTTTAATCTTATAGCCAAAGGGCTAAAAAACAGTCTAGCCTGCCAGCGTGACAGTATTCCCATCTTCCATTTTTCCAGAATACTATCGGGACACACAATCAGGACAGAGCGCTCAGCCTTACACAGTCTTTCTCTCTCTCTCTCTCACTTTCCCTGTGATTTAACAAGCGAGAAGACAAAGGACAGGGGAAGCCAGGAGTTTTAGGCAGAGCCTGTATATCTGAAGTTAGTGCTGGTCCTGTCACTCTTAGTAATAACATCTTGGGCAAGACATTATAATCTCTCCTGACCCCAAGTTCCATACCTTTTTAATGAGGAAGTTAAATGAGAACAAGAGCTTTAAAATATTTTTTAGTAGAAAAACCCTTGTCTCAAACAAAATCTTAAGTCACTCTATAGAACAGACGAAAATGATGTTTCTTCATTTGAATCCCATGAGTGGAGCCCAAACCCAACTGGCCTGGCCCATTTCTACATACTGCCAAAGTTCCTGAAGTACCTCCTTAAACACCTAGAGCTCCTAGGAACCCAGTTTGAAAACCAGCATATGAGATAATATCCAAGGTTCCTTAAAGCTTTCAGCAGAATGGAAAAATCATAGACTGTCCAGTCAGACAGTTTTAAGTTCAAATCCTAGTTCTATCACTTTTCTAATCTGTATGACCAGACTCAGTTGTCCCATCTGTAAAGTGAAGATAAAAATGCTTCTATTTTGGGATGATTGCTAAGTTAAGAATGCATGGAAAGCATCCAGCCTTGTGCCAGAAACGTAATAGGTTTCCTAAATATTAGCTATAATAAAGACTACGGACCCGATGTAAGCAGAATAAAATGAGGGAAACTCCTACACTTAAATTACTAAATTGCAATGAGCTCTTTGTCATTCCTGAAGCCAAATCCCTAAGAACTTGAAGCTAAAATTCTTTAGAACCTGAATTGGTTTTAATTGTTCCGAATTAGTGGAGGTGGGAAAATTCTTCTAATTCACTGAACATTCTGTACGCATTGAGAGCATGTACTGTGTGGACACACCCCACGTCTCTTAAATGACACCACAGTTGATCCAGCTACCACAGATGGAATTTAAAGCACGTTGCTTTTACCAAAGAATAACAGGAGAAATGTCATTAAGAACACTTTAATACAAAGCCACAAGAAATTCAGTACCTGACAGCTTGTGTTCTGTGTTTCACCCCATATCATAAAACAACTCACCAGAGAGCTGTTGTTCATTTGTTGAGCTGCTGTTGTGATAGCCCGCATTCTTTCAACAGTCGAAAAGTTCCTCCATAAAATGCATCCCAGAAGTCTGTGACTTTGGAAAAATCTCACCTTTGGGGAATTTTCCTGGCATTCTGTAAAAAGAAGCTCCACTTTATAGGTCCTCTAATGTGTACTAGCAGAAGCTCAACAGATGCCAACAGTCCTGTTTCCCTCACAAACTTACGTCCTAAAGCAAGCTGATTGGAGTGAAATTGCGATGTTCCCCTCCACGTTTTATAAAAGCTTTCTTTTTCTTTAACTCTTTAACTTATGAAAATTTCCAAACATTCACAGAAGTAAGGGGATACCACACGCCCTCAAGAACCTATTGCCCACTTCCACCAACCATTCATCTAAGCCTGGGTAGGTGACGGATAGGCAGGTGAGATAGGACCAGCTATCGGTTCCATTCAATAAACACTCACCAAGTACCTGCTTTATCCAAAGCCCTGTCCTAGGCCACCAGGGAGAACAACACAAGGTCCCAAACCTATGAATATAGACAACCCATCAGTAATTACAACAGAGAAGCAGAGCCCACGGGGAGAAAAGAGGGGAAAATGGGGAAAACTTCCGTGGGGGGTGTGGGATTTGAAGTGAGCCTAGAAGGAAATGAGAGTGAGGACATTCCCCGCTGAGGAAGGGGGATGCGACTGAAGATAGGAAAGGGAGAACTGAAAGGCCATCTTTAGAGAGTGATTCATATTCTAATGTGCTGGGGAGTAGGTGAGGCGGGAGGGCCGGATGGGAAGTGGGAAATTAGTGTGGAGACAAAAATTGTGGGCTTTGAATGCCAGGATGAGGGATTTCTTTACGTGTTGGAAAGCAGTGCCAGGGACAGGGCAGGAAAATAATAATTTAAAGAAAATATGAGTAGCAAGTTTGGGGGAGGTAGGGAAGCTTGGTGCTCAGAATAAATCAGAACTTTCTCGGCTAACCCAGGCACCGTTGTAAAAGGAGCCCTCTGGCTTCAGTGTATTTCTCCCCCAGAGAAAAGAATAGAGACCCAGAGAGGATTAAAATAAGAGTGTCGGGCAGGAGACAGGGGACTCCTTGCAAACCATCACCAGCAAAACAAGGAGTAAAGACTAGCAGCAGGAGCAGCAGCAGCAGCACCTGGTCCGAGCCTGAGAAACATCAGTGTTTACTAAGCACTTGGCGTCTGGAACGCCCGGCTTTCCACATACCACATCTTCCCCATCCACCCGGTCCTGCCACGGGCGGCTACTGTGCGGGGGCCGGGCCGGAACCGCGCGCCGGGAGGCCCGACTCCCTCCCGCGCCCCTCCCTGCCCGGCGGCCAGCTGCAGCGCACTGTTTGTTTGCGGAGGCTTGCATGCGCGTATTGAGTTGCCCTCTTCTTCTTCTTCTTTTTTTTCCCCCCCAGTCTGTGCAGCAGTGTCCCGAAATTCACCCCTGGTGTAACTTCTGCCTCTGCTCGTCCCCTTCTTGGAACTGCCTTTTGTCTGGCAGCGCTGGCTCTATGGGGGTGTGTGATGACAATCCTACGCGGGCTTATATAACCGTCTTCGTCCTGCGAGCACTTCGCAGACGGTCCCTCATGAACCCTGGGGCCGGCGTCGGGCCGGGGCGGCGTTATCGGCACGTAGCGAGCCCGGGCCGAGGCCGGGAGGGCGGGCAGCGGGGATCGGAGGCCGGGCCCGCCCGGCTCCCTGCGCGCCGCGGAGCTCGGGCAGATACGGGACATGACTCTGCCCCTCGCGAGGAGGAAGGAAGTCCCGCTGCCACCTTAGCTCCGCTCCTCTGCCTCCTCCCCGTTCCCACCGCTTTTTCTCTAGAGAAGATTGGGAAGGCGGCTTCTGTAAGTACCTGATGCCCCGCTTCTGCTTTGAACGAGAAGACAAACTTTCCTTCCTGCCCTTGTGCATTCCTTACTGCGGATGCGTGAGGGTCCTTTTCCCCACTGGGATTCTTAGATGATGGAAAGTGTGTCTCTGGCCAAAGTCCTCCACCCAATTTGATCCCTCCTAACCTTCACAGGAGGGGAAAGAGGCTTCTCTTGATAATTAACTCACTTAACAAAATAGCACCCAGGCGAGGGGCTGCAACTGGCCACTTGTGCGGCATCCTGGTCCCTCCTGGTTGTACACACACACACACCAACACACACACACACACACACCAACACACACACCAACACACACACACACACACACACACACACCAACAAACACCCCTCCTCCACCTAGACAGGAGCCCTGGTATTCACCTGGCTTGTTAGGCAAGGGCAAACGATGCTACTCCGGTCTTCAGTCTCTCTGCGTTGGGTGCTCGCAATTTCAGTCAGATGTAATTGGTGAAAGTTTCTTTTCACACCAGGAAATAAATCCCGTCTTTCCAGTGTCGGCTGGAAACTCGCACTGGCTTGCATAAACAGTACAAAACACTGTAACTACAGTGGACATGTGAATTTTTATTAAATTTTTCACTGCATAGCTGAAGGGTCTACTGTTAAAGGAACATGGACACTAACTTTTTAAGCACAAGCAAAACCCCAAAAGCCCTGTTATTAAGCTATGTTTCTGTAAAGAATGCGGAATTAACAGAGTATTATTCTCAGGGATGATGATGCTCATTGCTTTGAGAAATTGCCTTTCAAAAAAGGTGAATTTCAAACTCTAGAATAGCACTAAGAAAAACACAACTTCTGAACACTCGGAAACTGTGATTTGCTAATTAAGCAAGCCAAGAAAATAAAGTTCTATTTTAGATAATTATACAATTTGCACTTATAAAACTACAGTAATAACTTGGTATACTATGAGATATAGAAAGTTATTGTCTCAATAATGTTTCAGGGAAGAAAATTAAGAAACATCAATTGGTAATAATATAGACAAGCAAGGCCTCTTACTATTAATGCCATAGTGCTGTGATTAACCCATTGAGCTTGTCTTTATCTTTAGATGAACAGAAGTGAAAACCATATGTAATATGTATGTATATGTTAGTGTGTATATTTAATTATCTTGAACTCTTAGATTTGTTGTATCTATTTAGTGCTCTGTATTTTATGTGATATTATAATATCCACAGTGGATCAAGTAGAGAAATTTCATTTTAAATTTCAGATTGCAATAGAGCTGTTTATTCTTTATATATTCAATAGACGTGGGAAACGTAAAATTATGTCTATTTTTAAGATTCTCTTCAAATGACATTTTCCCTTAGAATTCTCTGTGGCTCTCAAGAAATTCTAAAGCATAAGGGGCATAAGGTTGAACATGAGACTGGATTCCAGTTGCTTTTACTCCTAAATTTAAAAGTGACTTTTCAACACTAAATGCTATACTCTAGCTAATTTGATTATAAAGATCAGCCACGTAATTTCAAGATTAAGTCTCAAAGCCTACTCAGTCATAGCAGAAAGAGCTCAAACTTTGAGATCTGGATTTGAGGCTTGGTTTGGCTTATTCACTGGTTATAGGACCAGCCATAAGATCATTAAAATTTTCAGCCTCATGTTTTACATCTGTGAAATAACACCAATGCTACTTACCCCAAGGAGATGATTGTTGAAAGAACTAAAAGGAAATAATATGTGTAAAATATCTAGCACATAGAGTGTGAAAATAGTGATGTTTCAGTTCATTTTAGAGCTTTTTCATTTACTCTATTTTTTCATCGATGTTCAGTTCATTCATTTATTGATCATCTGCTATGTATCGCATGCCGTGTTAAGCACTAGGGATACAAAGGTGAATAAAATTACTATCCTGCCCTGGAAGACTTCCTGGTCAGAGAAGAAAGACCAAAACAACAGATCATTTTCATAACGGTATGATACCGTGAAGTGTGTTCAAGATTAAGAGGCAGCACTGAAGCCAGAGTGGTTATCTCTGCCTAGTGAAAGTCAAAGGAACTTTTCACAACAGTAGTATTGGTTGTTTGAGTTTTAAAGGAGAAGCAGGAAGTGTGGAAGAACATTGTAGAAGAGCAGAAAACTGGAGAGCAGGAGATATGAAAAATCCTGGAGCAGGAGCTAGGTCAAATGGTGCTAGAATGTTGAATCTGGGGGCTGGAGGTCCAGCCAGGGGCTCAACCATCAGCATCATGATGCTTCATGCTGAGATGTTTGCGCCTAGTCACTCTAGTGAAACAAACTCATCCATGGACCAGCCTCTGATCTGCAGTTTGTTGTACTGGTTCACATTGAAATAAGAAGTTTGGTCCCCAATGCAAATCCACTCCATTGGTAAGACGTTGTTTGGTTCAGTGGTCTTTTTTGGTTATTTGTTTGTTTGTAGCAAACCCATCATAAAGATGGATGTGTTGGAGCCCAAACTCCTTAACTCATCCAGGTTCAGCACTTTCAGGATTACTCCAGTCAACGTGGAGACTCAGGAGGTCTTTGTGTGAGGCCAAGGCTGACAAGGCAGGGAGTAGGTATATGATTTAAGTTTTAGAAAGATTTTATATAGAGAGAGACACAGATTCCAGAGATATTAATATTTACAAGGTAGAACATTCTTGAGTTGGGACTGCATGAAGGGAATGGAAGAAAAAGAAAATTCTAGAAGTCCATGATATTAGTCTTGAGTACCTCCTGCTGTGAGGGGGCGGGGACTAGGATTGGCCTTCCTAAACTGGGGGAGCAGAGCTCTGTAGTCCAGTCCCTAACAGAGACTGTAGGGCTAGTAGAATACTTATTCATAAAAAGCACATATTCATAAATAATACTTACTCATTAAAAACAAACCCCTTCCTTAGCAGGGATGTTTTTTTACTTCCCTTGAACTAGGGACCCACTCAGAGACGAAATGAAAGGAGATAATTTCTTACCTGGCCAGTATTTAGTCTATAACCATTTTGTCTTTCTTCAGTGTAACTGGTAAGTTCTTCCCACACTCTTGAATAATTGGAAAGGAGTGGTGAGTAACATTTGTGAATTTTTAAAAGACGACAACTGGAAGAATTTTACCATTTCGAATGAATAGAAACCAATCTGATTAGCAGACAGGAAGCTGTGACTTTTTAAATCTTGAGGTCTGATTACTTGATAACCTTAGTTTTCTTATACCCTCTCATCCTTTCTACACTCAGCACTTAATCTTCAGTGGCAAAGCTCGATCAGATTCTCTGGATTTTAGAGCTCTTCCCCTGCCTGCACACTTCACAGCAAATGCCATTTATGACAAAAGGGGCTTAGCCCCAGACTTGCCGGCTAGTCCTGCAAAGTCATATAATATTTCTTCCTGGTAGGCGAACCGTATCAACACTTTTAAAAACAGATTTAAGAAGCTATTTCCACCTCTAAATATAGAATCTTATCACTTATTAGAAAGATAGTATTTGGTTAAAATCTGAATTTCATCTGGCTTCTGATAGCTCACCTCAAAATTCACCACACTTCAGAAATAATCTTTGACTTTTGAAATGATGAAAAACATTTCTATTTTTGCTTAAAATGCTTTTGCCGTAAAATAACGAACGGTCTCAAAAAGGAACTGTTAACATGTCAGCTATGCAAAATAATCACCAAATATATACTTTAGAATAAGATGAGTTTGCATCATGGGAAAATTTATTATTTAAAGAAGGAGCAAGATATATTTGGGGGAATTCCCATTAGCACCATTAAAAGTGTGAAGACTATACTCAGCTTCCATATATGGTGCTAGCCATTCCACATTTAGGTTACCCAAGCCATTTAAACTTGGCTTGGTAAGCAAGTGCTACAATCTTTCTAGATTTGCTGACATAATGATTTACTCCAAACTGGGTGCTGCCTGAGCCACTGTGCTTGCCTATGCAGTGTTTGAAGAGTGGATGGGTCACAGCTGTGCAGTCCCCTAGACACCTGAGTCCAGAGTACTGCTGGATTTTGCTTCATTTCTGTGCTCCACAGAAAGCTGGAAGCTCCCCAACTCTCTCTCGGGTTTGGCTTCCTGTTCACATGTTTTCTGGTCTCATGTCATTGTGCATGAAGTAATAGTCCCACATGCGTGCACCCTCCACAATGGCAAGATTTGTGTGGTTCAGTACAAGTTTTCTAATGAGCACATTTTGGACCTTCCAGCAACTCCTTGGGGAAAGCAGTTTGGAACCAGTTATTACTTTCCGACATGACGGTAGCAAAGGCAGAATGTACTTTAGCCACAAGACTAAAGACACTTTTAGGAGACAATTAAAGGACAACTGCATAAGAAAAATAAACATTTACCTTACACATCTGTCTAAATGTGTGCATGTGTATGGTATAGGAATATGCTTCCAATTCATAGTTTAAAAATATCTGTTACTGTATCAGCATTTTACTAACTATGAATGGTGTTAGTGTTTCCCACTAAGGACTGTTATTTTAATGAGATTTCTCTGCAGCAAAATCTGATGAGTTTATGAAGTTTGAGAGCCAGGAAATGCAGCTCAGTTTCTGAACAATTGAAAAGCCAAGACAGTTAAGTTCAATCATCTAGTTGCTTTGTAGCAGGGACTCGTAAGTGCTAAATGCAATAACACACTAGCACACAGAGAGAAGCCAAACCAAACTCTTCAAAAGCTTAACTTCCCAAATACTATCAGCAGGTGAAATTCTGGCACACACCCCACACTTATTTGTGGATGGTAATGTCAAATTAATGGCCATATGTACCAACACTTTATAGAATTTTAGAGCAAGAAGGGATTTTGGAAGCCTTCCAGCCTTACCTTATCCTTTAATTTTAGGAACAGAAAAACCAAGACTCTCTCTCTCCACACACACACATACACACACGTACATGCACACACATATCTGAGTTATGTGCTGAGTCATTGCTTACAGAAAATACCATAGCATAGGTCTGACTTAAGAAAAAGAAAGGGGCAAAATGACCCACCACTAGGCCACTGGTCCTCTGTTCCATTCCAGCTTGTGTGGCCCAGCTCCAGGGCTGAAGGCTGACAGTTTGTTCTTGCTTGAGGAACCATTCAAGGTCTCAGATTAAATTTTTGTAACTGAAACTTGAGTAAACTCTAAAACAGACCAAGGATCAATAGGTGAGTCAGATCTAGTAACTACCACTGTCTGGTGGCTCCTGGGGCCACACTGGGACTAGAGGAGAAGATGGAAACAAAGCCCAAGACAAAACCCTAACTCTGAGGAACCTTAAAACCTGAGCAGAGGCTGGGCACGGTGGCTCATGCCTATAATCCTATAGCTCTCTGGGAGGCCGGAGCAGGAGGATCGTTTGAGCTCAGTAGTTCAAGACCAGCCTGAGCAAGAGCGAGACCCTGTCTCTA
>VBSM01001124.1:18909786-18934678 GCA_008086735.1 Cheirogaleus medius
GCCTCAGCCTCCCAGAGTGCTAGGATTACAGGCGTGAGCCATCACGCCCGGCCTTGAGTATATCTCTTGATGATAAGTCTGCCATAATCTTAGCAAGTCACAAGATTCTTCTCTCCAAAGAACACTGTAATGAGAGTCAAGATATCAGCTCTGGTTTTAGGCATTTTGTTTACTCTGTAACTTTCTAAGAAATTAGAATGTGCTTGTCCCGTTTCCCTCACTGGGATGAGGTACATATAAGATAAAGAACGTAAAAGCACTATAGGAGGAGCAGACATACAAAGTCACTCAAATACAACCTATTGTTATCGCTGTAATATGTAAAGGCTAAGGTCTTGCATGGTAATCGTTACTTCCCATCACACCGTTCTATTCCCATCACCTTATTTCTCCCTCATCATCCTTTTCGTTTTATGTCTCTGTCTCCCAGTGAGCTATCCTGATATGTATTTTTTGATGCTTGGCAAAAATTCAAAAATATTATTTTGAAGAAGGAAGGCTATAGAATCGCTAAGATTATTACTGTATTCTGTGCATTAAAAATACAAAAAAATAAATAAAATAACAAAATAGAATGAAAAATCTTTACTGACTTAAGCACTGAAAATAGAAGTGGAAAAAAATTAGCATGTACTACATTCTACACTTATAGTTGTTGGAATTCAGCTAAGGGCTGACTCCAAACCATCTCTATGACTAGAAAAAAAGATGCATGACATTAACTCACTTGGGACAGGTGCTGCTGCTTTTAATATTTGTTGATTTGGCTCCTGTCGTGCACCAAAACAGCTGAGAAATTGCCACGATCTGGATCCCCCAGAGAGAGGCCAGAGACAACAAATGACATCCCAGTGTTCGCTGTCAGTGCTTGTCACAAGACTGCCTTTCTCGCAGGAAAATATTCCATTTTCTTGTTGCCTTTTCCACCCCCAAGCATTTGATTTATAGAGGAATTTCTTTCAAATGTCACATACAGTATCAGCTTAGTAATTTGCAAGTGCCGAAATGTCCCTTCTGGGTGAAAGGAGAGGAATGTAGTTTACATTTCTCATTTGGAAGTCCATTTGGTTTTAAAAACTTTCTGCTTGTGGAAATATTAAGGCAGACTTTGTATGGCATGACTTGTATATACATGTTGGAACAACTGTTCTAGTGACAACCAGCCCCTAAGTGTGACAGACAATAATTCCGACTATCAAAACATTGATTTTTTTTTTTCTCCCTGACACATGTAGGCTGTAAGACTATGTGTGTACCTGCTTATGACTAGGCCAAGCCATTGGCATTTGTGGATGTCTGAAAACCTACACTGTGGTATGTGTTAGAGCCATGTAAGGGAGAGGCTTCCTTGCTTTAGGGAGCCTTTGAGAGAGGTTCAAGAGTTATCACCTGCCAAGATGACCTTGTCCTCTTAAAACGGATATCTGGCTGGGTGCAGTGCCTCACGCCCATAATCCTAGCACTCTGGGATACTTAGGCAGGAGGATCACTTGAGGCCAGGAGTTCAAGACCAGCCTGAGCAAAATGAGACCCTGTCTTTACAAAAAATAGAAAAAGTAGTAGGGTATGGTGGTGGGTGCCTGTAGTCCCAGCTACTCGGGAGGCTG
Source organism: Cheirogaleus medius (assembly GCA_008086735.1). Lineage (NCBI taxonomy): Eukaryota > Metazoa > Chordata > Mammalia > Primates > Cheirogaleidae > Cheirogaleus > Cheirogaleus medius. The sequence goes on from VBSM01001124.1 coordinate 18,911,394, forward strand.
AGGCAGGAGGATTGCTTGAGCCCAGGAGTTTGAGGTTGCAGTGAGCTATGATGACGCCACTGCACTCCAGCCAGGATGACAGAGTGAGAATCTGTCTCAAAAAAAAAAAAAAAGAAATCTCTTTTTTTTCCCCCTAGTTTATAGTAACCCGTAAGAGAAGCATGGTAGGAATAGCGGTTAGGAGTACAGATTTGGGAGCCAACTGTCAGGGGTCAAATTTCTCTTGTACCTTTTGCAGACTGTAACTTAATTTCTTTGTGCCTCAGTGTCCTTATCACAAACACAGGGGCCAGTAATAATATCAACTTCATTTAGCTGTTTTAAAGATTAAATGATTGCATATATATAAAGGGCTCAGACAATATCTGGCACTTAATAAAGTGCTAGATATTGCTTTATGCATGGTAATTATTTTTATTCCTTGTGGAAATTAAAAAATCCAGTAATACACAAAGTAGATAATGTTACTAATGTTAGTCTGTCCCATAATTCCACACACTCAAACACACACACACACACACACAGGCAATGTAACTTGCACTCCAGAGAAAGTCTCGGGCCACAGCACCCACCCTGTGGACACTGGTGCTAGAAAGGGAGTAGGTCATATGCTTGTGCCTTACATATAATAGCAATGACATTACCTTACATGTACACACTTAAAATATACATTCGCACACTTGGAACAGCTGTTGAAAGAATTAAATGACATGCTGAGTGGGAAAGTACTTTGGGAGTTTATCATCAGTGTACACACACGTGAAAACCCCCTTTTTTTTTGAGACAGAGTCTCACTCTCTTGCCTAGGCTGGAGTGCAGTGGCGTCAGCCTAGCTCACAGCAACCTCAAACTCCTGGGCTCAAGCGATCCTCCTGTCTCAGCCTCCCGGGTAGCTGGGACTACAGGCGCGTGCCACTGTGCCCGGCTAATTTTTACTATTTTTAGTTGTTTGGCTAATTTCTTTCTATTTTTAGTAGAGACAAGGTCTTGCTCTTCCTGAGGCTGGTCTCGAACTCCTGAGCTCAAGCAATCCTACCGCCTTGGCCTCCCAGAGTGCTAGGATTACAGGCGTGAGCCACTGTACCCGGCCATGAAAACTCTTTTTTAACCAGTTTTTAATTTTCCAATTTCTTATTTCCCTGTAGATTTGTTTTAGCCTTTGGCTCAGATTTTCCCCCCACCCAACCATATTTGCCAACCATGATCTGGCAAATATTAACAAATAAAACTAATAATCACTAAAATCCAATAAAAAGATTTTGCTCGTGGAGACTCTTAGGATTCAGTGGGCCCCGATTCTGATCCCCAGACAGGCTGGATATTTATGCTGTAGTGTCACCTATCCTGTAGTGTAGACTCACAGAGCTGGGTGCTGAGATCCACAAAAGAATGAAATGGGTCTGCCTCATCAGAACATTTTTTAAGACTTTATTTTTTTTAGAGCGGTTTTTGGTTCACAACAAAACGGAGATTGAGAGGAAGCTACAGAGAATTTTCCCTATGCCCCCCACCTCCCCACACATCCACAGCCTCCGCCTGGGAGACATCCCCCGCCAGAGTGGCACGTCTGTTACAATTGACAAACCTACATCAGCACACGTCCCCAGACAGAGTCCATAGTTTGCATTAGGGTTCACTCTTGGTGTTGTACATTCTATGAGTTCAGACAAATGTATAACAACATGGATCATCAAAACATTTTTAATCCTTTGTTTGCAAATCATATGCATTTGATGAAGTTCGTTTTACAGCTACGACACTAATTGCCGTGCTGTTTAAGCGATGGCATGATGTGAAAGCTGCAGGTTGACAACTGCACGGCATCCTGCTTCCCCGTTTGTGCCATCAGGAAGATTCCCTTGTTGAAAGGAGAAAAAAAAAAAAGATCTTAGAGAATGATGAAAAGAAGTCTCACACAGAGAGCTTTCTGAAGTATTTTGGAGAATTTTCACACAGTGTAATGCACTAATTGTGCTTGCATTTTACACTTATGAAAAATACATTTTATATATAAAATTCAAAATTCTGATCATATATCAAATGTTGCCATGGGATCTTAAAATAACAAACTCAGCGTTTGGTTTTTCCACTTCTCTTTCTTTGTCGCTGAGTCCGTACGTGTGCCAAGAGCTGGCAAGTCCCTGCTACACTGAAGGAAAGAGGAAAAGTGCTTCACGAGCGAGTGTTTATACCCCACTCCCCGCCCACTCCGCCAACATCTACCAAGTGAAAAACCAAAGGTGATCATTAGCATGGCATTAAATGAATGTTAAATGAGCAACGGCTGCTCCCTGTGTAAAGAATCCAGTCTGAAACTTTTCAAAGCCATCCAAGGATCATGAGTATGAGGGAAGCAATATGATATTGTGAAAAGACAGCAGAGGTTCTCCACCATTTACTAGCTTGTGGATCTGGGCAAGCTGCATAGTCTTTTGGGCCTTGGGTCACCTTTCAGTAAAATGTGAATAACAGCATCTACCTTCTAATATTATTGTGAGGGACTCAAAGAGAAGGTGTGCACAGAGCACCAAGCCCAGGGCCAGGCAGAGAGCGGGTATCTGAGAAGCATTCATTTCTCTCCTCACCTTGCCTTAGCATGTATCACCCATTCCTTCCCCCAACTTCGCACTCATGACTTGGCCCCAACTTGTCTCATCTCTGCTGGGATCTTCGGGCTCCCTACGGAACACTCCAGACTGCTGGTGCTTCCTCAGACACAGTCCTCATGGGCAGAACTCTGCAACTGACATAGGCCAGAGTGCTCTTTTCCCACTCTGTCAAAAGCTGTACTGACATAGCCTTTGTAAAATATCCCTTGATTTCCTCGCAGGCAGAATTTATTTCATCTTTTGCATTCTCATAGACTCCATACCTTAATTGTGGTTCATATTTGGTACCCTACTGTCATTTTCATATCTGTGCTTCACATTACGTGTTTTTTGAGACTCGGTTATTATCTATCCGTTTGTTTCTGCATTTAGCACAGTACTTTGCAAGTAGCTAAATGCACAATAAATGTTCATTGTTCATTTGAAAAACAAAGTTGCAACTTCAGGTTGAAAAATATTGAGCTTTTGTAGATTGCCAAAAAGAGGCATCCATGCTTTCACTTGAGCCAGTCCCCCAGTGGTAAATTTTAAAAATCACATACAGTTTTTCTTCTATTTGCTTAAGTATTTGAATGCCTAAAAGACTCCTACAGAAATAGACCCATAATAAATTAAGGAAGTGGCCTGGCATCTGTCTTGTAGAGTTTAATACGAGATACTGGCTACACCTAGAGCCATTATAAAGGCAAGAACCCCATGGAATAATGAATGAATAATCCTCAGAGCTCTTTGCCACACACCAATGTCTCTTAAAAGTAGCTTGTTACCAGGTATCACTCTGAAAGACCTTAATCCTTTGGTCGTAGGAGCAGTACCGTGACATCTTCAAGCTTAATGTTACACCATTCATGACTGAGAAATAACAAGGAGGCATGAGAAAAGCCACATTAGTGGCGCCTCCCAAAATGAGGTGATTTCATTTGTACAAAGCCCTTGCAATTCCCATGAGGTGAAAAGGCCACAGCCACCATGTGATGTTTCACCAGCAGCTGTCGCTGGACTAGAGGGCAGCCTACCTGGTGTGGCCAGGGTTTCCTATGAGTTTCCATCATTCCAGCCATATTTATATAAAAAGAAAGAAAGGATTCCAGCAAATGCTAACAGTTGTGAGACAAACAGTGACACACGCTCTTAATAAGTTTCCTATGAAGGGGCTCTAAATGGTATTTCTGTTTGTCTTTGCAAAAGATAATGAGAAAGTGACAGTCTAAGGGAAAGTTTCAGGAGGCCTGGGCTTTGTCCTAGCTGCATATCCAACTGTCTGTGTGACCCTGGTCAAGTCACTTAACCTTCCTGAGCCTCTGTTTTCTCATCTGTCACGTGGAGGTGCTCACTTCCAGCTCTAAGATATAAGACCAAATTCTCAAGATTATGCCTTTACTGCATTCTGCTACAGAGTACCTCATCTCTTGGATGAGAATTGTACCTTTTAACTGAGTTTTATCCAAAAAATGAAGCAATGAGACTACAGAGTGAAAACACAAGTAATTTTTACTTTATTTTCCCTTACTCAAACTGACCCTAGATTTATTTTCTCTACAACCGAGGTGGACTGTCTGCTGACGTGGATGTTTCTAAAGAGAAGCAGATCCCTAGTTACAAATAGGCAATATTAAAGATGATCATTTGTAAACCAGTCTACCAGAGGTTCTATCTATATTATAATGTTACCTAGTAATATTATTAATGCTATATTTTTTTAAAGATACATTACAGGACAAATACCTTAGCAAGCCTCCCTAGAAATCCAAGCGTAAAGTTTAAAGTTTTGGTGAGAAAAGGAATTTTACATGGTGGTCTTCAATACCATAAGCCCGTCTTCTTATCTATGCTTATCTGTCTCCTATGCTGCTGTCTTAGCTTGTTTTCTGCTGCTATAACAGAATATCATAGACTGAGTAATTTATAAAGAATAGAGATATATTTGGCTCACAGTTCTGGAGGGTGGGAAGTCCAAGAGCATGGCACTGGCATGAAGGACCTTAGTGCATGGGACATCATCCCATGGCCAAAGGGCAGAAGGGCAAGCAAATGCACAAGACAGAGAGGATGGAGGCCAAAATTCATCCTTTTATCAGTAGCCCATTCCCACAGTAATTAGCCCACTCCAGTGATAATGGCTTTAATGTATTCATGGGGAAAGAGCCCTCATAACCTAATCACCTCTTATAAGTAACCTCTTCATATCATCAGAGTGGCAATTAAATTTCAACATGAACTTTGGAGGGGACATTCAAGCCATACCACCTGCTTCCCCAGCTCTTATAAGAAGAATGAAGGTTTCTCCTTCCCCCATAAGCCAATGTCAATGACATACTCAGGTTTGAAATTCTAATGAGACATAAATTTAGGAACCAGGAAGTAAAGGTTTTAGGGGAGATAAAAAGACTTGAGGTAGGGAAAAGAGATGGGATTTTACCATGAAGCACTTAAAAGGCAGGTAGATGGATGGGCCAAAATGAGCATTAGGAGCACTGATGGAAGAGACTCATTGAGAGTTGAGGACACGAGGGCCTGGGAATTTGAAACAATAACTATGGCATAAGTCACTCATAAGACATGAGTGGAATATAAGAGAAAAAATGCCTAGTGAATAAGAAGTCAATGGACAAACAAAGAGGGAATAGAAAAGAGTTTATTTTCGATCTATGCTTTCATTTTCTACTTCTGCCTCCTCCCTTCTCATCACCACAGACCCCAATCATCCTCACACTGGTAAAAGAGGAAATATTGATAAATATTCCAAGAGATATGCAGAAGGAAGGAGAAAAATAAATGCACAAACTAATCAAGGAAAGTTATATATTTTAAATTTATCATAGGCATATGGTTTGTGTATCATTTTTATAGCATTTATCACGTTGCATTTACCATGTTTTTGGTTAGTTGAGCTTTTTGGATCTGTGGATTTATATGTTTAACCCATCTGCAAATTTTTTAGTCATTGTTTATTCACATATTTTTCCAATACTATCCCACCTCCTCAGACTCCAATGACATGTATGTCAGACAAATTGATTTTGAAATTGTTCCACAAGTCACTGAGAGAATTCACTTTTTTGAAAAGCCTTTCATTTCAGATATTGTACTTTTCAGCTCTAGAAAGTCTGTTTGGTTCTATTGAATAGCTTCTACATATCTCTTTATTGTGTTTACATTTTCCTTAAAATCCTTGAGCATGTTTATAATAGCTAAAGTCCTCATCTGCCAATCCCATCATCTCTGTCATTTCTTAGTCTCTTTTTATTGACTGATTTTTGTCCTGATTAGGGGTCACATTTTGGGGCTTTTTCACATGTCTAGTAACAATTGATTGGCTGCTGGATATTGTAAATATTTCACTGTTGGATGTCCAGATTTTGTTGTCTCCTTTTAAAGAAAATTGGATTTTGTTCTGGCAAGCAGTTAATTCACTTGAAGATCAGTGGAAACTTTCGAAACTTGTTTTTAAGTTGTGTTAGGTCAGATCTAGAATGATCTACCCCTCCAGGGCTCATGGAGTCTTACTGTTAAAGATTTGGCCTTTCAGAGGTCTCTACTCATGTGTGTTCATTGAGTTCTTTCCTCTATGGCTAGTCAGAACTTGAATGTCTCCTAACCATGTGCAATGGAAGTTGTTCAACTTACAGCACCCCTGGTAATTGTTCTTTGCCTGGTAATTGTCCTTTGTCCAACTTTACAGAGTCTCACTCTACACATGTGTAGCTTAGTATTCAGCCAAGGACTTAAGGGGACCTTATACAGATTTCTGGAACGCACTCTCTTTATGGCTCCCTTCCTTCATACTCCATCCCACAAATTCCACCTCACTTCCCCAAATGGCACTCTGTCCTCAGCCCCACTTAGATTTTCTACTTTGTGCCATAGTCCAGAAAGTGTCTCTAGTGGGACATACCTTCCCTCGGGGATCACAGCCTGTTCAGTGTCTGGGATAGCTGCTTTATATACTTTACCCAGTTTTCTGGCTGTTTATGGCAGAAGGACCAGTCTGATGTCAGTTATACCACTGTAACTTGAAATATAAGTCTCACTCCATGTGTATCCAAACTTCGTTTCTGTTTCTTTTCTCCCAGCTAAGCAGTGAGACCCTTCAAGGCAGTGAGAGGGCCTCATTCATCTCTGCATTCTTAATGCCCAACATGAAGTTTAGCACATAGAAAGCATGACAGATATTGTTAAATAAAAGAATAATCGACTATTGTTAAACCAATCCTTAATACTTAGGGTACGTCTGTTTAGTTGAGTCATTGATATAAATGTCTAAGTGCTTCTATAGCATGTGGTTTTTTAAGCAACAGAGAAAAAAATCTATTAAACAACTGAATACATGTAAGCTAGGATCAATGCTAAAGTCAGGCTAGTTCTATGCTAAGTTTGCTTAACATTTCTTGTAGCTGTAAAATGCCAGTGTCCAGAAATAAAGATCACATATCTTCAGGTGTCTATAGGACAGTAATGACAATTTGTTCTAGAATTAAAAGTAGGAGGGACTGTTTTTAGCATTCAGTCTATGAAGGTGGCAAATGTAGTATCTACCTTCAGGGATTTCCGCCCCTAAGCACATAGCAGGGTTATAAACTTTCAGACTATAGTTTCATTTACTTTAGTCTGCTAAAGGACTATGGTGGCTTTTCATTTAAATAACAAGATACATTGACTTGGTGTTTTAAAAGCCTATTTAGCTATCTTCCTACAATCAAAAAATAGACTTATAAGGTGAGAATTACAGAACTAGGGAGGAAAAGTCCTGCATTTTCACATTAAAGATTTCATTCTGAAATCTTAATACAACACTTGTACAAGAGGTTTCATATAAGAAATATCTGTATCTGGAAGGATGTAGGATTTGTGAAAGTCTTAAAATTATATGATGCTCAAAGTCTCTGGATATGGGTACATCTTCTATAATTGAAGTATCCTTACTTCTTTGTTTAAAGTGTCCCTAAAATTTAGAAGTATTTCAGTCATGTGCACACACACACCCCCTACCTATTTCATAGGTCAATGTTAAGTTCACACAATAATGTTATTATCAATAACATAATCTTTTAATACTTAATCTCATTAATCTGCAATATTCTTAAAATTTCCTTTTGTTCCTATTTCTGGTTTTTTCCAGTGAAAAGCTGCTGTTTTTTAGGTTAAGGAACTGAGCTGTGAATGAGATGTCAACCCTGTCGTTTCATTCTTCTGGTTACCTTCGGCAACTCACCTTTTCATCTTTGTTCTTTCATTGCACAACCTACCAGGTGGAAATAATAATTTGATCTCCATATGAGAGTTAAGGACCCCTGAAATTCAAAAAACTGATGCATTATTGAGGAACAGTTTTCAAAGTAATGATTGTACTTGTTTAAAGTCTAAGTGAAATAACATTTAAAGAACGGTGATTTAAGTTCGTGGTCCAAACCATTCAAAGCTAAAGGTTGTATTTCACTTTGTTTTTTCCCAACGTTTCCCCCCCTTGGTTTACATTCCCCAGTTAAGAATTTAAAGTGAACCTTTGCCAAAGCCTCAGGTTCCACCTGGTTTGGGGTTGAAACCACATGAAGCCACTGAATTTTGCATAGTTTCCATTTGAAATGATATATCAGCTTGGGTTCTCTTTCAATGTGAGCCAGGTTTACATGAAACTTGGCCAAGCTTTAAATGAACCTGCTCTGAGTTTTGATTTTATATCAGACCCTAAAATGAGGCCACGCACCTAGTTCCATCTTTCAAAAAGCTCTTATTATAATGTCCCCAGAGTGTGCATAGTAGTTACTAGAAGCTGTGGTGCAGCAGTACTTTGTTTTAGTATAATGTGAGGGAGAATTTCTCACATTAATTAGAACAGGTTCTAATTGGAATAGGTTCTACTTGGAACCTGTTCTAATTGGGAAACCAGACAAAGTCAATAATAGAGGCTCTACTGTCAGGCATAACATTTTGGGGAAAGAATTTCTTTTGAAATATCAACAAAAGGGTTTTTAAGTAAATAGCTCAGAGAGACCACATTAATTCATTTTTTCCTTTGTTTTTTCCTTCATGTGCATGCATTCATTAATCCAACAAATATTAATTGGGCACCTACATCATGACATGCCACGCCCTGTTCTAGGTATCTGGGGTATATCAGTGAACAAAACATTTAGAGATCCCGAATTTTGTGGCCTTACATTCTAGTAGCAGGAGACAGACAATAAGATTAACCATAATGTATAGGTCAGATATATATAGTATATTAGAAAGTAGTAAATATTATGAAATAAAAGTAGAGCAAAATCAGAGATCAGGGTAGGCTGCAGTGTTAAAGAGGATTCACAAGGAAAGACTCAATGAGATGGTAAGATTTGAACAAAGATGTGAAGGAAATGAGGAAGTAGCAACCAGGTATCTTGAGAAAGAACATTCCAGACAAAGTGAACAGCTAGAGCAAAAGCCCCAAGATGAAAGTATGCCTACATATTAGCGGAGCCCCAGGGGAGCATGAAGGCAGAAACAGAGTGAGCAAACAGGAGAGTGGTAGGAATGAGGTTAGACAAGTCACAATATGGCAGCATATGACCTGAAGGCCACACAAAGGACTTCGGTGGTTTCTCTGGATGGAAAGGAAGCCAGTTGTACAGTCTGACCTTCATTTCAAAAGACTATATCTTCATGTTCAGAGTAGATGATAGATGGGCCAAGGTAAAGAAAAGAGACCAATTCTGAGGTTATTGAGAAAAATAAGTGCTTTAGATTTAGTGATAGCAACACTGCAGAAGTAGCAAAAAGTAGTCAGATGCTAGCTGTTATTGAAGACAGAGTCAACAGTATTGCCTGATTGATTGGATGTGTTGTGTGAAAAAAAAAAGAGGAAAAAAAAGAAAGGAAATGAGAAAGAGAAAGAGAGAGAACCAAGGATGAATCCAAGATTTTGGCCCAAGCAACTGAAAGGGTAAAGTTGCCATCAACTGAGGTGAGAAAGGCTGTCTTTGGAAGAGTTTTGGAGAGATAGATCAGGAATTCAGTTTTGGAAGTCAAGTTTGAGATGTCTCTTAAACCTCCAAATGGAGATATCATCAATTAGGCAGTTAGTTCTATGAGTCTGTTTTGGAACAGAGGTTTGCATTTGGGAGTCATTAGCATGATAGCAACAAAGAGGTGAGTATAGACAGAGAAAAGAATGAAAGTCTAGCCCTGGAGTACTCCAAAATCCAGAGGTCAAAGAGAAGAAGAGAGATCTGCAGAAGATACTGAGAAGAGCTCTAGGGAAGCAGGAGGAAGACAAAGGGCTGGAGGAGTTTGTGGTGCCCTGGATGCCGAATGAAGAGCATGTTTGGAGGAGGAGAGAGTGGTCAGGTGTGTGTGGCAGGTCCAGGATGATGAGGACTGAGAACTGACCACGGGATTTATCTCCTTGGAGGGCACTGGTGACATGCGTAAGAGCAACACTGGTGACGTAGGGAGAGAGAAAGCCTGATTATAGTAGACATAACATAAAATGGGAGAAGAGAAACTAAGAAATAGAGGGACTGTTTCAAGGAGTTTGCTATAAGTAGAGCAAAGAAACAGGCCAGTAGCTGATGAGAGAAGTGGAGTGCAAATATGTTTAAACAATGGAAGAAATAACAGCATGTTCATATGGTGACAAGAGTGATACAATTTTAAGGAGAAATACAATGATCTTGGCAAAAGAGGGGAGTATTGCTAGAGCTATGATTTTTGGATAGATGAGAAGAGGTGGAACCTAGTACCCAGGTGGAAGAATCAGCTTCAGACAAGATAATGTGGATAATCCCTCTACTCCCATAGATGAGAAAATCATACTCATGGTGGAGAAGGTATGGTAGTGAACAGACTGAGCAGTTGGGAGGACCTGTGGAAGTTCCCCTCCACTTCTTTCTGGTTTCCCCAATGAAAGATGAACCAAGCTTATGAATGAAGGCAGGGAAGGGTGTAAGGATGGAGTGGGTAGCATGAAATGTGCATCTGAGAGGATGGGAGAGTAATGGGATGAGGGAAAGAAAGTATGATTGCCAGGCAGCATCAGAGGCCTCCTTGAGGTTCATGGCACTGAATGTCACATGAGACCATCCAGGGTACTTCTGTGTTGTTCTTTAAGAATGCAGAGTTGCACAGGTCCAGATATGGAATAGACAGGGAGTTGGACTGAACTGGGATTTGGGGTACCAAGCAAGGATGATGAAGTGATGGAGGAGGAAGGAGGTTGAGAGTATTTGCAAAGGACTGATCATAATGACTGACTGTGGAATTTAACCTCATAAGAAGGGGAGTGAAGACATCAAGGGCCAGGGAAGGAGTGGTTGGATCAAAGGACTGAAGAGCCCTGCCACGTCAGAGAATTGTTGGGGTTGGCACACTGAGGGTAACGGGCAGAGAGCAGGATGCATGGAATGGAGATGACGAAAGGGGGGCGGTTCCCAGTACTGATAAGGGCAGGATCGACTAGATTGGTCTAGCGAGTAGCTAGAGGACAGCAGAGGTAGGTAGTCCAGAAAGGAAGAGGCAGTGGTGCTCATGAGCTCAAATCCATGAACTTTGAAGTCTCCAAAAATTCAGACAGGCATACCCTGGAGGGAGTGAAAGTGAAGCAGGAGCTAACATCACTTAGAAATGAGGGGTGGTGTCTCAGGGCCAGTTGATAACTAGGGAAGCGGGCTATGAAACCTGATCACATGAGTTAATTTTTTATAAGATGAGAAATAAGAAAGTTAACAGACTTAAGGAGGAAAGGAGAGCGAGAAGGGTGGAGGAAGGGAAGAAGGGAGGAAGGAAGGCAGGCTGGCAGGCTTGAAGAAAGATTTTAGTGTGACACTGACGCAAGGGATGCACCCAAACCTGCACTGAATTTTCTAGAGTTATATAACAATTTGCCAAAATGAGATTTTCTTCCTCCATCAGAAACTATCCAGGTGCCCAATAAATTGCTGCGTCTTTTTTTTTTTTACAGTGAAATAAACAAACAAACAAAAATCCTTAGGAAGGTGCCAAGCAATAGTACAGAAGAAGGAATCCAATTTAAGCATAGCTGGTCCAGGCTTGCTTTATGGCAATAATAAAGCTAGTATCTTCCCTGGGAAAAAGAGCTGAAATCTCTGAAGGATGGTGGGTAGTGCTTTATATGTATAATGGTGGCTTTATTACCCTTTTATGGCTTTACATCCTCTCCTTACTTTGACAGCAGATCATTCAGAAGGGAACTTATTTTGATAATACCTATATAGACTCCATACCCACAAAAGTATTTCATAGTATTTATCCTAGTGACAAGTCAGAGGAGATGATCACATTTTTATACTTTCATAGTTAAGCCATATTCCATTCTTGACGCCAGAGAACTATATTTTTTAATTTCCTGGGAGTCAGGAATGGCACTTTGGGCAGGTTGTATACCAATTAGAACCAACAGATGCTCAGAAAGTGGTCAATGGGACCAAGTCTTATAAATAATTTCAATTTTGTAGTGGAAATGAATCCTATTTTCTTTTGGAGTGAAATAGAGAAAGGTAGTGAGGTAGAATTTCCCTGGAGTAATTCTCCTTTTCATGTTTGTGAGTTATGTCTTTACCTGTGGTGAGCGGGGCAAGAATAATATAGCAGGAGGCTCGTTTGAAAAATCGGTAAGCCAGAGGAAACCTTCTTCCTTGGAATTTTCTAGGAAATCAGGTGGGGAGAAAGAACTATTCAAATGGGAAAATAACATTAAATAGGGGATTTTAAGGAATCAAGTTCTTGCTTGTATTAATACTTTAGTATAAATAACAATATTATAAAAATCACAATAAGCCTCCCAGGCAGCTGACATTATGCAAAGTGGATTTTGTGGACTTCACCTGACATGACAAATTTCAATCATTCATTCATTCGACAAATGTCATCGCGTGCCTTCCACGCATAGGATATTATTGCTCTAGGCACTAAGGCTACAACGAGGGATGTGCCTCCTGCAGGCTCTGCTCTCAGGGAACTTACATTCTAAGATGACAATGATACTGCGACAATATCAACTAAAATTATCAGTGACAGGCACCGAAGCTGTTGGTGTGATTATGAGAGGCTAAGTATCTTTAGGAGTTGGGGGGCAAGAGATGAAGAGTCTTTAGTACTTGGTAAGAATTTCTTGAAGCTCTTCAGTATAGGAGAACCCTAACTCCATTTTGTGTTAAACATAATGTACTTCAGAAAAATGGTTAAAAGTTAATCATGAAAACTCATAAGATCCTCCCCAGAACTGTAAAGTTTAAAAATACGAATTGCTTATCACCAAATGCCTGGCTTCTGCCAGCCCTTGCCCGCTTAGGGATGCTTAGTCCTGTGAAAATATGTCACAGGAACCTTCTCACCAACCAGTGTCTTGACTGCACCAAAATCCTTCTCCTCACGTGGCCACATTCAGAAATACAAACAGCATCCAGGCAGAGCGCCCTCTTCAGGCTCCTGTAAAGATAACAGACTCCTCCCAAGGCTGTTGGCTGTGTTTGGATGCAAAGAATTTAAATTTATACACTTTTGTTTCCAAAGAACAACCTCTTTTCCTAAATTTTGTTTTATTAGTGAATCTGTTAAAATGATTGATTTTTATTGTATTAGTCAATTTTTAAAAAATGTTTCCATTTCAAAATATTTGTGTTCTGAAGCTTATAGAAAGAAGCTACTTGAGAAAGCAAAAAATAACAACAAAAACTTAATAGTCTCTTGTAAGTGTCTGAAAGAGAGAACTAATCCAAAAGTACTTTAAATACTCCAGAAACACAAATACTAAAATGTCAGGGTGAACTGTTCTCGTTGGCTTCGGCTAGTATCTTGATGTTCTTGAGAACTCCCTTCCGGTTTGCTGACAACTCGCTATCTGCTTTGCTGAGGACGACATCCCAGGCAGGCAGAATATATCAGCATGCTTCAGACAGACACTGCCGGTGCAAAAGTAGCTTGTTTTCAGAGCTTCACTTTTAACAGTTTACAACCATATTATCAATCTGGAAATTGTCTATAAACAGAAAAGATATAAAGAGAAAATAACAGGGGGGGAAAAAAACCTCTACCTAGCAGATTGTTCCCTACAAAGCCTTGCAGTAGAAACCAAAATAGTACAAAAACCTTACAATAGCCATGTCATTGGGGGCAAGCGAAAAGACAAGGCAAGTGGCCAGTAGAGCTAGAGGAAAGAACTGGAGGTCAGAAGGCACAAAGGGCTCAGCAGAGAGGACGAAAGACTTCATTCCAGATGCTCGAAGACGCAGGATAGCTGGTGTCAGCGGGGATTCCTGGGCAGCTTAGGGACTAAGCAGGCACAGGGCTTTGGTTTACTTAAAATACCAGTTCTGCAAAACTCAGAGCTGCAGGTGTCTCCACAGGTTTCTAAGTAAATAGAGGCTAGAGAGAAGGATGGATAGATAGAGTAAATGAAAAATAAACAACCATTATCCAAACAGACTTAAAGTTTTAAAAATGAATGAGATTTGCATTGTGTGGTTGCTACCCATTTTGTGTGGGCACACGTGTGTTTGTGTGTGTGTGTGTGTGTGTGTGAGTGTGTGTTTAGAATCACAGGGAAAACTGATGATGAAAAATGATGCTTGAAAAACAAAATTTTTATGCATTTTGCTGGGTGAGGGTGGGAGATGAGGATGGAGGAGGTGAGAGATAAGGAATTTATAAAGAGTTTGATTAAAAACTACCCTCTTCACTCCCACAATATAATGCATCGAACAAAAATAAGGTTACTTTTGAGAGGATAAATTTTTTTAAGTTAAAAATGGGATCTATCCAACCAGTTTCTTGCTTTCCCAGAAACTCTTTTATGTCCAACTGCACAGTCTCTATCTTCCTCTAATCCTTTTCAGTCTTCTTGCCCTTTGCCCCCACATGACCTTTGGCACATTGCCTCTTGACCTTAAAAATGAGGAGTTCAGAGTTTTCAGGGAGATTCTGATGAAACCACCTGCTGTTCTTCTCTACCATTTTCCCCACCACTGAATCCAAATAGATCAGCAGAGGGTATAAATATGCTAATGCTCTGAACCACACCAAATCCCCAACTCAGCAATTTCTGTGAGATGGGACGGTCAGTTTGGGTTTGAGTTTATAATTCTTTCACCACTGCCCAAACAGGAACGGGAATGGGAGATCTTGTGGACAGACATGGATTCTGATTTCCTCTCTCATTCGGTGAAAGTGATAAAGGCCAAATTCTCAAAAGATTATTCAATTTAGTAATGTGCTTTAAGGTTGAGACAACTGTTGATTTTTTTTCTCCTACAAAATATGGTTTTCTTTAATTGTATACTGGTAACCTCTCACCAGGACATTGGAAAATTGGGTTTTCTAAAATTTTGCTGTTCTAAATCCAACTTTGGGACATACACCTCTTAGAAGTAAGGATCATACCAATGTGTCCTGAGATGGGGTGTCATTTAGCTTTGGGAATGAAGTAAGTCAACCACAGCATGACTTCTGAGCTATCAGTATGGATGAGACATGCTCACAGCTGGTCAGAGCAGGGAAGAGAGCAGGCGGGACAGCTGAGGACCCACAGCGATTCTGTCGGCTAGTAGTTCCTTGTCTGTTTCAGGTGTCAAATTTAATTTGGAAAATGTTTTGGTTGACTAAATGAAAGGCACATGAATTCAAGGATCACAGAAAAAAAAGAAACTATTAATGGAGTTAAAATGTTTAGGTTGTAAAAATAAATTAGTAATAAAAACAATAATGCTTATTGGGATCTATGTACCAGAGATTCCCCTAAGCATTTCACATATATGAGGTCATTTAAACCTCACAGCACTGATGAGGTTGGTACTATTACATCAACTTTACTAACAAGGAAACTGAGATCCAGATGAACCTGTGCAAGGTCTCACTGCAAGCAAAGGGCAAAGCCCACATCAGACCCCAAAGCCCATGTTTATGATAAACCACTATGCTAGATGCTCAAAACATACTTGGATATATGAAAGGAAAAAGAGGTGAGGCTCTTCTGGAAAAGTCATTAGAAATTTCCTTTTAACTATCACTAATGTAGCTGTTAAATTTTAGAACACCTCTACTCTCTATTCTCAGTAATTATTAATAAGTAGCACTGTGACTCTAACACTGCAACTAAATGGTAACATCAGTCACTCATAAAATTCATCTTTTTAAGAAGCTTATTGTATTAGTTATCTATTGTTGCATTAAAAATGACCCTGAAATGTAAGTGTCTTAAAACAGCAATAAATGTTGATTATCTCACACGGTGTCTGAGAGTCAGGAGTGTGGGAGCTGCTGAGTGGGTGGTTCTGTCTCGGTGTCGTTCATGAGGTTGCAATCCCTGCAGTCATCTGAGGGACTGCGTGGGGTAGGAGGATCCCCTTCCAAGATGGCCCACTCATGCGCAGGCAGCTTGGTGCTGGCTGTTAGTAGGAGGCCTCAATTCTTTGCCTTGTGATTCTCTCCACGGGGAGCTTGAGTGTCCTCACAACATGGCCACTGGCTTCCCCCAGAGCAGGTAATTCAAAAGAACAAGGCAGAAGCTGCAAAATTTGTTATGTCCTAGCCTTGGAGGTCACATTCTGTCATTTCTGCCTTGGTTTCCTGGGTCAGCCAAATGCACCGTGGGAGGGAGCTGCACAAAGGCTTGAATACCTGGAGGCAAGACTCACTGGGGACTCTGTGGGAGGCTGGCTACCACACTTACTGTCAACTTTCTGATGGTACTGTTGGGCAGTTGGGCCTCATATTTTGCTTCAGAGCAAGACCAACAAAGAGATGAAATAAACTCAGCAAATACATTCCGTTATAATTGCAGCAGGCAATCTGCCCTTGCATCTGCCCCATGAGAGTCTTGCTGGACTCTCAACTCCAGTCATTGTCTTGTCCCACTGCTAACAACAAATATAGGATTTGTCACCAAATGTCAGGCTTATCAGTACACTCAACATCAGGCACTCTGAGAGAACATAAAAAGTAGGCATGTCTAAGACTATTCTCTGTATTCATTCATTTATTTGACAGATACTTTTTGGATACCTATTAATGGACAGCCCCCGTCCATGCAGAGTCTTAGACATGGCGGACCACTGGAAGGCTCAGTCTGCTATTCATATAACCACAACCCGTTATTACAAATGAAAAAATTAAAGTCCCCAGAAAACTAAAAGTTGTTTATTATTACATGGTTATGCCAGTTCCACCTTAACTTCTCATTGATGAAATCACAATCAAAACAACTGGCACTGCCTAAAACTATTTTCAGAGGTTCTTCAAGAATTTCATTGCTTTCCCTGTGCTCAGGTAACCAGGTGCAATATTCCCATGACTTGAACTTCTCCCCAGAGTTCAGTCAGAGTCTCAGGTTGTTGACAGACACATAATCTGGTCCTTCTGTCTTAGAAAAAGGAAAATATAACTAAACCTCAATACTGGCATTGACCCATAGCTAAGTAACCATTTTCTACCCATTTAACCAACATATTGTTAGACAACTGGTCTTTCCAAAGGGGTTGAAGCTGTTGGTGTCCTGCACAAGCAGGTGCTGAGAAGGGTGGAGTGGCACAAGAAAAGAAGGCACTTCTTGGGACCTGTTGTGTGCCTGGCAGAAGGCTAGCACTGTCACTTCGTGCCAGCTCTGTAATTCCCACAAGAGTGACAGGAGGTAGTAGGCATGATGATTATCCCATTTTACAGAAGGAAAAACTGAGAAGGTAAGTAATTTGCCCAAGGACACCCAGAGGGCAGGAAGTATATTTGAGACTTAAACCCAGGTGTGCCTGAACCTGTGTTCTTACCCACAAAGCTGCCCAAACACCACTCAAAATGGAATGCTCAAAAAAAAAAAAAAAAGAAAAGAAAGAAAGAAAGAGAAAACGAAACTAAGAAATTTCAGTATTCTGGACCTGGAATGAATAAATAGTACAAAATAACAAAAAAAAAAAAAAAAGGAATTCACTTCCAGACAAACACGCCTAGCTTACTCCTGTGCTCTGTCTCCTCCAACTGCCCTATGTTGCTTTGTGAGCGTTGAGCTTTAAAAGCTCTCTTATCTTTATGTCTGCATGTATGTATAAATGGACAGTATTCCTTTTTAATTTCCCTTCTCTCCACCCGCAGGGTGGAGTACCCCGCTCTGCCCACAATGAGCTCTGAAGATAGTCTTTGTTCTCATGGCAAATTTTCCACCCAAGCCCCCGCCCACGTCTCCCCCACCTCCATCCCAACCCACCGACTGTTCCCTTCTCTTGGTGGAGAAAAAAATGATTTCTCATTTTTTAAGGTCATGTTATTTCCTTCCAAAACTCATGCATGTTGGGCTCCCCCCAAAAGTCCTTCTTGGTCAATACATTTGTCTGCTTTAGTGTTGTGATTACAGTAAATTAATCTGGAAGCTGAAAAGTCAGTTTGACTGTGATTGAGAGAATCTAGGGGACCCTACATCATCACTCGATTTTTTATCTTAGAAGTATTTTTTTATGCTGGAATCATTTTTAAAATGTAGGCACATTATAATCAATACTTTTTCTTTCTCTTTCTCTTTGTCTGTAATTACCAAGAAGAGCTTTTCCTCTTCAATTCTGTTTGTGTAGTGGCTGCGCAGCTCAGCATCATTCCAGGAAAGAGAGGCAGTTCTAGGCTGATTAAAGACACTGCCACCCCTCCCAGGGCGAAACCACATTGCTGCCAGGCTTGGGAATTCACATCCTTAACATCAGTGACAGCTCTTCAGAGGAAGTCCTGAGGCTCACTCGCCAGCTGATGGCATAATTTCTAGCTTTCCTGAAACTCCACGAGGAAGAAGTGAGGAGTTAGGAAGCAAAAGTGTTGGTGAAGTCACCGCTTCTCCACTCAGAGACACTGAGAAACAAACCCTTATATGGCTAGTCTTCATTCAGTAAAGTGTAATAGCATTTAAATTAAAAAATTGTCCTTCAGGTCACTCATATAACCTCAAACTTTTAAACTTTTCATTAAAAGGTCCCTCTCTTTTTTTGTCTGAGGGTCTTATAGGGAAATGAGTCATTCTATGTCTTAAAATAATTGTTTCAAAACAAGCAGGCACATGAGAAAGTATTAAGTTTCAGTGACCTTAAAAAATTTTTCAATATTTGGGAGGGAAAAAAAAACCCTTCATTCTTTAAAAAAGAAAAACTGGACAGCAATAGGAATGCAATAGAGTCATTAGCACTGTGAAAGACAGGTCACTAACCCCCTTCTTTCCTAAAATGACAACAAATATTAAATACTTTGCTCGTTTTCATAACTGTTAGAAAAACCTGCTCATAAACAGAAAGAAATTTGTGCTTTCTTTACCCTCTATGTGAAGAGAATGCATTGTATGATCTTTAAATGCATTCTACAGTAAGAAAATGGAAAAAGAATGCTAAAGGCAAGTGGAAAACTACCTGTTTGACCTGCAGAAATTATAGATTTATTACTAATTAGAATAATATTCAGTACAAATAAGATTTACATGTGCAAATCGATTAATCTGGATATACTAATATTAGGAAAATTATGCATTCGAACAAAGCTTGGCCAGGTGATTAAGAACACTCATTTGGCTCAATACAGTCTTCGACATGCTTGATTTTGTGCAAAAGCTGTTGCGAATCCTGATAACTGATAACTATAATCCCAGCAAGGCCAGGGTTATACTGAGGTTTGAAGGGTGGTAGAACTCAGCTCTGAAGGCCCTTAGACCGTTTGTTCCAAGACCAAAGAAGTTGGAAAGGATGTGGTTATTTTTCACCTCCAATCTGTCTCTGTTGTAATATTAAAATCAAAGGCTTGTTGTGATTAGCCTAAAATCCTATGAACAAAGTTAAGAGGCATCTGTGCTCTTGGGAGAGGGCAAAAGCCATCAAGCCAGGCCTTTCAATGCAGAAAAATCCTATTTTTCTGTGCAGGTGGAAGGAGGTTAGCTAGTGAAGGGATCTCTGGGCATCGCTGGCTGCATCTGGTACGCAGTAGGGCTGCTTAGATAGAGGTTTGCTGAACGCATGCAGCTGCCCTGGCGGGAAACTGCTTCTTATCCCCAAGGCATCAATCACTTAATAGTTTCATACTTTTCTTCTCAATAACCTCAACTCGATGTTCTACGAAATAGATTTCTATTGCCAGAAACTGTCATTAAATATGCATAATTCTGTTAAAAGATTTTTCCTGATACAGCTTCTGGTCTCCAAGAGTGTATCATATCAAATGGATATAAAAATTCTTAGCTCTACTCTCAGCGTGGGTGTGGGCATCCTAGGGGTACTCCGAGAATGTAAACCATTCAAGAGGATTCTCCCTCGTGACTAAACTATTGTCTGCTATTAAGGTTCATGTGCGGCCCGTTTTAACCACGAAGGGTGAAGCAGCCCACAGAAATGCTTCGTATCCTGCCAACACGCCGGGGAACGCTCAGGCTAACACCTGCATGTTTGGAATGAGAGTGTGCAACGTGTAGTGCTTTGTACAGTGTAAGACAATGGCCACTTTGACTTTCAACTTCTCACCTTCACTGATTTTCAAATTCCTCTGAGGCCATGTCTTTGCAGGGCCCTTTTGACTGCATCTGGAACTGAAATGTTATCCAACCTGAGAAAATGACTTTTTTTTCCCCAGGAAAAGGGTACTTTTTGTTTTTTTTGTTTGCTTATTGGTTTTGAGGTTTGTTTTACCTTTTTTTTTTTTTTTTGATTGAGCTCTTGGGCCAGGCACATACTTCTCACCCTGTGCTCCTGTACAGCCAAACCCTTCAGCAGCCACGTCCATTTACCTACCATCCGTGACCATCAGGTTGGTTGGAGATTTCTAGGTTAAGAGTAATCATATGCTAAGGCCACAACCCCTTTCTAAAGATGTCATCGTTCAGGAGTCTGCCCTATGTAGTCAGGCAGTTGACTGAGTCTGCGAGCACCTGTCTGGAAGGCGAGGGAGGGGCACTTAGTGGTGGTTTCCAGGAAGAGGAGCTTGGAGACAAAGTGCTGAGCAAAAATGAGACCTTGAGAGAAAGCAGAAAGTTCTTTTTGCAAGCTTTAATTTATTTCCAAAACAAAGTGAGATAAGCCAGGCCTGAGCCTTGCAGCTGGGTCCCTTCTAGTGTCCAGAATTGTCTTTGAGAAGATGACAGATATACATCTGTCAGTGGAGTCTTACCA
The DNA here is from genome assembly GCA_008086735.1 of Cheirogaleus medius. Classification (NCBI taxonomy): domain Eukaryota; kingdom Metazoa; phylum Chordata; class Mammalia; order Primates; family Cheirogaleidae; genus Cheirogaleus; species Cheirogaleus medius. Next base: position 18,932,107 of record VBSM01001124.1, read on the forward strand.
CTGCCCACACACTCGCCTCTCTGTCGTCTGACTTGTTGGAAGGCTGACGGGGCCGCTTCCAAGTCAAAAGACCTTCGCTGTTGTTCTCAGAAAAGACAACTTAAAAGCTAAGAAATGGCTTTCAGAGTGATTGGGAATAAAGTCACTTTTCTTTTTTTAAAAAAAAGTCTACTGAATGAGAATGGTCTTTCAGAGAAATTGAGGCTCAGTGGAAAAGAAAAGACTTTTAAAGATGAAAGATTGTATGTCATTTGGAAAAGGCATTTAAATGTCCTAATATTTCTCAGATTATACTATGATATGCAAATATGAGAAGATCTTCTCCTGGGCAATTGCTAATTAGATGTCTAGATGTGGCTGCAAATACCAAAGGGTGAGGTAGCCAATTCATTTTTTTTAATATTTAAAAAATGTTTAAAAAATATTATTCAAATTTGCACTGAAGAAATACCCATAAAAGAGTACATTACCACCTAGACATCGACTAAGCCCCTGTGGTGTGCCGGAGCCCAAGCAGGCTTTAGAGGGAAAATAATTGTTCAAAGATAGAGACATGCTCTGGGTATTTGTACAGTCCAGGGAAGGGAAATAGGTGTGTGAGCGGCAGCGGGATTTCAAGGAAGGCTTCACTGTTGTCTGAACTTCCTTAGGGCATAAAAAGGGATCAACTGTTTTGGTGGGAGTGGAATTGGTTGGGCAGAGATCAGCAGATTCTTGAATTTAGGAGGTGTTTTAGTACTAGGGCTGTGTTTGGGAAGGCATTGAATTGTGAACAGGGAGGAGACATAGTTAGGCTAGCATCTAAGAAAATGGTTCTGGTGCCTGGGTGAGTTTAAGGTGAATTTAAAGGGAAACAGACAAGGGGCAGAAAGACCATTAGAAGCTATTGCAATGATCTGGAAAAGAGATGACACAGGCATGAAAGGAATGGAGAAAAGGGACCAAAATCAAGAAATAATTTGATGATAAAATCAGCAGGATAGGTGATCGATTGGTCAGATCTGATGATTGGGGAAGGTGCTGGAATAAATGGAAAGAGGGGGTACATACGGCCTCCAGATGCATCTCTCTGTTCACAGAATGATAGTTGTGCCACCAAATGAGGTAGAGACACTAAGAAAACCCTAGGTCACCTTTCCTCCTGATGTAAGATCATGGATTATTTTCTGTAAATAAAGACCAAAATACTAAAGTGCCTAATATTTATAAGGCATTTTTAAGGTGATCAAGCGCTCCACTCATTTTAAGTCATTTGATAATAATAGCAACACTGGAAGACAAGCTGGGCAATTATATTTTAGAGATGAGAAACTACCATTCACAGAGGACGTCAGCTACTCCAAAAACCACACAACTAGTTAATTAGGAGAGAAGAAATTCAGACTCAGAATTTCCTTCCAAATCCATCCTCCTTCCCTATAGCAGCCCTAGTTCTTTTGGTGAGGAGCTGTCTACTCCCCAGGACAGAGGCACAGGCTGTTTCTGTTCTAGGGATGGTTTCCTGCCTCATTGCGCAGGTGTCTGCAACTGGCCTGTGTGTTGCTGACTGTGGTTCTTATCATAGGGTGGCATTGTCTTTACTCGAGACAGATATGCATCACGCCTTCTTTTTCCTTTTGTCAAATGAAGTCCACAAATGAAAGACCAATGATTAAGTTCCTGGGGCAAATGTACTCTTTGTGACATTCACGGGACCTGTCACAGTGATGGCAAGCATTTCATAAATGAATTCAGTAAGGGCTTACTAATGCCTCTGTTAGAATCACGCTGAACTAACCCAAATTAACCTGGACAAAAAAAAAATCTGTGGTTTCAGTAGGAATCTCGAACCTGAAAAGCTCATAGCTTTTCCTATATGGCACAACTACAGGATTCCTGAAAACAGGAATTCAGGAAAAAGGAAGAGGCAGAAAGTGAGTGCGAGAATGACAGAGCAAGGTGGCAGGATTTATAGGAAGGAAAGGTCTCTAGGTCTATTTATTAATTTCCTGCTAAATTCAATCAAATGACAGTAGATAGCATCCCCATTACACAGAAACACGATGGTAAAGCAAATTGATTTGAAATGGCCCCCACTTGTGAGACCAGGGCATCCACCCCCAACTAGTCTTCACCTAGGGAAGGGTGACATGGCGTTTCCTCTGACAAGCGTGGTGCCAGTGTCACCAAAGCAACGTGAAAGAGCATCTAACTTTATCTGTTTTACTCAGAAAGACTGAGCCAGTGGGAATAAGGGCGATGCACTCTCCCTATTCACACCACTTCTTCACCCTAAGGTGCTATTTGCAGACTCACTGTTTATTTACTCATAAGCAAGGGGCAAGACTCCACCCTAGTGTGGGAATGTAGGACATTTTTTCAATTAAATGTAGTGAATGAATGCATCCTATGCAGAAGAGAAGGATGTGGAAGTAAAAAGGAAAGATACCCACTTCCAACAGGTATAGTTTTAATGCAAGCACAGTGATCCCTGAACAGGTATTTGAAAGCACAGATTTCTTGTTTAAATAGGGTATCCCAAAACCCTATCAGACATTGGTCTAGGCAAAGAATTTTTGAGGAAGACCCCCAA